>CM056050.1:30643299-31378099 GCA_029574335.1 Rana kukunoris | reverse complement strand
AATCATGACATTGTCTACGTGGTGGATGGTGGTGGACACTCATTTCTGAAACAATATTAACTTTTACAAAGACAAGGTCTTTTAAAGGGCAGTAGCCAACAACAAAGGAAAATCAGTCTCTTGGACTTGATATGCACCTGTGTTTTGCCATGCATGACAAGGTAATAGGTTAATTTTTTACCTGCCCACAGCAGCTGCCTATACTTACTCTCCCTTTTGGGTATGGGGGAGTCAATCCCTCAACACAAAATGACAACGTATTTCAGAGGTTCAAAGGGTTCCTTTGATCAGGACTTGGTACTGATGAAAAAAGTTTGTACTGGGCGGACAACATTAGATGGATCCTGAGGAGTGATTAATCTGAGGATTGCTCCAGATCCAGGTTAAGCCTAACCAGGCTTAACCAGCATCTGGAGCAATCATTAGACTAAAAACCCTTTATGGTTCCTCCATCTATCAGTCCAGACTCCAGTGCATACTTTTTTCAATAGTACCGTCCAAGTCCCAATGAAAAAGGGGCTCTTTGAGCCTTTTTTTTACATAAGACTCAAAGAACAGGTTCTTCAGATCGTAGAACTTTAAAGAATCCAATCTCTAAACATTCTTTACCATTATGGGATAGGCACAAAAGCTCACATGGTCTACAATCTCCACATAACCCGCTTCTTTCCTTTCATAAAAACCCAGCCTTTTATCCAGCTTGGATATTTCCAAGAACTTTTAAAGCTTGGTCCAAAGTTGACAATACGTGGATATATAATTTAACATCAACAACCACAATACAACCTTTTTCCAGAACTAGGCAAGACTTATGGACTACACAATATTACCCAATTTGAAAGAATATGCCTATAAGAACCACATGCTAAAGGTCGCATCTCAATAATTTATTCTCAACTGATCACTAAATCAAATACAATCTTACCCTCTTATGTTGCTAAGTGGGAATCAGATCTCGGCTGTAAAATTGATAATAAATCTTGGACAAATATTTGGTCTTACACTAGCTCTTCTTCTACAAATGTATTAGCAACGAAGGCATCATATAAAGTAGCCTCTTGTTGGTATTTGGTTCCCGCCAGGTTAGCCAAATTTACAGCAAACAGCTCAGATCTCTGTTTTTGCGGTTATCCAGATAAAGGAACCTATATACACATCTGGTGGCAATGTTCACCTGTGCGCAGATTCTGGGAAAAGATTTTCCAGATTTCCTTTTAAAAATTACTGTGTAGGCTCCAGAGCATTTTTTTTTCGTTGTGAAAAATGGCCAATAAAAATTTAGAACATGCTCTAATTGTTATCGTAGTTTTTCACATCGTCGTTTTTCACGTCGTAATTTTTTGCGTTTTTTGAAAAACGGTCGTGTGTAGGCTTTAACCACTTGACCACTGGGCACTTAAACACCCTTAATAACCAGACCAATTTTCAGCTTTCGGTGCTCTCACATTTTGAATGACAATAACTCAGTCATACAACACTATAACCAAATGAAATTTTTGTCCTTTTTTTCCCACAAATAGAGCTTTCTTTTGGTGGTGTTTCATCACCTCTGCGGTTTTTATTTTTTTTGCTATAAATGAAAAAAGAACAAAATTTTGCAAAAAATAATAATTTTTCTTCATTTCTATTAAAAAATAAAATCAAAAAAATTTTGAAAGATATTTAAAATGTATACTGCTACATATCTTTGGGTTGGATATTATTTAGTTTATGGGGTCTACAAGCTATGGTACCAAATCCTGAAAATGATCAATTTCATCACACCTGAAGTACTGACAGCCTCTCTCATTTTTGAGACCCCTAACATGCCAGAAAAGTACAAATACCCCCAAATGACCCCTTTTTGGAAAGAAGACATTCCAAGGTATTTAGAAAGAGGCCTGGTGAGTTTTTTAAAGTTGTAATTTTTTCCCACAATTCTTTGCAAAATCAAGATTTATATTTTTTTCATCAAATTTTCATATTATTAGGTTATTTTTCACACACAGCATATGCATACCACAAATTACACCCCAACAACACATTCTGCTATTCCTCCCGAGTATGGCGATACCCCATGTGTGAGACTTTTACACAGTGCGGCCACATACAGAGGCCCAACATGCAGGGAGCACCCAGGCCAATTCTGACATTTCTCTCCTACATGTAAAAATCATCATTTATTTGCTAGAAAAATACATAAAACCCCAAACATGATATAAAGATACCTCACATGTGGTGTTTGAACACCGTTTTTATATGTGGGCGGGACTTGCGTATGCGTTCGCTTCTGCATGCGAGCTCGCGGGGACAGGGGCTGCTGTATGCCCAGAGTATTGCTAAGTATGCCCAGAGTATTGCGGAGTATGCCCAGAGTATTGCCCAGAGTATTGCCCAGAGTATTGCCCAGAGTATGCCCGGAGTATGCCCGGAGTATTGCGGAGTATGCCCAGAGTATTGCAGAGTATGCCCAGAGTATTGCCAGAGTATTGCGGAGTATGCAGAGTATGCCCAGGGTATTGCGGAGTATGCCCAGAGTATTGCAGAGTATGCCCAGAGTATTGCAGAGTATGCCCAGAGTATTGCCAGAGTATGCAGAGTATGCCCAGAGTATTGCGGAGTATGCCCAGAGTATTGCAGAGTATGCCCAGAGTATTGCAGAGTATGCCCAGAGTATTGCAGAGTATGCCCAGAGTATTGCCAGAGTATTGCGGAGTATGCAGAGTATGCCCAGGGTATTGCAGAGTATGCCCAGGGTATTGCAGAGTATGCCCAGGGTATTGCAGAGTATGCCCAGGTATTGCAGAGTATGCCCAGAGTATTGCGGAGTATGCCCAGAGTATTGCGGAGTATGCCCAGAGTATTGCAGAGTATGCCCAGAGTATTGCAGAGTATGCCCAGAGTATTGCAGAGTATGCCAGAGTATTGCAGAGTATGCCCAGAGTATTGCAGAGTATGCCCAGAGTATTGCAGAGTATGCCCAGAGTATTGCAGAGTATGCCCAGAGTATTGCAGAGTATGCCCAGAGTATTGCCAGAGTATTGCCAGAGTATTGCCAGAGTATGCCCAGAGTATGCCCAGAGTATGCCCAGAGTATTGCAGAGTATGCCCAGAGTATGCCTGAGTATTGCAGAGTATGCCTGAGTATTGCAGAGTATGCCCAGAGTATGCCTGAGTATTGCAGAGTATGCCCAGAGTATTGCCAGAGTATGCCTGAGTATTGCAGAGTATGCCCAGGTGAGTATTGCAGAGTATGTGCAGCAGGGATGGCTGAGCAGGGAGGGAGGGATGGATGGATCTGTGACTGCATTTGTCACAGATCCATCCCGCAGCACTGGCGCTGCCATCCGCTCCCTCCCCTCTCCTCTCACACTGTACCGATCGGTACAGAGAGAGGAGGGAGGAACCGGCGTCATCAAATGACGCCGGTCTGTTTACATCTGATCGCGCCGTCATTGGACGGCGCGATCACGTGGTAAACCGCCGCTATCAGCGGCGATTTACCGTGATCCGTGACCCGCCGGGTCCTCTGGACCCGGCGGTCACGGATGTTCCCGTGTGCGCGCCTCAGGAGGCGCGCGGGAGCGCGATTCTGACAGGCCGTTAATTAACGGCCAGTTAGAATACAGCAACCGCCCTAGAGCCGTACTTTCGGCATAGGGCGGTTGCAAAGTGGTTAACGACAGGAAAAAACAGAAGAAAGTTATGAGACGGGAGCACTCATTCTGGTAAAACTAGTGTTTGTAATGGAGATAGCACAATTGTCACGCTGTAACAGACTGAAAAGCACAAAGACTGAAAAGCGTGAATCGTCTCTCACCAAACTTTTATTAACACGGAATTAGCAAAAGCATCCCAAAGGGTGGCGCCATCTGAATGGAACTTCCCCTTTATAGTGCCATCGTACGTGTTGTATGTCACCGCGCTTTGCTAGAGCATTTTTTTGGTTCATGATCGTGTGTATGCAAGGCAGGCTTGACAAGAATCACGTCGAGAAAAACTTTGGGCCAGATTCAGAGAGCCGTAACTCCTGTCTAACTGGTGTTAGACTGAAGTACTTTCGACTTACGGGCGTTTTTTAGCTAGTCGAAATCCTCAAACCATGAAAAGACACCTGCGGGCTTCAATTCGACTGGATTACGTGTTAGTACGCCTTCAGATCTACGCTGCAAGAAAATTGCGGCCACTGGGCGGACTTCCTGTTGTTTTTCGCCGTCAGGGTATGCTAATGAGCTTTTGCCTGCAATCCAAGAAATTTCGCACTTCAAACGCAATCTCTTACGGCACCTTTAGTCATCTTTTTTTTGCGTATCACTATACCAGCCTTTTACCTCCTCTAATATTAGACAGCCCATGTTAAGTATGGCCGTCGTTCCCGCGTCGAATATCAACGTCTTCCGACGTCTTTTATTATTTTTAAACGTAAGTCGTCCGGGAATAGGAATGTTCGTAAACGCCGCTACTCAAACAACGAATGACGTCACGACGTGATTTCGCGCAATGCACGGCGGGAAATTCCTGAACAGAGCATGCGCAGTTCGATCGCCGCGGGGACGCGCTTAATTTAAATGCTTCACGCCCCCTAATCACGTATTTCGATTGCGCGGCGAGAAATAGACTACGACACCGTAGCGTACGCGCAAAAAACTATCTGAATTCGGCGTAGAGCCTGGTGAAATACGGCAGCGTAGCGTATTTCGATTACGCAGCGGAATATTACGTCTATGTGAATCTGGCCCTTTGTTTTTTCCATGACATTAAAAACGGTCGTATGTACGCAGCATAGGCCTACTGAATAGACACAGTGTTCACATAATTATTTCATTGTGCTTTACATGTGTTTACGTGATTACTGTTTACACTTTGATTATTGAGGGTCTATACCCTGTTTTTGACTAATTTATTTTCACCCTTTGAGACTACTTTTAGGTAGTGCCACCACCCCATTTTATTTATTTTCTATGGAACAGGAAGGGCCAACCCCAAACTGTTCCCACAAAGTTGAGAACATGAAATTGTCCAAAATCTCTTGGTATGCTGACACCTTAAGTGTTACCTTTACTGGAACTAAGAGGCCAAACCCAACCCTTTAAAAACAACCCCACAACATAATCTCCACTCCACCAAATGATTTGGACCAGTGCACAAAGCGGGGGGGGATTCAATATTGAACTCTACAGAATACGACTGGGATGCCATTTAAGTTTGAGTGGGTGTAAAGGCAGGTGTCCCAATACTTTTTATAATATAGTGTACATGTCCCCAATTTCTGTGCTCATTGCGCCATTTCCACTATGACATTACTACAGAGCCATAAAAAACTTCTCTTCAATGCATTTAATGGAGAAAAGCTGATATAAGGAACCAGCAACTCATAAAAGTCTACTTACTAAATGTTGAGCTTAGCCTGCAGTTGTCATTTAAATCCACAACAAGAGAAAATTGTAAAAACAGACATAGCCAATTTATATCAATCAGAAGGATACATAAATGAAAGAATAACAATAAGTAAAGGCAATATATCTACCGGATGTTACATGCTGTAAGTCAAACCATTGATATCTCCTCCATTGGGAGGGTGCCTAGTGATAGGCGGAATAATTTATGGGAAATAGGTGGACCCTATTCTGGAGATATATATCTCTGGACATTTTCAGATAATTTCTACTGAGAATTGTGACAAATCAGTATGTGAGAGGAAAAAAATGTCTATTAAATTATGGGGCTTCCCAGGAGAAAGCGGCCTTTCGGACGGCAGTGGCCTGGCCTCCTCTAGAGGGTAACAACAGAACAATATAAATCTTTCAGCATGTGTTTGTCATTAGGCTCAGAATTTAGAACTTACATTTATCAGCCCTGATGTAAATAGTGTTTATGGGTCAAATTAGGTTCACAAACCTTTTTTTGAAGTGATTTAATTTGCTAAGGCAATGAAAGGCAGAAGGGAGATTGCATTAAAACACTCAGCACTTCCCCAGGAACTGATTGTAATAGGGATATAATACATAATAGGGATCATGTATAGGTTTTATGCAAGTCAAAAAAGAAACAAGAGCAAGCGAGTTGACCTTACCATTTTTTTAACTTGTTGGTGCCTGGCTGCATAACACAGCCTCAAAAGAGTGGAATTTAATTGCCAAGTGCTGCAGATATGCGTGAATGGGTGGCCAATGGTGCTGTGAGAACATGGTCACATCACGCTCGCAGCACAGAGACTGAGCTGTCAAAGTCAGCTATTGGTTCCCACTAATGATCAATAGCCAGTGGGACTAGCAGGACAGCCAATCAGTCAGTTGTCACATGAGCGCTGATCCACCCTTTTCCCCCCCCCTGGTGTACAGACTCTATTAGGAGGATGCTGGGGCTGAGTGGGAAGGGGTTAATATGCTAAAGAAAGGGATAAAACAGAACTCCAGGCAGATATAAAAGGCACAAATGGATTCAGTTCTGAATTCATTAATACGCTAACATGAATTTGACTTGCAGTCTACTGTACAGCAGAGCTCAGAAATTGGGAGAAATAGGCAGCACAAAAAGCCAGTCTGGTTTTCTGCAGTGCAAGGAGCATGCAAGGAATAAAAAGCATTTTTCATACATGCATGGCCATACATTTCAGCTTAATTGTCCAAAATTCAAGCCGTGGCTGGCCCTATTGGCACCACCCGGCTCTACAAACGTCAATCTTAAAATAGAAAGCACCAGGTAGAAAACTCTTGGCCAAACAGTGAGTACAGTCAATCAGATGCAGTCACAGTAGCAGGCATGAGAGATTTCTCCATCTATGCTGTTTAGCATGTATGGGGGAATCGCATAGGTGTGCGCAGCCTATTGCATTAGGATGTCTACACCAAAGCTCAAACACACACATGCATATATACTGTATATATATATTATATATATATATATATATATATATATAAAAATATATATATATACTGTATATATAAAAAAGCCAGCATAGTGGCCTGAATTTATGGGAGGAGCCCAAGGGGGTATTTAAGCAGCCCACTCGCCCATGCTCCTTGTCGGTTCCAATGCTCGATACTGCATGTCACTGGGCCGACTCTTCCCAGCTTACCTTTAACCACTTCCCGCCCGGCCAATAGCCGATTTACGGCCGGGAAGTGGTTATGAAATCGTGACTAGACGTTCTCAAACGTCTAGCACGATTTCATGCCGCGCGCGCCCGTGCGGGCGATCGGTGATGCGGGGTGTCAGTCTGACACTCTGCACCTCCGATCTCGGTAACGAGTCTCCGGCGGAGCCTCGTTACCACGTGATCAGCCGTGTCCAATCACGGCTGATCACGATGTAAACAGGAAGAGCCGCCGACGGCTGACAGACGCGAGTACAGGAGAGCCGATCAGCGGCTCTCCTGACAGGGGGGGTTCGCGCTGATTGTTTATCAGCGCAGCCCCCCCTCGGATCGCCACACGGACCACCAGGGAGTGCCCACACTAGACCACCAGGGAACATAAAAAAAGAAAAAAAAAAAAGGACAAAAAAAAAATGACAAAAAAAATAAAGTCAGCAAGAAAAAAAAAAGGGGGCAGTAAAAAAAAAATGATGCCAATCAGTGCCCACACATGGGCACTGATTGGCAACATTGATCCATCAGTGCCACCCCTCAGTGATCATCAGTGCCACCCCAGTGTCTGTCAGTGCCACCCCACAGTGCCAATCCATGCCCAGTGCCCACCTATCAGTGCCCACCTGTGCCACCTATCAGTGCCCACCTGTGCCACCTATCAGTGCCCACCTGTGCCACCTATCAGTGCCCACCTGTGCCGCCTATGAGTGCCCACCTGTGCCGCCTATGAGTGCCCAGTGCTGCCTATGAGTGCCCATCAGTGCCGCCCATGAGTGCCCATCAGTGCCGCCCATGAGTGCCCATCAGTGCCGCCCATGAGTGCCCATCAGTGCCCCATACCAGCGCCGCCTATCAGTGCCCATCAGTGCTACCTAATCGGTGCCCATCAGAACTACCTCATCGGTGCCCATCAGTGCCACCTCATCGGTGCCCATCAGTGCCACCATATCAGTGCCCGTAATTGAAAAAGAAAACATACTCATTTACAAAAAAATTAACAGAAAAAAATAAAAACTTTATTTTTTTTTCAAAATCTTTGCTCTATTTTTAGTTGTTGCGCAAAAAAAAAATCGCAGAGGTGATCAAATACCACCAAAAGAAAGCTCTATTAGTGGGGAAAAAAGGACGCCAATTTTGTTTGGGTGCAGTGTAGCATGACCGCGCAATTGTCATTCAAATTGCGACAGTGCTGAAAGCTGAAAATTGGCTTGGGCGGGAAGGTGCGTAAGTGCCTGGTATGGAAGTGGTTAATTACAAATCCGTTGCAGCTTCTCCATTTGTGGTCTTTGTCAGCGGTTCACGCTCGCTGTCGCAGGTAAGGTTCAAACCTTTCGTATCATATGCAATGTTGCGATTTGTTTCCTATCCCGCACCTCTTTTTCGTAGCTGCCTTCGACTTGTTGTTGGCCATGTCCTGGCATCATTCGGCACAGTCAGAATAGATTTATAGGTTCCCTCTGCCTTGGGTGTCACCCCATCCATAAACACATGATTTATTCATAGATCCAAGCCTCCGAGCGGCTGTTGGTCGATATCACTCGGCACAGGCTTCACTGGTTATAGGATTCACTGTCTATGGGGTCTAAACACTGTTCACAGTCTGATTCGTATCAGAGTCATTTCATACACTCTACAACTGATTTGTATGGGATACGTTGCACACCTGCTACAGCCATTTGAACCTAGTTGCACTGCTCACTGTCGCAGGTAGGATTCGTTACTATGTTTTTATGTCATATCAATTCGTTGCCATTTGTTGTTTCCCCCATGTCGTATGCTCAGTTCCCGCAGCGGAACTTACGAATCGTACGAACGCTTTTCTTTTCCCTTCTGCTTGCCGAAACCAAACTTGTCTTCAAATGCGTCATGCATGGCGCTACACCACGCTTCTCCCGGTTCACATCGGATACGTTGCTCACCAACTACATGATTCAAACCTAGTCGCACTAGCGGCACAACGGTTACGCATCGGATGCTTTGCACGCCGCTTCACATTGGATTGTGTCTTTTACCCTACCTACCATTTTGCAACGGCCTACGTCATTTACCCTGGTTAGGCATCTACCCCAAGTACCGTTCTACCCCACAACCGATTCGTAGCGGATCTATTTGTTCATCGTAGTCCGATTAACAAACAATTCATACCAATTTCACGTTCTACCATTGACTGATTTATATCAGGCACCTCTTTCATACCCATTACAGTTTCTTCATCTCTAAAAAGTCCACCTTACAGACACTTGTGACCCGCCGCAACTACCTCTCCTGCAGCACAGACACTTGCAGTCATTGCAACCACTGATAAGGATAGCCCCTGGCACAACTCCAGAGCATAACCATTCTGTCTCGGAGTCAAATTTCATAATTGTGAAGCACGCAGACAAGAGGGAAATACAGTCTACATCCTTCACCATCCCAACGGCAAGAGACAGAGAGGCGGAACCTTTATTGGCTTTATAGACCGAGTGACATCATTCATAAGAGTACAACTGATTCGCTAATCCATATATGGTCTTCTCTTGTGACGTCTCTGCTTGCCACGCTGCTTCACATTTTACACTCATGGGGGCCATCTTTCTTCGGTCGATGGAAGGGGCCGGAAGGGACGAGTAACAGCTGTTTTCACTCAATCACCCCTGAAGGGTTTTAACGCTATAATGACTTCTTTTAACCACTTGCGGACCGCCAAATGTACATATATGTCGGCAGAATGGCACGTACAGGCACATCCACGTACCTGTACATCCCTGCCTAGACGTGGGTCGGGGGTCCGATCGGGACCCCCCGTACCTGCGGCGGTCCCCGTGGCTTCAGGAGCGATCCGGGATGAGGGGGCTTTTGTCCGCCCCCTCCGGATCGCTCCCAGCCAATGCGCGCTCCCCTGCGTGTCACTTCCTCCTCCTGTGTAAACACAGGAAGGGGGAAGTGATGTAATCTCTCCTCTCAGCTGTATTTTCAGACGCCGCTGAGGAGAGATTACATCGCACAGTAAGTCTGCACCAACACTACACTGACACACACTACACATAGGCACATTAACCCCTTGCGATCACCCCCCCCCCCACCCCCCTGTCACAGTGTCACTGAATGCAGTGATCATATATGTACTGATCACTGCATTTAGTGTCAGTGTGACAGGCAGTGTGACAGGCAGTTAGTGTTAGGTTCAGGGTAGCCCCCGTACCCCCCCTAATAAAGTTTTAACCTCTTGATCACCACCCTAGTTAACCCTTTCACTCCCTATTGCCAGTGTCACTAAGCGATAATTTTTCTAATCGCTGTATTAGTGTCACTGTTGCCGCTAGGTAGCTATTTTTTTTTATTGCGATTTTATTTATTTTTTTACTAAAGACATGTGGCTGAATTAATTTTGGCCTAAATGTTTGACTAAAATTTCGTTTATTTGATTTGTCTTATAACAAAAAGTAAAAAATATATATTTTTTTTCAAAAATGTCGCTCTATTTTTGTAGATAGCGCAAAATAAAAATCGCAGAGGCGATCAAATACCCCCAAAAGAAAGCTCTATTTGTGGGAAGAAAAGGACGCGAATTTTGTTAGGGAGCCACGTCGCACGACCGCACAATTGTCTGTTAAAGCGACGCAGTGCCGAATTGTAAAAACCCCTTGGGTCATTTAGCAGCATATTGGTCTGGTCCTTAAGTGGTTAAGGAAAATAATAGTATTGTACTACACCCACACACATCTATATATACATACTGTGTGTGTATATATATATATATAGATATATATATAGATATATATATATCTATATATATATAGATATATATATATATCTCTATCTCTATCAAGAAATAAAAAAATAAAACAATATAAGAAAGGAAAGCAATATTTGAGTGGTTGAGAGAAAAATAACATAAACACAATATAATCATTTTATTAACTCCATCACACCACATCTACTGCAGCACAGGCACTTGCAGTCCATGCAACCACATCTACTGCAGCACAGGCACTTGCAACAGTCGCAACCACATCTTTAGCATCCCTGACACTGTTAACATTAAAACCACATCCCCTGCAGCATAGCCACTTGCAATCTATGTGACCACGTCTCCTGCAGCACAGACACTCGTACCCCATTTGCAACCACGTCTTCTGCAGCACTTGCAGTCTCTGTAACCACGTATACTGCAGCACGGACACTTGCAAACCATTGAGACACTTGAAACCACACAACAATGTCTCAAGCAACCAGACACTTATAACCTTTTGCAACCACGTCTTCTGCAGGACGGATGCTTGCAGTCTCTGTAAGCACGTCTTCTGCAGAACGGACACTTGCAAATCATTGAGACGCTTGCAACCACGCAACCACATCTCCAGTAGCACAAAACATTTTGCGGCATGCACCTATGTGTAAGCACGCATTCAGTCATGGTGTAGTTCATGGGTTCCTTTGTCACACTATCCTGCAGAACCCTTTTCACTATACGTTAACTACACAATTTGGCATGCTCATTGGGCGTTAGTTACTGTCATATGTGTCTCCCCATTACACTCTGTTATCGAAGAATGACCCTTTACCCACGCAGACAAGGTCGCTAATGCGTTAAGTTGCTGACAGTGCAAACGTTAGCAGGCCAAGCACACGTCACCAACTACAGACCGCAACATTCATACGTAGGCTGTACCAGACTTCAGCTGCTTCAGACCCATCCCTCTGTCACCCTCGGCGGGCTCAGAAAAGCGGCAGTGTGCAGTCCCTCAGGGGATGGCCACCCCCAAGCTCATAGCAGAACTGAGACGCAAGGGCATTCCCTTCTCCACTATGGCCAGGAAGGCAGAGCTCTTCAGGCTCCCCTTCCTGGCGCCAGCCACTGCAGGGCCCAACAGACATCCCTGAAGTCCACCCACGACCCTCCCTGACCTGGTTGTGGTCCCGGTGCTAGCATCTCCTCCTGCAGGTACCTTTGAGGGGTCACAGTATCAGTGTCTGTTGAAGCTACTGCTATCCTTGTTGTTACACCACCAAACTGTTAGAATTTATGCTGCGAAAGTCAAAAGGGCCCATGCACAGGCAGATCAGATCCCCTTATTCAAATAGGCCTCAGAAGTGAACAATTTACACAATCTCTAGTAAAGAAAAAAAATAGGGAATTTGTGAGTTGAAATTATGTGGTATAAAATACTAGCAGTTTTAAAAAAAACTGTATATACTGTACATGTCAACGCAACTTATATATTCTGGCCATGTCATGTGATACCTGAGCCTCAAATTTCATGGATGGGCGATACATTGTTACCTTATCAGCAGATGAGAGCTCATGCTGGCCACAAACATCACAATCTTGTACAATCACCTTGTAGATTTACCAACAACTATGTAGCATGAGGGCCTAGCAGATTGGGCACTAAATGATTGGGTAGAAGTTCATATTCCACAATTTTTTGTTTCCACCCACATATTTATTGAGGGGAAAAAACATTAGTTAAAGGTCCATGATGACAGTCATACGCAATCTAAATAACGGAAGGCATCAAAGCCACAGAGCATAACAGTAGAAACAAAACAGTAATTCCAAATTTAGTGCAAAATTACTTGTCGTTCAAGGAAGAATCTGATGCAACCGCTTCTCAGAGCAAATTTATTTCAACCCTACAGTGTGTAGCTTGTAAAGTGTTCAATGAAGCCAGCGTGTGGGGATTAAACTATTTTTTTATATTAATCAAAATGAAAGTTTGATCGAGTTGTATCTTATGTAGCTGTAGGTGTTATTTTAACCAATACTGGGCTAGATTCAGGTACGGCTGCGTAAAAATGTGCGGGCGTAGCGTATCCCATTTACGCTACGCCTCCGCAACTTTTACGGGCAAGTGCTATATTCACAAAGCACTTGCCTGTAAAGTTGCGGCGGCGTAGCATAAATTACCCGGCCATCATTTAAATGAAGTGCGTCCCCACGCCGAACGAACTGCGCATGCGCCAGGCCAGAACGTAGCCCAGTGCGCATACTCCAAATCACGCCGGAAATAGTCAATGAAAATGACGTGAACGTCACTTACGCAAAGCCCTATTCGCGAACGTTTTACGCAAACGACGGGAAAAATTACGCCGGCACACCGTCCATACATAACATTGGCTGCGCCTCATACAGCAGGGGTAACATTACGCCGGACCTACGCTAACGCAAACGACGTAAAACAAATGCGCAGGCCGGGCGTACGTTCGGGAATCGGCGTATTATGCTCATTTGCATATTTTACACTGGAAAGCCACCTAGCGGCCAGCGTAAATATGCATCTAAGATACGACGGTGTAACTGCCTTACGCCGCTCGTATCTTAGCAACATTGAAGCGTATCTCAATATGAGCATACGCTTAAATGTGCGATGGCTCAGAGTAGGACTTACGATGGCGTATCTACTGATACGCCCGTCGTAAGCCTACCTGAATCTAGCCCAGTGACTCTTCTAAATTTGCTCTTGGCATCTAGCGTCTATGGCCTTTGGTCCGGAAGCCGTTCAGCTACACTAATTTATTTTCTCAACTTCTATGGCACAATGGAAAAATCACACATGCCGCACCTTATGTCTAAAAAAAAAAAGAAAAAAAGAAAAAAGCCTAATGTTAAACGGTTGAAAGCATTCCAGCTTTGAAACAGCTACCTGTAACTAATTGTCTTGGTCCTTCTTGTTCACGCGCACATCAAAATGATACTGAAAGAAAATCACATAGAAAGAAAAGACAGCACATATGGGCCACACCAAGGGGTCAGTTAATGACAGCTGAAAGACAGAGCAAGATCTCCATTGTCACAAACTGAATAAAATGATAAAACCGTCATCCAGGGGCTGCTGACATTGGGTTTGTCAGCTGTTGACATGAAGCTTGTGAAAGATTGTTTTTACAAGATGTACTCATCTGCTGAATTCCATCTTGGTGGTGACAGCTCCATATGCAGAATGTGCTCATCTTGAGTTGTTTGGAAAATTATTCTCTACAAGGAAAACAGGCCACAAGCTCAAGATAAAAAGGATAAAAATGCTTCCAATATGCATGGTTTAGTTAGACATGTTTACAGGACTCTGCAAAGGACAATGGAACCATAGTTTCAAGAAGGGTGAGAACAGGCTTATGCTGCTTTAACATACAGTTGGTGCATCTTCAGATGTTCTCTGGTGTTATCCTATTCAGGAGAATGTCCTTTGTTTCAACCAACCAAGGAGTATGCCATCAGTCTTCACCCCACCCAAGAAGATGTCCTCTGTTCTCATCCCACCCAGTAGGATGTCCTCTGTTCTCATCCCACCCAGTAGGATGTCCTCTGTCTTTGTCCCACCCAGTAGGATGTCCTCTGTCTTTGTCCCACCCAGAAGGATGTCCCTTGCAGGGCCGGCCTTTGGGCTGTGCGAGCTGTGCGGCCGCACAGGGCGCCATGGGCAACAGGGGCGCTGTGCGGCCATCACAGCTCGCAGAATGTGAGTCGCAGTCAGTTAGTCATGATCATCACAGGAGTCCGACTCCTATGAGTCACAGCAGCAGGCGCTGCCAGGTCCCCCTGCCCTGGGTCTGGGTCTGGGTGAAGAGCAACGCATCGCATCAGGAAAGCCCAAAAATGCTCGGCTTTTCAAAGCCGCACGTCCACCGAAAGGTAAGCCACATCAAGCCACATCAAGCCCCTGCCTGCATGCATCTACTTTTTCAGATAAAAATAAAAAATAAAAAGTATTTACTTTTTATAGCCAGCCTACACACAGAAGGGGAGGAGGATTTAAGGGACTTAACATAAGAAAAAAAAAAAGTTTACTACATAATTGCATTGGTAATGGCAATTGCATACATGATTGGTTTGCGCAAAAGTTATTGACCAGGGGGCGAGTGGTGAAGATAGGGGGGGCGGGGCGCTAGAGGATTTGGTCGCACAGGGCTCCTGAACACCTAATGACACGCACACACGGTCGTTTTTTGTGATGAATTAAAACGATGTTTTAAAAAACGTCATTTAAAATGATCGTGTGTGGGCAAAACGTCGTTTTATGTCTTCTGAAAAACGACAAAAAAAATAAAAAAAAAAATTTGTTTTTCAGAATGTCATTTTTTGTGTCATGAAAAATGATTGTGTGTACGCTAAAACGACATTTAAAACAACGTTTTTAAACCCGCGCATGCTCAGAAGCAAGTTATGACGCGTGCTTGAATGGAACAGAGTGCCGTCGAACGTGTTGTACGTAACCGCGCTTTGCAAGAGCATTTTCAGAAAACAATGGTGTGTAGGCAACGTCGTTTTTTAAAATGAAGTTTGAAAAACATCGTTTTTTTCATTACAAGACAAAAAACCACTGTGTGTACGCGGCATTAGGCCGGCCCTGGTCCCTTGTCTTTATGCCACCCAGAAAGATGTACTATGTCTTTAGATCATCCAGAAGGATGTCATCTGTCTTCATCTTCATCTTATCCAGGAGGATGTCCTCTGTCTTTATATGACTCAGAAACATGTCCCTCTGTTTTCATCCCATCCAGAACAATGTCCCTTGTCTTCATTCCACCCAGAAATATGTCCTTTGTCTTGAGATCATACAGGAGGATGCCATCTGTCTTGATCTTATCCAGAAGGATGTCCTCTGTCTTCTTCTGACTCAGAAAGAGAAGCCCGGAGAGAAATAAAATAAATAGACCAAGAGCGGGCATGACGGGGTTAACAGTGTGGAGTAAAATGCAAGTAGGTTGTTAGGGGATTAGGGAGGTTACAAGGAAGAGGGGTTTTGGGGATCAAAAATGTTCCTCCCATTTGTTTCGCTTTGGGGCGGCTATGGAGGCAGTTAGATGGGGGTTGGACGAGTCCGCGGTAAAACATATTGGGAGATGGGAATCGCAGAGGTTCCAATTGTATGCTTGCCCGCACTTGTTGTCTGTGTAACGGAGTAGGTGTCTAGGGGGGTTGTTTGGGCATGGATATATATATATAAAACAAACTATCCAGCAAATAGAACCAAAGTCCAATTGGTAAAACAGCGCTAGTTATTGGATGAAGTCCAACTCCTCATAAAATAAAATAAAATAAAAAGTCCAGAAAAAAAAAAGGTAGGCTTTGTAGTGCACCCTACACCAATTCCCAGTTTTCACCTCAAAAGTGGGTCACACTCCCCCCCTGGGGTCCGTACTCAGCAGAAGGTATATAAATTAGAGCCTTGTATACCAATTTCTCTTAACCACTTAAGGACCGCCTACTGCACATTTACGTCGGCAGAATGGCACGGCTGGGCACATCAACGTATATATACGTTGATTTTAGTACCCAGCCGTGGGTCGCGGGCGCGCGCCCGCGACCCGGTCCGAAGCTCTGGGACCGCGGGATTCGCGGACCCGAACGCCGCTGGAGTGCGGCGATCTGTCCCTGGAGCGGAAGAACTGGGAGAGCCGTGTGTACACACGGCTTCCCCGTGCTTCTCTGTGGCCGTAGCATCGATCGCGTCATCCCTGTAATAGGGGGACGCGATCGATGACGTCACACCTACAGCCACACCCCCCTACAGTTGTAAACACACACATTAGGTCACACATCCCCTACAGCGCCACCTGTGGTTAACTCCCAAACTGCAACTGTCATTTCCACAGTAAACAATGCAATTTAAATGCATTTTTTGCTGTGAAAATGACAATTGTCCCAAAAATGTGTCAAAATTGTCCGAAGTGTTCGCCATATTGTCGCGGTCACGAAAAAAATCGCTTATCGTCGCTATTAGTAGTAAAAAAAAAAAAATTCATAAAAATGCAATAAAACTATCCCTTATTTTGTAAACGCTGTAAACCGATAAACGCTTATTGCGATTTTTTTTACCAAAAATACGTAGAAGAATACGTATCGGCCTAAACTGAGGAAAAAAAATGTTTTTATATATTTTTGGGGGATATTTATTATAGCAAAAAGTAAAAAATATTGCATTTTTTTTAAATTGTCGCTTTATTTTTGTTTATAGCGCAAAAAATAAAAACCGCAGAGGTGATCAAATACCACCAAAAGAAAGCTCTATTTGTGGGAAAAAAAGGACGCCAATTTTGTTTGGGAGCCACGTCGCACGACCGCGCAATTGTCAGTTAAAACGACGCAGTGCCGAATCGCAAAAAGGGGCAAGGTCCTTTACCTGCATTTTGGTCCGGGTCTTAAGTGGTTAATCAGCCTTCCATCATCTCTCCAGGGTCAGCAAGGGTTAATTTCATTCAGGGCACATAAAAAAATAAAGGCACTTGTAACGGAACTATGTATTCTGCCTGTACATCTATAATAATCATGCAGTGGTATATTATGAGGTGTGAACATCCTCTGTCTGTAAAGATGTAGATTAGAACTGAATCAGCCTGTCTCTGGAAACCTCTCTTTAGTATGCTAATTCACCTCTCTATTCCCAAAGGTTAATTGATCTATTGTGTGTGTGAAAGACCTGTGTTTATCCTTAAGAGATTGTATATTGTATTCCAAATTAGCAGTATCCGGCCAGTTGTATTGAAATAGCATGTCACTTATGTTCAGAAGAACTGTCAGGCTTTGCGGAGCCGAAATGTTTAGCTACGGAGGGGATTATCTGTGATTGAATTGTATTTGAGAAAGGAATGTGGCTTCTTTAGCCTGGTGACAGTGTGTCTAACTTGAGGCCCCCCTGTGGAGGGAGGGGGCGGAGAGTTCCATTGTTCCTTGATTATTCACAAGTTTGTAACTAAGATATAAACCAAGAAATGTACCATTAAAGTTAGTCTACTGGACCCTTCAAACGTAGCCTGTCTCGTTTATGGAAGGGAATGCAATGGGATTTATTCTGTGCCTCTTACAACTGGACCTAACTCTCCCTCTGGATCTCGTGGATGGGCTTATACTGGACTTACTTATATAGCAACTTGCCAGGGAAAAGGGCGTCGTCAGCGGCTGATACCCTCTCCCTACTTGGGTAGCCGTTACATTGGTTGGCAGCGGTGGGATGGTCCTTTTATGCAAGGAGCAAGTTCTGAATGGAGTCTCAGTATGCCAGGCTGAAAAGAACCACACTAAAAGTTTTATTGGAGAGTCGTGGTAGGAGTGCCAGTAACAGACCACGGAGGGAGATGATAGCGGATCTGCTGGAGCTGGACCAAATGGATGGATCCATGGAAGGAGCGGAGCCTCTAGCACCTGTCAGCGAGGAAGATGTAATTACGGATATTGTACAGCGGAGATTATCCTTGTATCCAGAAACATCCACGGAACTAATAAACCAGCTGTTCCGGGAAGCAAGAGAAGAGATTCAAACCAAGAGGGGACAAGAACTGGAACTGGTAAGAGCTAGACAGCCCATTACACACGCAGCTCCTACTTCCCCACCCGCTGCTACAGGAAAGAAAATACCGTTCACTGCATTTAAAGCTTTTGTAGAAAGTGAGGAGGAAATAGATGGATATTTGGCGGATTTTGAGAGGCAGTGCTCACTACACCAGGTACCACCAGACCAATGGGTCACTATTTTGTCTGGAAAATTGTCGGGCAAAGCCAATGAAGCTTTTCGGGCTCTTGCTCCAGAGGATATTTTACAATATCAGCAAGTGAAAAAGGCGCTGTTAACCCGATATGCCGTAACTCCAGAAACCTACCGCCGCCACTTCCGGGAATCCAAGAAGAAGGCTGTGGACTCCCACATGGAATGGGCCAACCAGTTACAAAGGGTGGCATCCCATTGGGTCCAAGGGTGCAAGGCCAACACCGGGAAGAAAGTATTGCAGCTATTCCTAATGGAACATTTCTTCCAAGACCTGGCCGCAGACATACAGGACTGGGTACGAGATCGCCGTCCCGCTAACTTAAACGAGGCGGCGCGGCTAGCAGATGAGTACACGGAAACAAGGAAAGTAAGCCAGGGTACTACACGCCTGGCTCATAAGGTAGAACCGTGTACTCCAACCGACACCCCACGCCCAGAGTTTCGCGCTCCAGTCCCACCAGGACCACCACGTCCTCAGGGGCCTAACAACTACCCCCGGGATTCGTCTAGGGTGACGTGCCATCACTGCAGCAACACGGGACATATTGCTCGTTTTTGTCCTTTGAGAGCTACAAATAACAACTGGAGACGCCCAACACCCAACACAGAGGTCACTCCATCACAGCCCTCTGCGGCCCACTGCCTAGAGACTGAGGTGGGCCCTGAGGAATGTCTGGGAATTTTGTATGAGGCAGACCCAATACAAGCGGCCTCTCCAGATAACCATCAGCATCACCGTCAGGAGGTACGGGTGAATGGACAAGTAGCACAAGGCCTAAGAGATACCGAGGCTACTATCGCTCTGATTCAAAAGCAACCAGGGCACAAAAAGTCAGACTGTTCATTAAATGTACCCAGGCAGTCACAGTCATGGAGACAGCCAGAAAGGGGGAACCCCCACACATCCATGCCTGCGGCCCACGGCGTTGGGGAGGTAGAACATTGGGGTGTTCTGCATGAGGCAGATCCGATACAAGCAGCTAATCAGGACAACAGGCAGCAACACAGGCAGACTGTCTGGGTCAATGGAAAGGCAGCCAACGGGTTACGCGATACGGGGGCCACGATGACACTGCTACAGAAGAAACTCATCCCAGAGAGCCAGCACACCGGAGACACCGTACCTGTAAGAGTAGCAGGAGGCACCGTCTTCCGGCTACCCGTTGCCCGGGTTCATCTGGATTGGGGGGTTGGTTCGGGACATGTGAAAGTGGGGGTGATGAAGGATTTGCCAGCAGATGTCCTACTGGGGAATGATTTGGCCCCCCTTGTTTCTGCGTACGCCCCGATGTGCCCCGCTGAAGCCTACACAGTGACTAACTGTGCCCCAACCTGCGTTGCTGGAACCAACTTGCTTGCTGCTGAGACCCGGGTAAGACTACCTTCCCCGACATGTACTGTAGATCCGGCCCAATATCACAGTCTAAAATGGGAATGTGACAAGTTGGCCAGTGAGAAATCGGAGATGCAACGACACTACGTCATGTATTATGAGATGTCCCGTGGCTTGAACATTGAAATGCACAAACAGGCTGAAATTGTCAGAAGGTTAAATGGGATTTGCGCTCAGGTGGTGCCTTATCTCTCCCAAGAGCATCAGCAACCGGTCCTGGGAGCCATTGAGAGAGCAAAGCAAGTGACTGTTCCAGAACTGAATTCCATTATTCACCTTCACCATCAGCTACCGACCTGGCAGATTTAATGGCAATGCCGATGGACTGTCCAGGCAAACTGAACTTTTACCCTAACAGCAGACCGGACATCCCCAAGTTGACCCGAAAAGGATCAATCCGGGTCTGCCGGAGTGTTCCACAAAAGGGGAGCAGTGTAACGGAACTATGTATTCTGCCTGTACATCTATAATAATCATGCAGTGGTATATTATGAGGTGTGAACATCCTCTGTCTGTAAAGATGTAGATTAGAACTGAATCAGCCTGTCTCTGGAAACCTCTCTTTAGTATGCTAATTCACCTCTCTATTCCCAAAGGTTAATTGATCTATTGTGTGTGTGAAAGACCTGTGTTTATCCTTAAGAGATTGTATATTGTATTCCAAATTAGCAGTATCCGGCCAGTTGTATTGAAATAGCATGTCACTTATGTTCAGAAGAACTGTCAGGCTTTGCGGAGCCGAAATGTTTAGCCATGGAGGGGATTATCTGTGATTGAATTGTATTTGAGAAAGGAATGTGGCTTCTTTAGCCTGGTGACAGTGTGTCTAACTTGAGGCCCCCCTGTGGAGGGAGGGGGCGGAGAGTTCCATTGTTCCTTGATTATTCACAAGTTTGTAACTAAGATATAAACCAAGAAATGTACCATTAAAGTTAGTCTACTGGACCCTTCAAACGTAGCCTGTCTCGTTTATGGAAGGGAATGCAATGGGATTTATTCTGTGCCTCTTACAACTGGACCTAACTCTCCCTCTGGATCTCGTGGATGGGCTTATACTGGACTTACTTATATAGCAACTTGCCAGGGAAAAGGACGTCGTCAGCGGCTGATACCCTCTCCCTACTTGGGTAGCCGTTACAGCACTATATAGTGTAATCCCGTTTTAATAAATGCCCCTCTGCAATCACAGCCCTGCTTCCAATATACGTACCACGTAAACACTTGTAATGAACAGCGTTCACCGATGTCCTCCGAACACAGGGGCCGCTCGTGTGATGGAAAGCACTGTGCTGATAAGACCTTTCCTGGTTACAGTCTGGTTGGCGGTGGAACGTGCTTCTCTTCCTAGTTACGCCGTTGTAGCCACGTACTGACACGTTTCGTCACTTGCGACTTCGACAGAGGGCGTGGCTACTCAGCGTTACCACTGTCTATTTATTATCCCTCCTCCACGGCCATTGGATGAGACAGCCCTGTCTTCCAGATCCCGTTGGGTGCATCATGGGATGGAAGTAAAACAGGATGTCAGCCGCATCAAGCCACTGGGATATTCAAACACTGTGATATATAAAAACTGCACAAGAATAACTTTAAAAAATACAATGCGCCCACAAAGTATGACACATGATCATGGATTAATCATGTTTAGCTGGCATAATTTCTGTTTTTATGCAATAAATTGCATTATTGTGACCTGACTATAGAAGGGAACGTCTCTTTATTAAAAAGACAGTCTCATTACGGCCACTCAAAGCTGCTGTTAGTAGGGAGGTACACATCGATATGCAAAGAAATATATATCTATATGTATACGTAGAAAAACTATATGATAGCAAAACATGAATATTAGTCACTGAAAATAGGTAAATAAAATAAAATAAACCCAATATCAGCGTGAGTAAATAGCAATAGTCGAAGGCTAATTAAATTGAATAAAAACTCATAAAATAACCTTAAAAATAAATAAAATATAGCCAGACCATGAATAAACCTATACAGAAATTAGAATTAATAATAAAATATCTGAGTTAAAAAGAGTCAGGAGGCAAAATGATATCACACATACACATAAAAAAATATCGAAATATTTAAAATTATATATAAATATGAATATATAATATAAATATAAATAAATGTATGAGATGAGAATGATAATAAAAGCAAAGATAAATGAGATGATAATGATAATAAAATGATAATAAAATGAGGGAGGATAATCAATAATCACCAATAAAGCAGTTGATGTCAAGGTCTTTGTTCAATCCTTTCGGCAATAAAGTATCAACTGTATATATCCACTGTGTTTCAAGTTTAGATAGTTCTCTAACACAGTTGGATCCTCTCCATGCTGGTTTTATGTGATCAATCCCCCCAAATTTGAGGCCTGCGGGGTTGCGATTGTGGAATAACTTGAAATGTAGTGATACATTGTGGTCCTTGTAACCTAATCTGATATTTGCAACATGTTATGCTATCCTCACTTTCAATACGCTTTTTGTACGGCCTATGTACATGAGTTTGCAAGGGCATTCAAGTATGTATACTACATAGGAAGTATTGCAAGTTATGAATTGCTTTATAGGGAACTCGATCCAATTGGATGTAGAGGTAAAGGTTTCGACAGCTCTCATTGGTCTATTGGCTTCCCTGCATGGGATACATTTCCGACAGGGGAAGAAGCCATCTTTGTCCCAAATGGACGGGAGTTTTTTTTAAGGGGGATCTAAAACTTTTTTGACAATTTTGTCTCCATAATTAGGAGCTTTCCTATAAATAAAGCCTGGTTTGGTTAGAATGACTGTTTTAAGTATTCTATCCAAGAAAATAATATGCCAATGGCCAATGGCCAATAAAGATCTTCTCCGCTTCTTTATATTGACTGTGGTAGCCCGTGTGCAGGCTCTTTTAAGCAATTTATTCTAAGTACTTCTAGAAGGTCTTCTATGATCTTCACGAGGTAATCTTCTTGGTAACCTTTCTACATAAATTTATCTTTAAGTATCAGAGGTTTTGATTTAAAGTCTTCATCATTAGAGCAATTACCCCTAACGTGCATCAGTTAACCCTTCGGAATGTTTCTCAGCCACATATAAAAAAATAAAAAAAATGATATATATATGTTTTACGGCAAGAATTTATTGTTATGTGGGTTGTTTTTCTTCTCTTTCAGGAAGAACCCAAGGCTTGGTCTGGATACTAGGCCATTCATATGTTTTTGGGGAACAAGAAGGGCAGATGTGAGACCCAAAAGCAGACAATTGGGAATTTCCAGACAGGAAGCATGTAATAGGTGGTTGGGGATGCTTTGGAGCAGGACAGTTCCAGAAGTGCACAGATTTGCGCAATTGGGTAGGCCGCCCGATGTCCGAGTGTTGCACGTGGGCGATAACGACGATAGCAGTTGGACTTGGTGCGAGATGTCAAGTTCAACTTCTTGAAACTCCCCATGGCCTTTCCAGAGATGCTAATAGTGTGGTCCGACATGGTAGCGCAGACCACTTGGCGGTTAGCTGGGTCAGTGGAAAAGATTAATAGGGCCAGGAAGAAGGTGAACAGGGAAGTCAGTAGATTTGTGGCAATTTGATACTTGGAGCTTGAGGTGGATACCTGGTGTTATCGGAGGGGGGACGGATACACCTTAATGCTGTGGGGATTGACTTGTAGGCTTTGGATTTACAGGATGGGATCCAGAGAGCATTGAGGGTGTAGCAGGGCACACAAGGGTAAGGTTTTCCCCTGGTGTACTATGGCGGGGTGTTGCTCTTTGCAAGTGAAGGAAGAGACCCCACATATGGAAGAGTGTCAGGGATCCAGGCCTTTCTTCCGATCCTCGCACATGCGCAATAGAGCGGCGCTCCGGCGTGTACCCGTGCGGGAAAGGCGCGCACGCGCGCGCATGCGCGGTCTGGCGACGCAGCGTGCACATGGGCGCGCGCACGGGCGCGCACCTTCCGGGAACCAATCAGAGGCCTGACCAGGATATTTAAACCAGCCCCTGTCTTATGGCAGGTTGCTGGTTTGTCTTCAGCTTGTGCTTGGACTCTCTGCCGATTACCTGAACCTTTGACCCGGATCTCCATACGACTCTCCTCTCGCCCTGAAGTGGACCTTCCGTACGACTCTCCTCTCGCCCTGAATTTGACCTTGGCTCTTGTTCCTGGATACGCTGTCTTCTATAATCCCTGACTTCTGGCTTGACTTTGGACTTGTTGACCTCTCCAACCCCTGAACCTCGGCTTGCTCTCTGGACCTGTGCTCAGTCTGATCCGCTTGCACCTGCCCGGTTCCCCTCCAGTTACCTGCTCCACAGTTCTTCAGTACAGCTTCTGCTACCTGCCTTGCACCTGTCTTGTGGCTCCTCGGCTGCCTGCTCTGCTCACCGCCATCAGGAGGAGCTTCAGTTCCAGTCTGCACCAGGATCCCGGCTACCAACCCGGACCTCACTGGCGCTGGTGCCTCCCGGGGTTCACCTCCCCTGTCCCAACTCCAGGGGACGGTCGGCGCCGGGTCGCAACGGTGGGCCACCCTCGGCATCTCAGCTTCGGTGAGTACACAGCCTGACAGTACAAACCAGCCAGATGTCCGAAGCCGACAGGGCGCACTCTCCCTTCGAGACCCTGTGCCAGCAGGTCTCCGCCCTCACCGAGGCTGTCCAAAAGCTTCAGGAAGGATACGTGCAAATTGATGGTCGCCTCCAACAATTGGGCAACCTGCCTGGGGCCGTACCTCCATCCGTGGCTCCATCCCCTGGGGTTGCTACGTCTCAAGCCTTTCCCGCTCCGACTGTGGTAATGACTCAACCCGAACCCCGGGTCCCCATCCCGAAGCGATTGGCGACCTTCAAGAACGCCTGCTCCTTGTATTTGGCTCTTCAACCTAGGACTTTTTGTTCTGAACCCGTAAAAGTAGGGTTTGTGATCTCCCTTTTGGCCGAAGAGCCGCAAGCCTGGGCACACAGTTTGATGGAGCAAAGGAGCCCCATCCTGGACTCAATTGATTCCCTCTTTGAGCACATGGCTAAATTATACGACGACCCACAGCGCACAGCCACGGCTGAAGCCGTTCTCCATAACCTGGCTCAAGGAAGAAGACCCGTGGAGGACTACACGGCCGAGTTCCGTAAATGGTCGGCCGACACGGGCTGGAATGAAGCCGCCCTGAAGTACCAGTTCTGCCTGGGGCTCGCTGAAGGCCTCAAGGATGAGCTGGCAAGGACTGAAACCCCGGCCACGCTGGAAGATCTGATCCAAGCCGCTACCCAGTTAGACCGGCGCCTACGAGAACGGCACTCTGAGCGCTTTCAAAACGCACGTCCCACCTGGACACCCCAAGGCCCTCTCCAGCTCTTCCGCCTCCAGCGGCTTCTCCAGTCTCCACGTTTCCTGACCCTGAGCCGATGCAGCTTGGACTTGTCCGGGCGCCCCTCACCTCCGAGGAAAGACAGCGTAGGCGCCAAGCCAATCTATGCCTGTACTGCGGAGCGGCTGGCCACTTCCTCCGTGGTTGCCCCATAAGACCTAGTAAGTCGAAGCCTCCACCTGCCTACAATTTCCATGTTGCTAACTTCCCTCAGACTCATGTTGTGCTTTTTATTTCTCTACAGCTACCAGCAGGGGCAACCCGGCTCCCAGCCATTGTTGATTCAGGGGCATGCAGCTGCTTCCTAGATTCCACCTCGGCTCAGAAACTTCATGTGCCACTTCGCATTAAAGATCATCAGTTACAGATCCACCTGGCCGACGGCTCGCTGCCCCGATCCGGACTTATTACTCACGAGACTCAACCCATCTGTGCCACCACGGACTCAGGCCACCGAGAGTTCCTATGTCTGGATCTTATTCCGTCTCCTCTATTCCTCATCATCTTGGGCCTCCCTTGGTTACAGGCGCATCAACCCTGCATTGATTGGCTAAAGAAAGAAGTCAGTTTCACATCTTCATACTGCACCCAGAGTTGCTTTCCACCTTCAGTCACCGTCTGTTCCGCTATCACAACCCCACCATAAAACCTTCTGCACGTCCCCTCCGTCTATCTTGAATTCAAGGATGTATTTGATAAACAGCAAGCCGACTCTCTCCCACCTCATCGGCCATACGATTGCCCTATTGACTTACTTCCTGGATCCGAGGTCCCTTTCGGGCGTATATTCCCATTATCCGAGACCGAATTAAAGGCCCTCAAGGCCTACATTGATGAAAATTTAAAAAAAAACTTAATCCGCCGGTCTTCCTCTCCAGCCGGGGCAGGTATCTTCTTTGTGGAGAAGAAAGACGGCTCGTTGAGGCCTTGCATTGACTACCGTGAACTCAACAAAATTACCGTCAAAAACAGGTACCCGCTGCCTCTGATTCCAGAACTTTTTCAGCGCTTCCGGTCCGCTCAAGTTTTTTCCAAGCTAGATTTGAGGGGCGCCTATAACCTCATTCGGATCAGGTCCGGAGACGAATGGAAAACGGCCTTTAGGTCTCGATTTGGACATTTCGAGTACTTGGTGATGCCCTTTGGGCTTTGCAATGCCCCAGCCACCTTCCAACATCTTGTCAATGACATCTTTCGTGAATATCTAGATGATTTTTTGGTGGTCTACTTGGATGATATTCTCATCTTTTCAGCCTCCCTTGAATTACACCGGTGCCATGTCAAAGTGGTTCTTGCCATACTAAGAAAGCATAAACTTTACCTGAAAGCAGAAAAATGTCAATTTGAGAAGGCCTCAGTACAATTTCTAGGATTTATTATCTCCACCAGTGGGGTCGCCATGGACCCGCAAAAAGTAGAGGCCATCCAAGCATGGCCAGTCCCGGTCGACAAGAAGGCGGTGCAGCGGTTTGTTGGTTTTGACAATTTCTATAGACGATTTATCGTTGGATTCTCATCCATCGTGGCACCCATTACTAAACTTACCCGACAAGGCGGTCGCTCCCACTGGTCACCAGAAGCTCAGGAAGCCTTTAAAAAGCTTAAATCCGCCTTTTCCTCTGCTCCGGTCCTACGACATCCGGATCCAACTCTACCCTTTACCCTGGAGGTAGACGCTTCTGAGACGGCCACCGGGGCCATCCTATCACAGAGACAAGGGGTGAAGGCTCTGCTACATCCTGTGGCCTACGCCTCTCGGAAGCTAACTGCCCCCGAGAGAAACTACGATGTAGGGGACAGAGAGCTGCTTGCCATTAAGGTGGCCCTAGAAGAATGGAGATACCTACTGGAGGGGGCGGCTCATCCCATCATGATCTTCACAGATCACAAGAATCTCGAATACTTACGTTCAGCAAAACGCTTAAGACCCAGGCAAGCTCGGTGGGCGCTTTTCTTTTCAAGGTTCAATTTCCATATTTCTTATCGACCCGCCTCAAAGAATGGAAAAGCGGATGCCCTTTCCAGGATGTTCCTCGAAACCCCTTGCACTGCAGAACCCAGTACCATCCTGTCAACTCGGAATTTTCTTTTACTTTCCCAAGTGGACTTGTTAAACTCTCTCAAAACGGCTTCCAGACAGTGCTCCGATCCGGAAATCGAGGCACTGGATAAACACGACGACTTACTATGGTCAAGGGGGAACATTTTTGTACCAACGGAAGCCAGACGATTGATCTTGAGTACCTTCCATGACCACAAGTTAGCAGGACATTTTGGGGCACGGAAAACGGGTGAACTGATTTCTCGATCTTTCTGGTGGCCCAGGTGGAGACAGGACTGTAAAATCTATGTTGCTTCATGCATTCGTTGCCAACGAAACAAGGGTCCCAATACTAAGTCCTGGGGATTGCTCAAACCCTTACCTATTCTGGAACGTCCATGGGCAGAAATTTCCATGGACTTCATTGTGGACTTGCCTCCATCTGGAGCTGATGGCAAGTTTGGGCGTCTGGAGTCCGCCCCTTGGGGGGGGGGCACTGTCAGGGATCCAGGCCTGTCTTCCGATCCTCGCACATGCGCAATAGAGCGGCGCTCCGGCGTGTACCCCTGCGGGAAAGGCGCGCGCATGCGCGGTCTGGCGACGCAGCGTGCACATGGGCGCGCGCACGGGCGCGCACCTTCCGGGAACCAATCAGAGGCCTGACCAGGCTATTTAAACCAGCCCCTGTCTTATGGCAGGTTGCTGGTTTGTCTTCAGCTTGTGCTTGGACTCTCTGCCGATTACCTGAACCTTTGACCCGGATCTCCATACGACTCTCCTCTCGCCCTGAAGTGGACCTTCCGTACGACTCTCCTCTCGCCCTGAAGTTGACCTTGGCTCTTGTTCCTGGATACGCTGTCTTCTATAATCCCTGACTTCTGGCTTGACTTTGGACTTGTTGACCTCTCCAACCCCTGAACCTCGGCTTGCTCTCTGGACCTGTGCTCAGTCTGATCCGCTTGCACCTGCCCGGTTCCCCTCCAGTTACCTGCTCCACAGTTCTTCAGTACAGCTTCTGCTACCTGCCTTGCACCTGTCTTGTGGCTCCTCGGCTGCCTGCTCTGCTCACCGCCATCAGGAGGAGCTTCAGTTCCAGTCTGCACCAGGATCCCGGCTACCAACCCGGACCTCACTGGCGCTGGTGCCTCCCGGGCTCACCTCCCCTGTCCCAACTCCAGGGGACGGTCGGCGCCGGGTCGCAACGGTGGGCCACCCTCGGCATCTCGGCTTCGGTGAGTACACAGCCTGACAAAGAGTTAGGGACCCATCGGTGGTATGTGTCCCGTTGGTGATATTCCAGCTAACGGGTGCACTGCAGTCAGTGGTTTGTTGTCTCCGAGCTAGCATGTCAGCTTATGGGCAGAAGGTATGGGAAAGTAGGCGCTGGGGTTTGGTCTGGCAGTAGAGAGTAAGCAGATAATATTTGTTATACAACAGTCAAGAGAAGTCTGGAGTGAAATAAAATGTAATAAATAGACAAAGGGCGGGCATGACGGGGTTAACAGTGTAGAGAAAAATGTAGGTTGTTAGGGTTGTAGGTTGTTAGGGGATTAGGCATTGGTTGCAAGAAAGAAGGGAGGAGCGGCGATACGTTTCGGAACATGTGGGTCCCTCCCCAGCTCAGTGCAGCAGGAGGAACAAGCTTCCCACCCTCCCTCCCTGTTTTGCGGTAAGTATGGTGGTTTTGTGTTAATTCAGCCGATTTGTTTTCTACAGAGCAGTGAATGTTGTGGCGGGGTGTTGGTCTTTGCGGGTGAAGGAAGAAACCCTGTATATAGAAGCGTTCGGGACCCATCGGTGGTATGGGTCCCATTGGCCGGGCACATTCGATCGTTTGTTACAGAGCAGGGACCGGGAGCTATGTGTGTAAACACATAGCTCCTGGTCCTGTCAGCGGGGGAAACGCTGATCTTTACCCCCATCAGTAAAATACTCGCGCTGTGAACAGAAGATCAGTGATTTCCCCTAGTGAGGCCACCCCCCCATACAGTTAGAACACACCCAGGAACACACTTAACCCCTTCGCTGCCAATGGAATTTTTATAGTAATACAATGCATTTTTATAGCATTGATCGCTATAAAAATGCCAATGGCCCCAAAAATGTGTCAAAAGTGTCCGAAGTGCCCGCCATAATGTCGCAGTACTGAAAAAAAATGCTGATCGCCGCCATTACTAGTAAAAAAAAAATATTAATAAAAATGCCATAAAACGATCCCCTATTTTGTAAACGCTATAACTTATTGCGATTTTTTTTTAACGAAAAATATGTAGAAGAATACGTATCGGCCTAAACTGAGGAAAAAAAATGTTTTTTTATATATTTTTGGGGGATATTTATTATAGCAAAAAGTTAAAAATATTGAATTTTTTTCAAAATTGTCGCTCTATTTTTGTTTATAGCGCAAAAAATAAAAACCGCAGGGATGATCAAATACCACCAAAAGAAAGCTCTAGTTGTGGTAAAAAAAGGACGCCAATTTTGTTTGGGAGCCACTTTGCACGACCGCGCAATTGTCAGTTAAAGTGACGCTGTGCCAAATCACAAAAAGTGCTCTGGTCATTTGACAGCAATATGGTCCGGGGCTAAAGTGGTTAATGATGCTTAACTTAAAAAAAAAATATGAAAAATTCCTTTAAATATTGTACCTGCTGGGTGTCTATAGTTTGCCTGTGAAAACGTCTTTGAAAACGTCTTTGAGAACCCATTTTTTCAGGAGTCCTGCTCCTAAAAAACGACCGTTTTTTAAACTTTTTTTCCATTGATACATGTTCCCTGGGGCAAGACCCGGGTTCTCAAAGACATTTTCCAACAATAACTTGAATATTGGGCTTTAAAATTATCATTTTTGAATTTGAACGTTCGAGTCCCATAGACTTCAATGGGGTTCTAAATGTTCGCGCGCGAACGGTCGGTCTGTTCGACGGTTCTGGTGCGAACCGAACGCGGGGGTGTTCGGCTCATCCCTAGTCTTGGACTACAACTTAACTAGTCATGAAAAGATAGAATAAAATATTTACAAAAATATGAGGGGCGTACTCACTTTTGTGAGATACTGTGGGCCAGATTCAGGAACAGTTACGCTGGCGGATCGAGTGATCCGCCAGCCTAACTGTGACTTTGAGCCGGCGTTTCTGTTTTCTGTAACCAGAAAACAAGAAACGCCGGGGTTGAAGTTCCGATGCGAGCAGCGTAACTGAGTTTCGCCATCGCATCGTTACTTCAACTTAAAAATGGCGCCGGGGGCGTTCCCGCCGATTTACGCTCAAAAAATTGTTAATGAGCGGAAATCGGCAATTCACGATCGAAATCCGGCGCGACGCAATGACGATACGACGTTTCCGGACGGGATACGCGGCGCATAGATATACCTACATGGGGTTGGAGTATCCTATGTTAGGTATAGGCGTCGTCATCGCGTCGGGAAAAAAAAAAAAAAAACGTCGCTTGCGTAAAACGGTCATAAATGGGAATGTGACGTCATTGACGTTCATTCACAGATTTTGGAGCATGCGCACGGGGATGTTTTGACACTCGACGCATGCGCAGTACGTTGGCGGCGGGATCGCGCGTAGTTAGCATACTACACGCCCCGTACCCGCTAAATTTGAATTCCGCCGGCTCATTTGTGATGCGCTGCCGCAACTTTAGGAGCAAGTGCTTCGTGAATGACAGCACTTGCTCCTAAAATTTCTGCAGCGCAACGCAAATGAGAAGCGTTACTCCAGAGCAAAGATGCTCTGGACTACCTGAATCTGGCCCTGATTACTTAGCACCACAAATTGATACTTGGTTCTGTATCCATTACTAAGAGGTGGATAGGGGGTGGAACCAAGGAATGGTGCTCAGAGGTGAGTAGAGAGTGGAACCAGGGAATGGTGCTCGGAGGTGGGTAGGGGGTGAAACCAAAGAATGGTGCTTGGAGGTGGGTAGGGGGTGAAACCAAGGAATGGTTCTCGGAGGTGGGTAGTAAGTGGAACGAAGGAATGGTTCTCGGAGGTAGGTAGTGGGGTGGAATCAAGGAATGGTGCTCAGAGGTGGGTAGGGAGTGGAACCAAGGAATTGTGCTCAGAGGTAGGTAGGGCGTGGAACCAAGGAATGGTGCTCAGAGGTGGGTAGGGCGTGGAACCAAGGAATTGTGCTCAGAGGTGGGCAGGGGTGGAACCAATCGGTGCTCAGAGGTGAGTAGGGAGTGGAACCAAAGAATGGTGCTTAGAGATGGGTGGGGGTGGAACCAAAGAATGATGCTCGGAAGTGGGTAGGGGGTGGAACCAAGGAATGGTGCTCGAAGGTGGGTAGGTAGTGGAACCAAAGAATGGTGCTCGGAGGTGGGTGGGAGGTGGAACCAAGGAATGGTTCTCTGAGGTGGGTAGGGGGTGGAACTGAGGAATGGTTCTCGGAGGTGGGTAGGGGGTGGACACAACAGGTGACTCAGAAGTAGGGAGTTCCTGCACCTCTTCTCTGAGAAAAAAAGCCCTGTGTCTATATATATATATATATATATCAAGTTTATAAAATATATATTAAAAGAAAAATTGAACTAAACCTCTTTAGTTCCAATTTAACCATTTGTAATTCCATCTCAGTATGGATTTGTGGAAGTTACTCTACCTTTGAAAATTCACACACATTTATTACAAAATCTGTACATTTTTTATAACTTTGTAAATTTGACCTGTGGTGCACACTGCTGTTTTGGTAAAAATGCCTCTTTCATTTTTTATACTTTCTAAAATAAAACGGTTGTTGTGACAAGTACATCCAGCGTGTCACAAGTATGGAATCCTGACATATGTGTGGCTGCAAAGCATTTTATTTGTCCAGCTACACGTCCCCCTTATAGAACCGCGTCCGCATTCAACGAATGTATCAAATTCACACCTTGCTCTCATACATGTTTCTCAGGCAGCGCTGAATCCTCCGTAGCCCCATATTTCACACACTTTAAATGTTTTTTAGCGCTAGTGGCTTGGTGTAATTGCATGCCTGGAATACTTATCTCACGTTGATTAATCTGGCTTTTAATTTCCGTCATCCCCAATGAATTGCAGTTGCTTTTTTTGAGCGTGTGATCCAAGGAATATTGTGAATTTTGGCAGGGCTTAGGTAAAGTTAGTACTAGTTTTTTAGAACTTGTAGTAAATCAAGGAACTCCAGCCAAATGTAAAAACCATCAATTATTCTGTGTATATTTTCACTGATGAGTTGCTAAAGCTATTTTTAAACTCAGCTCTGAGTAATTAAGCATAACCCTTCTACTTATCAAATTTCCATCATCCCCTACATATCAGCAGACCCTTCAGGGTTCGTCTCATAGCGGTTCCTCAGCCAGCGAAATAAACGTCGATATGTTGTCCTCAATTAAAAAAATAGATGCTGCAGCACAATTTTCCCTTATGCCGCTTTAAAAAAAATTCATTTAAAACGATCATGTGTGGGCTTCACAGCATTTTTCGGGTTCTAAAAAAAACAAATTATTTTTTTCGGAACATGCTGTATTTTTTCACAACGTTTTAAACAATGTCGTTTTTTGGGTTGTAAAAAAAATGGTCGTGTGTGGGCTTTAACGACGTGAAAAACCCGCGCATGCTCAGAAGCAAGTCATGAGATGGGTGCGCTCGTTCTGGTAAAACTAGCGTTCGTAATGGAGTAAGCACATTCATCACGCTGTAACAGACAGAAAAGCGCGAATCGTCTTTTATGAACACAAAATCAGCTAAAGCAGCCCCAAGGTTGGCATCATCCGAATTAAACTTCCCCTTTATAGTGTCGTCGTACGCGTTGTACGTCACCGCTCTTTGCTAGGGCATTTTTTGTTCACGATCGTGTGTGGGCAACGTTGTTTTAACCACTTAAGACCCGGACCTTTAGGCAGCTAAAGGACCCGGCCAGGTTTCGCAATTCGGCACTGCTTCGCTTTAACAGACAATTGCCCGGTCGTGCGACCTGGCTCCCAAACAAAATTGGCGTCCTTTTTTTCCCAAAAATAGAGCTTTCTATTGGTGGTATTTGATCACCTCTGCGGTTTTTATTTTTTGCGCTATAAACAAAAATGGAGCGACAATTTTGAAAAAAAATGCAATATTTTTTACTTTTTGCTATAATAAATACCCCCCAAAAAAATGTCCTCAGTTTAGGCCGATACGTATTCTTCTACCTATTTTTGGTAAAAAAAATTGCAATAAGCGTTTATCGGTTGGTTTGCGCACAATTTATAGCGTTTACAAAATAGGGGATAGTTTTATGGCATTTTTTTTTTTTTACTACTAATGGCGGCGATCATCGATTTTTTTTGTGACAGTGACATTATGGCGGACACTTCGGACAATTTTGACACATTTTTGGGACCATTGTCATTTTCACAGCAAAAAATGCATTTGAAATGCATTGTTTATTGTGAAAATAACAGTGCAGTTTGGGAGTTAACCACAAGGGGGCACTGAAGGGATTATGTGTGACCTAATGTGTGTTTACAACTGTAGGGTGGTGTGGCTGTAGGTGTGACATCATCGATTGTGTATCACACGATCGATGACGCCGCCACAGTGAAGAACGGGGAAGCCGTGTTTACACACGGCTCTCCCCGTTCTTCAGCTCCGGGGACCGATCGCCAGACTCCAGCGGCGATCAGGCCCGCGAGTCCCGTGGTCCCGGCCCCGGAGCTTCGGACCGGGTCAAGGTACCTACGGCTGGGTACTAGCACAGCACGTACCTGTACGTGCATGTGCCCAGCCGTGCCATTCTGCCGACGTAAATGTGCAGGGGGCGGTCCTTAAGTGGTTAATGATGAAGTTGGAAAAAACTTTGTTTCTTTATCGTACATCACGGGACACAGAGCGCATAGCCATTACACTTGGGTTATATGGGTACCTTCAGGTGTGGACACTGGTGTAATCAATTTCACAGGAAGTTTCCTCCCTATATAACCCCCTCCCACTGGGAGTGCTTCAGTTTTTTCGCCAGTGTCATAGGTGTTGGTCACGTCTAGCTGTCCCTCGGAGGTCTCGGGACCCAGGATAGCTAGCCGGATCCGTCCGAAGTGCTTCAAAGCCAAGGTGTACGGTACCCGGGCCCTGCTGGAGTGGGGTTTTGCCTATAATGCCTCTCCTTGGAGGGCTGGATTCTGGGCTCCAGTGCCTTAGTCTCTTCCAAGAACTAAACGCTACTGATGCCAGGATGCTATATAGGTCCAGGGGTGTGGGTTCCTTAACACAGGACCCCGGTCCCTAAAGGTCCAAGACAATACCCACGGAGATGGGGGAAGGCTGGGCCTCTTGCATTTTGCAATACCCTGCGGCGTGGAGCAGGTAAGAGGGAACCTGCGGGACTTGGTTCGACAGTAGGTATCCCCCTGGGGGTTCTGGGTTGGCTAATGGTATGCTTGTGCATCAGCCACTATCTCCACTATGTCTTTTGAGACAGGATGGGATGTACTAATGTTTACCCAGATAACATGTAGATATATATATGCTTTTAAAGATATGTATTTTGCTACTCCCCCCAGATTTGCCTGTTAGCATGATACTGCAGCCCCACGTGTATAGAGAGGAAGTGCTGACAAAACTCCTGTTTCCTAGGAAGCCTAGGGGGACAGCTTCCTCTATGTGTGCACTACAAAGATTAGTGGCTTACCGGATGTCTGTGTTACTAGCGCTGGTCCAGGCTTCTCCTCTGCTCTCTGCTTCCTCCATGTTGGTTTCAGCGTGGGGGGGGCGGGGGCGCGCGCGCGCGTGTGCGCCGCCTTTTACAGCGTCAGCTTGCGTGGGGGGGGCGGGCCAGCAGCGTCAGGTCTCAGATAAAGCAAAATAGCATTTCCTGGCTGGTCATTCCCTCCTGAGAGCAGTGGAGAGTGAGGACATAGAGCGCGCAGCTGAGCCAGTTCTGGCTAACAGTGACACCCAGTGGTGGTTTGTGGATCTTCAGGTCTGGACTTAAGTCCACACTGACCAGAAAAAAAAAAAAAAAAAAGATTTTTTTCTTAAAGGGACTCAGCCTTAGATCTGGCAGTATCTGAGTCGGTGCAACCTTGGACTCCAGCTAACGGGCATTGGTGTGGCAATACTCACAGGACTTTCCTCGGTATTGCCGCCTTCTCAGGCGTATGAAAATTTAGAATTTTTTTTACCATAGCCTGTCATTATTAATGTTTCACTTCTAGCTACAACAGTTGGGTGTTGGCTGTAGGGGTGTCTCAAGGTTGTGCAATGGCTCCCAAGGGATCAGGACCAGCTAAGGCTGCAAAAGGTGCCAAAAAAGTAAAGGGGTCTCCAACGGGGTCAGAGGATTTGGGCCAGGCTCCAGTGGTCCCACCCTCACCAGATAGACCACCGAACAGCATCGTGCAGGAGCCATTGAGGGTGCTAGGGGCAGAGGCGGCCCCCAATCAACCCATTCCCGTTTATGTTACGGAAGAAATGCTAGAATCCACCCTGGGTGGGCTAGAGAAAAGGTTAACTGCTTTAATTGCCCGCTCTTTGCCGGGTGGCAAACGGGCTAGATCCCCGTCACCTAGAACGGTGTGTTCGGATGCAGAGGTCCTCTCTTCGGAGGAATTGGACCCACAGGGGGATCAAGCGGACCTGAGTCCTGACGGGTCAGACATTGAAGATTCCACTATAGATGAAATTTTTTCGGCTTCTCAAGCAGAGAGTCTGTGGATCCAGTCTCTGACGGATATGGTTCGCACTGCTTTTAAACTTCCAGTGTCAGAACAATTAGCCCCCGCGGTATCCTCTTTAGGTTCCTTGAAGGCACCATTGAGTGGTGCGTCTTTCCCGGTTCACCCCCTTCTGGAGAGCGTGATTTTTCAGGATTGGGCTCGACCTGATAGGATTTTTATCCCTCCTAAAAGGTTCACCATTCTCTATCCTATGGAAGAAGAATTTGCAAAGAAATGGGCACTCCCTACCGTGGACGCAGCCATTTCCTGCGTAAATAAATCCCTGACCTGTCCGGTGGAAAATGTCCAGGTGTTTAAAGATCCAGTCGACAAAAAATTGGAGACCCTACTGAAGGCTTCTTTTACCACAGTAGGTGCCGTGGTTCAGCCAGCAGTGGCAGCCATTGGCGTTTGTCAGGCTTTAAAGGATCAGACTAAACAGATATTAAGGGACATACCGGCTCAGCAAGCTCGTGAATTGGCTGACCTCCCAAGAGCTCTCTGCTTTGCAGTAGATGCTATTAAGGACTCCGTTCAACAGGCGTCCCGTTTATCTCTGCTGTTGGTTCATATGCGTCGCCTTTTGTGGCTAAAAAACTGGTCAGCAGAGGCACCCTGCAAAAAGCTTTTAGCAGGATTTCCCTTTCATGGTGGGAGACTATTCGGTGAAGACCTAGATAAATATATCCAGACCATATCAAGTGGTAAAAGTTCTTTCTTGCCTGTCAAGAAAAGATCGCGTGGGCCCGCATTTAAGCGACAGGCCTTCGTAGGCTCGGCCCCTTCAACTTCCCGTCAGTATCGACGGCCTCCCGGGCGTTCAGCATTTAATAGCCGCCCACAAGGACAAGCCACGACAGGCAAGAGGCCATGGTCTCGCAAGCCGGTTAAACCAGTCCTCAAGTCAGATTCATGAAGGGGCGCCCCCACTCTCTTGGGTGGGGGGAAGGCTTCGGTTTTTCTCCGAAGTGTGGAAGGCCAGAATTCCCGACTCTTGGGTAAGATCCGTGGTAACCACGGGCTACAAGCTAGAGTTTCGGGAAGTCCCCCCTCCTCATTTTCAGGGGTCAAGTCTTCCAAGCGACCCATTAAAGAGGGCCTCTCTTGTAAAAGCATTGGATCGTCTCTTGCTCCAAGGTGTAATTGTAGAAGTACCAACCCAGGAATGGGGTCTGGGATTCTACTCCAACCTTTTCATAATACCAAAGCCCAATGGCGACGTCAGGCCTATCTTGGACCTCAAACGCCTAAATCGCTTTCTAAACATTCAGACCTTTCGTATGGAGTCCATACGTTCGGTGGCAGCCAGCCTACATCAAGACGACTTGCTAGCATCTATAGACATAAACGATGCGTATCTGCACGTGCCGATCTACCCGGCACATCACAGGTTTCTTCGTTTTATGATAGATCACCGCCATTACCAGTTCGTAGCCCTCCCTTTCGGGTTGGCAACAGCTCCGCGGGTATTCACAAAGGTGTTAGCCCGGTGCTAGCCGTCCTAAGGACAGAAGGCATTTTAGTCTTGGCATACTTGGACGATCTTCTGGTTATCGACAGCTCAGCTTCCAACCTCAATCAGGCAGTAGGTCGCACAGTTCAGCATCTAGAGGAATTCGGGTGGATTGTAAACCTAACCTTCGGCTAGATACAGACTGCCAGAGGATAATTTTACCTCAAGCAAAGATCAGATCAATAGCTCAAGCAGTTCAAGTGATCTTAGGCAAGAAGAGGCCGACTATTCGCCTATGTATGCGACTGTTGGGGAAGATGGTGGCCGCCTTCGAGGCTGTGCCCTACGCCCAGATCCATACCAGATATCTTCAGGCAGCCATTCTCTCTGCTTGGAACAAGTCCATTCAGGCGTTAGATCGTCCGTTAGTGCTCTCCCCGAAGGTCCGGCGCAGCCTGTCTTGGTGGCTGGTCTCTCAAAATTTGTCAAAAGGGAAATCCTTTTGCCCCATCACGTGGAAGATAGTATCCACGGATGCCAGCCTGTCAGGTTGGGGGGCAGTTCTAGAAGAACAGACCCAGCAAGGGCAGTGGTCGGAGGCAGAAAAACTGCTTCCCATCAATATCTTGGAGATCAGAGCTGCTCGGCTGGCCCTGACCGCCTGGACTCTCCCCCTTCAGGGTCTGCCAGTAAGGATACAGTCCGACAACGCCACTGCGGTGGCATACATAAACCACCAGGGGGCACGAAGAGCCCAGCAGCCCAAAGAGAAGTAAACCTGATTTTCTCATGGGCCGAAGCCCATGTACCCTGCATCTCGGCGGTGTTCATCCCAGGGATAGACAATTCTCAAGCAGATTTTTTGAGTCGTCAACAGTTGCTCCCGGGGGAATGGTCTCTTCACCCCCAGGTATTCCAAGAGATTTGCCAAAGATTCGGAGTCCCAGATGTGGACATTATGGCAACGAGATCCAACAAAAAGTTGGACAAATTCATATCCCGAGCCAGGGATCCCTCGGCCTACGTGACCGATGCCTTGGTTTGTCCTTGGGACCAGTTTTCTCTTCTGTATGCGTTCCCTCCACTGCAGATGATTCCCCGCCTTCTACGGAGGATCCGGGTGGAGCGCAGGCCTGTGATCCTGGTGGCCCCAGCCTGGCCCAGGAGGGCTTGGTACGCACTCATCGTGAAGATGTCAGTCGGGGCGCCGTGGCCGCTCCCCCTGCGCCCAGATCTGCTGTCTCAGGGCCCAATCTGCCATCCTGCTTCACAGCAGCTAAATTTGACGGCTTGGCGGCTGAATCCCTAATTCTTAAGGGCAGAGGCCTCTCAGATCAGGTCATATCTACGTTGATTCAGGCTAGGAAACCGGTCTCCAGAAATATTTATTACAGAGTCTGGAGAACCTATGTGGAGTGGTGCGAGTCTCAAAAATGGCATCCTCGAAAGTTTTTTATTGACAGGATCTTGCGATTCCTCCAGGTTGGCGTTGACAAAGGGTTGGCTCTTAGTACTCTAAAGGGGCAGGTGTCGGCTTTATCAATATGGTTTCAAAGACCCTTGGCCACCCATTCGCTTATGAAAACCTTCTTGCAGGGGGTCTTGCATGTGAATCCCCCTATTAGAGCTCCCCTCTGCCCCTGGAATTTAAATCTGGTCTTGTCAGCTTTACAAAGGCAGCCGTTTGAACCTCTGACAGAAATCCCTCTTGTGCTACTAACCCGAAAGTTGGTTTTCTTGGTGGCTATGGCTTCAGCCAGAAGGGTTTCCGAGCTGGCAGCCTTGTCATGCAGGGAGCCATACCTTATTCTGCATAAGGACAGAGTGGTTCTGCGGCCTCAACCTTCTTTCCTTCCTAAGGTCATATCCAGTTTTCACTTGAATCAGGACCTAGTCCTACCATCCTTCTTTCCTACTCCCCAGTCCAGAGAGGAAAGACGGCTTCATACTTTGGACGTGGTTCGAGCCATGAGGGTCTATCTCAAGGCTACAGAGAAGATTCGGAAAACAGATGTGCTTTTTGTTCTTCCGGATGGCCCCAAGAAGGGTCAGCCGGCTGCCAAGTCTTCCTTGGCTAGGTGGATTAAGCAGCTGATTTTTCAGGCATATGGTCTGAAGCGCGTTCCACCTCCCTTATCAGTTAAAGCCCATTCTACGAGGGCCATGAGTGCCTCCTGGGCGGCACACCATCAGATCTCTATGGCACAGGTTTGCAGGGCGGCAACCTGGTCTTCCGTACATACGTTTACTAAATTTTATAAGTTGGACGTTGCAAAGGGTACGGACGCAGCTTTTGGGCAGGCGGTCCTACGGGCAGCAGTATAGAATCCTCTGGCCCGGTTCACGCCCCCTTGTTTTTCTGTTGGTGGAGCCATGTTTTCTCCTGACAATGTTTTTATTTGGCTATTCTTGGCCTTACGGTCTCCCTCCCTTCATAGAGCATTGCTTTAGGACATCCCAAGTGTAATTACTATGCGCTCTGTGTCCCGTGATGTACGATAAAGAAAAAAGGATTTTTAATAAACAGCTTACCTGTAAAATCCTTTTCTTGAAGTACATCACGGGACACAGAGCTCCCACCCCATCTTTTGGGGAACATTGTGTAACCTCGGGAGAATTGCTTGCTACAAAACTGAAGCACTCCCAGTGGGAGGGGGTTATATAGGGAGGAAACTTCCTGTGAAATTGATTACACCAGTGTCCACACCTGAAGGTACCCATATAACCCAAGTGTAATGGCTATGCGCTCTGTGTCCCGTGATGTACTTCAAGAAAAGGATTTTACAGGTAAGCTGTTTATTAAAAATCCTTTTTTTTTCTAGAGGCTGAAAAACATTGTTTTTTACAAGCCGAAAAACTATCGTGTGTATGTGGCATTAGCTACTTGCAAAGTCTCACATATACCTGTTGATCTTGGCAGTGAAGTCCACCCAAAGCAGCTTCCTTTGATGGGGTGACAACTAGGGTGACCACATTTCCAAACTACAACTCAGGGACACTCCCCTTCCCAAAAATCAGCTTGTGCTGTAACGAATCACAGCACAGTGATTGGAGAAATCATAAATCCCGCCTCCTGTGTCCAATCACAAACAGAGGGCGGGGATTGTGCTCCTCCAGGCATTCCAAGCCAGGACAAGTACTGTCAGTGTGTAAAGCATTGCGGTGGCAGCCTTTTTTGGGGGCATCAGATTGGCCCGGGGGGTGGCTGTATTTCATTCTGGGACACTGTATTGTCCTGGAATGAAGGTGCCCGGGACAGACCTGCAAAATGAAGGACTTTCCCGTGCAATTTGGGACACGTGGTCACCCTAGTGACAACACTGCTGCACAGCTCCTGACCTCAAATCAGGGTCGTCACCCCCATGTAGGATGTGTCTGCTGGTCATACAATGGGATGAGAAGATGGTGGGGGTGTGGCTATCAGCATTGTCACTGTAGCTTGTCAATCAGCACTTCCTTCCACTGCTTTTTGGATTGACACACTGCCTTTTCTGCTAAAACCCTCCCACTGTGAGCTGCAGTGTCTGGGAGGGGGAATCGTGTGATGCACAATTGAAGGAGGACGTGGCACAGTCAGGAAAGGTAAAGGATGTTTTTTGTTTAATTTTTGAGTAGTGATGAACAAACCCATTGGAAACTTCACATGATAGCAGGATGCTGGTCCAATCAACTGCAGCCAAGGAGCTTCCTACCTCACAGCCACATGTAATAAAGGGGCGGGAATCCTGGAGATGTCATCAATGAAATGTGACCACATGGCCAGATTCAGTCAATTATATTGTCCATATATTTCTGGCTGCTTATTATCACTTTAATATGTAAGTTTCAAAAGTAACATGCAGTAGCTAACAGAATGCCAGAGGCATTGGTCTCTGATATGTAAGTGCATTGATTTGGAAAACGATAATATTATTTGAAATGTATTCCTGGACAAAAAAAAACGTCACTATATTCTTTAAAAGATACAAGTACCAGTTGATCTGTCAGAAATCCAGTGAGCTCCTAACTTCCTGTTTGAGTGTCTGCTGAGCCTGCAGGCTCTGTACCCATGACATAGGTGTCAACGTGTTTCTCACCTTAGCTCCAATGTCAGTAATTCTGGGGAATGATATAATTACATTAGAGCAAAAATAACCGCCCCTCCGCCACAAGACCTGGATTATGTGCTTGGAAAAAATGTGGCAGCTGAATGTGTGTTTATGACTGATTATTCCCCGATGATTCCTTCTTCACTCTGGACAGGTTTATAAAACAGACCTGAGTGAGGATTCTGCAGTTATATGATGTGCGACACATGGAAACGCCGCGTCTACTGGTCTTGTAAAGGGAGCAGAGAGAACGCAGGTCACCTGGTAGGACAATTATATCCGTGTACTTGTATAGTCCTCGTCATGTCAAAACAGTTCTCATGGACATTGGACAGAATTTCAGAGCCAACAATACTGCCTCATAGGGAACACCCAGCACTGCATTGTCAATGAACGTTTAACTGATACATTTCCATATCCTCCTTCCATTCTCTTCTTCTTTCGTTTTGTTCTCTCTTTCCCTGCTTTTCTTCTTTCCTTTTTTCTTCCTTCCTTCCTTCCATTCTCTCCTTCTTTCCTTTTGTTCTCGCTTTCCCTCCTTTTCTTCCTTCCTTCCTTCCTTCCTTCCTTCCTTCCTTCCTTTCTTCTTTCCTTTCTCTCCTTCTTTCCTTTTGTTCTCGCTTTCCCTCCTTTTCTTCTTTCCTTTCTTCTACCTTCCTTCCTTCCATTCCCTCCTTCTTTCCTTTTGTTCTCGCTTTCCCTCCTTTTCTTCTTTCCTTTATTCTTCTTTCCTTCCTTCCTTCCATTCTCTCCTTTCTTTTTGTTCTCGCTTTCCCTCCTTGTCCTCCTTCCAACCTCTCTCCCTTTTGCTCTTTTTCCTTGTCCTATACTTCTATGCATTTCCTCCTATTTTCTTTCTTTTTTCCTTTCTTCTTTCCTTCCTTCCTCCCATCCTTCCTTTTTTTCTCTTCCATCCTTTCTGTCCTGCTTTCTTTTCTTTTTCTCTCCTTCCTTGCTTTCTTTCTACTTTCCCACTTGCTTCCCTCTTCTTCCCTTCCTTCCTCTTCATTTCCTTCTCTTCTTTCTACATTTTTTTCATACTTCCTCCATTGATTTCTATTTGCTTTCCTTCCTTATGCTTGATTTTCCTTTTTTTTTTCTCTTCTTTCCTACTTCCTACTTGTTTCTCTTTTATCCAAATGTCTTTCTTTTTTATTTAACTTCCTTCATTTCTCACATCCTTCCTTCGTATTTCTTTCTTTATTTTACTCTTTCTTAACTTGTTCTCTCTTTCCTTACTTTTCTTCTTTCCCTTCTTCCTTCCTTTCCTCCTTCCAACCCCTCTCCCTTTTTGTCCACTTTCCTATGTTTTTTTTTTTATATCTTCCTTCCTTTCCCCTTCTTTGCTTTCTCTCAATTCCCTTCCTTCTTTTATCTCTACTTTCCTTGCCATGGTTCTTGCATACTTTCTTCGTTGCTTTTTCTCTCATTCCCATCTTTTCTCCATTCCTTTCTTCCTTCATTTACTTCTTCCAACCTCTCTCTCTTTCATCCTCTTTCCTTTTATTTTTGCATTTCTCCTTCCTTTCCCCTTATTTATTTTCTCTCAATTTACTTCATTCTTTATCTCTCCTTTCTCTGCCATGGTTATTGCATCCTTTCTCCATTGCTTTTTCTTTTCTTTCCTTCATTCCTTTTTTTCTTTCCTTCTTTTTTTCTTTTCTTCTTTCCTTAATTTCTTCCCTGCATTAATTTTTACTTTCCTTCTTTTCTTCATTCCTTTTTTCTTTACTTAAAGGGTCACTAAAGGATTTTTTTTTATTTTTTTTGCTGAAATGACTGTTTACAGGGTATAGAGACATAGGGCCAGATTCAGGTAGAGTTAGGCTGGAGTATCAGTGATACTCCAGCCTAACTCTCACTTTGAGCTGGCGTTTCTGTTTTCTGTAAGCAGAAAACAAGAAACGCCGGGTTGGAGTTCCTATACGAGCGGCGTAATTGTATTTCGCCGTCGTATCGGAACTGCAATTTTAAAAATGGCGCTCGGGGCGTTCCCGCTGATTAACGCCGAGAATATGTTAATCAATGGGAATCGGAAATTCACGATCGTATTCGGGCCCGACGCAGTGACTTTCCGACGTTTCCGTAAGCGATACGCGGCGCAAAGAAAAACATGACCCCTAGGTGGAGTATCCTATGTTAAGTATGGCCGTCGTCATCGCGTCGAAATTAAAAATTTTCACGTCGTTTGCGTAAAACGTCCGTGTATGGGGATTGACGTCATTGACGTTCCCTGACAGAATTTGGAGCATGCGCACTGACAGTCGACGCATGCGCAGTAATTTCGCCGTGGGATTGCGCCTAGTTTAAATACTACACGCCCCCTACCCGCCCAATTTGAATAGCGCCGGCTCATTTTCGCAACGCCGCCTCAACTTTAGGAGCAAGTGCTATGTGAATAACAGTACTTGCTCCTAAAGTCTCGGCGGAGTAACGTAAATGAGAAACGTTACTCCACATTAAAGATCCGCTCACCTACCTGAATCTGGCCCATAAAAGTTAACTGATTCCTTTTAAAAATGATTAAAAATAGATAAAAATCAATCATATAATGTGCCTCTAGTTTCACTTTAGTTTTTAAACTGGTTTCATGTTTCTGTGAAGTAGAGAGACACACAGAACAAAAACAAACAAATCCAGGGCAGTGTTTTGTTTTTAAAATGAATCTGATTGGTTCTGAGGAGTTTTAGACACACAGCTTGAACCACAGTGAAAAGCTGCCATGAGATTTTTCATAAGGAGCCAGACAAGCAGGAAGTGTGGAGATCAGAGCAGAATTACAGCAACTTCGAAGCAAAAAAAAAAAACGAACAATGAGGCCCTGAAACCAGGACTGCAGTAAGGTAAAGGAAGCTATTTAGCTTAAAAAAATTCCTTTAGTGAGCCTCAGGGTCACTAAAGGAAATATTTTTTAAGCTAAATAGCTTCCTTTACCTTACTGCAGTCCTGGTTTCATGTCCTTATTGTTCGTTTTTTTGCTGTAAGTTGCTGTAATTCTGCTCTGATCTCCACACCTACTGCTTGTCTGGCTCCTTATGAAAAATCTCATGGCAGCTTTTCACTGTGGTCCAAGCTGTCATTACTGTGTGTCTAAAACTCCTCAGAACTAATCAGATTCATTTTAAAAACAAAACACTCCCTGGATTTGTTTGTTTTTGTTCTGTGTGTCTCTCTACTTCACAGAAACATAAAACGAGTTTAAAAGTGAAACTAAACTGCAGGCACATTATATGATTGATTTTTATCTATTTTTAATCAACTTTTATGTCTCTATACCCTGTAAACAGTCATTTTCAGCAAAAAAATGTTTTTCCTTTAGTGGCCCTTTAATTTCTTTCCTTCTTCCCTTTATTTTCTTAGTTTCTTTCCTTCTTTCTTTCTTTCTTTCTTTCTCTTTATCTCTCTCTCTCTCTCTCTCTCTCTCTCTCTCTTTATCGTCTTCTTTCCCCCTCTCTCTCACACAATTTCTCCCTCTCTCTCCTTTCTTTCTTTATTTCTTTCTTTCTTCTTTTTCTCCCTCTCCCTCTGTCTTTATTTACTTTTTTCTCTCACTCTCTTTCTCTCTCATAATTTCAATTTCGCTTTTTCTTTCTTTCTCTCTCTTTCTCTCAATCTCTTTCTCTCTCTCTTTCTCTCTCTCTTTTTCTCTCCCTCATTTGTATTCCATTCTCTCTCTCTCTTTCTTTCTCTCTCTTTCTTTCTTTCTTTCTTTCTTTCTTTCTTTCTTTCTTTCTCTCTCTCTCTTTTTCTTTCTTTCTTTCTTCCTTTCTTTCTCTCAATCTCTTTTACTCTCTTTCTCTCTCCCTCGTTTTTATTCATCTCTCTCTCTCTCTCTCTCTCTCTCTCTCTCTCTCTCTCTTTCTTGCTTTCCTTCCTTCCTGTTCCTTCTTTCCTCGCTCACCTTTCTTTCTTTTTCTCTTTCTCTTCCTTCTGCTGCCAATACAATATAGAGCGGATGTACCTTATCATCAACAGTCTCTATATGATTAATTATGGAGGTGTTCTTGAATAGATTAGGGATCCTCTTTCCGTATTATTTTTGATTGACATCCAGAGTTATTTCAGTGAAAGCAATTACCCGAACATTTGTTTGACTTTTTATTTTAGTCTTTCCTGCTAAACCAGCCCTAACCTGACCTTGTAATATTATTGAACGCCAAAGTAAAGACAAAAATGCTTTTGCGCCCTATGACACAAAGCAGTATACATCCTCCCCTCATACTGTAATGTATTTACAGAGGAAAGTGGAGACTTTCTGCTTTATAAATATTTAGAGTTGAAATTTCATGGTGACGATGAAATGCTATGGAGCAGCTGAATATCGCATTATGGGGAACGCGAACAGATGGCGTTTATGATGAGTCATTTGAGGAAGATTTACTGTAAATGGGTGCAGTAAAACCTCTTAATTTGAATATATTCCATTGTTTAGTTTATTTTAAGTAGAAATGATTATATTTTAGTTTTTTTTTTGGGGTCTTTCAGTTTAACTTATTTAAATACATTCCCAGCGCATCAAAACAAAAGGTGTGCAAAGTCTTAGAAAGCAGCCACAGCATGAGTAAAGAAGCTTGTTCCCTGCCAGCATACTGCAGAAGGACTGTGTGGAAGTAATGGTCTCTCTGCTGAGGTCTACCATACTCCCCACTAAGTTAAGACTTATAGCTTTGCAATCAGTAAAACGTATTCTCTCTCCTTATTGAGGAGCTCTAGCTAGCAGGTTGTATCAGACCTCTGCAGCAAGACCACTGCTTCCCTATAGGGGTCCTGGCAGGAGACAGGCCTTTCTATTCAGGCTGTGTCTGCTTTCTAAAGAAAAAAACTGTAAGGCCGCGTACACACGATCGGGTTAGTCCGATGAAACTGGCCTTAAGGCCAGTTTCATCGGACCAAACCGATCGTGTGTACGGCCTATCGGACTGTTGTCCATCGGACCAAAGTTTTAAAACTTGCTTTAAAATCGGTCCGATGGACACCTGACCATCGGACCAAAACGATAGTTAGTATGCAAAAGCATCGGACCAAAAACCCGCGCATGCTCAGAATCAAGTCGACGCATGCTCGGAAGCATTGAACTTTGTTTTTTCAGCACGTTGTTGTGTTCTACGTCACGGATTTTGGACTCATGGTGTGTACGCACATCAGACCATCAGGCCACTTCAGAGGTGACCCGATGAAAACGGTCTGTCGGACCATTTTCATCGGTTTGGTCCGATCGTGTGTACGCGGCCTAAGTCACCTTCTTCCACATGTTTGCTGTGTCCCCCACATGGTTTCTCACAAACTGCAAACGGGACTTCTGATGGCTTTATTTCAACAATGGCTTTCTTCTTGTCACTCTTCTATAAAGGCCCTACTTGTGGATAAGCATGACTACACACGATCATTTTTCGGCATGTAAAAAACTTTGTTTTTCAGCATCTAGAAAAAAACATATTTTTTTCTAACTTCATCATTAAAACGACCTTGCCCACACACGATCGTTTTAAAAAAAATGCTCTAGCAAAGCGCGGTGACGTACAACATGTACGACGGCACTATAAAGGGGAAGTTCTAATGCGGATGACGCCACCCTTTGGGCTGCTTTATCTGATTTTGTGTTAGTAAAAGACGATTTGCGCTTTTCTGCCTGTTACAGCGTGATGAATGTGCTTACTCCATTACGAATGGTAGTTTTACCAGAACAAGCGCTCCCCTCTTATAACTTGCTTATGAGCATGCGCAGGTTTTTAACGTCGTTTTAGCCCACACACGATCATTTTTTACAACCCAAAAAACTACATTGTTTAAAACGTCTTTAAAAAAATGCAGCAGGTTCGGAATTTTTTTTTTGACGTTTTTCAGAACCCGAAAAATGATGTTAAGCCCACACGCGATCGTTTTAGATGAAATTTTTTAAAAACTTTGTTTTTTTAATGCCGAAAATGATCGTTATAGTTGTCCTGTGGACAGATTCTCCCCTCTGAGCTGTGGATCTCTGCAGCTCCTCCAGAGTTACCATGGGCCTCTTGGCTGCTTCTCTGATTATGCTCTCCTTGCCCCAGGGGCAGACTGACAACTCATGGGGCCCCCGGGCAATAGAAGATTATGGGGCCCCAGGGCTTACAGATGGCCACCATGCCAGGAGGCAGTGCAGAGGCGGGGCAGCTAAAATCTTGGGATTTTCACATCAAAAGCATGTCGGTTTTGGACATATTAGGGACAGATGTAAAAAAACACAGATTTTTACATGCTGTCCCTGGTTTTACTGAGCCTGGCAACCCTGATGGGGCCCCCTAGTGGCATGGGGCCCTCAGGTAGTGCCCGGGTGCCTCAATGGTCAGTTCGCCCCTGCCTTACCCGTTCTGTCAGTTTAGGTGGACGCCCATTTCTTGGTAGGTTTGCAGTTGTGCCATACTCCTTCCATTTTGGGATGATGGATTGAACAGTGCTTGGTAAGATGTTCAAAGCTTGGGATATTTTTTTATAACCTAACCCGGCTTTAAACATATCTACAACTGTATCCCTGACGTGTCTGGTGTGTTCCTTGGCCTTCATGATGCTGTTAGTTCACTAAGGTTCTCTAACAAACCTCTGAGGCCTTCTTAGAACAGCTGTATTTATACTGTGATTAAATTATACACAGGTGGACTCTATTTACTAATTAGGTGACTTCTGAAGACAATTGGTTCCACTAGATTTTAGTTAGGGTCCTTTCACACTAGCGGACCGTTCATCCGTTCATTACAAGTCCGTTTATGGACTTGTAATGAACCCCTATGGGAGCGGATCCGTTAGCGGATGATGCATCCGCTAACGTCCGCCAGATCCGCATCCGTTTTTGCGGACGGAAGAATGTCCTATTTTTCTTCCGTCCGGCCAAACGGATCGGATGCAAACGGACAGACGGTCCGTTTCCATCCGACTCCCCATAGGGGAGAGCGGAGGAGAGACGGGGCGGTCCCTGCACAGTGTGCGGGGACCGCCCTGTCCGCCCGACAGCTCAGCGGAGACCCCCCGCTGAGCTGACGGACACACAGAGCGGACCGAAAAACAGACCGCTCCGTGTGTAAGGAGCCTCAGGGGTAGCAGAGTGAAGGGGGCCGAATACAATTGCACACCACACTTTTTTTTAGATATATATTCGTAAAAAAATGCTGAAAACCATTTATCATTTTCCTCCCTCTTCACAATCATGTGCCACTTTGTGTTGGTCTATCACATAAAATCCCAATAAAATAAATTTACGTTTTTGGTTGTAACATGACAAAATGTGGAAAATTTCAAGGGGTATAAATACTTTTTCAAGGCACTGTAACAGGTTATTTCGCTATGGGTTGTTTGATGGATCTGTCAAAAAAATAAATATACAAAGACAGTAAAAACAAAAAGCTCTTTGACTGAATCAATTTATAGCATCATTTAGCCTGTTAAAAGGGAACTGATGAGAAAGAACAGATAAAATGCTCTTCCAAGCAGACGCTCAGAATGTACCTTAGACAAACAAACTCCGATAATTCGCAACAGACCATGGATCAATTCTTTTTTAAGTCCTCAGGGGAGACCAACTTCATACATGGATGGATAAAATGTGTCATGTATGTCTGCAATGTGTATCCATTCCACAGACCAGACCATGAATGAAGGATTGTTGAGCCGAGGGTTCCGTGCCCCTACGGAACTCCGTGTCTGACCAGGGAACTGACGGCTGCCCTAATCTAATACAAGGTCTATGGGCTGCGTGCCCCCAGGCGCCATCTGCTTCTTCGTTTGTCCTACCCACTCCTCTTTCATCTGAAAAGAAAAAAAAAGGAAAGAAAAAAAATATCCCCTTGTGTATATACAAGTTTGACATTTCTACAAGACTAATCCATTTAACATAATATGATTACATTTTTTTTTTCTACCAGTTGTGAGATCGCACATCACATTTCTCACACCTGAAATACTAAAGCGGAACTCCGGGGGAAAAACAGCTAAGCTTAGTCCATTGATATGTTCAGGGAGGAGTAAGAAAACATATTATTAACCACTTCAATGCCAGGCACTTTTGCCCCTTTGTTCCCAGGACAATTTTCAGCTTTCAGTGCTGTCACTGACAATTGACAATTGCGCGGTCATGCAACACTGTACCCAAACAAATTTTTTATCATTTTCTTCCCACAAAAATAGCTTTATTTTGGTGCTTTTTGATCACCTCTGCGATTTTAATTTTTTTTTGCTAAACAATCTAAAATGTACCAAAATTATTTTTTTTTTTTTCTTAGTTTCTGTCATAAAATTTGATTTTCCCCTTCACTGTCAGTCACTGATGAGGCGGCACTGATGGGCACTGATGAGGCGGCACTGATGAGTTGGCACTGATAAAGTGGCACTGATGGGCACTGATGAGGAGGCACTGATGTGTAGAAATGATAGTCACTGATAGGCGGCACTGATATGCAGCACTAAAGGAGCACCAATAGGTGGCACTGATATGCAGCACTGATGAACACTGATAGGTGGCACTGATGGGAACTAATAGGTGACACTGATGGGCACTCACAGGCGGCACTGATGGGCACTGATGGGCACTGACAGGTGGCTGTGATGGGCATTGACAGACGGCACTGATTGGTACTGACAGGTGGTACTGACAGGTGGCACTGATGGGCAGCACTGATGATAGGTACTGATCAATTACTGACACGTGATACTTCTGGGCACTCATTGGCACTGTGGTGGGCACTGGCAGTCTTTTATTATGGGGACACTGCTGGGCCGCCGATCGGCTCTCCCTGTCAGTGTGAACTAGACATGTGCATTCGTTTTCATTAGAATGCATTTTCGTCCGAAAATCTGGTATTTTCGTTATCGTTTTAACAAACTATAGCGAAAGCGCAGAAAATGAAAACCGAAAGATCCGACATAAAAAATGCTTTATTTTCGTTTTCGTTGCGATAACAATTCGATATAGAGAGATTCGACATGACGCTGACTGAATACAGTGAATAGCAATCTGTCTATCGAACCTGATATACACACACATATGGTACCTTTTGACATTATAGAGAAAAGATTTGACGCTATAGGGAAAAGATTTGACGCTATAGGGAAAAGATTTGACGCTATAGGGAAAAGATTTGACGCTATAGGGAAAAGATTTGACGCTATAGGGAAAAGATTTGACGCTATAGGGAAAAGATTTGACGCTATAGGGAAAAGATTTGACGCTATTTCGACAATATAGAAATAATAGATTCGACATTACAGAGAAAAGATTTCAATTTATGAGAAAATAGATTTGATATTATAGAGAATAGATTAGACATTATATAGAGAGAATAGATTCGACATCCACATTATAGAGAGATTATAGATTCTTACTAGTCATACAACATTAGAATTCTTGTAGGCGGAATATTCGACCGGAAATGTACGATTCGGCGTAAAGTTTCGATGTTCCGTCGAATATTCTTTGACCATTCAACACCATTCGACAGAAACCTAAAATAATATCTGGATTTTCGGACGAAAGCTATTCCCCAACGAAAAAGTAAATAAATTAAAACGATTTTCGGGAGTAACTAAATACATTTATTTTCCGGACTAAAACGAAAAAACGAAACAAAATATTCCAGTCTGCACATGTCTAGTGTGAACCAAGGAATGCTGTTTACTTCCTGGTTCACGCGATGATCAGCTGTGATTGGTCAGACAGAGGCTCCTTATAACAATCGGAGATGCGGCGTGCCAGACTGACACGCCGCACTAGCGATCACTGTGATGCGCGCCACCCATGAGTGCGCGCCGGCATGTTAAGTGGTTAACCGGCATTGGCGGCGGCTGCCTAGGTCCCGCCTTCTGGAGCCTGCAGCTCCTATGATGGACGTTCCGGAGATTCAATCCCGGGACCGCGGGACATGTGACGTCCATCATAGGCGCCGCAGACTCCAGAAGGTGGCAATTACAAGCCTCCTTCACACCAAGCACTGTAAAGATCCCGGCTCGGCTGGCCAGCTCTCCTCTCCTCCCCTCCTTTCTGGCTGGGTACCGTGACACATTATGGGTGTATGTCATCAGGTAGGTGAAGTCATTGTGTATGTCAGGTAGGTCCATGTTACATGTATGTCAGGTAGGTGAAGTCATTGTGCATGTCAGGTAGGTCCATGTATGTCAGGTAGGTGAGGTCAGTGTATGTCAGGTAGGTGAAGTCAGTGTATGTCAGGTAGGTCTATGAAGTCCTGAAAAGACCAAAATAAACAATCACTGCTCCTCTTGCTACAGCAGAAGCAAAAAACTAAACGTACCTAGTAGCCTAAGGCCCCATACACACTTTTTTTTGTAGATTTTTGTCTTCATATTTACCAAAACCATGTAGTGCAAGGCCCTGCCTGTTTGCATACAAATTGAAACTTTTATGCCCCCGTACACACGATCGTTTTTCGGCATGAAAAAAAACAACTAGCGATCACTGTGATGCGCGCCACCCATGAGTGCGCGCCGGCATGTTAAGTGGTTAAGGTGAATCTGGCATCAGATATTTTTTTTCATTATTATTATTAAGTAGAGAATTAGGCTACACCATACCCCACCTTTAAAATGCTGCCTCTCCATTGACTTATAACAATGTATAAAAGGCAATTTGGGGGGGGGGGGGGCCCAGCTAGTAGAAGAACAGATAGGCTGGACTGGAACTGTCTATAGGTTCATTGCTGGGGACATTGAAGCAGCTTGTAGAACGGATAGGCTAGACTGGAACAGTCTATAGGTTCATGGCTGGGGACAATGAAACAACTTGCATAACAGAAAGGCTAGACTGGAGTGGTCTATAGGCTCACAGCTGGGGATCATGATGCAGCTTGTACAACAGATAGGAGACTCTAATCACAGAACCTTGGACCAGTCCATATGCGCAGCATCTTGCAAGTAGCTCGGCATCCAGTCCCAGGGGTGCCAGGGGCAAACAGCCTTTCAAAAAAAACCATGGAATTTCCAAGCTTGGAAATTTCTTGGTTTTATTTGACATGTGTTTGCCCTTCCAGTGCTCCATACTGTAAAGACCAGTTAAAGGTGGGGGCAGTGACCTTTTTTGGCAAGCAGCCTATCCCCTCTCGGCTCACTGATCCATCCCCTCAAGGGGAGAAAAAGCAATCTTCTTAGTGCCTCAAACTATTTAACAGCTGTCTCAGCCAGAAAAACTGGGCACACCTAACCCTGCTAAATATTTAGGCTGGCCATTTGAATTTTTCCTTTCTAAACTCCAGAAACTTCTTTCTGGCCCGCCAGACCTTGCCATGTGGCCCGCTCAACGGGCCGTCCATTGCGCGGGCCACAGAACAGAACGCGATCCACGGAGCGCACCGCTGCCTCGGCCTTAGGAAAGACCTCGGCTTCGGCCTAGTCCGGAGCGGTCGGCCATCTTGGTGGCGGCTGCCTAGGTCCCGCCTTCTGGAGCCTGCAGCTCCTATGATGGACGTTCCGGAGATTCAATCCCAGGACCGCGGGACTTGTGACGTCCATCATAGGCGCCGCAGACTCCAGAAGGTGGCAATTACAAGCCTCCTTCACACCAAGCACTGTAAAGATCCCAGGTCGGCTGGCCAGCTCTCCTCTCCTCTCCTCCCCTCCTTTCTGGCTGGGTGCCGTGACACATTATGGGTGTATGTCATCAGGTAGGTGAAGTCATTGTGTATGTCAGGTAGGTCCATGTTACATGTATGTCAGGTAGGTGAAGTCATTGTGCATGTCAGGTAGGTCCATGTATGTCAGGTAGGTGAGGTCAGTGTATGTCAGGTAGGTGAAGTCAGTGTATGTCAGGTAGGTCTATGTATGTCAGGTAGGTGAGGTCAGTGATTGTCAGGTATCTGAGGTCAGTGTATGTCAGGTAGGTGAGGCCAGTGTATGTCAGGTAGGTGAGGACAGTGTATGTCAGGTAGATCCATGTATGTCAGGTAGCCCATCCCATCCTATCCCACCCCACCATACCCCATCCCATCCTACCCCAACCCCATCCCATCCTACCCCATCCCACTCCACCCCACCCTACCCCATCCCATCCTATCCCACCCCCTTCGATCCTACCCCACCCACACCCCACCCCATCCACCTCCATACCATCCCCATCCCATCCTACCTCATCCCATCCTTCCCAACTCTATACCATCCCACCCCACCCCATCTCATCCCATCCTACCCCCCATCCTCCCCCATCCCGTCCCCATCCCATCCTACCCCACTCCATCTCACCCCACTCCACCCCACCCCATCTCATCCCATCCTACCCCACCCCATCCCATCCACCCCCATCCTATCCTACCCCACTCCACCCCACCCCATCCCATCTCATCCTACCCCACCCCATTCCAGGGTGGATGGGAGGATGGAAGGAGAGTGGAGGGTGCAGAGGTCAGATATTGCACACGGTCCATAGCATACTCCTGTATCCTGCATTTCGTACGCAGCAAACTCCTGAACCCTGCGCTCCATAAAACCAGTAATAAACAAATGCAGTGACAATTATTTATGATAATAAAACGTGCACACAGTCTTACAGATACAACCGGCCCTTTGAAGGCAACCATACTGCTAATGCGGCCCCCGATGAATTTGAGTTTGCCACCCCTGTTCTAGAGGCAGGGTGAAGCAATCAAACTCCCAGCCAGTGAAGTACTGAAAAGACCAAAATAAACAATCACTGCTCCTCTTGCTACAGCAGAAGCAAAAAACTAAACGTACCTAGTAGCCTAAGGCCCCATACACACTTTTTTTTTGTAGATTTTTGTCTTCATATTTACCAAAACCATGTAGTGCAAGGCCCTGCCTGTTTGCATACAAATTGAAACTTTTATGCCCCCGTACACACGATCGTTTTTCGGCATGAAAAAAAACAACTAGCGATCACTGTGATGCGCGCCACCCATGAGTGCGCGCCGGCATGTTAAGTGGTTAAGGTGAATCTGGCATCAGATATTTTTTTTCATTATTATTATTAAGTAGAGAATTAGGCTACACCATACCCCACCTTTAAAATGCTGCCTCTCCATTGACTTATAACAATGTATAAAAGGCAATTTGGGGGGGGGGGGGGCAGCTAGTAGAAGAACAGATAGGCTGGACTGGAACTGTCTATAGGTTCATTGCTGGGGACATTGAAGCAGCTTGTAGAACGGATAGGCTAGACTGGAACAGTCTATAGGTTCATGGCTGGGGACAATGAAACAACTTGCATAACAGAAAGGCTAGACTGGAGTGGTCTATAGGCTCACAGCTGGGGATCATGATGCAGCTTGTACAACAGATAGGAGACTCTAATCACAGAACCTTGGACCAGTCCATATGCGCAGCATCTTGCAAGTAGCTCGGCATCCAGTCCCAGGGGTGCCAGGGGCAAACAGCCTTTCAAAAAAAACCATGGAATTTCCAAGCTTGGAAATTTCTTGGTTTTATTTGACATGTGTTTGCCCTTCCAGTGCTCCATACTGTAAAGACCAGTTAAAGGTGGGGGCAGTGACCTTTTTTGGCAAGCAGCCTATCCCCTCTCGGCTCACTGATCCATCCCCTCAAGGGGAGAAAAAGCAATCTTCTTAGTGCCTCAAACTATTTAACAGCTGTCTCAGCCAGAAAAACTGGGCACACCTAACCCTGCTAAATATTTAGGCTGGCCATTTGAATTTTTTCCTTTCTAAACTCCAGAAACTTCTTTCTGGCCCGCCAGACCTTGCCATGTGGCCCGCTCAACGGGCCGTCCATTGCGCGGGCCACAGAACAGAACGCGATCCACGGAGCGCACCGCTGCCTCGGCCTTAGGAAAGACCTCGGCTTCGGCCTAGTCCGGAGCGGTCGGCCATCTTGGTGGCGGCTGCCTAGGTCCCGCCTTCTGGAGCCTGCAGCTCCTATGATGGACGTTCCGGAGATTCAATCCCAGGACCGCGGGACTTGTGACGTCCATCATAGGCGCCGCAGACTCCAGAAGGTGGCAATTACAAGCCTCCTTCACACCAAGCACTGTAAAGATCCCAGGTCGGCTGGCCAGCTCTCCTCTCCTCTCCTCCCCTCCTTTCTGGCTGGGTGCCGTGACACATTATGGGTGTATGTCATCAGGTAGGTGAAGTCATTGTGTATGTCAGGTAGGTCCATGTTACATGTATGTCAGGTAGGTGAAGTCATTGTGCATGTCAGGTAGGTCCATGTATGTCAGGTAGGTGAGGTCAGTGTATGTCAGGTAGGTGAAGTCAGTGTATGTCAGGTAGGTCTATGTATGTCAGGTAGGTGAGGTCAGTGATTGTCAGGTATCTGAGGTCAGTGTATGTCAGGTAGGTGAGGCCAGTGTATGTCAGGTAGGTGAGGACAGTGTATGTCAGGTAGATCCATGTATGTCAGGTAGCCCATCCCATCCTATCCCACCCCACCATACCCCATCCCATCCTACCCCAACCCCATCCCATCCTACCCCATCCCACTCCACCCCACCCTACCCCATCCCATCCTATCCCACCCCCTTCGATCCTACCCCACCCACACCCCACCCCATCCACCTCCATACCATCCCCATCCCATCCTACCTCATCCCATCCTTCCCAACTCTATACCATCCCACCCCACCCCATCTCATCCCATCCTACCCCCCATCCTCCCCCATCCCGTCCCCATCCCATCCTACCCCACTCCATCTCACCCCACTCCACCCCACCCCCATCTCATCCCATCCTACCCCACCCCATCCCATCCACCCCCATCCTATCCTACCCCACTCCACCCCACCCCATCCCATCTCATCCTACCCCACCCCATTCCAGGGTGGATGGGAGGATGGAAGGAGAGTGGAGGGTGCAGAGGTCAGATATTGCACACGGTCCATAGCATACTCCTGTATCCTGCATTTCGTACGCAGCAAACTCCTGAACCCTGCGCTCCATAAAACCAGTAATAAACAAATGCAGTGACAATTATTTATGATAATAAAACGTGCACACAGTCTTACAGATACAACCGGCCCTTTGAAGGCAACCATACTGCTAATGCGGCCCCCGATGAATTTGAGTTTGCCACCCCTGTTCTAGAGGCAGGGTGAAGCAATCAAACTCCCAGCCAGTGAAGTACTGAAAAGACCAAAATAAACAATCACTGCTCCTCTTGCTACAGCAGAAGCAAAAAACTAAACGTACCTAGTAGCCTAAGGCCCCATACACACTTTTTTTTGTAGATTTTTGTCTTCATATTTACCAAAACCATGTAGTGCAAGGCCCTGCCTGTTTGCATACAAATTGAAACTTTTATGCCCCCGTACACACGATCGTTTTTCGGCATGAAAAAAAACAACGGGCCAGATTCCCGTAGAATTGCCGCTGGCGTTGCGTAAGCCATTTACACTACGCCGCCGCAATTTAACAGAGCAAGTGCCGTATTCCCAAAGCACTTGTTCCATAAGTTGCGGCGGCGTAGTGTAAATGGCTCTGCGTATCCCCGCGTAATTCAAAGGGGGCGGCTTGTATTTAAATTAAGTGCGCCCCCGCGTCGATCGAACTGCGCATGCGCCGGCCTCAAAAATAGCCCAGTGCGCATGCTCCAGGTCACGTCGGAAAAAGTGAATGTGAGCGTCGTTTACGTAAATCCCTATTCGCGAACGACTTAGTAAAATAACGTAACCGACGGAAAAAGACGACGCTGACCCGACGCCATACTTAACATGGCAACAACGGAACTTCGTAAGGTTACCCCTCATATAGCAGGGGTAAACTTGCACGTACGGAAACGACGTAAACGACGACGGGGCGGCGTAAAAACGTTCGGGCATCGTCGGATTAGGCTCATTTGCATAGGCAAATGAGAAATCATCGTAGAGGCCACCTAGCGGCCAGCGATGTCATTACATCTACGATCCGACAGTGTAATTGTTTTACACATGTCTGATCTTCACTGTATCTATGCGTAAATGATTCTAGGAATCACACACATAGATACCCAGTAAAAAAAACAGAGATACGCCGGTGTTTCCTACGAAACGCCGGCGTATCTCTTTTGAGAATCTGGCCCAACGTTTTTAAAAACGGAATTTAAAATGATCGTGTGTGGGCTTCACATCGTTTTTCATCTTCTGAAAAACGAAAAATAAATAAAAAAATTTGAGCATGCTGCATTTTTTAACATCGTTTTTAAAAATGTAGTTTTTCGGGTTGTAAAAAATTATCATGTGTGGGATAAAACAACGTTTTAAACCCGCGCATGCGCAGAAGCAAGTTAGGAGACAAGAGCTTGAATGGAACTTGGCCTTTAGAGTGCTGTACATGTTGTACATCACCGCGCTTTGCTCATCATTTTTTTTAAAACGATGGTGTGTGGGCAACATCGTTTTTAGAGATGAAGTTGGAAACACGTCGGTTTTTCTACATGCTGAAAAACAACGTTTTTTTTTTTTAATGCCGAAAAACGATCGTGTGTACGCGGCATTACGCGACATTAAGGTTTGACCTTGTATTATACGGTTTTGGTAAATCTGAAGACAAAAATCTTTAAGGGTGCTTTACATCTAGTGGTGATTTAGTACCACAACAACTTGTTTACTTTTGTGATTTGGTAACTCCCTCTGTCTCCCCGCCTCCTGTTTAGTGCTAGTTAGTTTAGTCCTGGATAGACCCTCCCTGTTTCCTCCATATTTCCTCAGTCAGTGTTAGCTCTTTACAGAGACAGGGCTTGTTTTCTTATAAACAGGAGGAAAAATTGCGCAAATCTAAGAAAATAAATAAACAGTGGTGAGCAGCGTCTCAAAGGTGTTATACAACACCAAGAAATATATGGAAAAAATGGAGTCGCGCTATAAATGGCATACAGTGTATCTAGACTAAAATGAATAAAATGGTGTCATTAGTGCCAAATAATATATCACATGAAGAAAACTTTTAGTGAACACAATAATAATGAACAGTGAAAATAATATACAGTCCATATGGTGATTATACAGTCCATCAAGGGACATGTTTTAACTAAACAGAAAAGTTCCCAGTGTAGATGAATCCACGGACAGGTGTGAGTAATGACAAAACAAAGACCTCCACCGCACAGAAAACACTGACCCTTACCAGAGTCTCTGATCTCACAGAGATCAATAACAGCAGAAAATGATATCCATAGTCAGCAAGGAGCAAAAGGAACATCCATTTATTGTAGCCAGTAGATGTGTTCAGCTCAAAAGCGATCATATATCAACCAATGGTCCCATATAGAAATCAAGAGAAATCCACATAGTGTAAAACCATACATTTATTTGATAAAAAACAAGATTGTGCGCACTTACATCAATCCAAAGTAAAAACAGCATATAAATTCAGTAAGCCGGCCGGCGTTTGGAGCGTGTTACCCGTCTTCCGGGTCCTCACACGTGATGCGGTGACGTCAGCGCGTCGCCTCCCGACGTTTCGTCACAAAAGGGACTTGATCCCCTATGTGGATTTCTCTTGATTTCTATATGGGACCATTGGTTGATATATGATCGCTTTTGAGCTGAACACATCTACTGGCTACAATAAATGGATGTTCCTTTTGCTCCTTGCTGACTATGGATATCATTTTCTGCTGTTATTGATCTCTGTGAGATCAGAGACTCTGGTAAGGGTCAGTGTTTTCTGTGCGGTGGAGGTCTTTGTTTTGTCATTACTCACACCTGTCCGTGGATTCATCTACACTGGGAATTTTTCTGTTTATTTAAAACATATCCCTTGATGGACTGTATAATCACCATATGGACTTTATATTATATTCACTGTTCATTATTATTGTGTTCACTAAAAGTTTTCTTCATGTGATATATTATTTGGCACTAATGACACCATTTTATTCATTTTAGTCTAGATACACTGTATGCCATTTATAGCGCGACTCCATTTTTTCCACTTGTTTTCTTATATTTTAAGAGACTGGAAAAACATCCTGTTTACTGCTACTATCTGAAGTAAAAATGTGTTGGATTCAACTTTTGTGTCTTACTGAACAGTTAGGCTGCCTTAGGATGGTGCCAAGTCAGCAGGTAACCATACTGCCCAGACTGGGTCTAAGAAGGTAGGTCAATGCATAAAGCAGTATTGAGTTTCATCTAGCTACCGAGTGCTTGATCATTTCAACAAGGATGTAATTCTACATGTTCACTTTTTACTTTTTACAGCAAACTCTACTAGTTCATGTGATGATATTACTGGAGAAGCTTCAATGTGCATCTATCAAAATATTAGCTTCATCCCCGTTTTCTTTAAATGTCTTGTATTTGCCAAAGGAAATAACAAATTATACTTACAGAATAAAATTTCAAATACAGCATCTGAGATATTATTTTTCTTAGCTCTATTATTTCTGGAGCTTAGCGAAAATGACAGCTTGAACAAAAACGTGCCAAGACACCATGTAACACTACATTTGTGCCTTCAATTCAGCCTAGCACCAGATAGATTTGTTTCATGTTAACACAGATCTTAGAGCTAACAAGCAAAGTCTGCTTTTTGAGTGTTCCCATCTGCCCCTTGCAGAAAAAATTGTAGGGATCGAAAGTTAATTAGTATACTTACCTTTCCCCCAGCTTCTGCACCTGGTGCCTAAATGAGGCTGACATCACACGTCTTCTGGCGAAATCTGAGTAATTGCAGAGTATTCCAAATCTCTCCCTATATTGTGCTCCCTCATGAGATTTGGTGTACTTACCATTCCCTGGGATCTGATTGGCAGGAGGTTGACGACACCACCGGTACCACAGTAGCCAGAAGAAAGGTAAGAACCACATGCCAGGGTGCTATGGGGTAACACTGGACTCTAACCTGTCCTTTTAGGCCCACATCAAATCCCTGTCCAAATCATGTCACCTCAACCTCTACAATATTGGTACAATACACCCCTTTTTAACCAATGACACCACCAAGCTTCAAGTTCACTCCCTGGTTATCTTTTTTCCTCAACTACTGCAACTCCCTTCTCATTGGATTACCTTTACCTAGTGATTCCCCCCTTCAGTCTATCATAAATGCTGCTGCAAGACTCATCCACCTTACCAACCATTTAGTGTCCTGCACCCCTCTCTGCCAATCCATCCACTGGCTTCGACTCACTCAACAAATACAATTCAAAGTTCTAACAATAACTTAAAAAGCCATCCACAACTCGGCCCCCAGCTACCTCACTAACCGGATCTCAAAACATCAACAAAGCCGCTCTCTTCGGTCCTCCCAAGACCTCCTGCTCTCTAGCTCCCTTGTCACCTTCTCCCATGCTCAGCTACAGGATTTCTCCAGAGCTTGTCCCATGCTTTGGAAATTCTTACCCCAATCTGTCAGACCATCCTGCTTTAGACAATCCCCAAAAAACACTCCTTTTTAAAGAAGCCTATCCTACTTTTAACTAATACACTGTTTTATTTTCTCCATCAGCTCATCCCCCACAGCTATTACCTTTTGTATTAATTGACCCTCCCTATTCGATTGCAAGCTCTAATGAGCAGGCCCCCCTGATTCCTCTTGTACCAAATTGTATTGTAACTGTAATGTCTTCTTTCATGTTGTTAAGTGCTGTGCAAACAGTTGGCGTATAATAATAATAATAATAATAATAATATCTTTTCTACTCTCCTACAAGTGTTTGTTCACACTAGTGGTTGGGTGGCAGAAAAACCCTGTGGCCGCTTTTTAGAGAGCAAAGATAGTGTGAATGACCCTTTAATAAGTGAGCCTTGGACTCCACTTTAAGGGCTTATTTACCTGTATGGGGCTGCGGTAAAACAGCTTTTTCACCTCTAAACTGCCCCCCTTTAGCTGGGAAGGCAGTGGCTGGGGGTGTGGTGTACAAAGGAATTATACCCCCTGTCGTCGAATGATTTGTGCCATGCTGCAACTGTCTGGCAAATACCCAAAATTCATGTGGTTGTGGCACAGTAGTGTGGCATTTAGGGAGTTAAAACCGGCAGTGAAGAGGACTTTTTTATTTCTGTTTGTGCTGGTTTCACAGCCGGTTCCCCACTGCACATACAAGAGCCATGCTGGGTTCTATTAATGGTTCCCCAGCTGCTGGGACCTGTGATGTGTCCCAGAAGGTTGCAGGTGGGGGGGGGGGGGACCTTTCACTAGGATTTACTAGGTAATTCTAGTGGTAGTGGGGGGGAAAAATGGTTTTGAGGGGGAGGGAGGGTCAGTGGATTTTCCCTTTTAAGGCGAAGTTCTGCTTTAGGTGCATACAGGGCAACACCACCAATGTGACAGCACTCTGTGGGGATCTAAAAACAACATCTATGAAGAAATTCTGAACCCATGCAGAAAACATAGTCTGAATAATAAATTATAAAACATAGTGAGTAGGGATAAGTATAAGTGGAAGTATTTGATTCAACAACGGTTCAGCTAAGGGCATAGAAGCAAAAGCATAGGCAACATTTAGTTTTTTAAGGGCCCAATGAGCTTTATATGTCTATTTATGGGCTTTCTTAGTTCCTTGCCAGGCCCACTCCTGGGAATTGGCTAAGGGCCCATAAATATTTAAGGCTCCTCCTTACCTCCACAACATTCTCCAACACTCTAGAAACAGGGTGAGGCACCAGAGAGCTGCCAGGATGAGTCATCCAGCCCTGGCCTCTAGTAACCCTGACCCAGATTTAACCCTGACCCTGACCCTGACTGAGGTCTAACCCAGAGCCAGCTATGTTTTTCCTACTCGCATTACTAGTAGCACACACTAGAGGGTGCTACACATACATATACTATATTAGACCTTTTCTTTGTAAACAAAGGTTAACATTCCCATACCTCCCAATACGCACGGATTCTGCCCGCTGTCCCGCGAAAGGATTAATTTTCCCGCACTGCAAGCAGGAGGAACTGGAGCAGTGCGAGGAGGACTATGGAGAGCCGACAGCTGGGCTAATGACAGTCTATGGCCGGCAGTCGGCACAGATGAGAGGCACTCCCCCCGCTCAACAACTCCTCCCCCGGTCAACAACTGCAATGTGCCCGCTCCCCCCCGCTCAACAAGCACGGCAGTAGGTGGAGAAGTAGTGGCGAGTGACACCCCCCCCCCGCTCAACAACTTCAATTACCCCCCCCGCTCAACAACTTCAATTCCCCCCCCGCTCAAAAACTTTAATCTTTTATGTAGACAGAGAACACACCCCCTGCCATGGAGAGTTAGTACATAAAAAAGTATTGGTTAAACACAATAAACTTGCTTTTTTTACCACTACTATTCCTTTATAACTGCTTTTGAAATTTACAAATGCAACAGTTTAGAAACCGTACAAAAAGTTTAGTACTGTAAAACTCTTTTTGATTGATAGTCTAGTCCAGGGGTCTCCAAACTTTCTGAGCAAAGGGCCAGATTTTTGTCCGAAGACTTTAGGGGGGCGAGCTAGATTGTGGCCAGCCAGCATCAGTGAGTAAACATTGCCACATTTGGTATTAGGAAGAGGAATAGCACCCCGTCATTGGTATCATTAGGAGGAATAGTGTCCCGTTGTTGATGTCAGTTGGCAGAATAGTGTCTTATATCAGTGGGAAGATCAGTGCCCCAAGGGCCAGGTAATTGCAAGCAAAGGGCCACATTCAGCCCTCAGGCCGCAGGTTGGAGACCATTGGTCTAGTCTATACATCAGAGCAAAATGAGGGATAGATGGAGAGGAAAGAGGGACAAAGGAACTGTTCCAAAAGAGGGACAGTTCCTCCAAATCTCGGACAGCTGGGGATTATGGGTTAGGCTTAGTGTGCCTTGGCAACACACATAGATATTAATACACATATTTAAGATTATTTGTATAAATCTGAGAACAAAAAAATACTATAGCTACCAAATTTCAGCACAATTTTATTTCACTTTCATTTTTAAGAAATTCCAAATAGGGAGAACAATTTTCTCCATAGTCCTCTCATGGTGATCTTTCAAGAAATTACAGTTCTCCTCTAAATCACATGGTTCCTGCTGCGAGCCGTGTGCAATTGGCGCCAACCTCTCCATCTCAGGTGATAGACCTGTGATCTTTTGTCCTATTCACTAAAGCCCCACGCTGAGTTCACACAGTGGGCAAACCTTTCCTACGCAATACATAGCCATAAATTGCTTACAGCCTTCCCCTTGAAGCTTCTCCCCAGGTATAAAATACAGGTTAGAAGTGCTATTATTTTCATAAACTTTATATAATATTGCAAGGGAATCTGCTGCATCTACTTTTCTGCAGTGGATTGATGAATTTAAATACTTAGGTATCCGTGCGAGATGGGACCCATCGAGTTTCTAAGTCTTAACTTACATCCTTTGCTTCAATTTCTTCATGAAATATGCACCTATTTGGCTAACTTTCAGTTAAATCTAGTGAGTGGCATCAACATCTTTAAAATAAAATTTCTTCTTATGCCGCGTACACACGATCACTTTATGTGATGGAAAAAAATTACGTTTTTAAAAACGTCAATTTAAATGACAGTGTGTGGGGGAAAACGTTGTTTTATGTCTTGTGAAAAACTACCAAAAAAAATTGAAGCATGCTTCAATTTTTTTTGTCGTTTTTTCAAAACGTTGTTTTTTGTTTCACAAAAAATCACCATGTGTAGCAAAAAAACGTAATTTAAAACGACGTTTTTCAACCCGCGCATGCCCAGAAGCAAGTTATGAAGCGAGCTGTGGTGAACGTAACCTCGCTTTGCTGGAGCATTGTGAAAAAAACGATGGTGTGTATGCAACATCGTCTTTGAAAATTGAAGTTTCAAAAACGTTGTTTTTTACTTCACAGAAAACGTCGTTTTTTTTCCATCGCATAAAGTGATGGTGTGTACGCGGCATTAGATTTTATTTCGTTTTTTAAATTGTTCTGCCTGGATGTGTGGTTCCTTTTTTAAAGACATTGATCAATCCGTAAGCTCTTTTATTTAAAACTGGGCCCTCCCCCACCTGGCAAAATATACCTTATACCTACCGACACACACCATGTTAGACATGTGCAGACTGAAATATTTCGTTTTGTTTTTTCGGTTTCGTTTGGAAAATAAATGTATTTAGTTACTCCAGAAAATCGTTTTGATTTATGTCGTTTTCGTCGGGAAAGTTTTCGTCTGAAAACAACGATTTTCGATGCTTTGTCGAAAATCGTCGTTCTAAATACAGTGAATAGATAGGAATTGAACAACGAAAATTCGACAAAGCATCGAAAATCGACGAATTTTCGTCGTTCAATTTCTACCTATTCACTGTATTCAGAACGACGATTTTCGATGCTTTGTCGAATTGAACGACGAAAATTCGACAAAGCATCGAAAATCGTCGGATCTGAACGAAAACGAAAATAAAGCATTTTTTATGTTGGATCTTTCGGTTTTCGTTTCTTGCGCTTTCGTTTTCATTCGTTAACGAAATTCGAAATTCGGACGAAAATGCATTCTAACGAAAACAATGCACATGTCTACACCATGGAGGATTGGCATTGCCCAACTATCTAGTCAGCTATCCTTGTTACTGTCAGATAGGTTTGTGAGATCTTGAGGCAAGGCAGCACTTTGTGTAGAAGCGGCCCTCCTTCAAATCACTCATGAATTTAAGCAACCTGGTATAAAGAGGTTCCAGAGCCTATGCTAAGCTCCCAAATCCCACTCGGACCACTCTTATGCCTTGTACACACGACCGGTTTTCACGACGAGAAAACTGCCATTTTTTATATTGGTCGTGAAAACCGGTCGTGCAAAAAAATTGAAACCAGCTCTCTTTTTTCTCGTCGTGTTTCCAGCACTCTGTGGGGGTCTAAAGAACAACATCTATGAAGCAATTCCCATGCAGAAAACATAGTCTGAATAATAAATTATAATACATAGTGAGTAGGGATAAGAATAAGTGGAAGTTCTCAACGAAAAAAATTGGCTGCAAAAAATTTGAAACCAGCTCTCTTTTTTCTCGTCGCGAAAAATGGTCATGTGTATGCTTTTCCGAGGGTGAAAAAAACGCGCATGCTCAAAATCAATTAAGCAGCCCAAAGGGTGGCGCCATTTGAAATGAACTTCCCCTTTATAGTCCCGTTGTACGTCTTGTAAGTCACCGCGCTTTGGTCGGACCTTTTTTGAAAGGACGTGTGTATGCAAGTAAGGCTGAAGAGGAATTACGTCGGGGAAATCAACGTTTTTTTTCCTGCCGAAAAAAATGGCCGTGTGTATGAGGCATAAGGGTGTGGGCCTCTGCAAGAGAGAGATTTCTTAAACCCAATTACTGGTCTCCTTGCCACCCTCTGCAGGGTAACCACTCAATAATTTACGTAAATCTATGCCTGACCCTCAAGTGTGGGAAAGATTTGAGATCAGGACATCAAGACATTATGTCCACTGGTATGCTACTGTCTTTCCAGGATCTCTTGTCTGGATATGGTGTGCTCCGGTAAATGTATTCCCAAAATATCTTCAATTGCAGCATGCAACTCAGTAGCGGTGTGTCTATAAAGGGCGCAGGAGCACCGCCCCCTCTCTCCTGTCACATCTCTCTCACCATAGATCAATTCATGCATTGCATGAATCTATCTATAGTCACCACTGCCGCCCCCTATTCAGGTGTCTGGCCCCTTGTCAGGCACCAGGCACCTAAATTACAGCGGCAGATATTTTTTTGGAAGCACCTGATTAGAGCCGTAGGTTCTAATAGGCATCCTGATTAGAGCTGTAGGCTCTAATAGGCTTCCAAAATGGTAAACAGCGAGCGCAATCCTGTGCATTTGCTGTTTACTCAGTGTTGTGTTAGGAAAGCGAATAAATCGCTTTCCTAACACTGACCCGCCTCTCAGCCAATCAGGTGCTCAGGTCTGGTTACCTGTCACCTGATAAACTGAAACAACAGGTGCTGTGATTGAACGCCTGATAGAGAGGACCGGAGACATCGAGGAGCGTGGACGTGGAGGACGCCACCATGACCCGCTGTGAGACAGGTAAGTCCTAACTCCCGGGAGATGCACACTAGCAGCATTTGATGGGGCACAGTAGCGGCAATTGATGGGCACACTGGCAGCAAATGATTGGGCACAGTATCGGCAATTGATGGGCACACTGGTAGCAATTGATGGGGCACAGAAGTGACAATTTATGGGGCACAGTAGCGGAAATTTATGGGGCACAGTAGCGGCAATTGATGGGGCAAAGTAGCGGCAATTGATGGGGCACATTGACAGCAATTGATTGGGCACAGTAGCGGCAATTGATGGGGCACACTGACAGCAATTGATTGGACACAGTATCGGCAATTGATGGACACACTGACAGCAATTGATTGGGCACAGTAGCAGCAATTGATGGGCACACTTGCAGCAATTGATGGGGCACAGAAGTGACAATTTATGGGGCACAGTAGCGGCAATTTATGGGGCACAGTAGCGGCAATTGATGGGCACACTGGCAGCAATTGATGGGGCACAGTAGCGGCAATTGATGGGGCACAATAGCGGCAATTGATGGGCACACTGGCAGCAATTTCTGGGCACACTGACAGCAATTGAAGGGTACAGTAGCTGCGTTTGATGGCACAGTGATGGCAATTTATGGGTACAGTGGCCACAGATGCAGCTTGATTTTGGTTCCCACACCCTCCGAGGAGTGAAACAAACTTGATTGAGACCCTCCTCTTCCTGAACACCCTCTGAAAACCTCTCTCCTCCTTATAGCTGATGTTTCTTTGGGTGGATTTCTTGAAGATTGATAGATTGTGGGAGCAGTGGAGAGCAGATATTCCAACATTAGACAGAGAGGACAAGGAGGACTGTTTTCAACTTGTTATCTCATCTAGGGACAAACTGATTCACATCATTTTTTTTTGCACAGAGTCTATTTGGCCCTTTGATTCCTCCTTTATTGAATTGTATTGTAACTGGAAAGTCTGCTTTCATGTTGTAAAGCGCTCTGCAAACTGTTGGCGCTAAATAAATCCTGTATAATATTAATTATAATAATTACACCCCATAGCATATGCATAGGATTTATCCTTAGTGGTCCCCACATTTTCTGCATTATCAGCTAAATCTTGGTACATATTTTCATATGTTTTGGTATTGACCTAATGTGTTACAACTTTGGACAGACATATTTGATCTTATTAATATTATCTCTTCAGGAAGATGCACAGTACCTTGCCATACTAAGTTATTGATCTCATATCTGTTGTAGTAGATACTATACAAGTGGAACTCTCCATTCCTGCCCTCCCTGGGTTTGTGGGAATCTTTGAGGTATGAATTAAAACTGGTTCAATAAATATGATAGGGTTTGGCAACCTTGGACAGCCTGGTAATTGTCCCCATTTTTCCCACCATGATGGCTACCTTCTTTGGGTCATAACTGTGCCCAATACTGTAACTCTTTCTTGGGGATATTCAATACCTTGTTATTTGGCTTCTATCTCCCAGGACAATCTTCCCAGTTCCCAGTTCATAGTCTGGCCTCCACTGGTTCCTTCTACACATATTTCAGGGATCCCTATACACAACACCCAGGCACAGGGGCGTTGCTAGGTCTGCAAGAGATCTGGGAGCTAGAGCCCATTGCAATGTTAACCAACCTTTTTAAAAGCCCAGGGTGGTAAGCAATTTTTCTTAGACAATGGCTGGTGTTGGCACTTCAATTATCATAAAATCATGGTTGATATGGTCTCAGAGTGGTTTAAAGTGCAATCATTTCTATTGTTACATTGTAATATATAATGAAGTGGTTCAACTCAACATAATGCAAAATCAGTGGGAGCCTTTGGCATGTCACTTGCCACATCTCCTGCCACCAAATGCAGGTTGGAAAAGAGTACCGCTCCAAGCCCTGCGACCTATGCTGTGCTCCCGCCCTGTAGTACTGACAGGTGCAGACTGGTGTAGATGCTTAGCATCTATCCATGATGTGAAACATGTTAGCTTTTCCGTCCCCTATGTCCACTTTCTACCATTGATTGCAGTGTTGCATGAATTTTTGGATGTTATACAGCTTTGGATTTTATCCTTTGTTCATTTTGTTTCAATAAATCAGAGTGTGGCAGTCCGGGAACATTTCTTTTTTCCACCAGATGCAGCTTGTCACTTGCCACCGTTGCCTGTCACCAGATGCAGCTTGTTACTTGCCACTGTCGCCTGGCACCAGATGTGAATTGTCACTTGCCAGGTCTCCTGCCACCATTTGCGGATTGTCACCTGCCACATCGCCTGCCACCATATGCGGATTGTCACTTGCCACGTCGCCTGTCACCTGATGTGGATGATCACTTGCCGCGTCACCTGCCACTATTTGAGGAGCGCAAGTTCCAGGGGCGGACTGACAACTCATGGGGCCCCGGGCAATAGAAGATTATGGGGCCCCCAGGCTTACAGATGGCCACCAAGCCAGGTGGCAGTACAGAGGTGGGGCAGCTAAAATCTCGTGATTTTTACATCAAAAGCATGTAAGTTTTGGACATATCAGGGACAGATGTAAAAAAAACACAGATTTTTACATACTGTCCCTGGTTTTAATGAGCCTGGCAACCCTGATGGGGCCCCCGAGTGGCATGGGGCCCTCGGGCAGTGCCCGGGTTCCTCAATGGTCAGTCCACCCCTGGCAAGGTCTCTAACATTCATCAGCTCTGTGATGCCGTAATTGAGGAGTTGAAGAGGACCAGAGACGTATTTAGGTTTTGTGCTGCCCTAGGCCTGACTAAACTTGCGCACCCCCTAATTTAAATATGACCCACGCCTTCCTGTCAAAGCCACACCCCTGTCATATTCATGGGAAGAGGACAGAGGGATGCCCTGGGAGAAGGACAGAGGATTGCCATAGGTGACGGACAGAGGGACGCCGTGGGAAGAGGACAGAGGGACGCCGTGGGAAGAGGACCAGCCGGCCGCCCCCCGCAAAGTGCCGCCCTAGGCCTGGGCCTTGTCGGCCTAGGCCAGAATACATCCCTGAAGAGGACTCTAGTGGCAACCTGGGAAGTTCTGGTGAACTCCATGCCCAAGAGGGTTAAGGCAGTGCTGGAAAATAATGGTGGCCACACTAAATATTAACACTTTGGGCCCAATTTGGATATTTTTACTTAGGGATGTACTCACTTTTGTTGCCAGTGATTTAGACATTAACCACTTCCCCACCGCGCCATAAGCATTTTACTGCTACGGCGCGGTGGAGTTACTTTGACACGACGTCCCTGGGACGTCGTCGTGCACTTCCGCGATTGCGCGTCCCCTGGGATGCGCTCGCGAAAGTGTCCGTGCTCGCCGGGTCTAGAAGACCCGGCGCATCACGGACCACGGTAAATTGCCGCTGATAGCGGCCGTTTACCACGTGATCGCGCCGTCGAATGACGGCGCGATCACTTGTAAACAAACCGGCATGATTTGATGACGCCGGTTCCTCCCTCTCCTCCCTCTCCTCTCTGTACCATTCGGTACAGTGTGCGAGGAGAGGGGGGGGCGGGGTGTCAGCAGCTGAGCTGTGGCTGGATCTCTGACAAATGCAGTCACAGATCCAGCCATCCCTCAATCCATCCCAGCTCTGCAATCCCCCAGTTACCCTGCAATCCCCAGTACCCAGCAATCCCCCAGTACCCAACAATCCCCCAGTACCCAACAATACCCCACAATACCCCAGTACCCAACAATACCCCAGTACCCAACAATACCCCAGTACCCAACAATACCCCAGTACTCAACAATACCCCAGTACCCAACAATACCCCAATACCCGACAATACCCCAATACTCGGCAATACCCCAGTACTCGGCAATACCCCAGTACTCGGCAATGCCCCAGTACTCGGCAATGCCCCAGTACCCAACAATACCCCAGTACCCAACAATACCCCACAATACCCCAGTACCCAACAATACCCCAGTACCCAGCAATGCCCCAGTACTCAACAATACCCCAGTACTCAACAATACCCCAGTACTCAACAATACCCCAATACTCAACAATACCCCAATACTCGGCAATACCCCAGTACTCGGCAATACCCCAGTACTCGGCAATACCCCAGTACTCGGCAATACCCCAATACCCTGCATGATACTTTGCAATACCCCAATACTCTGCAATACCGCCTATGGGGATTTTTAAGTAGCGAAGTTTGGCGCCATTCCACGATTGTGCGCAATTTTGAAGTGTGACATGTTGGGTATCTATTTACTCGGCGTAACTTCATCTTTCACATTTTGAAAAAAAATTGGGCTAACTTTACTGTTTTGTTTTGTTTTAAGCACAAAACTGTTTTTTTTTAAAAACACGCGCTCAATAAATTTCTGCGAAAATACCGTGCGAGATAAAAAGTTGTAACGGCCGCCATTGTATTCTCTAGGGTCTTTGCTAAAAAAGCATATATAATGTTTTGAAGTTCTATGTAATTTTCTAGCAAATAAATGATGATTTTTCCATGTAGGAGAGAAATGTCAGAATTGGTCTGGGTGTTCCAGAACGCCTGATGGTGCTCCCTGCATGTTGGGACTCTGTATGTGGCCACGCTGTGTAAAAGTCCCACACATGGGGTATCGCCATACTCGGGAGGAATAGCAGAATGCGTTTTGGGGTGTAATTTGTGGTATGCATATGCTGTGTGAGAAATAACCCACTAATATGACAGAAACAAGTTTTTTTTTTTTACAGAATTTTCAGTCGTTTTTCTTTTATAGCGCAAAAAATAAAAAACCCAGAGGTGATCAAATACCACCAAAAGAAAGCTCTATTTGTGTGAAAAAAAGGACAAAAATTTCAAATGGGTACAATGTTGTATGACTGAGTAATTGTCATTCAAATTGTGAGAGCACCGAAAGCTGAAAATTGGTCTGGTTAGGAAGGGGGTTTAAGTGCCCAGTGGTCAAGTGGTTAATGGCTGTGTGTTGAGTTATTTTGAGGGGACAGCAAATTTACACTGTTATACAAGCTGTACACTCACTACTTTACATTGTAGCAAAGTGTCATTTCTTCAGTGTTGTCACATGAAAAGATAGATTAAAATATTGTCAAAAATGTGAAGGGTGTACTAACTTTTGTGAGATGCTGTATGTGCTTCCATTGTAAGCCAATGTGTAGCAAGTATGTACATTATATAAATATTGAAGCATGTACATTAACCACTTGCCGACCACCGCATGCAGATGTATGTTGGCAGAATGGCACAGACAGGCACATTGGCGTACCTATATGTCCCTTTAAATTTGCTGCCTAGCGGGCACACGCGCACGCCCGCCGCCTACCTCGTGAGCATGCTCGCGGGTCCCGGGAACTCAATGCGGCATTCCCCTATTCTGCCTAGTGACACTGGCACTGATGGCTATTTCATGTGACCGGGAACAGTGATCAGTGACATGTCACTTGTAGCCACGTCCCCTAAAAGTAAGAATCACTCACTAGTACTGACTTAACCCCTGCAGTGCCACCTAGTGGTTAACCCCTTCACTGCCAGTGTAATTTTTACTATAATCAGTGAATTTTTATAGCACTGATCGCTGTAAAAATGACAATGGTCCCAAAAATGTCCGATGCGTCCACCATAAGGTCGCAGTCACAATAAAAATCGCTGATCGCCGCCATTACTAGTAGAAAAAAAATATTAATAAAAATACCATAAAATTATCCCCTATTTTGTAGATGCTATAACTTTTGCGCAAACCAATCAATAAATGCTTATTGTGTTTTTTTTTTTTTAACAAAAATATGTAGAAGAATACGTATCGGCCTAAACTGAGAGAATTTTTTTATATATATATATATATATATATATATATATATATATATATATATATTTTGTGGAGATATTTATTATAGCAAAAAGTAAAAAATATTGGATTTTTTTCAAAATTGTTGCTCTATTTTTGTTTATAGTGCAAAAAATTAAAACCGCAGAGGTGATCAAATACCACCAAAAGAAAGCTCTATTTGTGGGAAAAAAAGGACGTCAATTTTGTTTGGGAGCCACGTCGCACGACCGCGCAATTGTCAGTTAAAGCGACGCAGTGCCAAATCGCAAAATGTGGCCTGGTCTTTGACCAGCGAAATGGTCAGGGGCTGAAGCGGTTAAATGAGTTCCTAATTATTAATTGCAGCTCTTTGTTTGGAACAGGAATATAATAAAATAAATATAATTACATCTAGAAAAGTGAGTACAACTTTAACTTTTTCTTGGGATGTCTGCAAAAACTTTTAATTTCTGTGCGGTCAAAAGTAAATTCCTTGTGGTAAGTATTGCAAACAAAGTTTATTTCACATTTTCTTAGTGCGTCTTTCTTTAAACTAGTCATTAAAAAAAGACATTTATCAGGTGTTGTTGGTAAAGAATGACTTTGAATATCTATGTAGAGGACTGTGATTGGATTGATTGCCTGTGTGCACAATTAATAATTGAAGTCCTGATCTTCATTGGGGTTTCGCTAATTATCTGACTCCAGAAATGTCTCTGATTGCAGGAAGTTTTGAGACCTCTCTGCTGCAATTAGAGAAGATTAATACAATAAGCTGAGCCATAACCATTGTCCCCTGACCTGCGCAGGAGCTGCATTGAGAGTCCTCCTGAACATCTGAAGAACATTAGGGGCTCTATAAACAGTGAGAGAAGCTAGTCCGGATGTCTTCACTTTGCTTTAATTGTCTGTAGATGAGGCCCAAAAATTTTTAGCGGCATCTTTGTTTATTTGCCTTTCTCATCAAAATGACGCTTGTATCATTTTCCAGCGCGAAGTGTCACTCATATGTGATTGGATTGCTCTCATCTGTTCTATTAAAGGTTCTTGTTTAGCCACTGAAATTCCTAAAGAGATTCCGCTGCTTTGGCCGTTTAGGGAAAAGTGACAGGATCTCTTGATTAAATGATTCACTTCAGCCTCGTACACTGGCACGATTTTCTCGGCAAGAAACAGCAAGAAAGCTGCTGGCAGAGCTTTCTTGCTGAGTAAACCGCGTGTACGAGGCTTTGAGGTTTCTCGTCAAGAAAACTGCCCAGAATTTAGAACCTACTCTCTATTTTCTCGTCGTGAGATTCTCGCCAGTGTTTTCCTGCCGACAAACCTGAGCGTGTGTATACTTACCTCTCCATGGAAACCCGCGCATGTTTGAAATGACTTTGACGCATGCGTGGTAGCTTCCAAGGAATAGGTATGGTGAAGCAAGATGGCGGCGACGGCATCGAATGTGACGAGCACATGCTCGTTGTAGTCGATGACGTCACCACGTTCGTGCCATTCAAAAGAACGGCGGTTCTTTTGAATGGTGTGTGTGTACACTAGGCCGGAAAGAGAATCTTGCCAAGAATCTTGTCAGGAAAACCTATGCTTCCGACAGCAAAAATTTAAGAGCTGGTTCTCAAATTTTCCGACGGGAAAAGTTCTTGTCGAAAAATTCCGATTGTTTATATGCAATTCCGACGTGCAAAAAAAATGCATGCCCAGGATTGATTCGACGCATGCTCCGAATCATTGAACTTAATTTTTCTCGGCTCGTTGTAGACAGTCGGAATTTTGCGTGACCACATGAATGCAAGTTTGAGACAAAAGTACGTCGCAAAAAAGCCACAGTTTTCTGTCGAAATTGTGTGTGTGTCCTCAACAAAGGAGTTGACCAGTAGCAGTGCTGTGTCGCAGCCTAACTGCCTGCTGGGAGGCATATTCCCAACTGGCTGGTTCCTCTGAGCTTACTGAGGTGCACAGGATCCTACACTAAGCACCATTACAGGAGCACCACCTGGTGGCCCCTAGTTCTGGCCTATCCACCACCACCCAGTAGTCTATTTTATACCTTCCTCAAGTCTTATGACAAAGGAGCCCAGTAGCAGATTCACCCAGCAGCTATTCATTTCTAAAATATGTTCCAATCTTGAGGGTATAAAAAAGAATCCACACAACAAAAGCTGTTTACCGTTTAACTGTGTAGCGCACCCCCACTTACTGACTGCTTCACGCACTTATACATTGGCAGAATCGATTGGCTGGGCAAAGCAACATACCGGTTTGTCGCTTTGAATTGCCCGCTATGTGGGCCCACAGGAACTGCCTTGCGGATGCCGCTGCAAGCTTCGTGAACATGCCCGCAGATTCGATATCCGTGAGTGATCAAATACCACGAAAATAAAGCTCTATTTGTGGGAAAAAAAGGACGTCAGATTTGTTTGGGTACCATTGTAATTGTCAGTTAAAGCGATGCAGTGCTGAATCCCAAAAAGTGCTCTGGTCAGGAAGAGGGTAAATTCTTCTGGGGCTGAAGTGGTTAAGGGCTGCAAGTGAACTTGGATAGGGATTGGGAATTATAGGATGCCCACTTGATATCAAAGTAATTCCAGGGACAACTTTCCTATATACAGTCTATATCCACTCCTCTGCTTCCTCCAGAACTCCACTGGCACACTGTTGTTGGATCTGACACATCAATCTATCAGATTAGAGCAAAAACCTATTATATGCAGGAACCCCAGGCCCCTTTAGACATGTTAGTGTCCAGCATTCATCCCTGTGGCTACTGATCCCAGCACCACCTCTTCAGGCACTGCCAGCTTGCTTGGCTACAGCTGCCCCTTTCACTAGCCCTCCTGCATATCTTCTCCACAGTCCTTCCAGACTGAACACTCACCGCCCCACCCAGCTGACTTTTCAGGCGATCTCCCAGATGTGCTGACCTGCTCCCGCTGTCCTCTCCTTTCTCCCATGCCTCCAGGAAGGGGTTTCTCTGTGTGTTATGGGCGATCCTTCTAGCACCCGAGCATCAGGTGTCAAATTCCACTTGGGTCCATTTGACACAGTGGGACCCATGGTAGGGCCGGTCCTGTCTCCACTCACTAGCCACTTCTGGTGCAACTACACTACCTGCTTTATACTTCAGGGTTCCCAACCTTAGCCATGGTTACATTTAGTTGCCAATTTGAGGAAGTAAACTGGGCTCCTATGTGTCCCTTTCCTACTCTAGAGTGATTGAATCTGCTAAAGTGAGTCATGATAAAAGAGTAGGCTATCTAATGTTGAGGGAGCTTCTATAAAGTAGGAGAATATGCTGCTACTTGTTCATTGGCCTAAAAGGCTGGGGTGGATGCTAGACCAGTCTTATTGGGCAACTGCAGTGTTGTCTTAGGCAAAGTGGAAACTTGACACCCTAGCACTAAGAGATCACACAATAATTCTGGTATTGATGACCACTAAGCACCATGGACTGCATAATCTAGGCCAGGGGGTCTCACAACTTTCTAAGCAAAGGGCCAGTTAACTGCCATTCAGGCTTTAGGGGGGCCGGACTTTGGTCAGTGGGAGTAGAAAATGTCCTGGCAACAGTGCTCCATCATTGGTTTTAATGGGAGAAATAGTGCACCCTTTGTGGTATCAATAAAAGAATGGTGCCCCATTGATGGTGTCAGTAGAGGGAAAGGGAGAATAGTGCCCCATAATTGGTGTCAGTGGATGGAATAGTGCCCCAAGGGCCAGATAAAAGCAAGCACAGGGCCACATCCGGCCCTCGGGCCGCAGTTTGGAGACCACTGATCTAGGCGATTCAGCCCTCTCAAGACTAGGGAATTTTGTACCTGCACAAACAACAACAAAAAACACAGAAATGCCTAGTGCATTATCTCAAGAACTTTAATACTTCTTATGGAACTTCTTAGGTTCAAGTGGATAATAGTACCATCTTAATTGGTGCTATTATCCATTTGAACCTAAGGAGTTCCATAATGGGCTCACTTCTGGTTCCTGGGTTTTATACAACGCTATTAATCGGATTGTCTTTTTGAGTATAATTTGTATATTTTATCCTTTAATAAAATGCTTGAGATAATGCATTAACTGTTACTAAACCTACAAAATATAAACTACTAAATACCTTTTCTCATCAGCAGTATATAGCAGCCTTGTGACTTCTATCAGTGTCTTGTTAAAGCTTGTAGGAGGAGTTTTTATTCTCCTCTGATTGTCCTATGAGGCTGCATAACCCCTGACCCTCTGTCTAGACCAGTGGTTTTCAACCTGGGGTCGGGACCCCCTCGGGGGTCAAATGATGATTTACCAGGGGGTCACCGAATCCTGGGCTGTTCCTGAGGCCCACATCACTCTCCCAGCATTTTTGCAGCCACCCAGCAGGGCTGTCCCTGGAGCATGTGGCCACCCATCTGTGCTGTTCCTGGAGCCCGCAGCCGCCCACTTAGCCTCTTCACAGGCGCCTATTCAGTTTACGGCATGGCTGGGGGGGCAAAGACTAGATGTCAGCAGACTGGTGAGGAATGTGAAGTGGGAGGGGCTGGAGGAGACCCTATCTCCTGATTTTGATTTTTCCTACGCCGATGAATCTTGGGCGCATATTTACGCTGGCCGCAAGAGGCGCTTCCATAGATTTACACGTCGAATATGTAAATGAGCAAGATACGCCGATTCACGAACGTATTTGCGCCCGTCGCTGAAATCTACGCCGTTTACGCAAGGCATACGTCCGGCGTAAAGTTACCCCTGCAATATGAGGCGCAAGTAATGCAAAGGTATGGGCCAGGGAACGACGCCGTCGAATTTTACATCGCGTACGGCGTTTACGTAGTACTACGTGAATAGGGATGTGCGTAGGTTACGTTCACGTCGTAGGCGTATCTTAGGCAACTATTTCGACGTAACTGTGAGCATGCGCACTGGGATGCGTCCAAGACCCGACGCATGCGCAGTTTGTTTTTTGATGGGTCAGCTTTATTATAATATATCAGCCCATCATTTGCATGGCTTACGGACAACTATACACACGCGGCGCTTTATTATAATACTTGCCTCTTACGTTGTGCCGGCAGGCGATGCCACATAAATTACGCCGCCACGTGAATCTACCCCAAACTTTGCAATATAAACAATTGAATATGTACAAAGTGACACCAAAGGCTCGTCTTATCGGCAATGATTGGGGACAGTGGAAGAAAGTTTCAATATCTCCATCTTTCAACCGTACTTATAATAATTACTTTTGCCTCATCGTCACTAAGAAAGCAGCAATACAAATAAATACTAAAAACTTTGGTTTGAGAAAGAAGGGGGTGTTGTTGCGGCTGAAAGTGCAGGGGGGGAGGAGGGGGGGGGGTGTGGGTGATAGGGTGAATGGATGGGAATGTTGAGCAGGTGGGTTTAGGACAACATATTCGAAACAATGATTGAATGAATAAACACATAAGGGTGATAACCAATAAATACAAAAATTATTACAATAATTATTACAATAGAAAACCCAACACATACAGTGTAATGTGAAACCAGTGAAAAACAATCCTAAATCCCTAAGACCAGAGAAAATTCCATGAGGAAATGCCTCTGGATGGAAAAAATATGAAAAAAATAAAGTTGTGAAAAAACCCGGCGTAGCAAATTGAAATGGTGGTGCCAGGAAAGGGTGACAGAAAGCACCTCAGGTGGTCCCCAGCTCCTCACCTCAAGGCTAGCTCGGATAGCCGCAACAGCATAAATCACGAGGTGTACGCCGTAGGGATCCTAGGAGCCACAGAGTCCACACGTGAATCTACCCCGTTTTAAATGTGAGTTTTATTTTTTTATTAAATGTGTTTTTTACTGTCTAGCAATATAAATCTGGCCCAATAGAAGTGAACTCGCTGTTCGTGGGAGATGCCCATCATCCATACAAAGTGACACCAAAGTCTTTTATTGCTCTGCTTTCTTCTTTTTTTTTCTTACCTTTCTGAGGAGTGCCTCTGCTGCTTGCCCTGCGAGGGAATGTCCTCCACCGGAGGTGCTGTTGGGGACAGTGGAAGAAGGTGCTTTCTGCTGTCACCCTTTCCTGGCACCACCATTTCATTTGGATATGGACTCTTGGGTTTTTTCATAGAGACTTTATTTATTTCAATTTTTTCCATCCAGAGGCATTTCCTCATGGAATTTTCTCTGGTCTTATAGTTTGGATTTAGGATTGTTTTTACTGGTTTAATAATTAGTGTGTTGGGTTTTTCCTTATTGTAATAATTATTGTAATAATTTTTGTATTTTTGTTATCACCCTTATGTGTTTATTCTCATCATTGTCGATTATGTTGGTTATCATGTTTTACCCACCTGCATCCAATCCAGCACCCGTCCCATCCATTCACCCCTATCACCCACACCCCCCCCCCCTCCTCCCCCCTGTTCATTCAGCGCAGACAAATAAATACATTTTTCTCTTGCCCAGGACAAGTGTCAACTTGCAGAATCCCCAGTCCACCTTCCAGCCCAATTCCACTCCCACCCATCCCCCTTGGTAGCGCAGGAGTCTTTCCATATATCTTTGGTTTGAGAGTAACTTGGTTTGAGAGCATTTTACAGGACATTTTAATTATTCGTTTTAATACATTTTCACTTGATATACAAGCGATGTCTTGATATAAGAGTAGCGTCAAGTCACAACTAAGTATAAAATAGAAGAGAGGCGCCTCTAAGTGTGTAAATATGGTTACATTTAATGACGGTACGGCATTTAGAAACTCACATGGCTGATGATTAAAACAGACACATCTAAGTATGCAGGTATCCAGGGTAAAGCTGTTCACATAGACCGTCCTTCGCACCACCATTGATGTCGTTCCTTCAACGAGCGGTTCAAGCCTCGCTTTCAGATCGCTCTACTGCCCAGGCAGTCTTCCTGGTCACGATTGCAGACTGACAGCGGTGAGAGCCAGCAGTGACAAGGACGGTCTATGTGGACAGCTTTACCCCGGATGCCTGCAAACTTAGATGTGCCTCCTTTAATCATCAACCCTGTGAGTTGCCTAAATGTTGTACCTTCATTAGGTGTAACCATATTGCTACACTGATGCCTAGTACACACGTACGGGTCTCACGGCAGACTTTTTCCCACCGGCAAACCCGAGCGGAAAACCTAGAACCTGCTTGGTCAGTCTTTCCCCCCTACACACGGCCGGTTTTTCCAACAGGAAAACTGCGATGGAGCTTTGGTCCACAACCTTTCACATTGCTAATCTTTTTTTATGGACTATAGACTAAAGGACTTATAAATAAATGCTTGTGGAATGAATCATTTGAGTTTCTATTAATTCTTATGGGAAAATTTGCTTTGATATACAAGTGCTTTGGATTACAAGCATGCTTCCGGAACAAATTTTGCTTGCAATCCAAGGTTTTACTGTATAAGAAAATATCAAGTAGTTTACTTGTGCATTTACTGTATGACCAGCTAAAAGTGATAATGAGTAGTGATGAGCGGAATACGCCATAATCGATTTCGCGATATTTCACGAATATATAGAAGAATATTCGCGAAATATTCGTTAATATCGAATATTCGTGATATTTTATCAAAAAAAAATTTTTGCAAAATTTCGCTAATGCGAAATTGATTGCGAAATTCTCGTCCGCGCATGCGCATGCGCGCGAACAACACGCGAAAACGGAGATCATTTCCTGGATTACTGAACTAATAGGCACTAAACACTAACTCTACTTACACAAACTTATATGACTAAACTAAAGCTAATTTTTTTTTATACACAAAACACAGAAGGGCAGAGAAAGTATTCGCGAATATTCGTAATACGAATATTCGCATTGCGAATATTCGGCAACATAAAAGGATCGCCTCAGCTACTCGGCCCAGGGTCTCTAATCATTCCAGCAATGCTTTTAGACGTCGATGGAGATCACTAGGATGTGATCTGTTTTAAAAATATATTTGAAAAAATACGAATATTCGCAATAGCGAATATTCACCGCGATATTCGATTTATTCGCGAATACTCGAATATGCAATATTCGTAACGAATATTCGCAATGCGAATATTCGTGAGCAACACTAATAATGAGGCTTGCAGTGGGCATACCTGCTCTATAAGCTGATGGGAGGGATAAGAAGGTACATAGGTTAGTTCACCAGAGGTAGAAAACCTCAGCCTTAGGTGTCCATGGAGCAGTTATATGCTATGTAAGTGCTTCCTGTGCTAATGGATGGGGAGTGAGAATGCTCAGAATGATATCAATATAATGTTGGCAGACAATAATACTAAGAGATGCGGGGCTTGAAAAATGCTGTCATCTTCTTTATGTGATGTCATAGAAGTTTGTAAATTACTATACAAATCTTGAGGCAGGTTTTTGTTTCAACTGTTGTATTGCTGTTTGGCTGAATATACTTTTAAATAAATATGGAATATAATAAATAAAACCACAAAGGAAAAACACACCTTTTATTGAGATATATGAAAAGCCATTTAATATGTGGTCATCTGTAAATTCCTTGTGGTAAGTATTGCAGGCTAATATTACAGAAGGTGGAAAACTTAATATGTTATGTCACTGATACATTGAGCAGGCCGAAGGTAGGGGATCTTTGGAGGATTGTAGGAGTCAACTTCCATTTCAATATTTACTGGTGTTGATGTTGAGTAAACTATCCCAAAATTTAAGAGAACCTCTTCACATCTCTGCTGGGAAATATGGCTTGCCGAGGCTGAGGTCACATGACTCAAAAGTGCCTTAGGGACAAGGCCAAGGAGCTTGGGGACTGTAAAAATGACAAGGATGTGTAGTAAGGTGATATACTTTTATGCTTAAAGTATGAACCAGATAAAACCACCACTGTCAGTTTGGTCATGCTTCCCAAAAATGGAGGATGGGGGTTCAAGTGAGCATATGCGCTATCCAAGGAGGGCAAGGGAATAGACTTAGTTTAATAGTGGTTCTACCAACAGCATATACATTATATAATGTCCCTTTTCTTCCCTGCCGCCCTGCTGAGCCCCTTGGAGCTCAGAGAAGAAGTTCTGTGTAAGCTCTAAAGTTGACTATACACATGGCAATGTTCAGTCAGTTTCAACTAGTTACTATCCACCAGGAATTGTAAATGTGTGGAGCCATGAAACCGGACTACAGTATGAGACAAAGACGTTGCTCCAAACTGAATCTGTCTAGCTGGTGCTGAGTTTTATGCTATTGTTACCTTCTCCTCCAGCCATCAGGGGAGAGCCAAGATACTCCAAACTTAAAGACTTTGACACCTGGAAATGTAGTTTGAGGCAGTGGCCAAAAATAGGAGACAACTGTTTTTCAAAACTACAAATCCCTATTGCTTGTACGAGGCAGGAGAAGACAGGAGGGCTTTATATGCCTTTACATAATTAATCTGATTGAAAAAAAAACACAAGTCCATCCAGTTCAACCAACAGAAAAAAAAAACACACAAATAAAAAACCTCCATATACAGTATCCTATACCCACAGTTGATCCAGAGGAAGGAAAAACAAACCCCAATAAAGCATGATCCAATTTGCTCCAGTGGGGGGGGGGGGAATCCCCCAAGAGGTAAATGAATATTCCCTGGATTAACGTTACCTATAAATATTAGTATCCAATTATAGTATGTGCATTTAGGAAATAATCCAGGCATTTTTTAAACAATCTACTGAGCTGGCCAGAACCAGCTCGTAAGGGAGTCTATTCCACATTTTCACAGCTCTTACTGTGCAAAAAATTTCCCGTATTTGGAGATTGAATCTCTTTTTTTCCAGATGCAAAGAGTGCCCCCTTGTCCTCGGTGATGACCTTAAAGTAAATAACATAATAACATAACACTAAGTTCACCATATAGTCCACTTACGTATTTGTATATGTTGATTATGCCCCCCCCCCCCTTAATAACCTATTCTCAAGAGATAATAAATTCAGTTCCTCTAATCTTATCTCATAGCTTCTCTGCCCTTTCTCCAGTTCCCCGATTTTGTAAAGGTCTAACTAATGATTTGTACAGGGGTAAAATGATATCTCTGTCTCTGCAGTCCATACCTCTTTGCATACTGTTTTTAAGCTTACAATCTACCAGAACACTCTGATCCTTCTCCACCATTGATTCCCCCAGTTGTGCTTCCCCTAGTATGTATGATGCAAGCAAATATTTAGCCCCAATGGCAAAACTTTACATGTATCAGTATTGAATCTCATTTGCCACATAATCACCCTCCCCCAATTTAATAGTGTATTGAGGTCGATTTTTGACCTGGAAAAGCCTGCTGTCTTGACACAGTTGGGATCTGAGTAGACTGGACTTGTTGGAAAGAACCAGCCTGGGAGTAGGCCTTAGCTGGGAGCACAGCTTCTGTGAGTTTGCTACATTCACCGGATCCACCCTCTCATTCTTAGTTGAGATCTGCATATTCTGCAGACCAGCTGTACTGTCGAACGAGTCACCACAACCACCTGGTAACCTGCTGACAAAGGGAGCCCTCTTCCACCACCTTCATTGTCTCCTGAGGAGTTGGTGAGTGGGCTACTGGCCCACCTACAGTGCATTTAACACCTGACATACTGCTGAGAGCAGAACATTGATTACTTTATCCTTCCCCTATAATCAGATCCTTACTGTTGATGCCTCTATTTCTTGACTTCACTTCCTACATTGCCATCTCAGGGTGCAGTCCTATTATAGTTCACCTAGCGTCTGTCTGCAGGATATAATCACTATCATTAGTGCACCAACAGTCATCTACAGAACCCCAATGTTAGCCAACAAATGTCCACTTAGAGTTTGCCATTCTTGCCGAGTTATAATTCCCTGTTGTTGGTTGTTTATGCTGTTTTACTCCTATCAAGTTCTCCTAACTGCTCTAAACCTAGCACAGCCACCATTAGGACCTGCAGACGATATAGTCCTGTTTACTTGTTAAGTAAAACTCTTTAATTGTCTGCTGTGTTCACATGGTGGTATTGCTACTGTTTATGCTGAATTGATGCTACTACGCCATAAACTGTATATTGTTCTTTGTTTTCCTCTATAATTGTTACCTACCCTGTGTGCTGAATTGTGTAAAAGGTCAATGACTTTGGCTTGTATCGGTTTAATACCCACACCTAGGGTGCGTCAGTAGGGTTGAGGCCTGTGAAAGTTGGTGGCAGAGAGAAGAAAACCCATCTTACTTTTGGTTCTTTCGGGGGTATCACTGCAAGTACTCACCAGGAATTAAGCATCAATCTATCATTTATGGTCAACTTGGTCATTGTAAACTATATAATAAAATGACAGCTTATTCAAGGTCTTCTTCTATGATGCATTGGAGCGATTCTGATTGGTCGTTTGTTGGCACATGACTACTTTAATAAATCAGAATTGCTCTGATCTGCCTCAGAAGCTCTAGGAAAAGGAAAAGAATTCCCGGGAACCTTGCTCCAGTGGTGTGGGCAGTCAAAGCTAATCATCCACATGGGTAATTGTAAGGGACTGGGGGGACTGTAGGGTGTATGGTGCTAGTTTACATTTTAATTTACGTTAGTCAATAAAAATGTAATTATCAATTAAATTGTTCAACACCAGAAAATAAAGATTCATTTGGTGAGACTAGATTAAATATTCTGCCATTAATAAATTACTAAACAATATTAAAAAAAAGTTTATTGACTTTGTGTAAGATACAGTTCCATCATTTTTACTATTGTTATTTTGGATGGTTCACTCCAAGCCATGGGGCTATATACCACTTAACTTCCAAGAAGTTACTCAACAGGAAGCCCCCACTACCCAGGTGACATTGGTCACCTAATAGGGTAGTAATCGGAATTATAAATGCCTCGTTCATTGGTATCTTACCCCGGACAAGGTTCATAAATGCTCAGGGGCAACATCATATCTATGTTGGAGGGGCTGCAAGGAAATTGGGACTATGGCCCATATATGGTGGACATGTCCCTAAATTAGAAAATACTGGGGGGAGATAAGACAAATAATTAGAGAAATAATAAATATTGAAGTCCCAGATGACCCGTGGGTATGTTTGTTACATGGGTTTCGAACGCCAACTAAACACTACCTGAAAACAATATTCCCACAACTCCTGAACGCTGCAAAGAGCCAAATATTTACTCACTGGCAAGAACAGGAATGTCCCACATTGAAGGGGTGGTGTAAGAAAGTAGATGAAATTTATAATATGGAAGATCTGAGGTTCAGCGAGGGAGATGAAAGGGAGGATTTCGAAGAGAAGTGGAAGGAGTATACAGGGTATAAACATACAATGGGATACGCAGAAGCGATGGGAGTATAAGATAACATTAATATAATATTAGTATGATATTGGGCAGTACTTTATGATATTGTATGGTATTTTACTTTCCGTATAGTATGATATGTTAGAGGATAATATAATAATTCAGAAATAATTTAGGTAGAAGGGAGAGGAGGAGAAAAGTACATAATAAAGAGAGAATATGGAAGTTGGAGAGGGAGAGGTCCGGGGGATATTTTATATTTTAGATGATATATTAACAATTATCTTTTTGATAAGTTATGTATTAAGTAAAACATAATATGTGTATTTGGAAAACAAATAAAGATAAATAAAAAATAAAAAAAATAGGGTAGTAGTATATTTAGTATATGGTGTCCATTCTACCGAATTACTAGAAATTTCACTGGTCAGTAGACTCAGTGAAAAGTCTGACTTGGTGAAAATAGGGCAATCTCTATTTCAAGCTTAATAGCTGCTCATGAAAAATTGTAAGAGGCTGTCCATAAACTCAGACAGTAACCAGATAGAAAGTGTGCGATGTGTAATACAGTAATTGAAAAAAATAAAACAAGCATGAAATAGAGTTTATTCAATAGGAAAGTGCCCCCAATCATGGGTGAATGGCACCACAAAAGGCAATAGAGTGGTTGCCCAGACTCCGAGGGCAGATTGGAGGAGGAATGCAGAAGTCTGACTGGGGGGCTCTTGCTGTCTGTTCCATGGAGGGCACAATTGCTCAGCACTGAGGACGAGATGTGACCTCTGGGTTCCTGGCAGCATGTCCAGAGTGTCTGCAAACCATGACCTTTACACAGCAGCTCATAGAGCTCCATTGTACGGTGGCTTTAACCTGCAGTGTGCTGTTAGCTGATCCTTGTAACGCTTCACTAGGCAGTGATTAAACCAGTGTCAGCCTCTGAACTCTTTCACACTTCATGCGGAGAACAGCAAGGTGCTTCCTGCAATACTCCAAAGCAAACATGTCAATCTGCATTTTTTCATACCATTTAAGTTGGACTCCAAATGCAGAAGAACATCCATTGACGTAGTTGTGGCAGTTCTCTGCCTAACCTCTAGCCATTTTTGCAGCAAAAGGGATATCTACTGGGGGGGTTACACTATATCAGACCTATATGTAAGGAAAAGTTTAAAACTAGAAAAGTGAACTTTATCAGACCTATAGTTTAAGAGGTTTTATTCATTGGTTAGACCCTCTACCAAGCAGCTATGTTAGTACCCATGAGGAGCCAGCCTAATGCTGGCCATACATGTACAGTATACAAAAGTATTCATACCCCTTGAAATGTTCTATGTTTTGTCATGTTACAATCAAAAACGTAAATGTATTTTTTTGGGATTTTATGTGATAGACCAACACAAAGTGCCACGTAAATGTGAAGTGAAAGGAAAATGATTAATGTTTTTACAAATAAATATGTGCAAAGTGTGGGGTATATTTGTATAGCACCCCCCTGAGTCAATACTTTGCACATTCAGAGAGGGACATTTTTGCCCATTCTTCTTTGCCAAATAGTTCAAGCTCTGTCAGATTGGATGGAGGGCGTCTGTGAACAGCAATTTTCACAGATTCACAATTTTTATGTCACAGATTCTCAATTGGATTTAGGTCTGGACTTTGATTGGGCCATTCTAATACATAAATATGCTTAGATCTAAACCATTCCACTGTAACTCTGGCTGTATGTTTAGGGTTGTTGTCCTGCTGGAAGGTGAATCTCCACTCCCAGTCTCAAGCCTTTTGCACATTCTAAGAGGTTTTCTTCTAAGATTGCCCTGTATTTGGCTCCATCCATCTTCTCATCAACTCTGATCAGCTTCCCTGTTCCTGCTGAAGAAAAGCATCCCCACAACACGATGCTGCCACCACCATGTTTCACGGTGGCGATGGTGTGTTCAGGGTGAAGTGCAGTGTTAGTTTTCCGCCACACATAGCGTTTTGCTTTTAGGCCAAAAAGGTAAATTTTGGTCTCACCTGACCAGAGCACCTTCTTACACATGTTTGCTGTGTCCCCCACATGGCTCCTTGCAAACTGCAAATGGGACTTCTTATAGGTTTCTTTCGACCAACAATGGCTTTCGTCTATAAAGGCCAGATTGATGGTGTGAACAACTAATAGTTGTCCTGTGGACAGATTCTCGCACCTAAGCTGTGGATCTCTGCAGCTCCTCCAGAGTTACCATGGGACTCCTGGCTGCTTCTCTGATTAATGCTCCCCTTGTCTGGCCTGTCAGTTTAGGTGGACGGCCATGTCTTGGTAGGTTTGTAGTTGTAGAAAAACAAGCTGCGCAACTGATGTGATGATTCAAACAAAAACCAGCAACTACATGTATCGCAAAACTTAGTACTGTGAGGCCTTGTACACACGATGGGATTTATCCGATGGAAACGGTCCGACGGACCGTTTCCATCGGATATGTCCGCCGGACTGTTTGATCCGATGGCTGTACACACCATCGGATCTAATTCCCCGCCGGCGGACAGCGCGGTGAGGCAACGGTGACGTTGATGCCGCCACGTCACCGCCACGTGACTGCCACGTCACCGCCGCGTCACCGCACCAGGAAGTAAACACTTCCGCGCGCATGCGTCGGATCCATTCACAGGATACGACGCATGTGCGGGCACATATGTCCGCTGGTTTGCCGTACTAACCAGCGGACATATCTGACGGGCAGCTATCCGGCGGCAAAATTCCAAAGCATGCTTTGAAATTTTTCCGCCGGAGGAATCCGGCCAAAACGGTCCGTTTGCCCCTACACACGAGCGGATTTTTCAGCTGAAATGGTCCGTTGGACCATGTTCAGCGGAAATATTCCCTTGTGTGTACAAGGCCTGAATGTGTTAAAATCACAATAACAACATAGGTGACCCTATTTGTATTAAATAATTGAAAGTCCCAGTGAAAAAAAGAAATGAGCAAATCAATGTCCTATTTTCAAAAAAAGGGACACTTCAGATGGTGGTTTGGTAGTTGGAATTATGCTGCTCTCCTACAGGAAAAATAGTGACATCAAACCAAAAGGAACCACAGGATAGTAACGGGTATAGAAAGGAAATCCTCCACCTCCAAAAAAAACTGCCTCTTATCGAAAGAGAAGATCCCAACCAGATATCTTCTGTTGGCGTGTGGCTTTCAAACCCAGCCTAGAGGTCTATGTAGCAGGATGTTGTTAACCCGATGTCAATTAAATCTCCTACCGCTAACAAATGGTCAGGCACAAAGGCAGCCAAGTGAGGAAGGAAAGAAGGCTGACATAGCGTAATCCAGTAAAAACGTTTTAATGTATAAAATAAGTAAAATCGCACTTACGATAAGAAGATATAAAAATCGCATGTGAAAATTTGTAGCTGGCCTGCTAACACAGCCCGTTCACTCCGGGACTCTGTATGCAGTGATGACGTCAGCACGCCGCTTCACCCTACGTCGTTTCGTCTCAATAGACTTCATCCTGGGGTACGAGCGGCATGCTGACACACCGCTATTTATATCTCAAATAAACAGATGGGACCACCCCCATCTGAGCTCCCAGCATCCCTTTGCAGTTGTGCCATACCCTTTTCATTTTCGGATGATGGGTTGAACAGTGCTTTGTGAGATGTTCAAAGCTTGAGATACATTAATTATGCAGTTGTTTGTGGGGCTTTTGTAGACTCAGGACGAGGGTACTTGGCTCAAACCTCCAGAGTAGTCTGTGTGGGAATAAAGGAGCAGCTATAAGTGTGTGTGTGTCTGCACGGTGCAGATGTTAGCGAAGCAGAAATAGTGAGTGCTAGCAGAGGTACAGTGTTTGTACGTGAACCTGAGCAACGGTATTTCGGGTGAGTTTTGGGTTCGAGTGGAGCATGAGTTTAGCCTCGACTGAAACTCATTCTTCCCCATGACCAGGTAACACATGGACATGCATTTTCACAGGCTTAGAACCATTTAAAAGGCAGTGTGGGGGTGGCATGTAGAGGAATCAATCTCCTCCCTTTTAACTCCTGCAGCCTCTGAACGCCTGCTTATACTTCTCTCCCTCTCGCAGGCTAGAGGAAGAAATGGAGGGTATTGGCTCTTTTTTTTTGCTCTCCCTGTTGCCCCTCCTATTCAGGTTCCTCTTCTTTGTTCTGCCCAGGCCCCTCTTCGTCATTCCATCACAGCTCTGCTGGCCTCCTCCCTCCCACAGGGGATGTATCAGGATGGAGAGCGGGGAAGAGGCAGGTAAATATGTAATTTACAGATCCCTTCCTTTTCTGCATGAACAGAGTTAGTGATTGCAAAATTGCTCCTGTGTCCATTCATAACTGAAGAATAGTAAACCTTGTTTACAATGCTTCAGTTTGTGAATGAACGGGAAGCTCTGTACAGAGCTGTCTATTCATTCTGTGTAGCTAATGTTTTTATCAATCTCCTTACTCTGTCTCCTAGGTGAAACATCAGAGGTCTGTTTAGACCCATGAAATTTCACCAAAGTCCCCCCAACAGAGCTCTTAGAAATTTTTTAAAAATACAAAAAATTAAATGAATTAAAATGATGGTAATAAAAATGATAAAAAAAATTAAATATAATGAATAAATAAAAATACTGACACCAGTGATGGAACTACCTGGGTCGCAAAGGTCACATTCTGCCTCCAGGCTAAGGTTTCTTGCACTGGGGCCCTGAATGTTACATAGTTACATAGAAGGTGAGGTTGAAAAAAGACACAAGTCCATCAAGTTCAACCTATGTGTGTGATTATATGTCAGTATTACCTTGTATATCCCTGTATTTTGTGGTCGTTCAGGTGCTTATCTAATAGTTTCTTGAAACCACCAATGCCCCCTGCTGAGACCACCGCCTGTGGAAGGGAATTCCACATCCTTCCTGCTCTTACAGTAAAGAACCCTCTACGTAGTTTAAGGTTAAACCTCTTCTCCTCTAATTTTAGTAAGTAGCCACGTGTCTTGTTAAACTCGCTTTCCGTGAAAAAGTTTTATCCCTATTGTGGGGTCACCAGTACGGTATTTGTAAATTGAAATCATATCCCCTCTCAAGCGTCTCTTCTCCAGCGAGAATAAGTTCAGTACTCACAACCTTTCCTCATAACTAATATCCTCCAGACCCTTTATTAGCTTTGTTTCCCTTCTTTGTACTCGCTCCATTTCCAGTACATCCCTTCTGAGGACTGGTGCCCAGAACTGGACAGCATACTCCAGGTGCGACCGGACCAGAGTCTTGTAGAGCGGAATAATTATTGTTTTATCTTGCATGCCATTGCTGAGCATATCATCTACTAGGACCCCAAGACCTTTACATCCTAGATTCCCCCAGAGGTTCTCCCCTCAGTGTATAGATTGCATTCTATTTACACATCTGGCACTGACTATAATGCCGCGTACACACAATAATTTTCCGGGTTGTAAAAAATTACGTTTTTTTTTTAAATGTCATTTAAAACGATCGTGTGTGAGCTTTGGAGCATTTTTCGGGTTCTGAAAAATGGGCAAATTTTTTTTCAAACATGGTCTATTTTTTCACAACGTTTTTAACGTTGTCGTTTTTAAAGTTGTAAAAAATGGTCGTGTGTGGGCTTTAACGATGTGAAAAATCCACGCATGCTCAGAAGCAACTTATGAGACGGGAGCACTCGTTCTGGTAAAACCAGCGTTCGTAATGGAGTAAGCACATTCATCACGCTTTAACAGACAGAAAAGCGAGAATCGTCTTTTACTAACACGGAATCAGCTAAAGCAGCCCCAAGGGTGGCGCCATCCGAATGGAACTTCCCCTTTATAGTGCCATCGTACGTGTTGTACGTCACTGTGCTTTGCTAGAGCATTTTTTTTCATGATCGTGTGTGGGCAAAGGCGTTTTAATGATCAGGTTTAAAAAAACATTGGGCCAGATTCAGGTACACTTAAATTTGCGCTGCGTAATCAAAATACTCTATGCTGCCGTATTTTACCAGGCTCTACATCGAATTCTGGTAGTTTTTTGCCCGTACGCTAAGGCGGCGTAGTCTATTTCTCGCCGCGTAATCGAAATACGTGATTAGGGGGCGTGAAGCATTTAAATTAAGCGCGTCCCCGTGGCGATCGAACTGCGCATGCTCCGTTCAGAAATTTCCCACCGTGCATTACGCAAAATCACGTCGTTACGTCATTTTTTGTTTGAGTAGCGTCGTTTACGAACATTCCTATTCCCGGACGACTTACGTAAAAAATAATAAAAGACGTCGGAAAACGTAGAAATTTGACGCGGGAACGACGGCCATACTTAACATGGGCTGTCTAATATTAGAGCAGCAAAAAGCTGGTATAGTTTTACGCAAAAAAAAGATGACTAAAGATGCCGTAAGAGATTTCGATTGAAGATCGTAATTTCGGAGATCGCCGGCAAAAGCTCATTAGCATACCCCGACGCGGAAAACGATGGGAAGTCCACCCAGTGGCCGCAATTTTATTGCAGCGTAGATCCGAAGGCGTACGAACACGTAATCCAGTCGAATTGAAGCCCGCAGCCGTCTATTCATGGTTTGAGGTTTCAGACTAGCTAAAAAACACGCGTAATTTGAAATTACTCCAGTCTAACACCAGTTAGACAGGAGTTACGGCTCTCTGAATCTGGCCCATTGTTTTTTCTAGACCCTTAAAAATTTTGGCCCAGATTCACAGAGCGATTACGCCTGCGCAACAGGAGATGCGCATGCGTAAGTCTAAATGTGCGCGTGCGTTTCGTTGCGCGGCATCCCCAGAACGAGATACGCAGAAAATCGACTTTTTTTTGTCCCGCGTAATTTCGGTAGACTGGCGCATCCGTCCGCGCAAAAGTGCGATAGACACACCATTGATTTGCTAGTCAAATATGCTAATGAGGGACTTACGGGGATCCACAAAACAACGTTGGGGCAGCGCAGGCGACGCAGTGTGCGCAACAGCAAAATGTCCTGTCTAAAATTAGAGCTGATAAAAGCTGGTCTAAAAAAAGAAAAAAAGTCTACTTGTTAGATAAAGCAACACTGTTAGTGAGCAGCTCAGCAGTCACACGTGTTGCTCAACAATCTGTATGCCAAAATGCCAGGGGCATCGTCGCGCATAGCTATACTACTGACTTTAGATAAACAAAGAAGGAGGAGGGCACGGAGGATGGCACGGAGGATGGCACGGGAGAGGATATACCGTACCCGCATAGACCTGTTTGGCATGAGTGATTCTGAGGTGTATCGCATCTTCAGATTCACCCCTCATGCCATCCTGGAATTAACCACAACCCTGCAGGATGACATCACCAGCCCAACACACCGCTCACATGCAGTGCAGCCACTGGTTAAGGTCCTGGCAACACTCCATTTCCTTGCCAGTGGCTCTTTTCAGCGTACAAGTGGAGTGGTGGCTGGGATGTCACAGTCCTCCATGAGCAGATGTGTGCACCAGGTTGTCCCTGCAATACTCAGACGCATGGCCAACCAAATCATCAAACCCACCACTGAGGACCTGCGGCTGAAGGCAATGACAGATTTCTACAGAATTGCCAGATTCCCACGCACTGTGGGGGCCATTGATTGCACACATGTGGCACTCCAGCCCCCCCAGGAGACAGAGCACATGTACCGCAATCGGAAGCATTGGCATTCCATCAATGTACAGGTGATAGTCGATGCCCAAGGCCTCATATGGCACGTCCGTGCCAAACACCCAGGGTCCAGCCATGACAGCTACATATACAATCAATGCCACATCCGATTGGAATTCGATCAGAACGTGTATGGGGACACCTGGCTGGTTGGTGAGTGACATGGGTGGCAGGCATGACTATCCCCTCCCATGATGCACATCACAAGGGGCACATGCATGACTAACATCCTCCTGTCTTTTCCCTTACAGGTGACTCTGCATATCCACTGGGACCCCATCTCATGACTCCTATCCGGAACCCCCAAACTCCAGGAGAGGAAAGATACAATCAAGCACATGCTCAAACACGAGCAGTGGTGGAGCGCACCTTTGGCCTACTAAAGTCACGTTTCCGATGCCTGGATACGTCTGGGGGTACCCTCTTGTACTCCCCAAACTTTGTGTGCCAGATCATCGGTGCATGTTGCATGCTGCACAACTTTGCAGAAAGAAAGGGCCTGCAGATTGACCTACGTGATGACCTGACCCCTGAACCAGACAATCCCCCCCTAACCGAGGTTAACCCGTCTTCTGAGGGAAGAGCAGCCAGGAGACAGCTCACATTGGGCATCTTTGCACGTTAAACATACACATTAATCATGGCACAATGAGAATGCATGCATGCACAACACTGTGGTCCCTAGCACACACACCCCACATCCACATCAAATTGGATTGGCACCAGTCCACCATGCAGGACTTGTGAGCAGCAACGCCACGCCAAGGCTCCAATTATGTCACTGTACATTCATACACCATTCACACGGACCTGGGGATCACTTCTCCCTGGTCCTGGGGAACCCTTCTCCACCAAAATAGAGGGTGACACCCCTTTTCCGGCAGGAATGTCACCCCCACATTCACACAGCATTCACAACCCAAAAAAAAAAAATGACCTGCAAAATCAAAAAATGTCCAGCAAAAAACAAAAAAAAAAAAGAAAAAAAAAAAAAAAAAAGACAAAAAAAAAAAAAAAAATTTGAAAAAAAAAAAAAATTGGGGGAAAAACAAATTACTGCCCTCTGCGTGAGCCACGCCTGGGGCGCCCCCGGCCACGGCCCCGGCTTCTCAGGGGAGACTCATGGGGAAGGGGTAAAACCGGGGAAGGAGGATCAGCCCCTGATCTCTGCCTACCTGGTGGCCTGCCCTCCAAGGCCACGGCAATTCTGTCCAGGGCAGCACCAACTGTTGCCGTGTTGGCCTGGATAGCCAGGGTAAGGGCCCTCACATCCTGCCCAACGCCTGCTGATGTCGTCTGCAGTTCATTTAGGCAGGTTGTGAAAGCCCGGGAGTGGGAGTCCAGGTTCCCCAGCGTATCCTTGATGGAGGACAGGCTCTCCTCCATCCGCACCAATGTCTGGCTGACCTGTCCCAGATGGTGGGTCTGGAGGAACTGGTCCCTTCTCAGGGTGGCGGGCAGGAGATCGGCCAACCCCCTGGTGGTCTGGGATGACATCCTGCCTCCAGCTGATGCTTGTGGCCGGGGAGAAGGGGAGGCCCTTGTGAGGGGAGCCATGTTGGGGGAGGAGGGGGGGGGGGCTCCCCCTTAGGGAGGCCTGCCTGCTGGCAGCCAGAGGGGAGGAGTCCTCAAAACCCAAACGTCCAGTGCCTGACATGGACTCCTCCTCCTCATGATTCTCCTCCTCCTACATTCACAGTTTGGAGGATCCACACACTTGCCACATATTCCCTTTCACCCCCTCCCCCACACATGCTACACACCTGATATTAAAAAAAAAAATTACCTGGCACCACGGGCTCCGGACTTGAGTCAAAGCCGGGCAGGCCCTCAACTTCATGCCGATGAAAGGTCAGGGCCACCGCACGCTCCTCCGCTGTCAGGCTAATACGGCATGGTGGGCCCCCTCCTGTGCCCCTGGCATGGGCATGCATTCTGGCCAACTTCTTTTTGACCAGACGCCGGAGGTCATTGATTTTTTTGTCAATCCCAGACCTGGTCCGTGTCTCCCCCTGCCCCGCAGAATTCACCTGGTCAGTGATCCTATCCAATATCTCCCTCCTCCTGGCCGGGGTGGTGTTGGCACTCTCTGGGCCGTGGAGGTAACGCCCATACTCGCTAATGGCCCGGGCAAGAATCTGTTTTTCCACAACTGTAAAATTCAGCTTGCGTTTTCTCTCACTCATCCTTCCAAAAAAAAAAATCCCAGTCAACAAAATTCACGCACACAAACAAGCACAACCAATCAAAAAAAAAACACACACAGAGAGAAAACGAGCAAGAAACAGTCCCCAAAAAACAAAACAAAAATACAGCAAAAAAATAAACAAAAAGAAATATATCAATCAAACAAACAGTCTCTCAAACACTTATCAAAAACCACTTTCAAAAATCTACTAACAACCACTTGATCACACAGAACACTAATCTGACAACTACAAAACACACCGCAACGAACAACAAGAACAAAAGCACTTTGTTAAATGGGAAGGGACAAAGGGATGTACTTTTGCAAAGGAAGTGCGTTTGTGTGTGTCTATTTATACTGTTTGCGTAGTTCACAACGTTGCCCTAGTCCATTTCCAATTTCACTGATTGCGCCGCTCCCGAGTTGTGAGCATGCGCACATCGGAGCTGACATGGTCTCGTTCAAGCGCGCATGCGCGAGCCGGCCAGCCCTTCATTTGCATGGGGTCACGGCTCATTTCAATGTAACACGCCCACGTCCTTCCCAATTTGTATTACTCCTCCTTACGCCTCTGGAAAAACGTTACGTATGCGCAATTTCCTGCGCAAAAGCTACGAGAATAGGGTGATTACACGGCAAAATTGCGCAAGTCTAACGTAAAGGCGGTGCGCTACGCCGGTCCAATAATGCGCAGATGTACGTGAATCTGGGCCTTTGTTTTTTACAACCCGAAAAATGATCGCGTGTACGTGGCATGAGAATTAGGCTAATGGGTCCATCCGTTATGCATTTGTTAAAATATTACATATTTTTATTAAATTAATATTATTCCCTGTCTGTGTTATGAAAGAGGCCATCCTCAAAGAAAACATATTGGCATGCGTTTTCCTAGACTTAAAGCCACTTAAAAAACAAGGATAGTGGCGACCGTTAGGATTTGACGAGCAGGCCCATCAGTTGCAGACTATGACCCACGCTTTCATACAAACTCTTTACATTTCATACATCATTATCCTCATATTTAATAGTAATTCCTTAGTGCCTCCCTTACACAGCTTAACAAGACTTGGCTCCATTTTTTGTGAGTACAAATGAGATGACAGATCAGTTGAGGTTTGTCCAAGATCTATTCTGTCAGGATATTAACTGTAAAATAAGTTGAAGCCAAACTGAAAAATGGCCTACACAATTATTCATATGAAACAACGGGACACTCCTGAAATGTTCTACTCCTTGTACAGGAGAGGTATGATAGCCTCAACCAACATTCTCTTGTTATTCTTGTAATAAAGCTTAGCAATTTAGCTTTCTGGAGTAAAAACATCTCAGAATGATGACATATGTTCTTAAAAAATAATATTACATTTTTGATTGTGTGATCTAAGGAAGTGTTTCTAAAAATGTTGAGAAACTTGTTGATTTAAAAAAATTATTTTAGACTTTAAAAGCCAATTTCAAACTTTTAGTGAGGATTTGATCATGTAGCTTTTGCTGAAGTGGCTTGGAGAGCTAAGGTTAAGGTTAAATCTATCCCAAGCCAATTTCTTTTTTTTTAAGTTTGGGATCATGTGGTGAGAAGTTAGAACCAGGGCCAAGTAAAGGTTGGTACTATCTGGCATCCTTGGGTACCACTAACAGGCATCCTGCCTATTCTTACATTCATGAGGGCCCCAATGTCAAAGGCATTACAGTAACCAGTTCACCATAACAGACACAATATCTTGACACTACACTCCCCCGCCTCCTTCCTGGTCCAACTTGGTACCAGTTCTAGATATAGACAGAGCAAATAATTGACGAGCCCTGTTAGTTTTCCATATTTTACGAGTACTTTGTATTACATTGATTTGATTTGATATGGGATTTTTACTGCGCCGAATGCACTCCCTTAGGAGCACGTCTAGGCGTGGAGAGACCCTATATTCAAACTTGAATTACCCATACAAAGGTAAATGAGCCTAGGGTGTAGAATTTGAAGGAGGTAACATAAAACAGAGAAAAACTGGGGAGGGGCCAGATGGAGGAGGAAAAAAAGCATATAATTCCATGGTTTTGCGTGGTTCCTATTCTTTATGAGATTATCCGTAGGCCTGAATAAAGAGGTGGGTTTTTAAAACAATGTGATCTTGTTTTGATATGTATATCCTGATCAGATTGGAAAAGAGTAGCTTCTGTAAACAACAGAATGGGCAGAAGGATGGCCTAACTATTTTGCTGCTCTCTCTCTCTACTGGCCAATGAGCAGGCTGTAGGCGTGTCACAGACTAACCTGTACTGCTACTCTTGAGGTCCGTAATCTGGCATAGATCAGAAGACTGAATGTACAGAATTACAAATCCACCGTCAAGTAGAACTATACCCATTAATATTTTTAAATAGTGTATATACAGTTGAGCTCAAAAGTTTGCATACTCTGGCAGAAATTGTGAAATGTTGGCATTAATATTGAAAATATGACTGATCATGCCAAAACAATGGGCCAGATTCAGAGACCCGTAACTCCTGTCTAACTGGTGTTAGACTGGAGTACTTTCGAATTACGCGCGTTTTTTAGCTAGTCTGAAATCTCAAACCATGAATAGACGGCTGCGGGCTTCAATTCGACTGGATTACGTGTTCGTACGCCTTTGGATCTATGCTGCAATAAAATTGCGGCCACTGGGTGGACTTCCCGTCATTTTCCGCATCGGGGTATGCTAATGAGCTTTTGCTGGCAATCCCCGAAATTACGATCGCAATCTCTTACGGCATCTTTAGTCATCTTTTTTTTGCGTAACACTATACCAGCTTTTTGCTGGTCTAATATTAGACAGCCCATGTTAAGTATGACCATCGTTCCCGCGTCGAATATCAACGTTTTCCGACGTCTTTTTCTATTTTTTACGTAAAACGTCCGGGAATAGGAATGTCCGTAAACGACGCTACTCAAAGAACGAATGACGTATCGACGTTATTTCGCGCAATGCACGGCAGGAAATTTCTGAACGAAGCATGCGCAGTTCGATCTCCGGGGGGACACGCCTAATTTAAATGCTTCACGCCCCCTAATCGCGTATTTCGATTACGCGGCGAGAAATAGACTACGCCGCCGTAACGTACGGGCAAAAATCTACCAGAATTTGTTAGACAGCCTGGTAAAATACGGCTGCGTAGCGTATCTCGGATACGCTTCGCAAATGTACGTGTACCTGAATCTGGCCCAATGTCTTTTATTTAAGAATAGTGGTCACATGAAGCCATTTATTATCACATAGTTTGTTGGACCCTTTTTAAATTATAATGATAACTGAAATCACTCAAATGGCCCTGATAAAAAGTTTACATACCCTGGAATGTTTGGCCTTGGTACAGACACAGAAGGTGGCACACACAGGTTAAAATGGCAATTAAAAGTAAATTTCTCACATTTGTGGGTTTTAAAATCACAATTAGTGTCTGTGAATAAATAATCTATGAGTAGGTTAGCTTTCACTTGGCTGCCCTAAGCAGGCTAGACATTGAGCCATGAGGAAGTAGAAAAGAACAGTCAAAAGACCTGCGTAACAAAGTAATGGAACTTTTATAAAGATGGAAAAGGATATATAAAGATACCCAAAGCCTTGAATATGCCAGTCAGTACTGTTTATTCCCTTATTAAGAAGGGGAAATTTCGGGGCTCTTTTGATACCAAGCCAAGGTCAGGTAGACCAAGAAAGATTGCAGCCACAACTGGTAGAAAAAGTACCCAGGATACAATAAAAAACCCACAGGTAACCTCAAGAGAAATACAGGCTGCTCTCCAAAAAGATGGTGTGGTTGTTTTTAAGGAGCACAATTGAACGATACTTGAACAAAAAAGAGCTGCATGGTTGAGCTGCCAGAAGGAAGCCTTCACTGTGCCAATTACACCAAAAAGCCCAATGAGGCGTGTCAAAGTGTTGTTGGGCATATTTTAACCAGCCTTTTTTGTGGAACTTGTTCAGTAAAGGCTTCTTTCTGGCAACTTGACCATGCAGCTCTTTTTTGTTCAAGTATAAGAAGTGGTGTACAACCACACAATCTTTTTCCAGAGCAGCCTGTATTTCTCCTGAGGTTACCTGTGGGTTTTTCTTTGTATCCTGATTCCTGAACAATTCCTGTGGCAGTTGTGGCTGAAATCTTTCTTGATCTACCTGACCTTGGCTTGGTATCAAGAGATCCTCAAATTTTCCACTTCTTATTAAATGATTAAACATTACTGACTGGCATATTCAAGGCTTTTGATATCTTTTTATATCCTTTTCCATCTTTGTAAAGTTTAATTACCTTGTTACACAGGTTTTTTGACTGTTCTTTTCTGCTTCCTATCTAGCCTGCTTAGTGCATCTATGTATGAACTAACAAACTCATTGACTATTTATAAACAGACGCTAATTGCGATTTAAAAAGCCACAAATGTGGGAAATTAACCTTTTAATTGCCCTTTTAACCTGTGTGTGCCATCTTCTGTGTCTGCACCAAGGCCAAACATTCCAGGGTATGTAAACTTTTCATCAGGACCATTTGGTTGATTTCTGTTATTCTGATGTTAAAAGGAGCCAAAAAACAATGTGATAATAAATGGCTTCATGTGATAACTATCCTTGAATAAAAGATTTTTTTTTATTTTTTTTGGCATGATCAGTTATATTTTCAATATAAATGCCAACATTTTACAATTTCTGCAAACTTTTGAGCACTACTGGGTACTGAGAGTTCACCTTTAAGAAAATTATGAAAACACATCCACGTCACCTTTGGAAATTCAGAAAAAAATGACCATAGGCCTTTTAACCATGATTTATGCTGCCCCTGGAACTGTGTGAAATGGGCTTGGTGCTCTATGTTTCTTTTATGATTTAGCCATCACTTTTACATAATTAGCTTCCAGATGTCCCTTTCCAAGTATGAGCAAAATGCTCTCTTTCAAGTCATTTGGCAAGGGAAAATAAATGTGTCCATATAGCCATTAGAGTGGAGACTGGCAGCGTGTAATTGGCTACCAGTCCTGCTTGTATAAACCTGTCACAGACTTGCCTCCCGCTGACATAAGGATATTCTGAATATTCCAACGTCTAAATTGCAGGAAGCAGCTTATTAGCACGCAGTTTGCTTGATACGTGTTCATTAATTTACAGGGTCCCTGCTTAAAGAGAAACTATAATGGCTTTTGCTCAATTTTATTTTCATTTTTACAAGTTTTTACAAATTAACAACTTACAAGTTCACTGCTGTTTTATAAAAAGGGTTTAACTATTTGTTGAAACAGTTTTTATTTGGTAATTACCGAGGGCTCCCATGACAAAGCCTGCATCCATAATGCAATAAGGATACAGGCAGTGCTGGGCTTTAGAAAGGCCAGCAGTGGCAGGATGTTGTCGTCTAGTTTGGATGTTCTCCCCATTGCCGTAGGGGGGTCTTCTTCTTTTTATCCGTTCTCTAGCTTTTGGTTTTCCCACTGACTCTGGCATTGAGGTCCACGTGGAGTTGGTTAAAATGCTGGAGTTCTGCTTCAAAGATTAAACAGCTTGCTTTTTGGATTGTGTGGAAGTGATGATATAAAAATATTGCCTGTAAACATTTCACACATTTTAAAGCGGTAGTAAATGTGACGAGAGTCTTTTTGGGCGAGGTGCCCATGGAACCCAGAATCTCTTGGAGAGGTTTGGAAACCCTTGTTTCAGATCCCCATGCACCTCCTGGGCCAGATTCTCGTAGATCTGCCCTTTGTTAGCGTAGCGTAGCATATCCCCTACGCCTCCGCACTATTTACGGAGCGTAGCGTAGCATATCCCCTACGCCTCCGCACTATTTACGGAGTGCTGTATTCTCAAAGCACTTGCTCCATAATTTGCGGTGGCGTAGCGTAAATGGGACGGCGTAAGGCAGCGTAATTCAAATAGGGAAGGAGGGGGGCGTGCTGTATTTAAATTAAGCGCGCCCCCGCGCCGAACGAACTGCGCATGCGCCGACCCTAAACGTAGCCCACTGCGCATGCTCCACAGTACGCCACAAATACATTGATTTAGACGGCAACGTAATTAACGTACAGGCCTATTCGCGATGAGTTACGCAAACGGCGTAAATGACAGAAAAACATGACGATGTCCCGACGTCCATACCTAACATGGACCTATGAAAGGTTACCCCTCAAATAGCAGGGGTAACGTTACGCAAACTACGCAAACTACGACGACGGCCCGCAAATACGTACGGGAATCGGCGTATCACGCTTATTTGCATATTCGACGCAGAAATCGTCGGAAATGCCACCTAGCAGCCAGCGTAACATTACAACTTAGATCCGACGGTGTAAGTGACTTACGCAAGTCGGATCTAAGCAAAATCTATGCGTAACTGATTCTGAGAATCAGTCGCATAGATACCCAGGGCCAGATACAGAGATACGACGGTGTATCTGAAGATACACCGTCGTATCTCAGCTGAGAATCTGGCCCCCTATGTCTAAGTTACCCTGTATCTATTAGGGGCACAATGTGACTGAGAAAATGATGGAACACTGTAAGAGTTTTGTAGACTATTACCATGCCATTTGCAATCCCTGATAAAATAAAGCATTGCTTAGATATGGATTTCATGGTCTTAAATATAGGAGCCGGTCCGTCTGCTACTGGGGGCTCCTGCTATTGTGTGAAGGTGTTCTGTGTTTATGCTGTGTTTATAATGTGTATTCTGTCTTCTGAGCTAGAAGACGGCAAGGCTGACCTAAAAAGTCAGACCTCTGAGTTATCTAGGCTGGTTAAATGACTAGTTAATTAGCTCATGTTAATTTATGTTTCTGGTTACAGTCAAGTGTATAAAAGCCTGTATTATTGTTCAAATAAAGATTTCCAGCTTTGCAGCCAAACGAGTCCTGCCTAGTTCTTGGTTGAAATATGCGGCTATAATATCTAATATCTATCTTCAGGCTGGAGGAAGTTCTGTTACAGTAAACCGCACCCATTTTTTTTAGTACCCTGCAAAGTAAAGGCATAATGTGCTTGTATGCATTGCATACTAGTACACTATGAAAGACTCACCTTAGAACAAACCACCCAGTGGTGAGCTGTCACCACTGACATGCGCCTCCATCTTTACCCGGTCTTCTTTCTAGGTTCATGTCCTCTGGCCATCTAATTGGCCACGCCACAATTTCGGCATGCGACCACTAACTCTGGCACGGAGCTCTGAAGGGACAGCATGGGTATATTATCCCATCAGAGCGCATGCAGTGTGAATATCTTCTAAATCGTACTGGTTTAGGAGACATTGACTGTACTTATAGGTAAGGTTTATTATAGGTTTAACCTGCAGGAACAAGTACCAAAAATGGGTTTAATTCCACCAGTTTACACCAGAACGCGGTTCGGAAACCAGCGTTTCGTGCATGTTTTCCACACTGCGTTCAAAATGCAATGGACTTGTGTTCTGCAGCGGGTATCAGTGTTAATGTAATGACACCCCACAGTGCTTTTGCCTGCACCAGATAGCATGGTACAGTAGTACAATGCGATTTGTAGTACAATCCCAATCTGTGATGTCCGCTGGGACTTGCTGATTGTTGGAAGAATGGTCATCTGCCTATGTAAACAAGGCAGATCGCTGTTCTGTGACAAGGGAAGGCAGTGATCTTGTGTCTCTGCTAATCTTAGTTTAGTTTATTTACACAAAAAATCCCATTTGCTGTTGGTGACACTATCAGGATTTTTTGTATACCATCACTTGAACCCATTGTTACTTCCCAGAGCTCTGGGTCATACATTATTGTCCTTTGATCCTTCCCTTCCTGGAATATGTAATCAGAAGTTGTAAAACGTTATTGCAACTATATATATATATATATATATATATATATATATATATATATATAGTATCTGACAAAAGTGAGTACACCCCTCACATTTTTGTTCTTTTCATGTGACAACACTGAAGAAATGACACTTTGCTACAATGTTGTGTAGTGAGTGTACAGCTTGTATAACAGTGTAAATTTGTTGTCCCCTTAAAAAAACTCAACACACAGCCATTAATGTCTAAACCGCTGGCAACAAAAGTGAGTACACCCCTAAGGCCTCGTACACACGATCAAATCTGTCTGCTGGAAACGGTCTGCTAGACCGTCCCAGCAAACAGATTCGACCGTGTGTATGGGCGAGCCGACGGATTTGGCCAGCCGACAGATTTCAAAGCATGCTTTGAAATCTGTCGGCTGGGAACCCGTCCGCCCGACATGTCTGCTGGTTAGTATGCTAACCAGCAGACATGTCTTCTCGCACACGCGCCGAATGATTTCGACGCATGCGCGGAAGTGTTTTACTTCCTGGTGCGGTGACGTGGCGGGGTCAACGTCACCGCCACGTCACCGACACGTCAGCGCGGTGTCTGGTGGCGGGGATTTTGGTTTGCTCGTGTGTACACGCGAGCAAACCAAAATCCAAACAGACAGATCTGTTCAAATCGGTCGGTCCGACCGATTTGAACAGATAGATTGCCTCGTGTGTACGAGGCCTAAGTGAAAATGCCTAAATTGGGCCCAAAGTGTTAATATTTTGTGTGGCCACCATTATTTTCCAGAATTGCCTTAACCCTCTTGGGCATGAAGTTCACTAGAGCTTCACAGGTTTCCACTGGAGTCTCTTCCACTCCTCCATGACGACATCACAGAGCTGGTGAATGTTAGAGACCTTGCGCTCTTCCACCTTCCATTTGAGGATGTCCCACCGCTGCTCAATAGGGTTTAGGTCTGGAGACCTGCGTGGCCAGTCCATCACCTTCATCCTCAGCTTCTTTAGCAAGGCAGTGGTTGTCTTGGACGTGTGTTTGGGGTCGGTATCATGTTGGAATACTGCCCTGCGGTACAGTCTCTGAAGAGAGGGGATCATGCTCTGCTTCAGTATGTCACAGTACATGTTGGCATTCATGGTTCCCTCAATAAACTGTAGCTCCCCAGTGACGGCAGCTCTCATGCAGCCCCAGACCATGACACTCCCACCACCATGCTTGACTGCAGTGCAGGAAAGACACACTTGTCTTTGTACTCCTCACCAAACATGCTTAACACCATCTGAAATAAATAAGGTCTTGGTCTCATCAGACCACAGGACATGGTTCCAGTAATCCATGTCCGTAGTCTGCTTATCTTCAGAAAACTGTTTGTGGGCTTTCTTGTGCATCATCTTTAGAAGAGGCTTCCTTCTGGAAAAATAGCCATGTAGACCAATTTGATGCAGTGTGCAGCGTATATGGTCTAAGCACTGACAGGCTGACCCCACACTCCTTTAACCTCTGCAGCAATGCTGGCAGCACTCATACGTCTATTTCCCAAGAACAACCTGATATGACGCTGAGCACGTGTACTCAACCACTTTGGTGCACCATGGCGAGACCTGTTCTGAGTGTAATCTGTCCTCTTAAACTGCTGTATGGTCTTGGCCGCTGCAGCTCAGTTTTAGGGTCTTGGCAATCTTCTTATAGCCTATGCCATCTTTACGTAGAGCAACTATAATTTTTTTTTAAGATCCTCAGAGAGTTCTTTGCCATGAGGTGCCATGCTGAACTTCCAGTGACCAGTATAAGAGGGTGAGAGCGATAACACCAAATTTAACACACCTGCTCCCCATTCACACCTGAGACTTTGTAACACTAACGAGTCACATTACACCAGAGAGGATAAATAGCTAATTGGGCCCAATTTGGTGTATTCAGTTTTGTTGCTAGCGGTTCAGCCCAGGTTCACACTGGGTACGATTTGCTTAGATTTGAGATGCGATTTCACATGTGAAATCGCATCTCAAATCGGCGGCAATTGTCGGCAATGACACCGTCCTAATCGGTGCGAAGCCGCATCTGCGGCGCTGCACCGATTTAAAAAAGTAGTTCCTGTACTACTTTTTGCGATTTCGGGCCGCGATTTACATTGACATCTGTGCAGAAACCCGCACAGATGTCTCTTAAATCGCGGCCGAAATCAGACTGTCATCGGGAGTGAAATCGTGCGAGTTCAGCTAAACTCGCACGGTTTCACTCCCGCAGCCCAGTGTGAACCAGGGCTCAGACATTAATGGCTGTGTGTTGAGTTATTTTGAGGGGACAGTAAATTTACACTGTTATACAAGCTGTACACTCACTACTTTACATTGTAGCAAAGTGTCATTTCTTCAGTGTTGTCACATGAAAAGATAGAATAAAATATTTACAAAAATGTGAGGGGTGTACTCACTTTTGTGAGTTACTGTATGTGATTGATTAACAGTAACAGGTATGTAATGTAATTATGATTTCAAAATGACAGCCCTTGGTCATATCACAAATCTGTTCTTAAAATATGGAATGTTAGAGTATCGCTGTGCTTGCCTCCCTGATGATCGGGCCATTGACCCGTGAATTGTGTTGAAGTTTCAGCACGCAATTCATCACCTTAATGGGCCATGGACGATGAGTAAAGCAGGATGTGATACGCAAATCAATTTAAGTTGCATGAGAATAATACATGTATTTCTAAAATTTTTATATAATTCATTTTTTACCGCTTTTATAATTTTATTAGGTACCATTAAAGTCCTGATTTTTCTAGTTAGGTTTTAACCAAATGCAATGTACTATATATGTTTTTGCGGCACATAGTTGTGTCATTTACTAGGTTAAAACAAATGGTGAGTATGCACAATATCACCTCCTCTCTGCCTATCTTACCCACTCCATCCAAAACTAAAAAAATGTTTTAGCTTCACATACTTTTTAGGAACTCGGCTACAAAAAGAAAAAATAATGCTAAAATAAATAAATACGATTTAAAGGGGTTGTAAACCCTTTTTTTTTTTCACCTTAATGCATCCTATGCATTAAGGTGAAAAAACATCTGAGGCCGCGTACACACGATCAGACCGGTCCGATGAAACTGGCCTTAAGGCCAGTTTCATTGGACCAAATCGATCGTGTGTATGGCCCATCGGACCGTTGTTCATCAGACCAAAGTTTTAAAACTTGCTTTAAAATCGGTCCGATGGACGCCTGACCATCAGACCAAAACGATGGTTAGTACGCAAAAGCATCGGACCAAAAACCCGCGCATGCTCAGAATCAAGTCGACACATGCTTGGAAGCATTGAACTTCGTTTTTTCAGCACGTCGTTGTGTTCTACGTCACCGTGTTCTGGCCCGATGGGATTTTGGACTGATGGTGTGTACGCATATCAGACCATCAGACCACTTCAGCGGTGACCCGATGAAAACGGTCCGCCGGACCATTCTCATCTGACCGGTCTGATCGTGTGTACGCGGCCTGACAGTTACCAGCCCCCCAGCCAGTAGTATATTTAGATTTTGCGCTGCCCTAGGCCTGACTAAACTCATGCACCCCCTAATTTAAATATGACCCACCCCTTCCTGTCAAGGCCACATCCCTTTATGTTTAAGACCCACCCTGAAATTTTAAGTGGGGACACTAGTTCTTAGGGCAGAAAACATATAGCACAGTGAGGAAGGATTGTGGTCCAGGATGATAGGACAGTCAAAATTAGAAGCAGCTTGCATTACACTAACAGTGTAGCGCAAGCCAGCGGGGACTCTTTCCGTGCTGCCCCCCTGCAAAGTGCTGCCCTAGGCCTGGGCCTTGTTGGCCTAGACCAGTATACAATGTTGCCCCCCAGCCCCCCATTTTATTTACCTGAGCCCTGGAAAGTCCCGCATCGAGATCTTTGCCTGGGGTTTTCAGCTCTTCATTGGACAGATTGATAGCAGCGCAGCCATTGGCTCCTGCTGCTGTCAATCGAATCCTATGATGCGGGAGCCAGGGCCTAATCCTGCACTCGGTGGCTATGGACGCCGAATGCAGGACTCTAAAGCGCGCCCGCAAGGTAACCCCCTTGGGAGAGCGCTTCCCATAGGGGGGTTATCTGAAGTGGGTCGGAGCCGAGAGAGCTGCTGAGGGACCCCAGAAAACGGTATTCGGGGCCACTCTGTGCAAAACTATATGTTTGTTATTTAAAAAGATAAATAAATCGAACCTATAGTATCACTTTAAGTAAACAAAATATAAAAATAAATAGATCAAATAAAAAAGAGAAAACATAAATAATAAAATAAACAATAAAGAAATTAAATATATAAAAATAAATAAAAAAATATGCATTTTTTTTACCACATTATTTATTATTTACTACTGTATTTCTGGTTTAAAAGGGGGCATGTAGTCCCCTATTGAACCTTCCTAAGGTAAATGCTGCAAAAAGGGGTAGGTTTTACATTTTCTCCTTCTTTGTTTCTTAATAATACAGCTACGGGGGGAAGGGGGGTTGCTTTAAACAAGAAAAATATTTCCTTTTGATCAAAGAGTGTAACTAAACTTTAAATTCAAAGAAAATCACATTACAACCATTAAGCCTCAAAATTATTTTTAGAGGATTAGTGATTAATCTTATTAGTGAAACCCTAGAGGTATTCATTACAGAATTGAATAGGAAGTTCCAGAGGCTTATTACTAACACTGATGTTTCCTAATAATAGATTAGCTGTCAATAAAGGAGAAGCCAGAATTAGACACGGGACACCATGACTGCTGATAGTACAAGAGCTGGCTTACCCTTCATTTCACCTCTTGGGCGGGTGAGACCGGTAGCCTCTCTAAACCGCCCCCTGGGAGACATAACAAGGGGCTCTGACCTACGACAAGCAGCATTCTTTTTCCATGAGAATATTTTTGTTTAGGATTTAATCTCATGGAGAAAGAGGAGGTCATAGAGGTCAACAGCCCATCTTTGCTGGATATCAGGAACTTGCCAAATTCCCAATCTATTATCACTCTCTATTATTATTAAGTCAAAACCTCAAGGTGACTTTAAACATTACAGGACATTTTAGTAGATGTAAACCTTGTTTGATATTTACATTTTTAAAGTGCTAACTATCGTTAAAGAGTTGCCATCTTTTTAACAATGAAATACACATCCTTGCCTTTTGTTATCCTTTTCTTGCATACTGTACGAGATTACCAGATTGCGGACATACTGCACAAGATTACCAGACTGCGGACATACTGCACAAGATTACCAGACTGCGGACATACTGCACAAGATTACCAGACAGTGGACATACTGCACAAGATTACCAGACTGCGGACATATTGCACAAGATTATAGGGAGACAGCGGACATACTGCACAAGATTACCAGACAGCGGACATACTGCACAAGATTACCAGACTGCGGACATACGGCACAAGATTACCAGAGACAGGAGCTGGTGGCTCAACGTGATTGGCACTGCGCTGACAAGCCATTCACCTCTGCAGCCTAGGGTTCGGATCCCAGTCTCGGCTACATGTGAATTGAGTTTGGTGGTCTCAGCCCGGCTCCCGGTGGGTGTGCTATGCAAGGTACGCCTGTGCTTAGTACGCCCACCCCCCCCCCCCACAAAAACCACCACACTTGCACGCACACGAAATTGGTTTAAAAACACATGCACTTTGGCCATGCGGTCTCTTAAAATAAAGAGAGGCGAAGGACCTACGGGGCTGGCTGGGTGGGCTAGGCCCCCTCACTCCCTCATAGGGGGAGTCCCTCTGCCCCATTGGGGTCCCGTTGGGCCCCAGTTGGGCTCCCAAGAGGAGCAGGTAGGGCGGGGTGAGTGGGAGGCCCCCCTTCACACCCGCCATTGCCACCAGGGGCATGGAGAAGGATGGCGATTGCCTCCGGGGGGAGGGTCTGCCTACTCCCAACTCCTGCAGTCCGGCTCCTCTCTCTCGAGTTCACGCACAAAATACACTTTAAAAAAAAAAAAAGAAAAAAAAAAAGATATTTACATTTTTAAAGTGCTAACTATCGTTAAAGAGTTGCCATCTTTTTAACAATGAAATACACATCCTTGCCTTTTGTTATCCTTTTCTTGCATACTGTACGAGATTACCAGATTGCGGACATACTGCACAAGATTACCAGACTGCGGACATACTGCACAAGATTACCAGACTGCGGACATACTGCACAAGATTACCAGACAGTGGACATACTGCACAAGATTACCAGACTGCGGACATATTGCACAAGATTATAGGGAGACAGCGGACATACTGCACAAGATTACCAGACAGCAGACATACTGCACAAGATTACCAGACTGCGGACATACGGCACAAGATTACCAGAGACAGCGGACATACTTCACAAGATTACCAGACTGCGGAAATACTGTACAAGATTACCAGACTGCAGACATACTGTACAAGATTACCAGACACTGTGGACAAACTGAACAAGATTACCAGAGACTGTGGACATACTGCACAAGATTACCAGACTGCGGACATACTGCACAAGATTACCAGAGACAGCGGACATACTGCACAAGATTACCAGACTGCGGACATACGGCACAAGATTACCAGAGACAGTGGACATACTGCACAAGATTACCAGACAGCGGACATACTGCACAAGATTACCAGACTGCGGACATATGGCACAAGATTACCAGAGACAGTCGACATACTGCACAAGATTACCAGACTGCAGACATACTGTACAAGATTAACAGACTGCGGACATACTGTAAAAGATAACCAGACACTGTGGACAAACTGAACAAGATTACCAGAGACTGTGGACCTACTGCACAAGATTACCAGACTGCAGACATACTGTACAAGATTACCAGACACTGTGGACAAACTGAACAAGATTACCAGAGACTGTGGACATACTGCACAAGATTACCAGACTGCGGACATACTGCACAAGATTACCAGAGACAGTGGACATACTGCACAAGATTACCAGACAGCGGACATACTGCACAAGATTACCAGACTGCGGACATATGGCACAAGATTACCAGAGACAGCCGACATACTGCACAAGATTACCAGACTGCAGACATACTGTACAAGATTAACAGACTGCGGACATACTGTAAAAGATAACCAGACACTGTGGACAAACTGAACAAGATTACCAGAGACTGTGGACCTACTGCACAAGATTACCAGACTGCGGACATACTGCACAAGATTACCAGAGACAGCGGACATACTGCACAAGATTACCAGAGACTGCGGACATATTGCACAAGATTATCAGAGACTGTGGACATACTGCACAAGATTACCAGACTGCAGACATATTGCACAAGATTACCAGAGACAGGGGACATACTGCACAAGATTACCAGAGACTGCGGACATATTGCACAAGATTACCAGAGACTGTGGACATACTGCACAAGATTACCAGACTGCGGACATACTGCACAAGATTACCAGAGACAGCGGACATACTGCACAAGATTACCAGAGACAGCGGACATACTGCACAAGATTACCAGAGACTGCGGACATACTGCACAAGATTACCAGACTGCGGACATACTGCACAAGATTACCAGACTGCGGACATACTGCACAAGATTACCAGAGACAGCGGACATATTGCACAAGATTACCAGACTGCGGACATACTGCACAAGATTACCAGAGACAGCGGACATACTGCACAAGATTACCAGAGACTGTGGACGTACTGCACAAGATTACCAGACTGTGGACATACTGCACGAGATTACTAGAGACTGTGAACATACTGCACAAGATTACCAGACTGCGGACATACTGCACAAGATTACCAGACTGCGGACATACTGCACAAGATTACCAGAGACAGCGGACATACTGCACAAGATTACCAGAGACAGCAGACGTACTGCACAAGATTACCAGAGACTGTGGACATACTGCACAAGATTACCAGATTGCGGACATACTGCACAAGATTACCAGAGACTGTGGACATACTGCACGAGATTACCAGAGACTGCAGACATACTGAACGAGATTACCAGAGACTGCGGCAGTATGTACGGCAAAGCAGGATTTTACCAAGCTTCATGTATTACTGAAATTTACTGAAGCCTGCTAGCAACATGTAACAGCCAGCAACCCTATTATGTGAATGTTGGAATGCTGTTGGAAAGAGTTGAGCAAATATAAAAATGCTTTGATGGCTGGATGCAGGGTTGGCAACCATCTGCATTTTTAGGGACATCTTTACCCATTCATTAAAGTCCAAGGACAGAAGAAACTTTGGCCGGAGTCACGTAACACTTACACCGATGTATCTTGATATACACTGCGTAAGTACAAATGTGTGCTGGACCCGTAGAACTAAGATACGCCAAACAACTGACCTCATCCGTTACGCTGGACGCTTTTGGAACTCCCATTGATTTTCGATGCAAATATGCAAATGAGGGAGATACGCCAATTCACAAACATACTTACGCCCGGCGCATGTTTTAAGCGATTTGCGTAAGGCTTACGTCCGGCGTAAAGTTATTCCACCATATAGGTGGCGCAACCCATTCAAATGTATGTACCAGGGAACAGCCGTCGTATGTTACGTCGTTTACGTAGTACTATGTGAATAGGGCTGTGCGTGGGTTACGTTAACGTCGTAGGCAGTGTATTGACGTATGTTAGGCAGCTATTTCGACAAGACTGTGAGCATGCGCACTGGGATGCGTCCAAGAGACGATGCATGCGCAGTTCGTTTTTTGAAGCTCAGCCCATCATTTGCATGGGGTCACGCTTCATTTTAATATAGCACACCCACTTCCAGCCCACTTCCACCTACTTTGACTTACGTTGGCTTACGCTGACAACTATACGCTACGCCGGCGCAACGTTGAGCGCATATTCTTGTCTCTCAACGCTGCGCCGGCGTAGAATAAAGACGGTGAGCTACGCCGGCATAAAGTCGCGCCGATCTACGTGAATCCGGGCCTATATATGTGGCTGAAAGTATAGGCATTGCAGTGTTAGTCCTAATCTCCTCAGCACTCTCCAATAGACGTGTGTTAAAATTAAATCTGCGCAAGTATACTTAAAAACACCAGTGACAGCAAAAGTATTTGGTATTGGACTAGGTATGGTTGAAGGTGATCAGTGGACAACTGCCTCTTCTAATTGCTTCCCCAAGTGGAGCAAGAAAGTGTTGAGAAGAAAAAGAAAAATGTTGAGTTTCTTCTCAACACTCTCCAGTAGACGCCCCAGTATTAGGAGGTAAGAGGGAATGCTGTGTCTTCTCAACCTCCTGCCTAGTTTCTCTGCCATGCTGTAATGTAAGCTGGTTCCCAAAGGTCCTTACTGTACCTGGCTACATCCTAATCTAGCACCCTAGCAGCCAAGGGGAAGAAGCTTCCTAATACAGTATTTAAGGTCAGGACAGCACAGGAGAAAGATAAATCCTGGCCACAGACTGCATAGACCTCTCTTTTTACATGTGGACATGGTAGCAATCAGCTTGGGTCTGACATGTGTCCAGGTGCAGGATATGGTGCAACTCCATGTACTGTACATCCAAACAGGGATACGTGGAGAAGCTTCAACCTTGTTGTAGTTTGTAAATGAAATTGTCTCACTGACCTTCTTTACCACTTAGGGACCATTTACATTTTTGTGGTGGGTCAATTCTACAACGTATGCTCATTGAAGGGTGCTTTGGGGCCTCATTCAGAATTGAGAACCTGCATGCACCATGTTTTGGCGGTGCACCACAATGCATACCTGTTGGAAGGTACATTGGGGTACCATACCACAACACAAGAATATGAGCAGGACCTCACTGAGAATTTTGAATAAATGGGAGATGAGTATAAGCCCTAAAAGGTGTTTAAGGAACTGTTCCGGGGTCTACTTGTAGTAAGGGCATGTAGTAAGACTGTCTACTTATATCATGATAGATTTCATCTCGAGGCCTCGTCAAAATCTATCAAGAAAATTGGTGGCAGGGCTTTTTTGCCAAGGAAAACTGTGGTGTGTATGTTTTTCGTTGAGAAAACTGTCGTGGATCTCGACGAGAAAAAAAAAGAACCCCCAAGGGCTGTGCCAGTGGAATTGAACTTCCCCTTTATAGTGCCGTCGTATGTGTTGTACGTCACCGCGTTTGAGAACGACAAGATTTTTTCTTGACAGTGTGTATGCAAAGAAAGCTTGACAAGATTCTCGACAAGCCTGACAAGAAACTCGTTGAGGAAAGCGATGTTTCTTTTACGACGAGATTCTCGGTCGTGTGTACGAGGCCTCAGACTCGCTCAGCAGTAAGGAACCAGTAATGACCTGATAATGGTCCTCTGAACTCCTGGTGGATGTAACTGCCATTCTTCTGTCTCAGATACAACTGAGAACACACCACTCAGTCAAGTGGTGATTGGATGCCAGTCGGCTGCTGGTTTTCGAGCATGCCCGTTTGACAAAAGCTGGAAGTTTGGTTGGCTTCTTTCGGTCAGGTTGACATAAACAGGTGTGGTGTGTAATACTCCGCTGCTATGAAATGGATAAATAAGGCTGCTAAACACGGCTACTGAAAATTGAGAAGCAAAAACAAAATATGGAAAAAATAGTGTAGCGCTCAGGAAAAAACAAAATATGACAGTGAAGTCAAAATTGCATACATGTAAATAATAAATAATACACATAGAATAGTGATCAGTGCATTGAAACAAAAAAGTCCAACGTGAACCTCATAATAAACGAAAACCATAAAGTTCATAAAAAGAGGTGTTCTTGAATTCCAGTGACAGAAATAAAACTTGATATTCAAATGTGAAGAGAAATCCCACCACCAATGAAGATGCAGGCTTACCAGGCTTGCATTTTTGCAATTTATATTATTTTGTCTCGGTTAATTTGTTTTTGCCCCGAGCCATAATTCTGAAACTGTATTCAAATTATCAGTTTGTCTATATTTAAAAAAAAATTCTCTTATGTCCCATAATATTATTTATTATTTTACTTAGTATTCGAAAGGATTTACATCCATGTTTTTTTACTGGATCGGCATATGCTGACTTACATTCGACATATGCTGATGTATATTTAGACGTTTTTGTGTTTACATATGTGGAACGCAAACGGTCCCCATAATGAGGGTTGAACCGCACTTCCGTCTGCCGTATCCGCCTATTTTTCGTCGTTCCTACGAATATCCGTGACGTCCTTCTTCCTACGTTTGATTTTGCATAATTGTGCGCCTCTTTCTGAGACTGACGTTAAGATTTGATTGCACTTCCGAAACGAGGCGTATGATCTGATCTTGCGTCGAAAACGAGGCATGTAGCGCGCGCTCTGCTTTCATTCGATCGTATTCCGGAAGTGTCCGTTTCAAGCACTTCCGTGTTGACGCTTCACAATATGGCATTATCATTTCAAAACGAGGCGTGGAGCGCACGCTTGGACGCCATTTTCCTTCAGACCCGGAAATGTATGGGCTGGACGATTTCTTGCAGACGGTGAGTCTAATTTTCTTTTTGGGACTTTTATTATAAATATCTGTGCTGGCTACATGTGAGGGATACCCTTTTGACAACGTGTAATGACACGAAACGCGTCAGGGATGACTCCATCGTTGCCACCATTCCATTTGATATGCTCTGTTTTTTCATTTAACATGTAAGTGCAATTTTAATAAATTTTCATATTGATTTTACGGTGTTACACTATGGCGTCCCCTCTTCTCCTTTCCATATATATATGTCACCTTTGACAGGGACGACCATTTCCTTGTTTCGTGAGCGAGAGATTTAAGGCTGGTCTCGTGGCCACTGGATTCCGTGTCGTGGCCATCTGTTGATCCCCTCCTTGATGACGTCCTGCCCCAGGATCTGAGCATCTATTAAGCCTGATTGACTCTTGAAATTTAATTTTCTTAGAGTCCACTCCTTCTGGTAAGCCTGCATCTTCATTGGTGGTGGGATTTCTCTTCACGTTTGAATATCACGTTTTATTTCTGTCACTGGAATTCAAGAACACCTCTTTTTATGAACTTTATGGTTTTCGTTTATTATGAGGTTCACGTTGGACTTTTTTGTTTCAATGCACTGATCACTATTCTATGTGTATTATTTATTATTTACATGTATGCAATTTTGACTTCACTGTCATATTTAGTTTTTTCCTGAGCGCTACACTATTTTTTCCATAGGTTGACATAAACAGTGGCTGATATCCAGCCTGTGTACCTTTCTCCTCTTCACGTTCTAGAAGATCTTCATTGCTGAGAGACTCAGTGTGGGACGCAAGCAGTTCAGCAACATCTTCTGGCTCCACTTCCAGCTCTAACTGCCTTGCCATCTCTACAATATTTTCAGTAACAGTAGCTACATGATCTTCAAAGTCTTCGGGATCGTCAACTAACTGTAGGCATCATTTTTTTCAGGCTCTTTTCATTGTGGTTTCGTTTATGTAATTCCAAGCATATCTTACAGTTTCAATGCAATCCAAGATGTTATAGCTTTTCCCAAAATTTGGATAGGCGTTCTTTACGTGCTCCTTCTTCTTTGTCTATTGCTGCAATACACTTCCTGAATGTTCTTTTTACGTAGTTTAACTTGAAAGCGGCAGTGACATTTACATGATCCATTGGCTGTAGTCAGGGGCGCCATAGCGACCCACACAGGCACTATGGGGCCGCAGCTGAGTGGGGCTCGGTAAGGATGAGGATTCACAGTGGCCATGCATCCATAAATGGGCGCATGATTTCCGCCCCCTCTTTTCTATGGTCGTTGCGTGTTAGCAAAGCAAAGGGATTCTGTTACCGGTCACCTGATTGCCTGAAATGTCAGGCAATGTGATTGAACGCCTGAGAGAGGACGGAAGAAGACATGGAGGACGTGCAGGAGACCGCCACTGACCCGCTGCGAGACAGGTGCCCAGCAGCATCTGATTGGGCACAGTAGTGACAATTTTTTGGCACACTGGCAACATCTGATGGGGCACAATGGTGGCAATTGATTGGCACACTGGCAGGGGGGGCTGTTTGCAGGGGGGGCATACAACATTTTGCTATGGGGCCCTGTGATTTCTAGCTACGCCCCTGGCTGCAGTAGTGAGGTCGTATTTGGTGGTAGGAATTGCACTCGAATCCTTGCAATAGGCTTTTACCTCTGGATTAAAGCAGGGGTCAAACCAATCATCAAAAAGGGCTGCAGTTATCCATGCTTTTTTTATTAGCTCTCCAATGCACTGGAAGTCAAATTTTAACGTAGTTCTTCAAAGCTCTTGGATTTTGCCATCTGTAATTTAGCAAAGGCTTTAAAGTGGAGTTCCACCCATTGTTTTATGTTTGTCTGTGCTGCATGCCCTAATCTCATAGTGTTCAGAATGGACAATTTTTATTTATTTTGTTGCTTGTGAATACCTTTATTTTGTAGTCCTTCATTACTTCCTCCTCCTTATTAGCTTAGGCTATTAAGTCACAAGGTTATTTGCAAGGGTTTCTGGGATAGGCATCATGTTTCCCAGTAGTCCTTGCAAACCTGACTGAAACCTATTACATTGCTTGTGCAGCACTGAGCATGTGCGAGATATGCAAAGCTGAAATCCAGGAAGTCATACAGTTCTGGCTTCATGATGCCCACACTTAAGATGGCCACGGTCTATTTCTAGATTATAAACTAAATCTAAATGCTGTAACAACCTAACAAAACTGACCTTAGTTTACAGACTACCTTTACTAGAATACATTAAGCTTGTGTATTACAAGGTTCTGTTGGTGTTGGTTGGAGTGTTTTTGGAGGTTGTTATTTTAATATATTATTTCACTATCCTTAATAAACCATATTTTCACTTAAAACACGTCTGGGTTCCCTCTGTTGCAGTCCACACAGTTCTTTTTTTTTTTTTTAAACATTAGATTTTTATTGAAAGTATTTACTTAACAGTACAGATTAAAATTGTCACATTAATCCTTAGTAACAGAACAAGTTACCTTGGTTCATAAGATTGTTCTTATAACAATACAGTACTTGGTAGCCTGTACCAGCCTACCCCTACCGGGTTCAATCTGTAGGCATGGCTAGGCCTCCAATTGAGTTAACTATTTGTATATAGAAAATCATAAAGAAACAGAAAATGTATACACATATATACATATACATATATATATATATATACACGTACACATACATACAGAAATAAAAAAAATGAACTTAACAAAACTTGCTACACAGATCAATAAAGTAGGTCCAGTATAATACATTACAACTGGGGTAAGTATATATCTGACTTTGACGTATTTCAGCAATCCACACAGTTCTGATCACATCTGAGTCATGACAGTATATCAAGGGCATCCCTGATCAGAAGTGGCTGCACAGAGGAACCATATTGGTTCTGTTGGCTTGTTGAAATGAACCCTAACGTCAGAGGCGTCGTTAGGGCGTGGCTTGGGAGGCTGGAGCCCCGAATGGGTCCCCGAAAAGCCCCGAGTCTATGCAGCATTACATTATGTTATTAGCCCCGAGTGTCTGGCGAAAAGTGGCCGAGTGCGGCCAAGTGCCGCCAGCGCCGAGCTACCGGCCATTCTGGGCGGCGGCGCCGGCCATTAGTCCCACCCCTAAGCCAGCTTCTCACCTATCATCTTTTTCCAACTTCTGGGGGGGACGAGGCAATGCCGAGGGAGCAGCGCCGGCCGGCCGTGATTGGTCGGTGACAGGCCCTCCCCCAGGGGTGGACTGACCATTCAGGCTCTCAGGCTGAGTACACGTGGGCTGAGGCAAGTAGAGGGAGCTATGGATGCGGACTGGGCAGGATGGATTCGGCCGTGGGATGCATGGCATGAACGGGCTCCTGGTCCTGAGAGGAGAGAGGGACCGAGAGAGCCCGGGAAGGAGGACACATCCTGCACTGAATTACTAACTGTAACGGTGGGAGGAGGGACAGGCGAGCAGCGAAGAACTGGAGTGTGACAGCCCGCCTTCTACACAGAGAAGGGTGAGTCCACTCTCAGAGGAAACTGTGTATATGAGTGCGGGATCTGTACTGTACTTAAAAAAGAAAAAAAAATTGTAAAATGCCAAGTCCTATGCATTGCCCCCAATGTGTCATGCTTTCTTTATTGAATGCCATGCTGCAATCTGCGGAGACTTCACTTATAATCCTCTCCTTTGCTGTAACAATTTTATGAAGCATTCCTGTTCTGTATAATGGTGGGAGTGGGACATACATAGCAGACTGATCAACCCACCCTCTTTCTCTCAACCTCCCTCTACCTACACCCCTTCCTCACTACCCCCCCCACTTCCTACCCCCCCACTTCCTACACCCCCTCCCTCACTACCCCCCCCACTTCCTACACCCCCTCACTCACTACCCCCCCCACTTCCTACACCCCCTCCTTCACTACCCCCCCACTTCCTACACCCCCTCCCTCACTACCCCCCCCACTTCCTACACCCCCTCCCTCACTACCTCCCCTCCCACTTCCTACACCCCCTCCCTCACTACCCCCCACTTCCTACACCCCCTCCCTCACTACCCCCCACTTCCTACACCCCCTCCCTCTTTACCCCCCCCACTTCCTACACCCCCTCCCTCACTACCCCCCCACTTCCTACACCCCTCTTTCACTACCCCCAACTTTCTACACCCCCTCCTCCTCTCCCCCTTTCTCCCTCCCCTGACCTAAATCCCCTTCTCTTGCACACCCTTCCTCACCCTGCCTCTCCCTTCCTATCTCTCTTACCCCCCTCGTTTCCCCTCCCTCTCTCTCCTACTTTCCCATCTCCCTATCTCTTACTCCATCCTAGACATAGTGCATGTAGGACAGGTCAGTGGGTCAAGTGAGTGTATGTAGGACAGGTCAGTGGGTCAGGTGAGTGTATGTAGGACAGGTCAGTGGGACAGGTCAGTGTATGTAGGACAGGTCAGTGTATGTAGGACAGGTCAGTAGGACAGGTCAGTGTAGGCAAGTCAGTGTATGTAGGACAGGTCAGTGTAGGCAGGTCAGTGTATGTAGGACAGGTCAGTGGGTCAGGTCAGTGTATGTAGGACAGGTCAGTATATGTAGGACAGGTCAGTGGGTCAGGTCAGTGTATGTAGGACAGGTCAGTGTATGTAGGACAGGTCAATGTATGTAGGACAGGTCAGTGTATGCAGGACAGGTCAGTGGGTCAGGTTAGTGTATGCAGGACAGGTCAGTGGGTCAGGTTAGTGTATGTAGGACGGGTCAGTGGGTCAGGTCAGTGTATGTAGGACAGGTTAGTGTAGACAGGTCACTGTATGTAGGACAGGTCAGTGTAGACAGGTCAGTGTATGTAGGACAGGTCAGTGGGTCAGGTCAGTGTATGTAGGACAGGTCAGTGTATGTAGGACAGGTCAGTGTAGGCAGGTTAGTGTATGTAGTACAGGTCAGTGGGTCAGGTCAGTGTATGTAGGACAGGTCAGTGTATGTAGGACAGGTCAGTGTAGGCAGGTCAGTGTATGTAGGACAGGTCAGTGGGTCAGGTCAGTGTATGTAGGACAGGTCAGTGTATGTAGGACAGGTCAGTGTAGGCAGGTCAGTGTATGTAGGACAGGTCAGTGGGTCAGGTCAGTGTATGTAGGACAGGTCAGTGGGTCAGGTCAGTGTATGTAGGACAGGTCAGTGGGACAGGTCAGTGTAGGCAGGTTAGTGTATGTAGGACAGGTCAGTGGGTCAGGTCAGTGTATGTAGGACAGGTCAGTGGGTCAGGTCAGTGTATGTAGGACAGGTCAGTGTATGTAGGACAGGTCAGTGGGTCAGGTCAGTGTATGTAGGACAGGTCAGTGGGACAGGTCAGTGTAGGCAGGTTAGTGTATGTAGGACAGGTCAGTGGGTCAGGTCAGTGTATGTAGGACAGGTCAGTGTATGTAGGACAGGTCAGTGGGACAGGTCAGTGTATGTAGGACAGGTCAGTGTATGTAGGACAGGTCAGTGTAGGCAGGTTAGTGTATGTAGGACAGGTCAGTGGGTCAGGTCAGTGTATGTAGGACAGGTCAGTGGGACAGGTCAGTGTAGGCAGGTTAGTGTATGTAGGACAGGTCAGTGGGTCATGTCAGTGTTTGTAGGCCAGTGTATGTGGGTCAGGCCAGTGTATGTGGGTCAGGCCAGTGTATGTGGGTCAGGCCAGTGAATGTAGGTTATGTCAGTGTGCGCACACACACGTACGTACGTCAGGGTATGTGTGTCAGGTAGGTCACCCCGCACCACTCCACCGACCGCGCCCGAACCCCCCCCCCCCCCCAGTTCCGGCCTCTTTCCTCTTCAACAGCAACAACTTTGGGTGCCAGCTCCGCCTCTTCCAGGTCATACTGCGGCTGTGTTGCACAGGAATGTCCGTACTTGCGAGGTACTTTATGTACACTTGCGGGCATGTCTGTACTCACAAGTGTACGTAAAGTGAGTGTCCGCAAAGCCGGGTATTCCTGTATTAATTCTTTACTACCAAATAGCTGTTTCCAAAACTCGACCCGCTGCTTTTTTTTTGGTTTTCACACACTGCAACACAGCCGCAGTATGACCTGGAAGAGGTGGAGCTGTCGCCCAAAGTTGTTGCCGTTGAAGAGGAAAGAGGCAAAGTTCCTATGAGCCAGACCAGCATTGCCCGCCGGCCCAGCATTGCCTGTCAGCCTAGAGGTGCCCGCCAGCCAAGTCAGAAGTCACACACTAGGTTTTCTCAGGATCCATATAGGGGAGCTGCCTCTTCCCTCCAAGTGTTGATCTTTTTAACTGTTTACTCCCCATTTCATCCCTCACATCCACCCTGCTGCATTACTGGTCTGGCTACAGCAGCGCCATTGTTTTTTCCTACTGAATTCTGCAAGGCTTTCCTAACATTCCCTTTCTCTTGTAATCTGAGCCCTGTCTTCTTTCAATATTTAAACTGACATTGATTTATTTTTAATAAATATTCTGCAGCACAATTCCTGTTACTTTTGTGCATTGCATTCCAAACCATATTCTGGTAAACACGTGCCTGTTGTATCATTTTATACATTTCCCTGTAAAATAAGACAGACCCCTGTGGGCTCTTGCAGTGAGTTATTGAAGTTCTGGATCTTGTAGCCTCCATAGCGATGTGAAGTTGTTTAGAAAAAACTTAACGTCAGCTCAGCATAAACATTGTATACAGTCAGAAAACTTACATGGCTGGATAGCTCTGGGCATGAGCCATGATGAACTGTTTTGTTTAATTTGGGTGAAGAAATGAAAGAAGCCTTTAAAACATATTTTGGCATAAAGCACATATTAAATGAATGTGCGGAGCAGAGAAAATGGTGAGGAAGTTTGTGTTTATTGTGAAATAAATAGACCCCACGATACCTCTGCATAATTCTTCACTAACATTTCTTCCTACCTTTCCTGTTTAATTTCATATTTCTGTTTTTTTCCCCCCTCATTTCTGAAGGGTTGGCCTGAAAATCAGTAAATTATTTTTTCAAACAGGTCCTAATATAAAATACAAAATTCTGAGTTTCAAAGTCAGAATTCTGAGATTAAAAGTCACGCCACGTACACACGATCATTTTTCGGCATGTAAAAAACAAAGGGCCAGATCCACAAAAAATTACGGCCGCATATCTCTTTCAAATTTGCGCCGGCGTATCTTTGTTTTGTATCCACAAAACAAGATACGCCGGAATTACGCTATGATACGACCGACGTAAGTCTCTGAGGACATAGAGAAGGCAAATTTATTAAATGCTTTCTTCAGCTCTGTGTATACAATGGAGAATGGGGGAGCTCATGTCGATATAGGGGGTGGGAGTGACACAGCCCCAAATCCACAATGGCTCAAAAGTGATATGGTCCAGAAATATTTAGACAGAATAAAGGTGGATAAAGCACCTGGACCAGATGGCATCCACCCACGGATCCTAAAAGAATTGAGCTCTGAAATTTCAAAGCCACTGTATCTAATATTTAGGGACTCATTAATGACAGGAATAGTACCACTGGATTGGCATAAAGCCAATGTGGTGCCCATATTTAAAAAGGGAACAAAGTCTTTACCTAGTAACTATAGACCTGTTAGTTTAACTTCTATAGTTGGAAAGATACTGGAACGTTTAATAAAAGACCACATGGATGAGTTCTTGCTGGAAACAAACTATTTAAGCAGCAGACAGCATGGATTCATGAAGGACAGAAGTTGTCAGACAAACCTGATTTCCTTTTATGAAGAGGTAAGTAAAACCCTGGACAGAGGCGTAGCAGTGGACGTGGTATACTTGGATTTTGCAAAAGCGTTCGATACAGTTCCCCACACACGGCTCATGTGTAAGGTAAGGTCTACAGGATTAGATATATCAGTTTGTAAATGGATAGAAAACTGGCTGAAAGACAGAATTCAGAGAGTTGTGGTTAATGATTCTTACTCTGAATGGTCCAAGGTTATCAGCGGTGTACCCCAAGGTTCAGTGTTGGGTCCCTTACTTTTCAATATATTTATAAATGATATTGGGTCTGAGATCAAAAGTAACATTTCTGTTTTTGCAGATGACACCAAGCTATGCAGTGGAATATTGTCCTTACAGGATGTCTCCAATTTACAAGCCGACCTCAATGCTCTGTCTATTTGGGCGACTAAGTGGCAGATGAGGTTTAATGTTGATAAATGTAAAGTTATGCACTTGGGGGCTAAGAATATTCATGCATCATACATGCTAGGGGGAGTACAACTGGGGGGATCTGTAGTGGAGAAGGATCTGGGTGTTTTAGTTGATCATAAGCTTAATAATGGCATGCAATGCCAAGCTGCGGTTTCCAAAGCGAGCAAAGTCCTTTCTTGTATAAGAGAGGTATGGACTCCAGAGATAGAGATATAATTTTGCCCCTGTACAAATCATTAGTAAGACCTCATCTGGAATATGCAGTCCAGTTTTGGGCACTAGTTCTCAAAAAGGATATCGGAGAACTGGAGAAAGTGCAGAGAAGGGCAACCAAACTGATAAGAGGCATGGAGGAGCTCAGCTATGAGGAAAGATTAGAGGAACTGAATTTATTCACTCTTGAGAAGAGGAGAATAAGGGGGGATATGATCAACATGTACAAATACATAAGAGGTCCATATAGTGAACTTGGTGTTGAGTTATTCACTTTAAGGTCAACACTGAGGACAAGGGGGCACTCTTTACGTCTGGAGGAAAAGAGATTTCACCTCCAAATACGGAAAGGTTTCTTCACAGTAAGAGCTGTGAAAATGTGGAACAGACTCCCTCCAGAGGTGGTTCTGGCCAGCTCAGTAGATTGCTTTAAGAGAGGCCTGGATTCTTTCCTAAATGCACATAATATAACTGAGTACTAAGTTTTGTAGGTAAAGTTGATCCGGGGTAAATCCGATTGCCTTTCGGGGGATCAGGAAGGAATTTTTTCCCCTCCGGTAGCAAATTGGATCATCGCTCTGCTGGGGTTTTTTGCCTTCCTCTGGATCAACTGTGGGTATGGAGTTGGGTGTATGGGAGGATGTACTGTGTTTTACTTTGTTTTTTTTATTTTATTTTTTATGGTTGAACTGGATGGACTTGTGTCTTTTTTCAACCTGACTAACTATGTAACTATGGGCCAGATTCAGGTAGATGAGAGTATCTTTCCTCTGGAGTAACGCTTCTCATTTACGTTACTCTGAAGACCCTTTCAGCGCAATTCCTGTAATTCACATAGCAGTTGCGCGTAAACTTGCGCCAGAGTAACGATAATGCGCTGGCGTAACCCGACGCAAGTGGAAGTGGGTGTGATCATATGTAAATGATGGGCGGAGCCCGGCGCAGAGGCTTACGTTCAGCGCATCATCCACGGAGCATGCGCAGTGAGTGCGGCTCCACTCGCCCCCTTGTGCGCATGCTCACAACTTCCGTCGGCACCACTTCCTGGGAAACGTCAACGCAATGCGTTCCACTGGGCGCTTAAAAGCGCTGGCGGAAACGCCATTCCGGCGCAAAAGTAGTTCCGTTTCCCCCCACCCCAGGGAAGATACTTTTGCTCTGTAATGGCTGCTCCCGCTACCCCCAGAGAGAGGAGGAACCTCAACTTTAATACCCAGGAGGTCTCTGTCATTATCTCGGCTATGGAGACGGAGAATGAATTTCTCCATGGGAAAAAAAGCCGGAAGACCAGCCGGGAGAGGAAGCAGGGCATCCTGGAGTCGATTGCTGCCAGGGTCAATGTCCTGGGCTACTCCACCCGGACTGCTGGGGACATACAAAAGAAAATAAATGACCTGCGGCGCAAGGTGAGGGACAAGGTGGCCTCCATCAGGAGGTATGAGAGGGGCACAGGTGGTGGTCCCCCATGTCCTGTCACCCTGACCGCAGAGGAGGAGGTGGTTGCTCGGTGCCTGGAGAGGGAGCAGGTGGAGGGGGTCGCAGGCTATGACTCCGTGGAGGAAGGCACAAGGACAGGTAAGTGTTTTTTAATCCCCTATTTGATGTTTTGCATTTGGGGGGGGGGGGTACATGTGCCAAGTGTGTGGGACCACCAACATGTGTCTGCTTTGTGTCATCCACAGATGACGGAGCTGGGCCATCATCTGTCAGCCTGCATTCCACCCCATCCCCCCCACGCCATCATGTGCCCGAGCCACTGGGTGGTGAAGAGGTTGTGGAGGAGGAGAGTGGCCACACCACACCTGCCGAGGTGGTTGTGGAAGATCCTGCTGTGGCAGAGCAGGACTTTTCTTTGGTTTTGTCTGTCTCCTCCCCTTCTTCTGGCCCGTCTGTCGTCCCCTCCCCCATCCTTGGAAGCCCCTCAAGGGCGACTCCTTCCACCCGAGGACATCCATCTTCTGGCCCCAGGAAGGCGACCCAGAAGACCAGGGGGGTGTCTGATGGTGTCCAGGACCAGTTGGCGAGGGATCACGCCAGACAGACAGAACAAATGGGGGCCATAGCGGTGCACTTGCAGAAAGTGTCTGACAGTCTGGGCTCCGTTGCCAACCTCAGCAACGCAGTGCAGGATGTCAGCTCTAATTGCGCTGCAGTGGTCACCACTTTGGGGGAGGTGCAGGGGGATATCCAGCACCTCACTGCAGCCGTCCAGGCCAACAGTGCTGCCATCCGGGAGCAGGGGAGGCTGAGTCGGCGGGCCCAGCATTACCAGGTGACCCGTCAGCTCCGGATGCAGGCCCAGACGAACAATTACCTTGGACGGATAGCCAGGGCCTTGGAGGGCACGCAGGCCACACCTGCCAGGAGTGGCCCACCTGGGGATCAGCCACCTCCAGATGCCCCCCCACCCCCACCCACTCCATCCAGGCAGCTGCGGAGCCAGAGAGGGGCCCCCAGAAGAAGCCCCCGGCATCCCCGATGAGGCCTTTTTTTTTTCTTGTTTTATATTATTGTTTTTCACATACTCAGGTCATGAGTTTATTTTTTAGTTTTCTCAGGGTATGAGATTATTTTTCTTTTAATTATCAGGATATGATATTATTAATTTATTTTTGTACTGCACACGGTCAGGAGTGCAGGGGACAGTGTGAATGGTGTGTGAATGTGAGAGGGTGGCACTCCTGAAAGTAAGGGGTGTCACCCTCGGCCGTGGTGGTGAAGTGAACCCCACGGCTGAATGAATGATGTGTGAAAGGTGTGTGAATGGACAGTGACATCATTGGGGCCTTGACGCTGGCGTTACTGCTCCCAACTCCTACATGCTGGACTTGGGCTAATCCAATGCGATGTGCATGTGGTGTGTGTGATCTAGGGACATCAGTGGTGTACACGCGTGCATTGTCTGTGTAATTAATGTTTTGGTTTAGTGTCCAAAGATGCCTACGGCGAGGACCCTCCTGACTGCTCTTCCATCAGCAGACTGGGTGTCCTCTGGCAGGGGGGGACTGTGTGGGTCGGGGGTCAGGTCATCACGTATGTCAATATGCAGGCCTTTTTTCATAGCAAAGTTATGTAGTATGCAACATGCACCGATGATCTGACACACAAAGGTAGGGGAATACAATAGGGCCCCCCCAGACTTATCCAGGCATCGGAAACGGGACTTCAGGAGCCCAAATGTTTGCTCCACCACTGCACGGGTTTTGATGTGTGCTTCATTGTATTTTCTCTCTCCTCTGGTTTGGGGGTTCCGGAAAGGAGTCATTAGATGGGGTCCCAGTGCATATGCAGAGTCACCTGTAAGGTAAAAGACAGGAGAATGTTAGTCATGCATGTGCGATTTCTGTTGTGCATGACGGGAGGGGATAGTCATGCCTGACTCCCATGTCACTCACCAACCAGCCAACTGTCCCCATACATGTTCTGGTTAAATTCTGCTGGGATGGGGCTCTGACGGTATATGAAACTGTCATGGCTGGACCCGGGGTGTTTGGCACGGACGTGCCATATGAGGCGTTGGGCATCAGCTATCACCTGTACGTTGATGGAGTGCCAATGCTTCCGATTGCGGTATATGTGCTCTGTGGCACTGGGGGGCTGTAGGGCCACATGTGTGCAATCAATGGCCCCCACAGTGCGTGGGAATCTGGCAATGTTGTAGAAATCTGTCATTGCCTTCTGCCGCAGCTCCTCAGTGGTGGGTCTGATGAACTGGTTGGACATGCGTCTGAGGATTGCAGGGACAACCTGGTGCACACATCTGCTTATGGAGGACTGTGACATCCCAGCCACCACTCCACTTGTACGCTGGAATGATCCAGTTGCAAGGAAATGGAGTGTTGCCAGGACCTTCACCAGTGGCTGCACTGCTTGTGATCGGTGTGTCTTGCTGGTGATGTCATCCTGCAGGGTTGTGGTTAGTTCAAGTATTGCATCTGGGCTGAATCTGAATAGGCGATACACCTCCTCATCCCCCATGCCAAAGAGGTTCATACGAGTGCGGTATATCCTCTCACGTGCCCGCCTTCTTGGTTCCAGGGGACCCATCAGTAGTTCTAGGACCACGAGTGCCCCTGGCATGTTGGCACACAGAGGTGTTGTCCTTGCAAGTGGGGGTGCTCAGCTAGCTCCGATCGTCGGTAACGCTGCTGTAGCTGCTCTCCTGCTGACCTGTGACCGTCTGGAGTAAAGATAAAGCAGCCTTTTGTAGAAATAACTTTGCGCCGGACGGATCAGATACGCGCGGCGCATGTAGCCAGCGTATGGTGCTAATCCGTTCGTGAATTGAGAAAAATCCCTCATTTGCATATTTGCAGGGGAAATCAATGGGCGCGACTGATGCGCCCAGCGAAAATAAACGCTGACGATACTCTGGCGTCGGAACGTTCCGCCGGTCGCAAATGACCCGTTATTGGGCGCATCTAGTTTGGTGGGTACGGGCACATAGAAACGTCGGCGCATCAGCACAGTTACGCGGCGCATATCCAAATACTCCAGCGCAAGTGTTCCTGAATCTGGCCCTATGTAACTATGTATCTTAGTTGCATATTTACGCTGGACGCTAGGGGCGCCTCTGTTGTTTTTCCACGTAAAATATGCAAATGAGCTAGATACGCTGATCCACGAACGTAAGTACGCCTGGCGCAGTGTTTTTACATTGTTTGTGTAAGCGTATGTCCGCTGTAAAGTTACCCCTGCTGTATAGAGGCGTACGTGATTTTAAGTATGGACGTCGGAACAGCGTAAAGTTTTTTATCGTTCACGTCGTTTGCGTAAACCGTTCGCAAATAGGGAAATAGGGATTTGCGTAAGTTACGTTCACGTCGTTTTCATTGACGTTTTGCGATGTGATTTGGAGCATGCACACTGGTATACGTCCACGGCCGGCGCATGCGCAGTTAAAAAAAAACTTCAAAAACGTGGGGTCACAATCCTTTTACATAAAACACGCCCACCTAATCCACATTTGAATTGCGAGGGCTTATGCAGGCCCATTTACGCTACGCCGCCATAACTTAGGACGCAAGTCCTTTGTGGATACGAACTTGCCTTCCTAACTACGGTGCGTATCTAAACAAGATCCTACGACGGCACAAAGTTACGCCGCTGTTTTATCTGGCCCAAAGTTTAAAAAAAATGCATTGGGCTTAAACTATGTGAAAAATGCGCGTAAACAAGTTAAGATAGCGCTCGCTGGTAAAACGACGGGAAGGGAGTAAGCACATTCAAGTTACAGACAGAAAAGCGCGAATTGTCTTTTACTAACTCGGAATCAGCAAAAGCAGCCCAAAGGGAACTTCCCCTTTATAGTGCCATTGTACGTGTTGCACATCACCGCGCTTTACTAGAGCATTTTTTTTTTACAATCGTGTGTGGGCAATGTCGTTTTAATGATGAAGTTGGAAAAAAAACGTTGTTTTTTTTCTTAGGCTGAAAAACTTCATTTTTTTACATGCCAAAAAACGATTGTGTGTACGCGGCATTAGAATTCTGAGTTTGAAACCCAGAATTGTGACTTTTAATCTCAGAATTGTGACTTTGAAATTTTGTATTTTTTTTTTTATGATGGCCCCAGGGCATTTCCATACTTTGTTACATGCTATTGAAGAGATAAACTAAAACTTTAAAGTGGGTCTCTCATGTCACCATTTTTCTAGATAATAATATCAGCTGGTTCAGTCTCAACTAATGGCCTATAAAAAGGTGTCTCATTACCAAGATGTCACATAAGAAATATCTCATGATGGGTAAAAGCAAATGGCTCTCTCAAGACCTTCACAACCTCATTTTTGAAAAACATACTGATGCCATTGGTTACAGAAGGATTTCTGAACTTCTGAATGCTCATTTCACCATAAAGTGACCATGACCAGAAGATCTCCACAAGATTTCTGACAGTGAAAAGAATTATCAGAAAAGTTGTCCAAGAGCCAAGGAGCACTTGTGGAGAGCTACAGAAAAACCTGGTACAATTGTTTAAAAGAAAACAATAAGTAATGCACTCAACTGCCATGGTCGGGCTGTATGCATGCTCACCACGCAAGACTCCACTGCTGAAGAAAAAGCATGTTTAAGCTTGTTTTTATTTTTTTTATTTACTTATATTTTTTATTAAATATGTTTTTTGCATGTTAACATGTTTGCAGATCCTCATATCTGGTAACAGAATGTCACGTGCAAATTATAAAATGAGATGTGATAAGAGGATAGTAAGAAATCAAATATCCAATATAGCAATATATAGCAATATAAGCAATATAAGTGATATAGGGATTTGCGGATGAGGGAGGGGTACATATAAGTACACATAGGTGAGTAGGGTATTGTAAGGATGATGTCTAATGCCAGGGCAGGGTTAGGCTTGGGATTATAGCCGTTCTCGTTAGTTGCAGGGGATACATCTTGAATCCTAAAGCCAGATATTCCATATTTTACAGAAATGAGGGGTATTCAGGTGTGCCTTGAAGAATAGTCCTTCCATCTTGCTGTTGTCGTTGAGTGCTTTGATCACATCTTGGAGATGAGGGGGGAAGTGTGGAGTTCCATTTGCAAGCAATGAAAAGTGATTTTGCTATAAGGATATGTATCAGTGTAGCATGTATGATGTGGGGGCCATCTATCAGACCCAGGAAAATGTTGGGGTCCAATTAGGCCATCGATTAGATTCTGTACTTGTGTCCAGAGGGGGAGAAATACTAGACATTCCCACCAGATATGTTTTGGAGTGCCCCCGTGCGTTGCATAAGCGCCAACATTTGGAAGAGAAATCGTGGTGGAATTTGGCGAAATTGTTGGGGGTGTCAGTGGTAAATGTTTTTGGAAGATTGGCATGGTTTTCGGAGTGCTGAATGTCACTCTTGGGGAGTGATTTGGAAATGAAGAGTGCGCTCCCAGTGTTCCATAGTTGCAGTTTTTTCATCCGACTTAGGGTTGACCAAAGATTTGCATATTAGCGATGTGCTCTTTAGTTTAGTGCCCTAGGTGTTGTAGTATCAGAGGATGCCCCACAGATGTTTAATAGGATTTAGGTGTGGAGACATGTTTGGCCAGTCCATCACCTTTACCCTCAGCTTCTTTAGCAAGACAGTGGTCGTCTTGGAGGTGTGTTTGGGGTCGTTATCATGTTGGAATACTGCCCTGTGGTCCAGTCTCCGAAGGGAGGGGCTCATGCTCTGCTTCAGTATGTCACAGTACATGTTGGCATTCATGGTTCACTCAATGATCTGTAGCTCCCCAGTGACGGCAGCACTCATGCAGCCCCAGACCATAACACTCCCACCACCATGCTTGACTGTGGGCAAGACACACATTTTTTTGTACTCCTCCCCTGGTTGCTGCCACACACGCTTGACACCATTTGAACCAAATAAGTTTATCTTGGTCTCGTCAGACCACAGGACATGGTTTTTGTAATCCATGTTCTTAGTCTGCTTGTCCTCAGCCAACTGCAGACTTTCTTGTGAATCATCCTTAGAAGAGGCTTCCCTCTGGGATGACAGCCATGCAGATCAATTTAATGCAGTGTGCGGCGTATGGTCTGGGCACTGACAGGCTGACCCCCCCCCCCCCACCCCTTCAACCTCTGGCAGCACTCATACATCTATTTCCCAAAGACAGCCTCTGTATATGATGGTGAGGGGAAATGGCTAATTGTGCCCAATTTGGACATTTTCACTTAGGTGTGTACTCGATTTTGTTGCCAGCGGTTTGATCATTAATGGCTGTGTGTTAAGTTATTTTAAGGGGACAGCAAACTTACACACTGTTATACAAGCTTTACACTTACTACTTTACATTGTAGCAAAGTGTAATTTCTTCAGCGTTGAAAAAATATAATAAAATATTTACAGAAAATTGAGGGATGTACTTACTTTTGTGAGATACTGTGAGTAGCGCCCGCCCCCCCTATTTGGCGGGGTGTTACGCTAAGGTTAGTGGGGAATGGGAGAGTTAAGTTGCTCCAAATCACAAATTGGTTAAGTTCAGGCTGCTGTCAGTTTAGAACTGCTTTCTAGGTCTGCATGCTAGGAGAGGTGTTTTTTTACCCCTGGGTGACAGTTGGCACTGGAAGGGGTTCTCACAGACCCACTTTCTCCCAGCAGCCAATCAGAGGAGGATTTTCCTTCTAGACATGCTGGCGGGAGAGTATATCTGTGACAGACGCCTTAGAGAGGAGAGAGACGTTCTGTGCGGGGCCCGCGTTCCAGTGCGGCATCCACCTTCAGGGTGCGTGCATCCATGGGCCCCATGCCACCGAGGCCTGCCTGGCCGAAGCTGTGCACCAAGCGGAGCTTCACCCTGACATCGAAAGGGGCCCCAGCGACTTGCTGGCTGCCAGATCCTAAGCTGGGAGCTGTACGGTGGGGGGTTGGCTCAGGAGACCCAAAGGCAGAGGTTGTCCGCGAGGCCTAGGCGAACCACCCTGGATCCGGTCATCACTACATGACAGGTACACTTCAACTGTCCTTTGATGACTCTAGAGAAGTGACTTACTGGGAGGACCCATTAGTTCTACCCCTTTGAAAAGTATGGAAATTCCACAGGCCTGTGGCAGAGGCCCTAATTCCTCCCAGTGAATATTGCAAGTGACCTTCCGGCTGCCAGACCCAAGTTAAACGCCTGTCCGGGGGGCACTTTACCCACTCTGACGGGAGTGGCGACGATTAAGTGTGACTGTACTGAGAGCAAGCTGCTCTCTATAATATCCAAGGCCTGATACTGCAGTTTTCTTCCGCTCATCAACCTTTCTCTATAGTGTGCCATGTTGATGTTGGCCATGTTGGGCCTTGGAATAAAACTTTGAAAACGTAATCTGATGTCTGGACACTCGCTTTATTCACTTTCCACAAGTATCCACCCCTAGACAAGTGTAATTGGTAACTTAATACGTCGACCACTAAATCAACCAGCGGGGGTGAGCGATACACTGTATATATATATATATATATATATATATATATATTTATATATACTGTATATATATATATACAGTATATATATAATGGGTTGTCTCCGAGCTGGTATGTCGTGGCTGGAGGCCTGGTATATCAAGGTTGGAGGACTGGTATGGTAAAAGGTCCCGCAGTGTTACAAGTGGAACAAGTTGGAATTCTGGGTGGTGTCATAAAACCAACAGGTCGATAAGTTGTTTTTGTTAATAAAAAGGCTGCTTGTATATACAATTCTACAATATATAGACTTCTTTGGTAGACCATTTTATAAATAAAATGTATGAACATCATTTACTATACGTGTCAGGCCCCGTACCCACGTCCGGTTTCCTCGGCAGAATTCAGCAAGAAACTCAATGGGAGACGTATTCTGCCGAGGAAACCGGTCGTGTGTACACTTTTCGCCGAGAAACCCGTCGAGGAACTCCTCGAGTAAAAAAGAGAGCATGTTCTATATTTCCTCGATGGGCAATGGGAAAATTTGGCTCGACTAGTTTTTTGACTGCCGAACAAGGAACTCGACGGGGAAAACAATGTGTTTTCGCCCGTCGAGTTTCTCGGTCGTGTGTACGCGGCCTTATACAACCATGGTCAGTGTTCTTAATTATTCATTAAATGTTAAATCTAAATCTGGAAAGCAAATGGAGCAATGATGGCTCTTGTTGTCTGCTATGTACTATACAGATGAGGACTGGGAAAGTCACTGTACAGGCTGTTCTGTTGCTTTTATTTCTAAATAAAGACAATTTTAAAAAAATGAATGCCAGAGATGCTTTCTTTGATATAACCCCATATGTGCAGCACCATATGTCTGCAAATGGCTTTATGAAGGAATTGAAGGGAAATTTTACGATCAAAACTCTTTATGGTCCCAGTATGGCATTTAATAGACTGCAGGAGAAAGCAAAGGGGTGGAAAGGTTATATTCGCAAATTTGCTTAAAGCTTACCTAAACCTGAAAATGAAAAATGCAATAAATTGCAATCCATAGAAATGGAGGCTGCATTAGTGTTTTTTATTTTAACTTTTTTTCCCCTTTATTTTTGCCAAGTAATCCTGTGAATAACCCACTAGCTGTCCCTGGGTGTCTATGGTCACCCAATCCATTGTTACATAGTTACATAGTTAGTAAGGTTGAAAAAAGACACAAGTCCATCCAGTTCAACCATAAAAAAATAAAATAAAAATAAAACAAAGTAAAACACAGTACATCCTCCCATTCCCCAACTCCATACCCACAGTTGATCCAGAGGAAGGCAAAAAACCCCAGCAGAGCGATGATCCAATTTGCTACCGGAGGGGAAAAAATTCCTTCCTGATCCCCCGAAAGGCAATCGGATTTTACCCCGGATCAACTTTACCTACAAATCTTAGTACTCAGTTATATTATGTGCATTTAGGAAAGAATCCAGGCCTCTCTTAAAGCAATCTACTGAGCTGGCCAGAACCACCTCTGGAGGGAGTCTGTTCCACATTTTCACAGCTCTTACTGTGAAGAAACCTTTCCGTATTTGGAGGTGAAATCTCTTTTCCTCCAGACGTAAAGAGTGCCCTCTTGTCCTCAGTGTTGACCTTAAAGTGAATAACTCAACACCAAGTTCACTATATGGACCTCTTATGTATTTGTACATGTTGATCATATCCCCCCTTATTCTCCTCTTCTCAAGAGTGAATAAATTCAGTTCCTCTAATCTTTCCTCATAGCTGAGCTCCTCCATGCCTCTTATCAGTTTGGTTGCCCTTCTCTGCACTTTCTCCAGTTCTCCGATATCCTTTTTGAGAACTGGTGCCCAAAACTGGACTGCATATTCCAGATGAGGTCTTACTAATGATTTGTACAGGGGCAAAATGATATCTCTCTCTGGAGTCCATACCTCTCTTAATACAAGAAAGGACTTTGCTCGCTTTGGAAACCGCAGCTTGGCATTGCATGCCATTATTGAGCTTATGATCAACTAAAACCCCCAGATCCTTCTCCACTACAGATCCCCCCAGTTGTACTCCCCCTAGCATGTATGATGCATGAATATTCTTAGCCCCCAAGTGCATAACTTTACATTTATCAACATTAAACCTCATCTGCCACATAGTCGCCCAATTAGACAGAGCATTGAGGTCGGCTTGTAAGTTGGAGACATCCTGCAAGGACATTATTCCACTGCATAGCTTGGTGTCATCTGCAAAAACAGAAATGTTACTTTTGATCTCAGACCCAATATCATTTATAAATATATTGAAAAGTAAGGGACCCAACACTGAACCTTGGGGTACACCGCTGATAACCTTGGACCATTCAGAGTAAGAATCATTAACCACAACTCTCTGAATTCATTGTGTCTCTGAAGAGTGTCATGGTTGTCACTAGGAATGAGCTTTGGTGTCACAATCAGGCGTCAGGCTTGAAGACCAGTAGCTATAGCAGTTGCAGGACAGGTATACAGGCAGTCACTTCTGGCAGATGACACAGGCTCACCTGAGGTGCAGAGTCTAAGCACTAGCTGGTGTTCACCAGAGCTCCTGATGGTGGAGATGGATTTAGCTGGGAGCTAGTATCAGGTCGCGGTCCTCAGGTTTGCCCCACCAGGGTGTGAGCAAGCCGGGTCCAGTAGCAGATAAGCAGATAAGGGTTAAACAGCAGCGTGGCCAATAAACAAGCCAAGAGGTCCATAATGAGTGGTTGCAGGTTGGGATCAGGCAGTAGAGTAGTCAAGGAACAAGCCAAGGGTCAATCACGAGTGGTAGCAAATACAGATGGCAGCAGGGCAGACAAATCGCAAGACACTGCCTGAGAAGGCACAATAACCTGCCAAAGAGGAAGTGCTGATACAAGGCTTTTATAGGAAGTTCATGGGAGGAGCAAGGGGTTCAAGGTTCAACAGCAATCAAGACACAAGGCATGGTTGTCCAACAGATCAGATAGGTTTGTCCAGCAGGGAGCTGTCCAGCATCCCAGATAGCTCCGTGGGAAGAGTCAATGCTAGACACAGAAGAGGTCCCAGGTTCTGACATTTAGTTTGGCATTGGGTTCAGCTAGACCCAGAAGGCAGCTGTCAATGCAGGGCCAATAACCTAATATGGCCCTAGTTGGCAATGAGCTACTGTATTAAATAAGCCATGGTTGCGACTAGAAATTAGTTTGGGTTCAGCTCTGGGTACAGTGCCAGGCCAATTACCTAATATGGCCCTGGGTGAATATGATCATTCACTCTGCTGTATCAATGAAGGGAGCCACGGTCACTAGAGGTGAGCTTGGGTTTTGCCAGATCCGGAATGCAGTTGCCAGTGCCAGGTCAATGTCCTAATATGGCCCTAGGTGGCTATGATCATTCACCCCACTGTATCTATGAAAGGAAGCTACGGTTGTCACTAGGGATGAACTTGGGTTTGGCCAGATTGGGAATGCACCTGTCAGTGCCAGGCCAATGACCTAATATGGCCCTAGGTGGCTATGATCATTCACCCCACTGTGTCTAAGAAGGAAGCCATGGTTATCACTAGGGATGAACTCGGGTTTGGCCAGATCCGTAATGCAGCTGCCAATGCCGGGCCAATGAACTAATATGGCCCTAGGTGCCTATGATCATTCACCCCACTGTATCTATGAAAGGAAGCTACAGTTGTCACTAGGGATAAGCTTGGGTTTGTCTAGATCGGGAATGCACCTGTCAGTGCCAGGCCAATGACCTAATACGGCCCTAGGTGGCTATGATCATTCACCCCACTGTGTCTAAGCAGGAAGCCATGGTTGCCACCAGGGATTAACTCAGGTTTGGCCAGACACGGAAGGCAACTGTGAGTGCCAGACCAATTTCCTAATATGGCCCTGTGTGTCTATGATCATTCACTCTACAGTACTGTATCTACCAAAGAAGCCATAGCTGTCACTAGGGATAAACTTGGGTTTAGCCAGACCTGGAAGGTACCTGCGTGCCAGACCAATGGCCTAATATGGCCACACGGCTATATTTGGCCAATGTCAGTGAGTGGCTATGATCATTCACTCCACTGTATCTATGAACGGGAGCCATGGTTGTCACTAGGAATGAGCTTGGGTTGGGCCAGATCCAGAATGCAGCTGTCAGTGGCAGGCCAATGACCTAATATGGCCGAGTGGCTATGGTCACTCACTCTACAGTACTGTATCTACCAAAGAAGCCATAGTTGTCACTAGGGATGAACTTGGGTTCATCAGTAGCAAACAAAATGGCCCCTGCCCCCCACCTATAACTTGCAACGCGTGCAAGACAAAACCAGACCTGGAAATTTCTCTGGTTTTGTCTTACCTGAACTTGGGTTTAGCCAGGCCCAGAAGGCAGCTGTGTGCCAGACCAATGACCTAATATGGCCACACGGCCATATTAGGTCAATGTCAGTGACCTAACAGGACCATGTGGCCATATTAAGTTAATGATGTTGGTTAATTAGGTTAATGACGTAATAAGTATCCCCACCCCTTTGTGTTGGTGAAACTGTAGAACAGGTAATCCCCCACTCGCAGTTCAGTTCATTAACCCGTCAATATTTGCCTTCTAAATTTGGACTGAACTCAAGCTCATCTCTAGTTGTCACCAAGGCTGCACTTCAAACATGTCTTTGTCCTCCTTCAACTCTATTTTATGGGTATAATGGGATTAATAGTTACCGGATGGAATATATATATATATATATATATATATATATATATATATATATATATATATATATATATATATATGTATATATCTGTCCTGTCTTAGAGGTGCAACACAATAGTGAGGAAATCTTACTAAAGTAAGAGGTATGCCCATCTTAGACAGCTGTCCTCAATTTTTCCTCATTGGAATAGTCCTCCTCACCTTTTGTGCTGGTGATAACTGAGAGTCCTTCTCACCTTTTGTTCTGGTGATAACTGTAAACTTTGGAAGAGTCGTCCTTACCTTTTGTTCTGGTGATAACTGTAAAACTTTGGAAGAGTCCTCCTCACCTTTTGTTCTAGTGATAACTGTAAAACTTTGGAAGAGTCCTCCTCACCTTTTGTTCTGGTGATAACTGTAAAACCTTGGAAGAGTCCTCATCTTTTGTTCTGGTGATAACTGTAAAACTTTGGAAGAGTCCTCCTCATCTTTTGTTCTGGTGATAACTGTAAAATTTTGAAAGAGTCCTCCTCACCGTTTGTTCTGGTGATAACTGTAAAACCTTGGAAGAGTCCTCCTCACCTTTTGTTCTGGTGATAACTGTACAACTTTGGAAGAGTCCTCCTCACCTTTTGTTCTGGTGATAACTGTAAAACCTTGGAAGAGTCCTCCTCACCTTTTGTTCTGGTGATAACTGTAAAACCTTGGAAGAGTCCTCCTCACCTTTTGTTCTGGTGATAACTGTAAAACCTTGGAAGAGTCCTCCTCACCTTTTGTTCTGGTGATAACTGTAAAACTTTGGAAAAGTCCTCCTCACCTTTTGTTCTGGTGATAACTTTGAATCTCTTTCATTTTCTGTCTCTATGACAATGACTATCAGAACAAATAGGAAGGTGAATCACCCCATCTGGAACCCAGACGGTAGTAAAAACTTGTCAGAGGGTCTAACTCTCATGTAACAACTATAAACTAAAATAAAATAAGAAAATAAGTTTCGCCTTTACATACACTTTAAACAGTGACATCTGCAGACAATAACCTCACACTTTTCCACAAAGTCTGTTCAATATGAAATCTTTTATAGCCGTGTCACTAAGCGGTTGACGTGTTCAGAATTTAATAAAACACCCCAGGAAGCTTCTGCTTAGATGTGGCCTCCTGACTTCATTATATAAGTGAATAAGCTCTTCCAGCTCTCAGTTCAGTGTAGACTGATCGATTTTATGGGAACTAAATCCAAACAGTGCGTGAATAGGCAGTCCGAAGAGTTGTCAGTTCTGTGGTATACATGGTCCTGGAGACAATGTATATTATGTGCTCTACCAGGAAGCCAATTTTGGCCGTGTCACAATTCATTACACTCTGTCCATGCGGAGAGCACAGAGGCGTCCGTCAGTGTTATGGTAATAAGGGCAAGGGGAAGGAATGCAGGAATATTATTGTAGTATTTACATGTCAATAATTTTTAGGTGACATTTTTACATATTTGCACTTCTTTTTATTTATTTTTGGCAAAATTATTAAAAAAAATATAAAAAAAATGCCTGGTGATCTGTCTTAAATTCTCTGAGCTCCTAACTTTCTGTGTGAGCTGACATACTTAAAGGGGTTGTAAAGGTTCATGTTTTTTCACCCTAAAGGGGTGTTCCAGTCATTTTTTATGTTTATTAAAAGTCAGCAGCTATCAGTTAATGGGCAGAACTCCTCTCTCCCCACCATCCAGGACCGCTATACCCCCACACAAGACACTCTACCTCTATCCTCCGCAGAGCCTCACACGCCAGCATATGTTGGTGTCCGCACCGTAGGAGATTCAGTTTGCTGTTCCCGGGGCCGGACTGAAAGGAAGTGAACACTCAGTGTGTGCACTTCCTGTCAGTCCGGTCGGGAACAGGAAACTGAATCTCCTGTACCGCACGGTTATGGTACTCGGCCGAACCGGACTGCAGGAGGAAGCAGCGGTGCGGCAAGGGCCTGCCCTGCTGGGGCACCTGGCCAGCTCGGGGCCCCAATTAGTTGTTTGGTTTGCCTGTCGTGTTCCGACGGGCCTGTATGGACCCCTTATATATTTGTACATGTTGATTATATCCCCCCTTATTCTCCTCCTTCTCAAGAGAGAATAAATTCAGTTCCTCTAATCTTTCCTCATAGCTGAGCTCCTCCATGCCTCTTATCAGTTTGGGTGCCTTTCACTGCACTTTCTCCAGTTCCCCGATATCCTTTTTGAGAACTGGGGTCCAAAACTGGACTGTATATTCTAGATGAGGTCTTACTAACGATTTGTACAGGTGGGCAAAATTATAGCTCTCTCTCTGGAGTCCATACCTCTCCTAATACAAGAAACGACTTTGCTTGCTTTGGAAACCGCAGCTTGGCATTGCATGTTATTATTGAACTTTTTTTTTTTTTTTATCGGTTAGGTATCCATCGGTTAACTTTGAAACAAGTTAAAAAAAAATTAACCGATGGATATATAACCGATGGGCCCACACACGATCGGTTTGGTCTGATGAAAACGGTCCATCAGACCGTTCTCATCGGATTGACCGATCGTGTGTACGTGGCATTACCTGAAGTTTGCGTCTTCCATCAGCCTGGAGGAGGTGAAGAGAGGGTGTCCAGAGGAGAGGGGGAGCCTGGAGGAGGGGAAAAGAGCACATCGGTGTCCGGGACTGGAGGAGAGGGGGAGCCTGGGTATTGGCAAGAGAGCACATCGGTGTCCAGGACCGGAGGTGAAGAGAGCATATAGGTCCGGAGGCTAGGCGGAGGCAGGACCAGCCCCGCCATGATCTTGAATAGGCCAGCCTCGCCGCGCCATGATAACAGATTGGCCAGCCCCACCGTGATCACGGATAGGCCAGCACTGCCGTATTGGCCGATAGCCCTGCCCCACCCCACAGGGCACCAGCTGCAGGGACACAGGAAGCCAACATTAGGGGGACGAAACACAGAAGTGACACACACTCCCTGACTCCCCCCTAAATGTTGCACCCGGTGCCCCCCCCCACACTACCCCTCTGGCTTCGCCTCCTCTCCGTTCGCTGACTTACGGGTATCGGATCTGGCATCGGGAGCATTTGTGCTCAGTATTGGTCCCAATATCGATACTAGTATCGGTAAAAGGACAACCCAAGTTATTATGTTATATTTATGCTAATTATTGAAATTTATAGATTTGGTCAATAAAATATTTTTCATTCTATATGTACAATTAGATTTATTCTGTAATCTGGATGCACTTTATTAATTTTCTAAGGTCAGATAGCAAATCAGCCCCCGGCCCTCTTCTGTTTTCAGCATAGGTTTGGCCATGATGCAGAAGGAAATCCAAACCAAAATGTAGTTGTCAGAATTTTTTGGGGAGGAACTCACACAAACATGGAGGCCACATACAAGCATATTGCAGGTGTTGTCCCAATTGGGGATCGCATTCAGGACTGCAGTGCTGTGAGGACAACATCGTAAGCGTCCAGCTGCCGTGTTTGCCCGGCAGATGTGATATGGCCTGCGGGAACTGTTGGGATTCCAGCGCTCTCTTGACATTCCAGTTAGCATCGTCAACACTTTAACACGTTCTAATGAAACGTGGCATGAAAATTGAAGTCAACAAGGGTCTTTAGTTTGAGCATTTGCCTTTTGGAATTCGAGTGAAACCGAATATCTTGACTCAGGCGTTTGCAACAGCAAATTTGCAAAGTTCACCCACCTCTGTGTTTGCCGTAACCAGGCAATTCGTTCACGGTGAAAGGCAGATATATAACATTTGACAGCCCAACGGAATCACTCGCACTGTTTGGTGGACCATAATAGCATCCATTCTATTGTATAGTACAACTTGCTGCTCTGCACGTAAAATGAGATGGGTCCTTGTTTGTGAAGATCTTTTTTGGGGGCACCGTTCAAATTACAACATTTTCGCCTTTATTTTTGTTTTGTTTTTTAATATTTGTGTGTAATTATTTGATACAATTATTTTTTACAGGTCAAAATCAAATATTGGACAAAACAGTAGGTCTGCATTATCCAATGACCAGATGCCCTTCATACAATAAACCAGGGGTCTCCAAACTTTTTAAACAAAGGGCCAATTTACTGTCCTTCAGGCTTTAGGGGGCTGGACTGTGGCCAGTGGGAGTAAAGAAAATGACATAGCGTCTGTGTCCCATCATTGGTGTCAGTGGGATGAATAGTGTCCCATAATTAATGTCAGTGGCCCTTCATTGGTGTCAGTGGGGAGGAATAGTACCCCATCATTGGTATTAATGAAAGGAAGAGTGCCCCATCATAAGTATCAGTGGAAGGAATAGTGCCCCATTGCTGGTGTCAGTGGGAGGAATAGTGCCCAATCATTAGTGTTATTACCCCATCATTGGTGTCAGTGGAAGGAATAGTACCCCATCACTGGTGTCAGTGAAAAGAATAGTGCCCTATCATCGTTATCAGTGGAAGGAATAGTAACCCATTGCTGGTGTCAGTGGGAGGAATAGTAGCCGATCATTAGTGTTAGTACCCCATCATTGGTGTCAGTAAGAGGAATACTGCCCCATTGTTGGTATCAGTGGAAATAATAGTGCCCCAGTGTCAGAATCTGTGGAAGGAATAGCGCTTCATATGAATGAATGAATGAAAACTTGTATAGCGCGGCACATGCGAACTGAATCGCCTCTGGGCGATATCTGTAGGAGAAATTCCCAAGGGCCAGATAAAGGCATGCAAAGGTCCACATCCAGCCCCTGGGCCGCAGTTTGAAGACCACTGCAATAAACAAAGGGGTTGATTTTTTGGAAAAAAATAATATTAAGCCCATAAGCGGAGATATAGATGAACAAAACCAAAAACAAGTAAATAACCCAAATGATATATTTACAATCTATTTCTTATTTTATTTCATTATAATGAAATTCCTTGATTATAGGACCCATTCACACTTGAGAGTATCAATTGGTGATTGGTGATCAGTGGGAAAGAATGCTCCCTACATTGGTGGTCAGTGGGAAGAATACTCCCTTACATTGGTGATCAGTGAGAAGAATGCTCCTTACATTGGTGATCAGTGGGAAGAATGCTCCTTACATTGGTGATCAGTGGGAAGAATGCTCCTTACATTGGTGATCAGTGGGAAGAATGTCTTTTACATTGGTGATCAGTGGGAAGGATGTCCCTTACATTGGAGATCAGTGGGAAGAATGTCCCTTACATTGGTGATCAGTGGGAAGAATGCTTCTTAGGCGCCGTACACACGGCCGAGGTTCTCGCTGAAAATCAGCGAGAACCTCGCTGGAATGCACATTCCAGCGAGGACCTCGGCCGTGTGTACGGTCTCAGCGAGCTTCCCGTCGGGAAGCCCGTCGAGCCGAAATAGAGAGCACGCTCTCTATTTCCTCGACGGCCCGCCTGGAAGAATGGCTGGTTGCCATTCCCGACGGGCAGGTCGCCGAATTCGACGGCCGGGAGAGAACCTCGACGGGCGGAACGATGTGTTCTGCCCGTCGAGGTTCTCTGCCGTGTGTACGGCGCCTTACATTGGTGATCAGTGGGAAGAATGCCCCTTACATTGGTGATCAGTGGGAAGAATGCTCCTTACATTGGTGATCAGTGAGAAGAATGCTCCTTACATTGGTGGTCAGTGGGAAGAATGCTCCTTACATTGGTGGTCAGTGGGAAGAATACTCCTTACATTGGTGATCAGTGGGAAGAATGTTCCTTACATTGGTGATCAGTGGGAAGAATGCCTCTTACATTGGTGATCAGTGGGAAGAATGCCCCTTACATTGGTGATCAGTGGGAAGAATGCTCCTTACATTGGTGATCAGTGGGAAGAATGTCTTTTACATTGGTGATCAGTGGGAAGGATGTCCCTTACATTGGAGATCAGTGGGAAGAATACTCCTTACATTGGTGATCAGTGAGAAGAATGCCCCTTACATTGGTGATCAGTGGGAAGAATGCTCCTTACATTGGTGATCAGTGGGAAAAATGTCTTTTACATTGGTGATCAGTGGGAAGGATGTCCCTTACATTGGAGATCAGTGGGAAGAATGTCCCTTACATTGGTGATCAGTGGGAAGAATGCTCCTTACATTGGTGATCAGTGGGAAGAATGTCCCTTACATTGGTGATCAGTGGGAAGAATGTCCCTTACACTGGTGATCAGTGGGAAGAATACTCCTTACATTGGTGATCAGTGGGAAGAATGTCCCTTACATTGGAGATCAGGGGGAAAAATGTCCCTTACTTTGGAGATCAGTGGGAAGAATGCTCCTTACATTGGTGAACAGTGGGAAGAATGTCCCTTACATTGGTGATCAGTGGGAAGAATGTTCCTTACATTGGTGATCAGTGGGAAGAATGTCCCTTACATTGGTGATCAGTGGGAAGAATGTCCCTTACATTGGAGATCAGTGGGAAGAATGCCTCTTACATTGGTGGCTACTGGGCTGGTGCTCCTTATATTGGTGGTCAGTGGGAAGAATGCTCCTTACATTGGTGGCCAGTGGGAATAATGCATTTTACATTGGTGGTCTGTGGGAAGAATGCCCCCTTACATTGGAGATTAGTGGTAAGAATGTCTCTTACATTGGTGATCAGTGGGAAAATTCCCCCCTTACATTGGTGATCAGTGGGAAGAATGTCCTTTACATTGGAGATCAGTGAAGAGAATGCCTCTTACATTGGTGGCCACTGGGCTGGTTCTCCTTATATTGATGGTCAGTGGGAAGACAGGATTAATTTGGTTTTGTTACTGGCTAGTTAGTAAGTGAGCTAAGAATTTTTATTTGTTTTTGATTGGCCTTCCATGTGCTCCTTGCTGCAAAGGCTAGTTATAGGCTGATGGGGTTGCCATTTGTTTGCACAGTTTGTGAATTGGTGCGGGCACGTACACAATGCCTTCAGCTGCCTTTGTGCCTTTGCTGGGTGTCCCTTCCATTCCCTATACCTTTAAGGAAGGTTGGGCTCCTTCCAGGCAGGTGTGCCCTAAAGTTATCCAACTGCTATATATATATGTCCTCCAATTTAAGAGCCTATCAAAATTATAGAGTTAGGACTGAAGCAAAGCCCAACCCCTTAAAAACAACCCCACACCATAATCTCTCTTCATCTAATGATTTGGACCAGCGCACATTGGCAGCATTTGATGGGGCACAGTAGCGGAAATTGATGGGGCACAGTAGCGACAATTGATGGGGCACACTGGCGGTAAATGATGGGGTACACTGGCAGCAATTGATGTACACACTGGCAGTAATTGATGTGCACTATGGCAGCAATTGATGGGGCACACTGGCAGCAATTGATGTGCACACTGGCAGTAATTGATGTCCACACTGGCAGCAATTGATGGGGCACACTGGCAGCAATTGATGGGACACACTGGCAGCAATTGATGGGACACACTGGCTGCAATTGATGGGGCACACTGGCTGAAATTGATGGGTACAGTAGCTGTGTTTGATGGCACAATGGTGGCAATTTATGGGCACAGTGGCTGCGTTTCATGGGCGCAGTGGCTTCGCTTGATGGGCACAGTGGCTGCTCTTGATGGGCACAGTGGCCGCACTTGACAAGATTTTTTTTTTCAGTTTGTTTGCGCCTCCCCAAAATTTTTGAGCACCAGCCGCCACTGTTGTACAGTTTGGTTGCAGCAACCAATAAACAATTTTTCAGTACCGATATAAGCAATCCAGGTAATATGCAATCTCAGTGTTCGCAGTATATGTGACCAAAGAACAGCGTCTATTGCCAGGGGTAGTGTCTCTTCTTTGAATTGGTAGCAGATGATTCTGTATTCTGCATTTGCCCCAGGCCTCTGAACCACCTACTTTAGTGTTTGAAGTGAAGAGCCTTCCCTGAGCTAGCCCTCCTCATCTGGAACCCATCCCTCTGCTATGCATTGTCCCTCGCAAGCAGGTTCCTCTCCCTACCACACGCTTGCTGGAAGCGCAAAGTTTAGTGTCTATAATCAGACTACCTTTCACTCTCTTTCGTAAACACGATCAAACCAAAATCCCCGCCGGCAGACAGCGCGGTGACGTGGCGGTGACGTTGACGCCGCCAGGTCACCGTCACCAGGAAGTAAAACACTTCCGCGCATGCGTCAAATCCATTCGACGCATGCGCGGGCAGATATGTCTGCTGCTTAGCGTACTAACCAGCAGACATGTCGGACGGACGGGTTCCCAGCAGACAGATTTTAATGCATTCTTAAAAATCTGTCTGCTGGAAAAACCCGTCTGTCTGCCTGTACATACGATCGAATTTGTCTGCTGAAACGGTCCGTCTCCCATGCAATAATGGCCCTAGGCTTCCTACAGGTGGGAAGGCTAACTGCACCTGCCTAAAAGCAGTTCTGCATTGTACGGGAGTATGGCAAGGGCCCATCCATATTTTGTACCAACAAATGGCAGAAAAGAGCACTGGCTACCAGGGAAGCCAGACGAGCATTTATTCCAGTGCAATGCAGAGGGTGAACCCACTGAATAAGTACTTTTAAAAGCAGCCCATAGTTGGGTTTTAAGTTGGGCTCTAGACCAGAACCCTTGATACAACTTCTTCTAACATAGATACAGAACATGTTGCTGATAAAAACATGCAGACGGGGCACTTTTTTTCCCCCTTAATCATCGGCACCATTCCAACATATCCACAAACAGCAGGACAGTTTCCCGAAAAGCAATTTCCTCTCCCTCTCCTTCCCGGGGTTTTATCAGTGCTCACTTTCTCCCCGTCTCACAGCTTGAACTCAATAAAACACCATCACTCAAGAAGAGAGAGGAAACATGGTTTCAATTCTGCAGTTCCTGCAAACCCATATACCTTTTAGATAAATGGAAAGCAAACGTTTGTCGCGGGAGTAGCGATAGATCAATATGAAGGTTAGAAGCTGGTGCTGGAATCTAAAACATTCACACATGAGATTTGCTGTTGCTAATATCTTGCAGAAACCATAGAAGGTTTAGGCTCGGGACAGTTTTGGTCTTTATGCATGTACAGTGTTGTCTGTTGATTCCCGCGGTGTTCAAGTCCAGTGGGCCAGATCCACAAAGAATTACGCCGGCGTATCTACAGATACACCGGCATAATTCTAATTTCCCACCGGCGTATCTTTGTTTTGTATCCACAAAACAAGATATGCCGAAATTACGCTAAGAAGCGACTGGTGTAACGTTATTACACCATTGTCTCTTAGGTGCATATTTACGCTGGACGCTAGGGGCGCTTCCGTCTATTTCCAGCGTAAAATATGCAAATGAGCGAGATACGCAAATCCACGAACGTACGAGCGGCCGGCGCATTCCCTTTATATTGTTAGTGTAAGCGTTTCTTCGGCGTAAAGCTACCCCTGCTATATGGAGGCGCAGCCAATGTTAAGTATGGACGTCGGGCCAGTGTCTAATTTTCCGTCGTCCACGTCGTTTGCGTAACCCGTTTGCGAATAGGGAATTGCGTAAATTACATATACGTTGTTTTCATTGACTATTTGTGACGTGATTTCACGCATGCGCACTGGGATACGATTACGGCTGGCGCATGCGCAGTTGAAAAAAAACGTCGTTTGCATCGGGACATTCATAATTATAATAAAACACGCCCCCCCACTAGTAAATTTGAATTACACCCGCGAACGCCGGGCCATTTACGCTACGCCGCCGTAAGTTACATCGGCATTTCTTTGAGGATAAGGAAAATGCCGCTGTCACTTACAGAAGTGTAGCGTAAATGAGACACGTCGCGCAGGCGGCCAAGGTATGTGGATCTGGCCCAGTATGTCTACCATGAACTCACTATAAAGTCTAAAAGGCATGTAACCTCACATCTAGTTATTTCTGCCAATTACAGTCATGCCAACATTGGAATAAAAATAGAATTTCAGTTAGATCACCAGTGGACTAAGGCCCCAATTACACTTAAGCAGGGCAGAACTTAGGGTGGCGGGGGCCCCTGGGCTTGAGTCACTTTCGGGCCCTACCTTCTATACATTTGTAGCACCCATGTACGTTTAGGTACCGGTGCTGTTCTAAATTTAAGGGGGATAAGAGAGTTAGTTGGCTCTTATGTAGTTGATTTGTTAAAGCGGAGGTTCACCCTAAATCAACTATCTGCCATTCGATCCAGCATACTGCTGACATGTGCAGTATGCTGTTTTTTTTTGTACTTATCGTTTTAATCAGGCGTTCTTATCTGGCACCGAGCGGGGATTCCTTCCGGGGATAGGTGTTCCTAAGGCAAGCCTAGTTGATTGACAGGCTAGTAAAGCACGTCACGCTTCCGAAAATAGCCAAAGTGACACTCGGCAATTTACGGCGCCTGCGCAGTCAGCTCTACACGGCAGGCGCAGGCGCCGTATAGCACCGTAAACAGTCGAGTGTCACTTTGGCTATTTTCGGAAGGCTTGACACGCTTTACCAGCCTGTCAATCAACTAGGCTTGCCTTAGGAACGCCTATTCCCCGCAGGAATCCCCACTCGGAGCCGGATAACGAAGGCTGATAAAACGATAAGTACAAAAAAAAAAACCCAGCATACTGCAGATGTCAGCAGTATGCTGGATCGAATGGCAGATTGTTAATTTTTTGATGACCCTCCGCTTTAAATTGGGGTTATACCTCGTCTCGGCTGTGTTTGAGTTCACTCTGTTGTTCCTGGGGTGCTGTTTTCACCCCAGGACGATAGGTGGCAGCAGTGGAGTCGAAGAAAGTGTGCTCTCTCTCCACAGCCAATAGGGATGGTTATGCCTCGCTGGGAGAGGGTATTTAGGAGCCAGACATTTTGTGTCCGGGGTTCTTCTAAAGTGCGTCACCCACCTTCAGGGTGTATGCACCACGCGCCCCGGCGTTATGGCCTACCAGGCCGGGGTGCACGGTTCCCGGCCCACTTTGGCTCGGAACATCTGAGTCGTGGGTGGGCGCAGTGTTCGACTGGGTCCTTATGATCCATTGGGGATCGAGGTGGCTGGACACTGAGAGGCTGGATGTCGGTTGCCTGTCAGTCAGCAACCTAACTACAAAACTACCTGAAGTGACTCACGCCTAAAGTCTATTGAGAAGGATTGTCACTGTGATCTAAGTTCTGGGGAGGGCATGTGGCAGAGGTCCTTTCCCTCAAAGTGTTCCGAGTGATATTCTGGCTGCCAGGCCTATGGCAGAGGCCTATCCAGGTATAAAAAACCCACTCTGGCTAGAGTGGTGAAGAAGATAGAAGTGCTATTGGAAGCAGGACTGCCTCCCTCATTGTTACGCCTGAACCTGCTATTACTTCTTCTAATACATCTTTTCCTTCACTGCACGTTTTACTGTTTACCATGTTGGATAAATAAAAGCACAAGAAAAAAAAGACACCTGCTGTTTGGACAATCCATCATTACTGCTCTCATCAACTACCCTAGACGGTGGAGCTATAGAGGTAACAGGCCATCCCATGTCTTACCAGCAGCTCCTCATGTTGTCCCGAAGGACATGATGTATACTGCGCATGGGCACAAAAAAGTATTCAAAGGGCAAATCCAGCAATTGGACCCAAAGTAACATGCCACATCCAGCAAAAGGACAGACACTGGGCATAAAATTGCAAAAATAGCTTCATAAGGGTAATAAAAAAAGAAAGACAGTTTGTCTACTTGGACGGAGGACAACACTGATCAATGTCCCTAGAACATGTAAAAATGCTAGACCAATCAACACACTTTAAATGAAAAATTAAATGACTGACATATTATTGAAAAAAATTCAACGTAAACGGGCAGGGCCCCCTATTGGGCGGGGCCCATGGGCTTGAGCCCAGTCAAGCCCAATGGTAAGTCCGGCCCAGCACTTAAGCAATATGTAGCAGTACTGGGACCCCTGCCAGGGAGGGGTTTTACCTGTCTGGAGCTTGGGAGGGATGGCCTGGAAGGATCCCACCACAGAAGGCAGTTGGAGGGACCCTAACCAGAGTGGCAGCAAAAGCAAAAAGAGACAGCTAGAAGATCAGCACAGGGAAGACTGTAGCAGGTCTCTCTTGAAGACAGTGGCTGCCCAAACTGTTTAAATTGTACGTAGCTTCAGCTGATTGGCTGAGGTGGAGACTGTGACATCATTCGTCCACCTCTCCACCTCGGACAATCAGTAGAAGCCTTGTATTAATTTATAAAATACATAGCCTCCTGTGAATGGCTGAGCACCTGACTCAATTTTGATTCAGTGAACCGGAAGTCCTTGTATGTTGCTGGGACACAGTGCTATATAATGTATGCAGCTAATTCTACATACAGTTTATACAATGCACACATCTGCTGTAAAATGCGTTGTTGGCCAGGAAAATGTAGGGGAGCCGATAAAAGACAACATACTAACTTCCCTTCCCTTGGAAGGTGTTCAGTGACACCATCAGCCCTGGTACACCTAACTACAATCCAGAGAGCACTGGTCACAAATAGCTTCTTCAATGACATACCATATTTGCCGGTGTAAAAGGCGACTGGGCGTATAAGATGACCCCCTAATTTTACATTTTTTTAAAGATTTTTGGCCTGTATTCACTGTATAAGACAACCCCCCTTCGGAGGCTTTTGACGCTTCATATTTCTTCCTTCTGGAGCCATATTCTTCTTCCTTCTTGCTGGAGCCAATCACAGCGAGCAATGTATTCTATTAATGAATACAAAGCCTGCTTGGATTGGCAGAGGCTGTAACATCATCAGCCCACGCGTCTCTGGCTCTCAAAGCCAATCTGAGCAGGCTACTGTATGTAGCCTTTTTCGGATTGGCAGAGGTTGTTACTCCAATCCGAGTAGGCTCTGTATTCATTTCAATACATCGCTCACCGGGATTGGCTAAGCCAGGAATCCTCAAACTATATACTGTATGTAGCCAAAGCTACATATAGTATTACCGCACATCCAACAGACATCCGAGCAGCTGACCTGGCGTATAAGACGACCCCTGCTTTTTGGCCATTTTTTTTAAGTGTAAATGGTCGTCCTATACGCCAGCAAATACAGTACATCCAAAAAAAGGAAACAAGGCCAAGTGACTCATCTATGCCTGATAACATGAGAACTGGTGCGCAGAAAAAAATAGGTATGCAGTCATCATACACCAACTTGCTTTGTTTTTAAAAGATGGAAAATAGACTTGCATTTTAATTATTCTTGGTGTGTAAAACATCTCTCTTAAAACAACTGTGCAGAAAAATGCCAGCAGGTGCTTTGGACCGATGAATTCAAATTTGAAATGTTTGGCTGTAACAGAAATATGAACAAATATTGGGCTTTGAATTTTAAAGGAAAAGGTAAAAAAAAAAAGAGGATCCCAGCAATAGAAGAGCTTGTAGACACACCTCTGCAATGGCCCATGTGTTCGACTTTCTCTCGGTTTTAGCACTGCAGCCTCTGTAGGACTATACACTCTAGTGTTGAATGCCAGTGTCCCCAGCAAGCACTGTGGTTCCATCCTCCATACCAGGGGTCTCCAAACTTTTCAAACAAAGGGCCAGTTTATTGTTTTTCAGCCTTTAGGAGGGCCGGATTGTGGCCATCGGGGGTAGAAAAAGCCCCAAGCCCAGCATTGGGGAGAATAAATATGTCCTCATAGTTTGCGATCAGTAGGATAAGGAGTAGTGCCACTATTAGTAAGAGCAATTGTATCTCATCATTGGTATCAGTGAAAGAGAAAGTGCCTCCTTTGTTGGAGTCAGTGGGAAGAATAGTGCCTCATATCAGTGGAAGGAATAATGCCCTGAGGGCCGGATAAAGGCTAGCAAAGGACCGTATCTGGCCCTCGGGCCACAGTTTGGAGACCCCTGCTCAATACCATACATCACTACTAATGGAACCTCAAGGGTTGTTCTTTAGTAGAAGAAAAGGGATCATTTTTTTTTTTGCTTTTTGTAGCCTCCTGTTGGACTTCTTGAATCTCCTGGTGCAAGTGGTGGAACCACTTAACGAGCAGTACACACTATTATTGAGCCGCCTACTCCAATTACATTGAAGTTTCACTGATGGCTTTTGCTCAGTTGAGTACTGATGTTCCTTTGACGACCTTGGGTTTTAAAACATTTATTGAATCCTGGGTTGGGTGTCTCCATAATCCCAACCAAATCCGCTCTGGCTCATATTCAATCCATCATCAGTTTTCTCTTCCATCACATCCAATTTATGCCATCACGGATTCCATCCCCATTCCAAGACCACAAAAGATCTTTTTTGAAGTAGCAACTTTTGGCAAGATCCTTGTGCCTTGTCAGCGTACTCCCCACATCTCCTTGCTTGATTCTTCTCTGGCTCTATAATCATAGACCCTAGGTTTAATACCCTACAATAATATTAATTTTGGATAGACCTCAGTATAATCCATTCTATAGATCAACTAATCACGGGAAACCATTCTGAAAGCAGTAAGAAAGTTCAACTTAAAATGATCAATGTTGTTTTTGGACTTTTCCAAAGGCTCTTATATTATGCGAGTAAAAAAAAAAAAAAAAAAAGTGAAACTTTAAAACACGGGTGAAAGAAGACATTTCCTTAAGTGGACTTGTAATGAGGTGTGAACATTCTAGGAACAGAATGAGAGAACTTAAGACAGAGCTGGAAGGAAGATGCTTTTTAACGAGGTGCGGGCTGAGACCGGGAATAGTGAGTTCAGTATATAAAAGGGAATGACAGAATACAATATTGAGTTATGTCTACGCTAAGGTTTCTCAAGTAGGGGGCTGGACGTCTGTTGGAAGACAGTGCCGTTTTTATAGAGAATCTTGGCTGCCACTAAATATCATTAGTAATATGGCAATTTAAAGGTCCTTTGCCAAAAAATGCAAGAATACACTACGCATAAAATATAATTAATAGTGTTCAGATTTCTACAGTACTATTTTGGAATAAAAGAACTCACAGAAGTCATGGATTGCATTGTTCATTGCATTTCATTATTTATAGATTTATGTTTAGCAACGAGCATAGATCTTTAAAAATCTTATCCTTAGAAATTATATTAATAAAGAAAAAAAAAACATATATATGTAGCACTACCCCCGTAGGAGCTGCTGGTTTGTTTTTGGGCCTGCACGTTGCCTCAACATTCGTCGTCTAGGGGAAGAAAATCTGAAAGAACACCAATGTCCATACACAAGATGTAAAACCTCTGATGCCCTGTACACACGATCGGTTCATCCAATGAAAACGGTCTGATGGATTTTTTCATCAGATATCCGATGAAGCTGTCTTTCATCAGTCTTGCCTACACACCATCAGTTAAAAAAATGCCTGTGTCAGGACACAACGACGTGCTGAGAAAAATGAAGTTCAATGCTTAATTCTGAGCATGCGTTTATTTTTAACCAATGGATTTCCCCACAGACGACCGATGGGAAAAAAAACGATGGGCCCACACACGATCGGTTCGTCTGATGAAAACGGTCCATCAGACCGTTTTCATCAGACAAACCGATCGTGTGTACGCGGCATAACTGTCAGGTTTTATTCTTTTGCTCAAAACTTGTGAAGAAGGTAGAAGGATGAAGGGGGAAGAGAAGGTTTAGGTACACGGTACAGATCAGCCGGAATGATGCACGAACCAGTTGGATAACAGTCTCTGCCACAGACTGATTGAGAAAAAATTGAACAGTCCGGAATCCTCCGCCACAGGATGTAATACCTGAACTTCCAGCCTTACAGTTAAAGAGCCTTTAAGCCGACCTGGCGAACTGCAGGACAACTTGAGTTGTGGATCCCTCCTTAATAAAGTCACCAGGCCTATGCCGAGACATAAGCCTTTTGCTTGATCTCCTCCAGGGCAGGTCCTCCCCTGGTTTCCTTCATTAAGTGTAGTTTCCTTCACTGAGATGGACAGCTTGGGATCTCTCTGGATTCGTATGCCCCAGTCAGCATAACTGGGTCTACTAGTAGAGATGCAGCCTCGGCCAACGTGGTCCCGGGACTGGAAATCACACAACACATACTTCGTGCCAGGAGGGCCACGAGGCGAAGGACCCCAAAATATGGTGTCTTCCCATTAATGATCCCATCCCGGCATGCACAGCGGGGCACCACTCCCACTGGGCTGTTCCCGAGGAAAGATACTCAATGATCTATGGCTTGCTCTTGTTCCAACACGCCTGTGGGGGTATCACCACCCACAGGCAACAGTGGGAAAATGCTATCAGGCACAGCCACTGCCAGGACAGAGGCTAATTTAGAATAAATCATACAGTCTGGGCCACATTATCGGCTCAGACACCCACTAAATTTAACATAGCACCCAGTCATTTTGGAGCAGGGCACTACACCATTACCATATTCCAGCTAACCTTAGTAACTGGAATACAGCTGAGGGTCACATACCACCAATGAGCCCCCCACACTTCCATCTCAACTGTATTTTCTTCCACCACCAAAAGACAAACCACTGCCACACGATCAGCTGCCGTGACGTCCTTTGCTCATATTGCACCTGCAAAGAGATAAAGCAAAACAAACAAACAAAACACAGGGAGGGTGGGTAGGAAACTGCCTGCTTGTCACCTGTCCCTTATCTGCTGTCCAGGAGACCCCACCTATCCCTTAACTAACTACCACAAACCCTCCTCATCCTGTTGCTCCAACCAATCCACCTCTCGCCCATTCTCCACCTACAATCCTTAACCCCATAGTTAAAAAATAAAAAAGATCCTTGCATTGGCAATAAGTATGGTAGACTGCAGCCCCCCACCCTGGTAGATACCCCCTAGAGGGTACTATATGGCGTAGAACATGGGTTATGGGGGTAATGGCGCTGTCTATACTACTTCCCAAGGTTATACTCTCCCATTTTTTCATTTTCCTCTTTAACCTTGGGGAGGAGTATAGACAGCGCCATTACCCCCATAACCCATATTCTTAACCTCATAGTTGTTTCCCCTTCTCACACTGTCATCCCGGTCCTGCATTATCTTTTATTTTCTCTTGCTCCGGGCCTTACTTTATAGTCATATAGCCAGAGGAAGGGTCTGCAGGAGCCTGGTATTTTACCTGAGATCCACTGATTGTGGTTGCAATGCTTTGCAGTCTCCAATGAACAAATGCATAATTTACCTGCATTTACCTGCAAAGATATGTTTATTTTTCTTTCCAAATTGAATGGAACCTAAAAAAAAAAATTAAAATTGGTCATACATGCACTTGAATCATGATTTCACATCTTATTCTACTGTATGTGATATCTCAGCAGTAGTGCATGCTTTGATATTCATGTGTTCGTGCAGAGGTTCAGACCTAAATGTAGTTTGTCATATACATCTTGTACTAGCAGCGAATATATTTAAAGCATACAGGAAAAAAGGCCTGTTTCATATTAAGGCAGTGTAGAGAGGAAGCAGGGAACAACATGCAAAGCAGCAAAATCAAAACCACAGTTCATTCTTATTAGAGTGATATGTGCCGAACTTGTCTGTGTGTGTGTGTGTGTGTGTGCGTGTGCTGTGTTTAATGTCTTAAAGCAGGGGTAGGCAACCTCTGCCCTCCAGCTGTGGTGAAACTACAAGTCCCACAAGACATTGCAAGACCCTGACAATCACAGGTATGACTCCTAGAGGCAGAGGCATAATGGGATTTGTAGCTTCACCTGAGCTAGAGTGCCGAGGTTGCCTACCCCTGTCTTAATAATTGTTCCACGTCATATTAATTTTAAAGTATTTTTTTTTACAGGTTTAATTTCACGTTGAATGGTTTGTTTGGGCCAAGCTGCCCAAAGAAACTAATTCCATTACAGAACAATGTGGCCACTGTGTGTGCTTTCATATACTGTAGTAGTATTATCTACATACAGTAAGTGGCGCTGTACAGGCAACTTCCCCTCTGCTGCTGGAATTAAAGAGAGGCTTCTCCACCATTCAGGAGAAATCTTGTATTTGTATCAATGAACTCAAGGCTTCCTCTGATTGCCAATTAGAGGAAGGCTTGCATTCCTCCAAAAATATATAAAAAAAACTTTTTTTCCCCCTTAGTTTAGGCCGATTAGTATTCTTCTACTTTTTTTTGGTAAAAAAATCCAAATAAGCGTTTATTGATTGGTTTGCGCAAAAGTTATAGCATTTACAAAATAGGAGATAGTTTTATGGCATTTTTATTAATATTTTTTTTTTACTAGTAATGTCAGCGATCGGACCGGGGGAGGGCAACCACATGGAGCTAGCCCAGGATGAGTGTATGATTTGCCCAATAATCCAAGAAACTTTATGGATCTATATACAAATATATAGAAGGATAACGCAGGCTAGATATAAAGTTCTGCCCTGTAAAGTAGTGGTGCATGTAACCTGGAGGGCTGAGGCCCACACACCTCCACGTTACATGCACCACCACATTTGCTTCCGGTGGGACAAGTACCATTTTGCTCCAGTTGGAAAAATTAGTAGCAAACAAATTTACTGATGTGTGCTTTATGCTATAGTAAATTCTGTTGGGTGAATAATAGAACATGGTGTTAAAACTATAATGCCCTGTACACGCGATCGGTCCATCTGATGAGAACGGTCTGATGGACTGCTGTCATCGGTTAACCGATGAAGCTGACTGATGGTCCATCGCGCCTACACACCATTGGTTAAAAAAAATGATCGTGTCAGAACGCGGTGACGTAGAACACAACGACGTGCTGAAAAAAATGAAGTTCAATGCTTCCAAGCATGCGTCGACTTGATTCTGAGCATGCGTGGATTTTTAACCAATGGTCGTGCCTACAAACGATGTTTTTTTTTTCTTAAATTTAAAACAAGTTGGATTTTTTTAACCTATGGATAAATAACCGATGGCGCCCACACACGATCGGTTTGGTCCAATGAAAACGGTCCATCGGTTTGACCGATCGTGTGTATGCGGCCTTAGGCCGCGTACACACGATCAGACCGGTCCGATGAAACTGGTCTGAAGACCAGTTTCATCAGACAAATTCGATGGTGTGTACGGCCCATCAGACCGTTGTCTGTCGGACCAAAGTTTTAAAATCTGTCCGATGGACACCTGTCCTGTCGGACAGATTCGATGGTTAGTACACAAAAGCATTGGACCAAAAACCCGCACATGCTCAGAATCAAGTCGACGCATGCTTGGAAGCATTGAACTTCGTTTTTTCATCACGTCGTTGTGTTTTACGTCACTGTGTTCTGGTCTGATCGGATTTTTGGTCCGATGGTGTGTACGCACATCAGACCATGAGACCACTTCAGCGTGGTCCGATGAAAACGGTCCGTCGGACAAGTTTCATCGGACCGGTCTGATCGTGTGTACGCGGCCTTAGACTAATCGTTGCCCACATTCTCCACCAAAAAAAATAAAAACTATTAGACTAGATCATTTTATGTGAACTTGGAATTGTAATCTTTTTGTACAAATAAACTTTTTTCTTTTAAAGTGTTATACTTCTTATAAAGTTATTTTCTTGTTAATAGTCTTTTAGGGTGCCATAAAGTCCCATGGGAGATGCATTGTATCTGTCTACAGTACATTACACTTTTATTCTTGAGTTTACGCCTCCAGCTCCTCCAAAACTGAAATACCATTTTTTTTTAGTGGATGGATCCTTTAAAGCTTGTATAACTATTTGAGCCCAGCCCCAGCATTTTTGGAACAAAATAATATTTATAAAACAACCGAGGAGGTGATTTATTTACACCACATTTAGACAACCAAGATCCAATCACATCTAATGTCATGGAAAGTGAAATTCTCTATTGAAATGTTTTATCTGAATCTTGGCTTGCCAAATATTCTTGCTGAACAAGATAATAAATAAATGCCACATACACAAACAAAATCTGCTCCCTGGTGGTTTCAATTTCCTCTTCCGTGCGTGTTGTCTTGATGTCGCTGTAATAAGCAATCTATTTTAAAATCCATTCTTAAAGCATCTGACAAGCGTTTAATCCAGATAAACAAAGACCAAGAGTCAAAGTAGTTGTTATCTCCACTGTTGACCTAAGAATAGAAAAAAAATGTCTAGACTTGCCCCACCCATCACAAACAAAAAACTTTTAAAGGCAATCTAGGTGCCACCAGGTGTTAGCTAGTAGCCTACTTCAGATGGGTCAACCCTAACCCCCCCCCCATCCAATAACGATGTAGTATGACAGTACGATGCTGATGCCCTGCATTAAATTGCGGGATGTGATTGGGTTCTGGTTTGGATTTACTAAAGGTAACTGGGTTTCAGAGGCTCTTGAGACACCCCAACACACCTAAGAAAACATACATACTAATTAAGATGTCAAGTCCTCTATAGTGGATAACTCAATCAGTTGACCAGACGTATGGACGACGTCTATGTTGTCGAAACGCGCGTCGGGCATAACTATAGTGGTGATGTTTTCACGCTTGCTTACCAGCTGGAGTGAAGTGGAGTTGATTTTGCTTTTTTTTTTTTTTTTTGATGTCACAATGTAGAGTATAAGATTTCCTATCATCTGTGCCCAGTCTTGCCACACAGAGTTAATCCAGCGTTGAGTAATCCTTGTTTATTGTTCAGTGAAAATTAACAGGATTCCAGATAAAAACCTGCCAAAATATAAAGTCCGTTTCTCTCTTCTTGCTTTGAGTGACGGGTTATTTACATATCTTACATATCTAGCTTGGACATGTTTATCATATGCTATGTTATTGTTTGTTTTTGCTTTGAAGTTGCTGTTAACCTGCTCTGTTCTCCACACTTCCTGCTTGTCTGTTTCCTTATAAGCAACATACTGGGAGCTTTCTCACGGTGGTCTAAGCTGTCATTACTGTGTGTCTAAAACTTCCCAGAACCAATCAGATTCATTTTAAAAACAAAACACTTCCCTGGATTTGTTTGTTTTTGTTATGTGTTTCTATTTCTACTTTGCAGAAACATGAAGCCAGTTCAAAAGTGAAACAAGCCTGAATGCACATTATATGATTGATTTTTATCTATTTTTAATCATTTTGAAAAGGACCCTATACCCTATACCCTGTAAACATTCATTTCAGCAAAAAAAATGTTTTCCTTTAGTGACCCTTTAACCCCTTGCGATCACCCCCCTGTCACAGTGTCACTGAATGCAGTGATCATATATGTATGATCACTGTATTTAGTGTCAGTGTGACAGGCAGTTAGTGTTAGGTCCAGGGTAGCCCTTGTACCCCCCCCTAATAAAGTTTTAACCCCTTGATCACCGCCCTAGTTAACCCTTTCACTTCCTATTGCCAGTGTCACTAAGCCATCATTTTTCTGATCGCTGTATTAGTGTCGCTGTTCCCGCTAGGTAGCTATTTTTTTTTTTTGCTATTTTTTTTTACTAAAGACATGTGGCTAAATAAAATTTGACCTAAATGTTTGACTAAAATTTTTATTTGATTTTTTTTTTATAACAAAAAGTAAAAAATATTGATGCAGTGCCGAATCGCAAAAAGGGGCCTGGTCCTTTACCTGCATTTTGGTCCGGGTCTTAAGTGCTTAAAAAACAAATTTCTTCATCAGTTTTGGCCAATGTGTATTCTTCTACATATTTCTGGTAAAAAAAAAAAAAAAACGCAATAAGCGTATATTAATTGGTTTGCGCAAAAGTTATAGCGTCTACAAACTGTGGTAAAGGTTAATGGCATTTTATGCCATTTTTATTATTATTTGATTTTTTTTTACTAGTAATGGCAGTGATCTGCATTTTTTAGCGGTACTGCGACATTGCAGCGGACAGATCGGACACTTTTGACACATTTTTTGCGACCATTGACAGTTATACAGCGATCAGTGCTTTAAAAATGCACTGATTACAGTGTAAATGTCACTGTCGGGGAAGGGGTTAACACTAGGGGCGATCAATGGGTTAAATGTGTTCCCTCGTGAGTGTTTTTTACTGTGGGGGATGTGACTGACTGGGGGAGGAGACATATCGCTGTTTGTAATTACTACAAACAGCAGATTGTCTCTTCTCCCCTGTCAGAACAGGGATTTGTGTGTTTATACACACAAATCCCCTGTCTGGCTCTCGTGCCCACGATTACGGGTGGCCGGCAGCGATTAGGCCCGCCGGCCACGCGAAGCGTGCGTTTGTGAGCCTTCTATGGCTCTTAACCAACAAACCACTTAAAGCGGTTGTAAAGGTACATTTTGTTTCCCCCTAAATAGCTTCCTTTACCTTAATGCAGTCCTCCTTCACTTACCTCATCCTTCCATTTTGCTTTTAAATGTCCTTATTTCTTCTGAGAAATCCTCACTTCCTGTTCTTCTGTCTGTAACTCCACACAGTAATGCAAGGCTTTCTCTCTGGTGTGGAGAAAGCCTCTTGAGGGGGAGGGGGCGAGCAGGAGTGTCAGGACGCCCACTAACACACAGCTAACTTCTCCTGCTCGCCCCCTCCCCCTCAAGAGGCTTTCTCCACACCAGGGAGAAAGCCTTGCATTACGGTGTGTATATACAGTGTATATTTATACACTGTATAGCTTAGATAGATCAGTACTTTCTAATTTACTGGCAGGCAGGTGATTGTGCTATTTAAAGACGTTATCACAGGTATAGACACCCAGCAGGTACAATATTTAAAGGAATTTTATTTTTATTTTTTTAATTTAAGCATCATTAAAATCATTGCTCCTGGAGCAGTGATTTAATGATGCTTAACCTCCTTGGCGTTTTTCCCGTGTCTGACACGGGGTAAAAATTTGCTGCTACTATTGTTGATCCCGTGTCAGACACGGGCTCGCCTGCTGAATCCAGAGACTGTTTACTTACCTTCTCCTGGATCCAGCGATGCATCCACGCTGTGTGAGCGACGGGTGCTCGCTCGATTCACACAGCGTCCCCGTGTGCCGCCGAGCTCCGTTCCCTGCGACGTTACGTGGCGGAGAAGGCCAAATTCAAAAAGTAAACAAACACTTTACATACAGTACAATGTAATCTTATGATTACAGTACTGTATTAAAAAATACACACCCCCCATGTCCCTAGTGGTCTGCCCAGTGCCCTGCATGTCATTTTATATAATAAAAACTTTTCTTTCTCCCTGCAAACTGTAGATTGCCCATAGCAACCAAAAGTGTCCCTTTATGGCAAAAATTGTTTTAGAGCAGCTAAAAAACAGCGATAATAAATTATAATCACTTGCAGAATTTAGCGATAGCGATCTGTGGGGAAATTCGTCATAAAAAAAAAAAATTATGACAGCAAAAATTCTGCAACTGAGCAAATTTCAGTGATTTTGATTTGATTACATTATTGAATAATTTTTACTATAATTATATTATTATTTGTTATAATTTTTTATAATTATTTATTATATTATAATTTTTAATAAAAAAAAAAAAAAAAATCATACCCGGGATGCCTATTAGACTCTTGTTTAGATAGATTTAAGTAAGTACTTACTAAGAATTGCAGGCCTATAATACATAACACCACATTTCCTTGCAAAACAATTGCAACGCTTTTGGTACAAAATTCCAGACAGAATCATAACGCCAGGGAGGTTAACTTAAAAAAATATATAAAAAATACCTTTAAATATTGTACCTGCTGGGTGTCTATAGTTTGCCTGTGAAAACGTCTTTGAGAACCCGGGTCTTCCCCGAGGGAACATGTATCAATGGAAAAAAAGTTTTAAAAACGGTAATTTTTTCAGGAGTCCTGCTCTGTTTTTTCCATTGATACATGTTCCCTGGGGCAAGACCCGGGTTCTCAAAGACGTTTTCCAATAACTTGAATATTGGTCTTTAACCACTTCCTTACTGGGCACATATACCCCCTTCCTGACCAGGTGAAATTTCAGCTTGCGGCACTGCATCGCTTTAACTGACAATTGCGCGGACGCCAAACAAAATTGGCGTCCTTTTTTCCCCACAAATAGAGCTTTCTTTTGGTGGTATTTGGTCACCTCTGCGGTTTTTATATGTTGCGCTATAAACCAAAAAGGACGACAATTTAAAAAAAAAATACAATATTTTTTACTTGTTGCTATAAAAAATAGCCCAATTTAAAAAAAAAAAATTCAGTTTAGGCCGATAAATATTCTTCTACATATTTTTGGTAAAAAAAAAAAAAAATCGCAATAAGCGACTGGTTTGCGCAAAAGTTATAGCGCCTACAAAATAAGGGACAGAATTATTATTTTGTATTATTTATTTTTTTACTAGTAATGGCGGCGATCTGCGATTTTTATTGCGACTGCGACATCATGGCGGACACATCGGAACACTTTTGACACATTTTTGGGACCATTCACATTTATACTGCAATCAGTGCTAAAAAATATGCACTAATTACTGTATAAATGTGACTGGCAGAGAAGGGGTTAACACTAGGGGGTGAGGAAGGGGTTAATGTGTATCCTGCATTGTGTTCTAACTGTGGGGGGAGGGGGGGTGACTGGGGGGTGACCGATCTGTGTCCCTATGTACAAGGGACACAGATCGGTCTGCTCTCTCCAGTGACAGGACGCTGTCATTGTGAGAGCCGGCAATGAGAGATGATCTCATATGTTTACATATGAGATCATCTCTCATTTGCCGCACAGATCGTATCGCAAACGGCCACTCTGATTGGCCGTTCGCGGCGATCTGTGATTGGCTGTGTCCAAGGGACACGGCCAGTACACAAGTTCCCCGCTGCGCACTCTGGAGCGCGCGCTGGGAACAAAGAAAGGGGCTGCCGTGAAAACACGGCGGCCCGGAGATTTAGAACCACCCTGCGGCCGCATATAGTCGTACGGCCGTATGGAAGTGGTTAAAATGAGCGTTTTTGAATTTGAACGTTCGAGTCCCATAGACTTCAATGGGGTTTCTAAGTGTCCGTGCGAACCCGCGGTCTGTTCGACAGTTCTGGTGCGAACCGAACGCGGGGGTGTTCGGCTCATCCCTACTAACAATCATAAACTATGTGTGCTGAAGTCATAATAAATTAACTTGTAGCACTATTCTAAGCGTAGAAACATAAATAACACAATTTATGTGCAAATATTGGTGACAATGTCCCCAATAAAGACAGTGCTATATAACACATTGAGGTTGATTTACTAAAACTGGAGAGTAACAAATCTGGTGCAGCTCTGCATGATAGTCTATCAGCTTACACTATATTACCAAAAGTATTGGGACACCTGCCTTTACACACACATGAACTTTAATGTCATGCCAGTCCCAGTCTATAGGGTTCAATATTGCGTTGGCCCACCCTTTGCAGCTTTAACAGCTTCAACTCTTCTGGGAAGGCTGACCACAAGGTTTAGGAGTGTGTCTATGGGAATGATTAAACATTCTTCCAGAAATGCATTTGTGAGGTCAGGCACTGATGTTGGACGAGAAGGCCTGGCTCACAGTCTCTACTTACTCATCCATGTCTTTATGGACTTTGCTTTGTTTCACCACTTCCATACTGGGCACTTTTACACCTTCCTGCCCAGACCAATTTTTAGCTTTCAGCGCTGTTGCACTTTAAATGACAATTGCGTGGTCATGCTACACTGTACCCAAACTAAATTTTTATCATTTTGTAACCACAAATAGAACTTTCTTTTGATGGTATTTGATCACCTCTGGGATTTTAATTTTCTGCAAAAAAAAAAAAAATTACTGAAAATTTTGAAAAATATATATATTTTTTTTCAGTTACAAAACATTGTAAATAAGTAAGTTTTCTCCTTCACTGAAGGGCACTGATGGCACCAATGAGGTGGCACTGATGAGGTGGCATTGATGGCCACTAATATGCGGCACTGATAGGTTGCACTGATAGGCGGCACGGATGGGCACTGATAGGGGGCACGAATGGGCACTGATAGGCGGCACAGATGGGCACGGATAGGCGGCACAGATGGGCACGGATAGGTGACAGATGGGCACAGATAGGTGACACAGATGGGCACTGATAGGTGGTATAGATAGGCACTGATAGGTGGCACAGATGTGCACTGATAGGTGGCACGGATGGGCATAGATGTGCACTGATAGGTGGCACTAATGTACTGCAATGTGTTGTATGGCGGGCGTCAAGCGGTTACATTTCAATGTTTTTTTTTTTTTTTTTTTTTAGAAGCACGTGATTAGAGCCCAAGGCACTAATTGGCTTCATAAAAGGGTGGGCTCAGACAGCATTCTATTTTAGGAAAAAAGGACCTAGGGACCCAAAGTGGACAATTTCGGAAAATATGTAGTTAAATGTAGGAAGGAGCATTATTTTTACAAGGTTTTGTCCTCCCAAACAAATTTAGGGGGAAGAGTAGACCAAGATGTACATTTCTCCTTAAGCATAGATAAAAGGGGAAGGAGGTTACGGTCATGAAAACCTGCAGCGTCTCGAGTAACCTGTATCTCTAGGTACCTGAAATTCCTGTACCTAACCCAGCTGAGAAGGAGATCCTAGTCTTACTGCCTGGCCATCTATAGAAAAAAGGAAAAAAAATATGATTTTTACATGTAGAAGAGGAGTATCAGAATTGGTTGTAAACCCCAGTCGTGAAATTTGAACTAAGCACATATCTGTAGTGTTTGCCTGTCCAAAGCTCTAATTGTGATTTCTCTCTGGTGCTTTGTTCCTCTGTTATCAGCATGAGTCACTTTGAGGAAGTTTTTCCGACACATGAGATAACATAAGGTAAACGTTGTATCGGGGAGCGAGATAAAAACGGAGCTTGTCTATTCAGAATACAGCTCTACATGTTTCTTCATTCCGCTGCCTATGTGGAGGAGGGGGGGGGGGTGTCCCTTTCCTCCAATCAACTCCCACACAGTGTAGCTACAGCCTTTCCACACTCTTCTCTGTGCTGCTGACAAAGTAAGTTTTTTTAACTCAATATGCTTGTTTAAAAGAGTGTAGAGGGCGAAAACTGCAGTTAAACAAGTAAAACCCATGTAGGAGGATTTGTTTGATCTCTGTGTATCATCTGAGGATAGTCACTTCACTGGGTACATGTGAGGGTTTACATCCACTTTAGCCGTCATTATACTGCAGCAGGTTGGCTCGTTCCTACAAATCACCGGTGTAGGTGTACGTTGGCTCTTTTGAGACCTATAGAAGGCACACACGCACGCTGCATGCGCAAGGCCCGGTGGCCGCAATGTCCCTCCCACGATCGCTAGACAGATGCTCGTTCTGACAGGGAAGTAGAGAGAGATCTGCTATTCCTAGTGATCAGAAACAGCGATCTCATTCTCCTCCTCCTGTCAGTCCCCTCCCCCCACGGTTAGAAACACCTCCCAGGGAACACATTTAACCCCTTGATCACCACTAGTGTTAACTCCTTCCCTGTCAGAGGCATTTTTATAACACTGCTCGCTGTAAAAATATCACTGGTCCCAAAAAAGTGTCAAAAGTGTCCGATCTCTCCGGGCCTGTTTGCGCCCCAACAGAAATTGGCCACGTATCTTTTTATTTCTGCTAAGAGGACCATTGCCCAGGCCTGGAAGGCTCCGTCTGTTGCTTTCCAGGGGGTGAGATCCAGAATGATGGCTATGATGATTGATGAGCAGATGTCCAGTATATTGAAGGATTCGCATGCAACATTTTTGGCTAAGTTATTCTTTTCCATCCCTACCCCCGACCAGTTATGGTCAGCTTTAAGAAATCTTGCTTTGGCAGGTCCCGTGTCCGTGATACTTCTTCTCTTTTTCTCTACTCTTTTTCTTACTCTTTCTCTTTTTTTTTCCTGTTTGCTTTCCCTGTCATTTATTTTCGATATGAAGGCCTACAGTATAAGCTGCTGTACTTCTGGGTACAGAAGGACATTTGTGCCTATGACACAGGCCTAATTTTCAACCTTGTCCTCCATGGCCTGGATTATAATTTTTCTTGGTGTTTATTATGTGCTAATGCGCTGTTTCTTGTTTTTTGTTCTATGTTGCCCCTGCGTGGGCAAACCATGGCTTGTTATAATCTTGAAAATGTAATAAAATATTGGAAAAAAAAAAAGTGTCCGATCTCTCTGCTGCATAGTCACAGTCCCGCTAAAAATCGATGATCGCAGCCATTACGAGTAAAAAAAATTATAATAATTCCATAAATGTATCCCCTATTTTGTAGACACTATAACATTTGTGCAAACCAATGGCAGTCAACATACGCTTATTGCGATATAATAATATAATATAATTTTGGAAAAATACATATTGGCCTTAACTGATGAAGACATTTTATCTTGGGAAGTTGGGGGGTGGGGGATATTTATTATAGCAAAAAGTAAAAAATATCATTTTTTTTCCTAAATTGTCTGTCTTCTTTTGTTTATAGCGCAAAAATAAAAACCGCAGAGGTGATCAAATACCACCAAAAGAAAGCTCTATTTGTGTTAAAAACAGGACATCTAATTTTGTTTGGGTACAGAGTCGCACGACCGCGCAATTGTCAGTTAAAGCGACACAGTGCCGTATCTCAAAAAATGACCTAGTCATTGAGGGGGTAAATCTTCCGGTCCTTAAGTGGTTAAGTCAGGTTGTTGCTATATCACAAAATGAAAACATATTTGCTATGTGTCATAAATGCTGCAGTAAACAGTTGATAGCAGGTATACACACAGGGCCGGCTTTAAGGCAGGGCAAAAGGAGAAGCTGCCCTGGGCCCTGTCATTGTTTTGGGGCCCAAAGCAGCTGCCAACTATTTAAATTCCCTTGTCTCTTGAAGTTTTAGTTCTGTGTTCTGTCCTGATATCCAACCCAGCTCTGCCATATTGTTGTGTACAGGTGACTCACCTGCGGACCCTGGGTCAGATTCACGTAGAATTTGTGGCGGCGTAGCGTATGCCATTTACACTACGCCGCCGCAACTTACTGGAGCAAGTGCTGTATTCTCAAAGCACTTGCTCCGTAATTTGCGGCGGCGTAGTGTAAATGGCCCGGCGTAAGGCCGCGTAATTCAAAGGGAGCGGCTTGTATTTAAATTAAGCGCACCCCCGCGCCGATCGAACTGTGCGCATGCTCCAACTCACGTCGGAAAACGTCAATGAAGCCGACGTGAGCGTCATTTACGCAAAGCCCTATTCGCGAACGACTTACAAGCGTTGTAAAAAGACGGAAAAAGACGACGCTGTCCCGAGGCCATACGTAACATGGCATACGATGGACCTTCATAAACTTACCCCTCATATAGCAGGGGTAAGTTTACGCTTACGGAAAAGACGTAAACGACGACGAGGCGGCGCAAAAACGTTCGGGAATCGGCGTATCAGGCTCATTTGCATAGTCAAATGAGAAATTGACGTAAACACCACCTAGTGGCCGGCGTAACATTACATTTAAGATCCGACGGTGTAAGTGACTTACGCCATTTGGATCTTAGCGTAAATCCGACGTATCATGTTTTCTAGATAGAAAACAATGATACGCCGGCTGGAAATTCGAATTACGCCGGTGTATCTGTAGATACACCGGCGTAATGCTTTTGAGAATCTGGCCCCCTGTGTTTACATGTAAACAGTCACCATTCATATGTAAATAACAGGAGCATGCATATGTAAACAGCTAAGGCTGGTGTTCTGCCGGGCTGGTTAGTCTTATCGATATGGTTACCTCCGAAATGCACAGGTGCAATCTGAGCCGACGGAAAACTTTGAGCGGGAACGCCGCTCTACACAGCAGGGGCCAGCAAGGGGCGGATGTAATATTGACCAGTGCTTTTTTGATTGGTTATCCATGCCGCTCTTTACAGCAAGGGGCGGATGTGATATTGAGCAGCCCTTTTTGGGGGGATGGTTTTCTCAATAAAATAGACGTCTCACATCCGCCCCTTGCTGTATAGAGTGGCGGGATAACCAATCAAAAAAGCACTGGTCAAGATCACATCTGCCCCTTGCTGTGTAGAGTGGCGTGTACTATAGTGCGCCGTGTATAAGCAGGCATCAGGAGCAAGCTTGTCTAAGCTGACAATCAGCTGTTGAGGCTTGGAGATTTCCGTGGCCTCCCACTGCCCCGCTGTGCTGTAACCTCTAGTAACCAGTCAGTAAGCGGTAATGTTAAGCTGTAACCTCTATCAACCAGTCAGTAAGTGGTAAAAAAACGCTGTAACCTCTAGCAACCAATCACAATCACTGCCTGATCTGATACATTAAACTGATTTTAAGTCTAGCTGATATTTATTGTATGTCTCAGAGCACGTGGACAGCAAAATTGCATGGGGGGGGGGGGGGCTGTCCAGGGTCCGATCAACATTAAAGCGGAGGTTCACCCAAAAACCAAGTATATAACATTACATTCTGTATACCTCAAACATGTACAGTATGCAGTTTTTTTTTTTTTGGGTGTACATACGTTATTATCACTATTTTTCACCCGGCTTCCGGGTACTAGCTCCCGCGGGAGTAGGCGTTCCTATGCAGTGGCGCAGTGTCATGTGGGACTTCGCACAGATGATTGACGTGCCTGAGAAAAACTTCCCCCCGGCGGATACGTTTCCGTAACTAGGCGAACTGCGAGACGGCTCTATATGGCGCTACCGACTAGGAGCCATGTAGAGCTGACTGCGCAGGCGCTGTATAGAGCCGACTCGCAGTTCTGCTAGTTACGGAAACTCGTGAAGCGCCTTATCCGCCGGGGGGAAGTTTTTCTCAGGCACGTCAATCATCTGGGCGAAGTCCTAGGTGACATTGCGCCACTGCATAGGAACACCTACTCCCGCGGGAGCTAGTACCCGGAAGCTGGGTGAAAAATAGCGATAATACCGTATGTACACCCCCCCCCCCCCAAAAAAAACAGCAGACTGCACATGTTTGAGGTATACAGAATGTAATGTTACTGTATATACTTGTTTTTTGGGTGAACCTCCGCTTTAAAGTGGATGTAAAGCCACTCTAATCCTTTCTAAACTACTGCCATAGGGCCAGATTCAGAAAGTATTTACGTGGCGTATCTATAGATACGCCACGTAAATACTTAGAATAGCCAGCGTATCTGTTTTCTGTATTCAGAAAACAAGATACGCTGGCTTTCTCCTAAGATACGAGCGGCGTAATTCGCTTTCACCGTCGTATCTTAAGTTGCATATTTACGCTGGCCACTAGGTGGCGCTTCCATTGTTTTTTGCGTAAATTATGCAAATTAGCTATTTACGCCGATTCACGAGCGTACTTGCGACGGCGCGTCGTATTTTACGTAGTTTGCGTAAGCGTTAGATCGGCATAAAGTTATAGCGGCATAAGGTTACCCCTGCTATAGCAGGCGCAGCCAATGTTAAGTATGGACGTCGGGACCGCGTCGAATTGTACGTCGGTTACGTCGTTTGCGTAAATCGTTCGGGAATGGGGCTCGACGTTAGTTACGCTCACGTCGTTTACATTGAGAAAAAGCAACGTGATTTCGCGCATGCACACTGGGAAAGTCCACGGACGGTGCATGCACCGTCCAAAAAAAACGTCAATTACGTGGGGTCATGATTCATTTACATGAATCACACCCCCACTTCAGCAATTTGAATTGCGCGGCCTTACGCCGTGCACTTTACACTACGCCGCCGCATATTATGGAGCAAGTGCTTTCTGAATAAGGCACTTGCCCATAATATTTTCGGCGGCGTAGTGTAAAGAGGAAACGCTACACCGCCGGAAAGATACATTTTTGTATCTGAATCTGGCCCATGGTGCTGGTCTATAAGGATATAGATGTCTCCTGCATGTATCCTCACCTGTCAAATGTCTCCCCTCTGTCTGTTATAAGAACTGAAAAACTGCAGATTCTGTGGGTGGGTCTGTTGTCTGGAGCTCGGTGGGTGGATTCGTGATGTCAGTAGACTCCCGCCCACCTCTACACTCCCCTTACACCAGTGTTTCTCAACTCCAGTCCTCAAGCCCCCCCAACAGGTCATGTTTTTAGGATTTCCCTCAGATGAAAAGGCTGTGGGAATTACTAAAACAGTGAAACTGATCAAATCACCTGTCCAAAATAATGGAAATCCTGAAAACCTGACCTGTTGGGGGGCCTTGAGGACTGGAGTTGAGAAACACTGCCTTACACTAAATTCTGCTATGATCACTAACATCCAGTCAAAATCCAGAAAAGTAACCACATGACTTCAGAAAATTAGTGGGGATGGGAATTAAAAAATAATGCTTGTCTCCAGGTTAGTGCGTGAGATATGTAAATAACCTGTCACTCACAGCAAGGGGGCGGAACGGACTAAGGTTTTTCTCTGTAAGTCCGTTTTATTTCACTGAACAATAAAAGAGGATTGCTCAGAGCTGGATTAACTCTGTGTGGCAAGACTGGGCACAGATGATAGGAAATCTTATACTCTACATTGTGACATCAAAAAAATAAATACAAAAATGTCGAGTTTACATCCACTTTAAAGATGGCCCTGTATACACAAGCAAAAACAAAGAACAGAGCTTTGCGTCCATTCTTTCTGTGAGACACGCGTAAAAAGTGCTCAATGTAATGTCTTGTTTGCGCACTCAGCCTTGCAGTTCCCCCAAAAAGCATATTTGTAGTTCATAATATCTTGGCCAAAAAACTGAGCGGACTTTGACATCTACCTAAGAAAGGATTTCCTTGTTCACAAATCCACATCAACATGAAACCATTTTTATACATTTACATGCTGACATTATGCAAATATTGCTTGACACATTAAATAAACAACCATGCAAATGATTTCATCTGGAGTCTACAAAAAAATAAAAAAACTTTTTTATAGAGTACTTTTCTGAAATTTCTCTTGTAGGGTCTATATTTTCTCTTTCCAGATCTCCCGGTGAATTCCTGGCAGTAATTCTGCAAATCCATAGTATTCCTTTATTCCAAATGTAAACATCGGAGAGGACCTGCTGTATTTAGACATAAACTAGGAGCCTTCCAGGCTGCCATCAGCATTCAGCAAGTGTCTGAAACAAGCACTGAAACCCAGAGACCCCCGGTCTCACATCACGGCCCAAAGAAAATAATTTCCAGCAATACGGAATGTAAATAAAATTCGGGTTTATATTTTATATTTTGATTTGTTTTGGTTTTTCTCATAGTGTGTCTGACTTAAAGGAATGACATGCTTTTTCTTTCCTAATTAAAGTTTTTATATGAGCATCAAACAAGCAAGCATTGTTTAAATGTTACATTTTCGTCAACGGTCACGTCGACTGTCAGTTAGAATATGTCAAGTTGAAGTAGCAAGGGGTTTAAAACTCGCAAAGTTTTGAATTTGACAATGAGGCGCCATCTTCGGCACAGCCATGTGCTGCTATTGGCTCCGTGCTTTACATATGTCAACAAACAAATTCCTAACAAGAATAATGTGATTAGATGGTGGGACCACGGTTGTGTATCGCTGGTGCAATATGTTCAACAACCATTTACATTTCTTCTCTATGACCGTCCGTGATTTGGCCGCTAGCTTCTGCACATGGCTTTAAGTGGAAAAACAATCTGACTCATGAAATTATTCCAATAAACAGAGCAAAAATGTTGGGGAATGGTGAGGGCGTAACATGTAGTGTAGCGTCTATGTACTTTACAGTACTGGTGCTAGTCAAATTTAAGGGTAGATCAACTCTGTAGTTAAACTCTGATCCAGATTGTTAGCAGCAAATTGCGGTCTCTGTCTCAGCTTGGCTGTGCTGTGAGCCCATTCTGCTGTACTGGGGTGTTCTTCCAGCCCCAGTGCTGTAGGTGGCAGCAGTGGAGTCAAGGTTTGGGTGCTCTTTCCCAGCAGCCAATTATGAGTGTTTGCCCTTGCTGTGCATGCTGGGGAGGGTTATTTATGGGGCAGACACCATTGGTTCTGGGTCTTCTTCGTCCAGTGTGGCACCCATCCTTTATTTAAAAAAATTTAAAAGTGTCCCGCGATGTATATCCATCGTCAATCACGCCGCCCGACGGAAAATAAAACCTAGAAGCTGATTGATTACTACAGCTGCACCAGATCGTGTGTGTGCTCCAGTGGAATTTCCCCAATCATATAGTTCCTCTACAGACAACACCAGGATTGAAAATGTGAGACAAGGAAGGGTACCTGGAGTCTCAAGGATGGTCAAGCAGAAGGCCATGGCTGGTCGCAGAATCCTGGAATAGTCTAAGGTCAGGACAGATAGCAGGACAGGGCAAATAGTGGGCAAGTGTAATGCAGTGAACAGTCTGGGCTGGTAGTGAGGGGGCATAGTCCAGTATCTAAGGTCAACTCAGGTGGCAATCCAAAAGAGTAGCAAGAGTAGAAGGTAGGGTTCGACAAAAATGAATCCAATCTACAGGTAAAATAGCAGGCAGGGTACTACAGGTAAAAGGGTACATAACAGATGCTTTTACAAGCCCAAAACTTTGGCCCTGTAATGGTTAAATAGCAAATCAGTCTACAGGAGCAGAAACATGTAACCAGGACACCATGGAGGGGTGTTATATGTAGGAAGAACAGAAGAAATGGGGCATCACCTCTGCTCAGGTCAGACCCAGGTGGGAGGACAGGGAGGCCCGGAATGCAAAGGACAGAAAGAAAGGGCCGGGCATGACAAGGTGGAGAGTAAAGGCAACAGAGGGTTCAAGAAAGCTGGGAAGATTAGAGAGGGAGGAGTCAGAAGGATTATGTGCTGGAGGGGAGGAGCGCTTTAAATATGAAGGGGCGGGAACGCCCGGGAACATTTTGTTAGGGAAAAGTTAGGGAGAGGAAGTTTTTTCAACCAACCACCCTCCCTATCGTTTGTCTTTGTTTTATTGTGTTTCAGGTCGGATGGATTCGGGTCGTTGTAACAGCTGTGTACTGGCGGTGTGTTTGGTTTTTGACGCTGGCATAAAACAGATGTGATGGAAGTGGTGGGGGGGCTCATCGGTGGTATGTGCCCCTCTGGTGTATTCCAGTGGAACGGTGTCTGCTGGAATATGGGTATGGTTGCACTGCAGGAAGGGGTTGTCTCTGAGCTGTGATAGACTGGGAGTTAAACTGTTATTTGGTAGATGTGTTAATAAAGTTATTTAAGTGAAAGTATTATTTTATATTGGAGTTTTTATGTATGTTTTAATAAAAAAGGCTGTTATGGCCAGTTACCGTATTTATCGGCGTATACCGCGCACTTTTATTGCCCTGAAAATCAGGGCAAAATCGTGGGTGCGCGATATACGCCAATACCCACTTTCCCGTGCCGAGTTTGAATACTGCGCCTGCATATACCGAGCGCAGTACACTCGTGTATAGTTGGGCAGGCTTGGCTCCTCTCGAGCTCACGTCCTGGACGTACAGGACGTGAGCGCGAGAGTAGCCGAGCCTGCCCGACTATACACGAGTGTACTGTGCTCGGTATATGCAGGTGCAGTATTCAAACTCGGCACAGGAAAGCGGAGATAGAGCGGGGAGGACGCCGCAGAAGGACGCTGGACCCAAAGAAAAGGACACCCGAAGCCACAGACGGACGCCGGACCCGACGAGGCCGCCGATGGACGCCGCGCAAGACACCAAAACTGTAAGTACAAACATCTTTTTCCCACAGGAATGCGGGTCCACTTTAGGGGTGCGCGCTATACGCCGAAATGCGCAATACCCCGATAAATACGGTATACTCCAACTCTGGTGTGGTCTAATTATTATAGATTGGTTAAGATAAGGGGTATGTAATATAAGGGGGTAGAATGGTATGGGTAAAGTGTTGGGAATATCTGGATGACACATTTAAAACAGATAGACCTGAAAGATTCTCTATCAGAGAATGTTTGGAAAAAGTCACATTTACTGCTTTATAATTAGACTCCACATTGGCTGCGCCTCCTATAGCAGGTTAACCTTACGCCGGAATAATGCTTACGCAAATGACGTAAACTACGACGGCTGGCCGCAAGTACGTTCGGGAATCGCCGTAACTCCCTAATTTACATATTTGACACGTAAAACGACGGAAGCGCCACCTATCGGCCAGCGTAAAACTGCAACTAATATATACGACGGTGTAACAGATTTACGCCGCTCGTATATTAGCAGACTTCTGGCGTATCTTCTTTTCTGAATACCAAAAAAAGATACACCGGCTATTCTTAGTATTTACACGGTGTATCTCTTGATACGCCGACGTAAATACTATTTGAATCTGGCCCCCTGTTCCTATGTTTTTATTATGTTTTTATTTTGCATGTGTATATATAATTGCTTGTACGAGCCACCCAAGTTCTCTTTTTTTTGACCGAAGGATAACTGACTGATGGGGCCCACACATGATCGGTTTGGACCAATGAAATGGACCTTCAGTCCATTTTCATCGGTTTTGACCGATCGTGTGTATGCGGCCTTAAAGCGGAGCTCCACCCACCCGCATTTTTTTTTTTTTCAAAGTCGGCAGCTACTAACATTGTAGCTGCTGACTTTGAATAAGGACACTTACCTGTCCTAGGCGCCCGCGCTGACGGCCCCCGCCGATGCCGATCCTCGATCCCGGCACCGCCATCCACAGTCAGGGAAACAGGCAGTGAAGCCGTGCGGCTTCACTGCCCGTTTCCCACTGCGCATGTGCGAGCGATGCGGCGCTTTGTGAATGGTCCGGCTGCTTTCTGGGATACACACAGTTCCCAGAATGCAGCGCGGCCCATTCACAAGAAGACACCCAGAAGAGGAGGAGGAAGAAAACAGCACCGCGGATCGTGAGGGCAGATTCGGGACTTCCGCATAGCAACAGCCTATTTAGGGTGAGTATTTTTTTTTTTCCATTTCATTTTTATTTAATTTTTTCAGATTTTTAAAAAAAATATATATATCAGGGTGGAGCTCCGCTTTAAGCCCCGTACACACGATCCGAAAATCGGACGGAAAATGCCGCTTTCGAAACAATCGTACGATAATCGGAACGTAAGTACAGAGCTTCTGAGAGCCGATCAGGACAGTTCACCCGGTTTTATTCTATCGGACATGCACGTAAATTTTTTTCGTACGATGCCAGATAGTACTATTTTCGTTTAATCAGTACAGCTGTCGTTCGAAAATGCAATACAAATGCATTACAACACATGACATCACTTCCGATTTTTTATTCTGCCGTACGATAATTTTCGTGACTTTAGTAAACTCATCAGATTCGACGTGAGATTAGCATACAAAAGAAAAACGGACGGATAATCGGATCGTGTGTACCGGGCATTAGACATAGGAAGGCATTCTTTCAGTGCTTCTCTCTCAATGGGAAAATTTGGTTTCCATATTTTTAAATAACTTTAAATTGTTTAAGTTGTGCGGACAAGATATATTTCCCAGAATAAATTGCAGCATTTATATACACAAATGTCTTAGCCAAGGAAAGTCAGATCATCTATCTCATTATCTGTCCACACCTTCAATACAAAACGATTTTGTAAACAAGTCCCATATGATATATTTGCATATCCTTCCTTTAGCCTTTATCACACCCTCCTTTCTATCTATCTGGTATGTGTCTGACTCTGAACCATCTCCAAAACCAAGGTCACAGCTCTCATGCTGAAGATTTAAAGGATTATACTTCATTTAATTAACATTTCTGTTTAATTCTGCAAAACAAACTCTCAGTTGGACGCATAAACCCCAAAAAAATTACTAAAAAATCAGAAACAGATATCGCATAAAAGCATTGAGAATGCAGTGTCATTCAATTTGCTCTAAAAAGGACAATTAAAGTACAAAGTAAGTATCTTCGGCCTTTTATATTTTCTGAAAGATGTATTATTTTGGTCACGGATGACATGTGGATATTGCACATTGTATTTCTTCCTGTTTATAATAACCCACAAAACTGCAATTAACTTAGAATAAGCTTTTGGCTCAACATGAAAAATTAAACTATTTATTTTTCTTCATTTTGTTATTTTCTTTTCATTGGAACATTCTTGCCTTTGATCAAAAAGCTTGTTCTATTGGGAAAATGACTGTTAAATATAAATTATTTACATGAAAGCATATCCATTGTTGGTGATAAATTATGATACTGTATTTCCACCTTTCAGACAAAATTTTACTTAGGGACGTGATTGGCTTATTAAAAATTCACAAAATGTAAATATTTATGTCCTCTATAGGGTTTCTGTGCTGCTCTGGGTCTTTTCATTTGAAGAGCACCATTAGTAATTGTTGCCCATTTGGAAACTGTTTGTTCATCTGATTTCCAGTAGACCTTACCCCAACCTGTCAGTGATCAGTCCGTGTCCGCTTTGTGACCCTGACTGATAAAGTAAACTATAAACATAATGTGTAAATTGGCACAATTGTGAGATTTAATAAGATTAATTACACCGTTTTTATCACAAGGCAATTCAATTATATGAGATTTAAAAAAAGCTGATCTCCGAACAAATTTTAACCCCCTATCACGTATACCTACTCCATTCCCACCCATTCAAAATGTTAAAAGTAAATGGTCTCCCAAAGCCTTTTTTCAACAGACCATCATGTAATCCTCCACAAGGTCTTTTCCAGGAGTTAAGTCCGGTGATCCACCACTAGTCCTGATGTCATTATGCTTCCACTAGAGTCTTGAGGACCACGCTAATGGACCTAGTAAAAAGGGTCCAAGTCACCCAGAAGGTATGTGGGCACCCAAAGAATGCCACTGTAGTCATGAAAGTTTTAACTTGTCACATAACTACAGATTCTGGTATTTAGTTTCTTTTTTTTTTTTTATCTACTTGGCTGATTACCTATCAGTAGATACGCCGGCGTAACTCAGAATCTGAGGCGTCGTATCTTTAAGCGTATTCTCAAAACAAGATCTTGCTAAGATACGACCGGCGTAAGTCTCCTACGCCGTCGTATCTTAGTTGCATATTTACACTGGCCGCTAGGTGGTGCTTCCGTCGATTTACGCGTTGAATATGTAAATTAGCTAGATATGCCGATTCACGAACGTACGCCCGGCTGTCGCAGTACAGATACGCCGTTTACGTAAGGCGTTTTCAGGCGTAAAGATATTCCAACAAAAAGATGGCGCAGCCAATGATAAGTATGGACGTCGGGACCGCGTACAATTTTTCAAATTTTACGTCATTTGCGTAACTCGTCCGTGAATGGGGCTGGACATACAAATGTTCGTTGGGAGATTTTGGTTGGAAATTCCGACCGTGTGTAGGCCCCATCAGACATTTTCTGTCGGACTTTCCGACAACAAAAATTTGAGAACTGGTTCTCAAATTTTCTGACAACAAAATCCGTTCTCGGAAATTCCCATTGTGTGTGGACAATTCCGACGCATTAAATTCCATGCATGCTCTGAATCAAATACGAAACTAGCGTTCGTAATGGAGATGGCACATTTGTCATGCTGTAACGGACTGAAAAGCATGAGGCTGAAAAACGCAAATCGTGTCTCACCAAACTTCTACTAACACAAATGGTATTGAACGTCTCTTTTTTAGTGCCGTCGTACGAGTTGTACGTCACAGGGTTCTTGACGCTCGCAATTTCCGACAACATTTGTGTGACTGTGTGTATGCAAGACAAGTTTGAGCCAACATCCGTCGGAAATTTATCTACGGTTTTGTTGTTGGAATGTCCGATCGTCTGTGCACAGCATTACAGTTTTCATGTTAAATTCAGATTCCACCTTTTCCCTCGCCTCGTACGTAATGTCATCTCTCATATTCACTATCAAATCATTCTTTCTATGGTGGGTCGCCGTGAGGGAATGGTGATTGGCGGTTCCCTCTCGGCCCCCCTTTTCCCCTCTTCAATCTCCATTCCAGTTCTTCTCTCTCTTTTTTGTAATAGCCACCTCCCTGGTCATGTCTTTATTGCTGTAATGTATAGTATCTTCCTTCTTTTCTTTTTACCTGCTCTCCCCCGCCACCTGTGCTTATCACTTTCCTCTTCTTTCCCCCCTCTTTCTCCTTCTCCCCCTTTCTTTTTGGAAAAATTTAAAAGTTCAGTTTTGTGGTTATCTCTGTCTAACATCCGGGCTCTATATTGTACTTATTTACAGATGACCCTGTTTATGCTCCTTTTGTATATGCAAGCATATCCTTTCAATAAAATATTATTGAAAAAAAAAAAATCATTCTTGATGAACATGCACACCCCTCCCCCTCTTGTACCTACCCTGTTCCTCTAATAGAGAGAGTACCCCTGGACAGTCATAAACCAGTCATGTGTGCTGTCAATACTTCCACAAAGTCAAAATCCTCCTCGTGTATCAATAGTTCTAGTTCTGTCATTTTATTCACCAAACTCCTACCATTTGTGAGTATGCCTTTTACTTTTTTATCAGCGCATAGCATATTCTCCTTGTGTGCTGTAAAAGCTGCAATAGGACTCTATCAGTCTACACGCATTGGTTGCAGTCACTCTAACTACACTACCAACACTGACCACAGTAACACCCTCTGATCTTGCTCAAGGCCTAGAATAGCTTTCTCTAACCCCCCCCCCCCCCACCATCGAGTTTAAAAGTTCCTCCACTTTTTTGATCAATTTTTTCCTCAAGAGAGCTGCACCCTCCTCATTTAGGTGCAGTCCGTGTTTGTTATAGGGCTAGTAACTGACCAAAAAGTCAGCCCAGTTTTCCAGGAACTCAAAACTCTCCTTCCTGCACCAATTCCTTAGCCACTTATTAACTTCCGTAATCACCTGCTGCCTTGAGGTATTTTTTTTTTTTTTTTTAAAGTGTATTTTTGTGCGTGAACTCGAGAGAGGAGCCAGACTGCAGGAGTTGGGAGGCAATCTGCCATCCTTCTCCATGCCCCCGGTGGCAATGGCGGGTGTGAGGGAGGACCTCCCCCTCATCTCGCCCTACCTGCTCCACTTGGGAGCCCAACAGGGCCCAACGGGACCCCGACGGGCAGAGGGATTCCCCCTATGAGGAAGTGAGGGGGCCTAGCCCGCTCAGCCAGCCCCGTAGGTCCTTCACCTCTCTTTTTTAGGAGGCCGCATGGCCAAAGTGCGTGCGTGTTAAACCAATTTTGTATGCGTGCAAGTGTGGTGGTTTTTTTTGTGGGGGGGGGGGTGGGCGTACTAAGCACAGGCTTACCCTGCATAGCACACCCACCGGGAGCCGGGCTGAGACCAACAAACTCAATTCACATGTAGCCGAGACCGAGATCCGAACCCTTGGCTGCAGAGGTGAACGGCTTATCAGCGCAGTGCCAATCACGTTGAGCCACCAGGTATTTCTTATAATACTGCCTTTGAGGTCCTTTTCTTTAATATAGCTCCTAAGTCCATGAAATAGTTTTTTAAGGACACTCCATATTCCTCCAACGTTGTCATTGGTTCCAACGTGTGCCGTGGCCTGAGTATTAAGGCACCAATATCCTCTGGTCATGAAAAGATTGAAAGAGAAGTATGGCCAAAATTTGTTTGGCTACACTTCTCTTTTGGGTCACAGGAGGCCACTTACTTTTGAACTCCTGTGACCCAAAATCAGCTGACAGCGTGCTAAAGTTTGCTGTTGGCTGACATCACAGTGCTGGTCCAGGCTCTGGAAGGATCCAGACCATTTTATCAGGACCCACCCAGATGCATGATTGACAGCTGGTCCATATCTCAGCCAGTTGTGCTTGCTCCCTCTCCTGCCCAGAGCTCCAATGAATGCTGTAGGGGTCAGCCACCACTCTCTGTTTACAGTTGACTGAGAACAGAGCGATCAATGGTCATGTGATTGGTCAGTTCTCAGGCTTAGAGCCAGTGGGGGACAGCTACAGTTTTTTGAAAGTCCCATACTTCTCCTTTAATTGTCAGTTTTGACTGGAGTATTCTTCTAACTGATAGGAAGCTCAGGATGTACGAGTTAAAGTTTAGCTCCACCCAAAAGGGGAAGCTCTGTTTTTCTGCCCCTTCCCTCCCTCCGCTGCCACATTTGACACTATTTGGGGAGGAGTGGGTACCTGGTTTTGACAAGTACCCACTACCACTTCCGGCTAAGTTTGCCACCCCCTCTTTCCCCCACAGTCTTCTGAGACACTTCACAGGTCCCAGGAGACTGTGGCCCATTCATAAAGCACAGTTCACTTAGTGCATGCGCAGTGGGAAACTGGCCATGAAGCTTCACTACCGGTTTCCCTTAGTCAAGATGGCGGCACCAGCACTCGATAGCTGATTGGGGAATAGGCTCGGGTTGGGACACCGCTGAATACCTAATATTAAAAGTCAGCAGCTACAGTCATATATTCATCTACTTGACCTCCCTTGAAGCAGGGCCGGGACAAGGGGTGGGCAGGAGGGTCGGCTGCCCTGGGCACTGTAGTATCATGTGAGGTGGGGGGCACCAAGGGGGAATGAGGGAAGGAAATTTGTGTTGGGAGTACGAACTGAGGAGGGGGGGTAAGAATTGTTCTAGGAGGAGAAATTTCGGGAGGTGTGCTAGAAGTAAAGTAGGGAATTTGTGTTGAGAGGGGGGATTTGGGGGGTTTGTGGTAACATGGTGGGGAAGGGGGGATTTGTGGCAAGATCAACAATTTGTTTTGGGGGGTGGTTATGCTAGTAGGGAAGATTGGGGGGTATTTGTGATAGGAGGGAGATTTGGAGTGGGGGGAGAGGATATGTGCTTAAAGGGGAAATTTGAGGGGTAGAGGATATGTGCTAGGAGGGGAAGTTTTTTCTTTGGGGGGGGGGGGTGGATTTATGCTGGGGGCATATGAAGAGAGAGGATTTGAGCTGGGAAGAGGGGGGTGGAGCAAATATTTGTGCCAGGAAGGGGGATTTCAGCAGGGGTGTGAATTAGTACTGGGAGGAAGGGGGAATATATTCTTGGGGGGTGGGGGGTTATGTTTGCTGACACATGATTATACAACTGGGGGGAGGTGGGGCGCAATTTGGCATGTTCACCCTGGGCTCTAGATTACCTTGTCCCGGCACTGCCTGGAAGATATGTAGGTCACAAAAGAGCAAAGAGAAAAATAGCAGTTGCAGCTTATATTTTTCACAGCATTTATTTTTCTTCTTAATACAACACTACAAAATAAATGAAATAAACAAAAATATATACGTTTTATGTAAGAATGGTAAAAAAAAACCATAAAAATAGCACAGAAAGGAGGGGAAATCAGTCAAATATAGGTAAAACATGTTAATTAGTTCTTAAATAGGAATACATAAAAATATCCCCAAAACTTTTTTCTACTTTGTAGGCTTCTGTGGCTTATGTTACAGAGGATATCACAGGAAAAGCCCATCTTCTACAAGTTACAGCAGCAACAAATTACAATGCAGAAAACAGATTATAGTGCATAAGTGATCATTAGAACTCTAGTCTGGGACACGTTCTATTGCTAAGTGGCTGCAATTTTCGTTCTTGCATTCCTTTTAAAAGGATCTCATTATTTGAGTGATGGTTTCTCTTGTTGGAACCCTCACCTGCTGATACTCTCTCACCGCTTGTTGGTTCAATCAGAGACTATTGTCCTGTACACACAATCCGAAAATCTAACAACAGATTGTCTGACTTTTTTCGCTAGAAATTGAATAGTTTACTAAAATTACGAAAATTCTCGTACAGCAGAATGAAAATTCAGAAGTGATGTATTGTGTTGTATTTTATATTTTCAGATGACAACTGTGCTAATTAAACAAAAAACGTAGAATGAAAATTTTCGTGTTTGCACCATCGGATAATAATGAATGAACTTTCGTGATCAGCTATCGAAAGCTGTGTACTAACGATTCGATTATAGTACGTTTGCTTCGCAAGAGGTATTTTTCGTACAATTTCCGGATCGCGTGTACGAGCCTTTAGGCAAATATCGCATGCTTTCAGGTAAGAGGGAACATGTGACCTCCTCCCTGGATGCAGTGCTTTAGCCTTTAGAGCTGATTAGCAGGTCCAAACATTGTCACCTGACCTAATGAGGAGCAATAAAATGAAGTTGACCCTGTGTTAAAGTACAGTGGATGAGCATCTTCCAATAGGGTGCAGTGAATGAGCGTCTACCAGTAGGGTGTAGTGGATGAGTATCTGCCAGTAGGGTGCAGTGGATGAGTATCTACCAGTAGGGTGCAGTGGATGAGTATCTGCCAGTAGGGTGCAGTGGATGAGTATCTGCCAGTAGGGTGCAGTGGGTGAGTATCTGCCAGTAGGGTGCAGTGCATGAGTATCTACCAGTAGGGTACAGTGGATGAGTATCTGCCAGTAGGGTGCAGTGCATGAGTATCTACCAGTAGGGTGCAGTGGATGAGTATCTGCCAGTAGGGTGCAGTGGGTGAGTATCTGCCAGTAGGGTGCAGTGCATGAGTATCTACCAGTAGGGTACAGTGGATGAGTATCTGCCAGTAGGGTGCAGTGCATGAGTATCTACCAGTAGGGTACAGTGGATGAGTATCTGCCAGAAGGGTGCAGTGTATGAGTATCTGCCAGTAGGGTGCAGTGGATGAGTATCTGCCAGTAGGGTGCAGTGGATGAGTATCTGCCAGTAGGGTGCAGTGGATGAGTATCTGCCAATAGGGTTTTTTCCTTCCTACAAGAGAACCTATCAATTTGCCATGACTATGCAAAGTGACCATTCTTTTTTTTAGTAACTGCCTGTTCTTCTAGCCAAATCCCTATTCCAAAAAACCCTATTCCTACCATTACCCCTAATTTTGGTTGTGTGGTAGAGATGTACCTGCAAACCTGATTTGGTTTTTGGTACAGAATTTTAAGGCACCAGAATATGAAGCCCTCTACCGTATTATTTTTGATTTTTTTGGTTCAACTAGATGGTTTTTGTTTCAGCCTGCCTATGTATGAATTGATTAATTGATTGATTGATTGATTGTGGAAGTCCTGGGTAACTTGACTCCTGGGGGTGCCAGGCATGTTGCCGATTAGTGTTGCTCACGAATATTCGCATTGCGAATATTCGCTACGAATATTGCATATTCGAGTATTCGCGAATAACTCGAATATTGCGGCGAATATTCGCTATGGCGAATATTCGTATTTTTTCAAATTTATTTGTAAAACAGATCACATCCTAGTGATCTCCATCGACGTCTAAAAGCATTGCTGGTATGATTAGAGAGAGACCCTGGGCCGAGTAGCTGATGCGATTCTTTTATGTTGCCGAAAATTCGCATCGCGAATTTTCGGCAACATAAAAGAATCGCATCAGCTACTCGGCCCTTCTTTTGCATCAGAGCCAATCAGAATAACTCGAATATTCGGCAAAAGGAATATTGCGCAATATTCCTTTTGCCGAATATTCAAGTTATTCTGATTGGCTCTGATGCGCCCTTCTTTTGCATCAGAGCCAATCAGAATAACTCGAATATTCGGCAAAAGGAATATTGCGCGATATTCCTTTTGCTGAATATTCGAGTTATTCTGATTGGCTCTGATGCAAAAGAAGGGCGGAGAAGATAATCGCGCAATAGGAATATTGCGCGATTATCTTCTCCGCCCTTCTTTTGCCCCCTTATTCTCCTTTCTTTTAAGTAGAGTTAGTGTAGAGTTAGTGTTTAGTGCATATTAGTTTAGTAATACAGGAAATGATCTCCGTTTATAAGAATTTCGCAATCATTTTCGCATTAGCGAAATTTCACAACATTTTTTTTGGATAAAATATCACGAATATTCGATATTAGCGAATATTCACGAATATTCTACTATATATTCGCGCAATATCGCGAAATCGAATATGGCGTATTCCGCTCAACACTATTGCTGATTCAACAGGCTGGAGAAGCTTGCCTCAAGTAAAGAATGGTATACAAAAAAGTTTTAGTTCCAAACTTTATTGGTAATTCATAAAAAAAGTTACAGAAAATGTGTATTGTTTATTTGAACTTACTCGATTTGAACAATGTTAGCCCTGAAGAAGGCTCGTCGGGCTAAACTCATCGTTCCGCCCGACGAGGTTCTCGGCCGGCCGTCGAGTTCGTCGACCAGGCTGTCGAAAAAGGCGTCGAGCCATTAGTCCCGATGGCCCATCGAGGAAATAGAGAACCTGCTCTCTATTTTGGCTCGACGCCTTGCTCGACAGTTTTCTCAGCGAAAACGTACACACGATCGAGCTTCTCGGCAGAATATGGATCCCAGCGAGCTTCGAACGTGTGTACGGGGCCTAAGAAACATCTATTTTCACTCAAAGTATTCCATATCACACACAAATAAAAGCAACCCTAATGAATTCCAAATATTTTCTATGCCCCATTATCTTTTTTTTTTCTTTTTTTGGGGTGGGAGGGAAGACTACGTCTTAAAGGATTATGTGACAAAAGGCTTCAGTCCCACCCAGGAAGACTATGAAAGTCCTACTGATTACGACTTAGGTGAAATATATAAAACACAGAGAGGAAAGTTAAATGTGTAGCTGTAATGTTTGCAGGGAAGTAATAGCAATTTTTCTGATTTAATATATTTGTTGCTTTTAGGCCGCCTACACACGATCAGACCGGTCCGATGAAACTGGTCTGCAGACCAGTTTCATCGGACCAGTTCGATGGTGTGTACGGCCTATCCGACCGTTGTCCTGCGGACCAAAGTTTTAAAACCTGCTTCAAAATCTGTCCGGCGGACACCTGTCCGCCGGACAGGTTCGATGGTTAGTACGCTAAAGCATCGGACCAAAAACCTGCACATGCTCAGAATCAAGTCGACACATGCTTGGAAGCATTAAACTTCGTTTTTTCAGCACGTCGTTGTGTTCTACGTCACCACGTTCTAGTCTGATCGGATTTTTGGTCCGATGGTGTGTACACACATCAGACCACTTCAGCAATTTTTTTTTTGTTTATTTTTACAGAAAAGTAAAAAAAGGGAAAGTTCAAATGAAATAGTGCATGAATATTATGCTGTTTTTCATCCAAACAGCAAGTTTGGTAATAGGATGCTTGTCACGTTTTCTTTATTTTCCACCTGCTGTAGAAAAGTTGATGTAAACTAAGCTCTTTAGCTCAAGCTTAAATTTACACACGCATGAGTCAAAAGAGTGAACTGTCCTGTCGGTTGATAAAACAAGCCTCCAGCAAAAAAGCTGCTGCTGAGCTGTCACAAACATGTACAAATAGTAAAAAGGGCATAACATAGTTTACAAAACTTACAATAAAAGTTTAACAAATTTACAAAATTCAAAATAAAATTGAGCACAAACCATTATATTTGCCAATCTGCCAAAATTTGACAATTTTTTTTTTTTTTTTTTTTAAATGAACAACCATCCTCCCAATACTGTTTAAAAAATGCCAAACAATACTCACACCTGTAATTCTCCAGTGCTGCCCCACACACCCTAATCTGTGGTCTGTGCTGATTATTTTCTGAGTTGAATATCCCTTTCTTTCTTTCTTTCTCCTTGTTCCTGTAGCAGAAAACAGCTTTTATTTCTCCCTCTGACATTATGACAAGGTTTGAAATATATTTGCAGTGCTACCGACAAAGAAAGAGAAGCTTCACACCGATGATATCACTCTTCTCAATAAGATTTATTTGGCCATACCCAGTGCTTTAAGTGGGCCAAAAGAGGTGCCGGTACTCTATTAGGCGCCGGCCACTGTGCAATCAATTGTCACCACTGTGCCATGCGAACAAACGCAACCACTGTGCCATGCCATCAAATGCAGTCACTGTACCATGCCAATTGTCACCACTGTGCCATCAATCGTCACCACTGTGCCACCAATTGTCACCACTGTGCCACCAATTGTCACTGTCCAGACATCTATCCACCTCGGAGCTTTATATTATAACCTGCTGGGACTTGTAGTTCTCCATCGTCTCCTGGGGCTCAGGTGCATGCGATCCACCATCTTTGTTCAGTTTTTCTTACTGCTGGGACTTGTAGTCCCATAGATGGTGGATCGCATGCACCTGAGCCCCAGGAGACGATGGAGAACTACAAGTCCCAGCAGGTTATAATATAAGGCTCCGAGATGGATGGGTGTCCAGACATCCATCCACCTCGGAGCCTTATATTATAACCTGCTGGGACTTGTAGTTCTCCATCTTCTCCTGGGGCTCAGGTGCATGCAATCCACACCCATCCACCTCAGAGCCTTATTGTATGTATAACCTGCTGGGACTTGTAGTTCTCCAATCTCCATGAGCCCCAGGAGAAGATGGAGAACTACAAGTCCCAGCAGTCTTACTAAAATGACAGGCTCTGAGGTGGATAGGTGGGGATCAGGCAGTGCACCCCTTTAGATTTACACCGCCCCCCTTCTCTCTCTCCCCTGTGGTACAGCAGTGTTTTGCTTACCTTGCTGGAGATGGAGAAACTTGCCGCCGTGCTGTAAACTCATGTTCCAACTTCCAGGCCAATCAGCGCAGCACAGAGGTACAGCGCCTCCCACTCCACCGCCCGCCAATCTCCTGCGCCGTTATCTGTTTTTTTTCAGCCCTTCTGCCTAGTTGGCTGGTGTTTCCCGCCACTCCCAAATCAAGGGAGACAGACAGTTCCACCAGCCAACCAGGCGGAAGGGCTGAAAAAAAAACTCATTGCGCGCCGCCGCCGGGTGTACCAAGATGGCCGATAGCTCCAGAGCTAGGCCAAAGCCGCGGACGCCAGGATTTTGCCCCCCTGCAATTTTTTGCCCGGTGCAGGAGCCCCCCCCCGCTACGCCAGTACGTTCCGGTACGGGAAACCCACGTACTGGGCGCACGGAGAGGTGCTGGTACTCTCCAGGGCCATTTTTGGAAGTGGCGGTACTGAGTACCGCCGCGTTCCGGCCCACTTAAAGCACTGGCCATACCCACAAGGAAACAAGAGCCTGCTTGGGGACCCCTCCTATCTGACATGTTTCACCCATACAGGCTTAAAGTGATTCTAAAAGCTATTTTTTTTCTTTATTTTCTTTCTCACCCTCATACATTCCCTGCAATAAGGTAATCATAGCTATGATTAAGCACATTTGAAATTGTGAAACGCGTCAGCTCTTCTGTCCTGTTTCCTGCTGTGGCTTGTATTTTTTATATCTTTTTACAATAAAGGATATTTTTTGGATTGCGGCTGTCCAGAACTTTCCCTTACCAGCATAGCCTGCACCTTCTGCTTCTACCCTGAGGAGAGTTTTAATTCCATATACCCACCTGGAGCGGTAATCCCCTTCCCCTACTGGTGGCAGCTGCTTGGAGCCCAGTAACTACTGACATAAGCATGTCCCCCGAGCTACATATCCCAAGAGCCCTTTCCCTTCTCACAGTGTGTGGGCAGGCCCATGGGAATCAAGGCAACAGCAACTGTTTTGCCGGGAAAGAAAACAATGGGGGTTATTTACAAAAGGCAAATCAACTTTGCACTTGAAAGTCCACTGAAAGTGCACTTGGAAGTGCAGTCGCTGTAGAGCCGACGGGACATGCAAGGGGAAAAAAAACAGCATTTTAGCTTGCACATGATTGGATGATAAAATCAGCAGAGCTTCCCCTCATTTCATATCTACCTCTTATGCCACGTACACACGACCATTTTTCATGACAAGAAAATAGCCATTTTTTATATTGGTCGTCAAAACCCGTCGTGTGTATGCTCAATGAGAAAACTACCGGCAAAAAAAATTAGAACCAGCTCTATTTTTTTTCGTAATTTTTCCCATCGTTCTTTTTCTCGTCACGAAAACCACTCGTGTGTATGGTTTTCCGAGGGGAAAAAAACGTGCATGCTCAAAATCAAGTATAAGACGTTCTAGAAAAACTAGCGTTTGTAATAGAGATAGCACATTCGTCACGCTGTAACAGACTGAAAAGCACGAAGACTGAAAAGCGTGAATCATCTCACACCAAACTTCTACTAACACAAGATTAGCAGAAGGAGTTCAAAGGGTGGCGCCATTCGAATGGAACTTCCCCTTTATAGTGCTGTCATATGTGTTTTACGTCACCGCGCTCTGCTCGAGCGTGTTTTTTTCCCTGAACGTGGGTATGCAATGCAGGCTTGAGAGGAATCACGACGAATCACGTTGAGAAAAACATTGTTTTTTTGCATGACAGGAAGAACGGTTGTGTGTACGCGGCTTTAGATTTACAGCGACTGCACTTTCAGTGTAATTTCAAGTGCAATTAGCACTTGTAGTTTGCAATTGTAGTGCAAAGTGGATTTGCCTTTTGTAAATAACCCCCAATCTCTGCATGTGAAAAAGGACGGGAAGAGCTGGGGTAAAGAAAGTGTTCAGTGGGCAGTAGGGTGACCATGTGTCCCGGACAGTCCCGCATTTTGCAGGTCTGTCCCAGGCACCTTCATTCCAGGACAATACAGTGTCCCGGAATGAAACTGACACAGCTACCCCCTGGGCTGATGCCCCCAAAAAAGGCTACCACATCACCGCTTTGCTCACTGACAGTACTTGCCCTGGCTGGGAATGTCTGGAGGAGCACAATCCCCCTGCTTGTGATTGGAGAAATCATAAATCCCGCCTCTTGTGTCCAATCACTGTGCTGTTATTCGTTACAGTACAAGCTGATTTTTGGGAAGGGAGGGTGTCCCTGAATGGTAGTTTGGATATGTGGTCACCCTAGTGGGCAGGGCTGACAATGCTGGTTCGGATTTTAATGCATCAAAGCGTCATAGATATGCATTAGCTCTGGCACTTACCTGTGTCCATGTGTGCATCAGAGGCCTGACCCTCTCCTAGCTTCCTCTTTTATCACTTCCTCTTCCTGTAGGGCTCCACCCAGGCCATCACAGGAAGTCTTTATTAACCGTCGCACCGCAGGTCTGCGGTGCTGTTCAACAGTGTTCTTGCCTAGTTCCTGTTTGCTGTGCTTTGTTTACTTCTAGTGTACCAATTTGGCTTGTCCTTGACCACGCTTGCTTGCCTGTGACCCTGACCCTTTGGCCTGTTCTCTGTTATTCCTGTCTGCCAGTTACACCGACCTCGGCTTCTGTCACCGTTTGTCCTGCTGCGACTTCCTTTCTCCTGGGGAGTGTGGCCTAGGGGATCTCGGGGGTCGCGACCTGGACCCAGCTGCGGCCAAGACCATCCCCACCACTAGGGGCTCTGGTGAAGACAAGCTGAGCCTTAGACCCCGCGCCCTGGGTGATCCTGGGTTTCGCTTCCTCCGATCGCAGCAGTTGGCCAAGGGTTCACTATTCTGCGGTGCATCCCTGTCTCCTACGGGGTACACTTGTCACCGTGCCTCCGGTGACCTGACACAAAGACTGTAAACCCTAAGCATTATTTCTGGGAGATGAAGAGGTATGTTTTCTGCAGTGTTTTTAAGGGCATAATCCATGGGGAAATATGTATGTAATGCAGAGATGTACTGAATAAGTGTATCTTTTTTTGCCCAAACATACACTTCAAGGATCTACAGATCTAAGCTGTTATTTTTCACATATTTCCAGTCATTCCTATGTAATATTGTTCCACCAGACAGGGTACTTTAATATTTTGCCGAAATGAAAATTATTAGCTGTCTTTTTTGCACGGAGGCATCCTACGATGGGAAAAATGGAAATTAATTGCAGTGTACACAAAAAAAGCATTTGAGCCCAACATGAGGCTTTATTAAATTCCAAATGTTCACACATAATGTTTCACCATGTATGCCGTCCACTGCCAAGGAACACATAAGGCCTTTTGATATTAACTGGTCCTGCCAGAATATTTATTGAAATGGGATGCCTTGTGGTTACTGATAGATGCTCCTCTTTTTTTTTTTCTTTCCTTAAACAAAAAAAAGGAAAATCTTCAAAAACCATGTGGAGTCCACATAGAGCAAGATTATCCACTCAGAATCCTGTTTTAATTACGACTGTTTTCAGTTAACTGATAGGCAAATTGGCTTGTAATTAGCCAATGACTTAGACAGATTAACGGAACGATGGCTGTTTAGATTTTTGAAAAGACTCTTTCACAGCGGAGCGGAATGAGGTTTTTGGCAAAGGGCTCGATTTTTTTCAGTGCTTATTTCTTTCCTGACAGATTTACGTTCTGAAGTTATGGAGCTGCTGTAGCGGAATATGGCAAACTCCGAACCTATCACAACAAACTCTGAACAAACCATTTGTTATCCAAATGATCGCATTTGCTGTACGGCAATGTTCCTGCTGGCGGGTTTGCTTTCAGCTGATTGTAATTTTCAAGGCTCTTGCTATGGTGTGAACTCTGTTTCTACAGTATATAGATAATCATTAAACTATTATGCCGCGTACACGTGATTGAAAATTCCAACAACAAATGTTCGATGGGAGCTTTTGGTCGGAAATTCGGACCGTTTGTAGGCCCCATCGGAAATTCCGACAACAGAGCTGGTTTTCAAATTTTCCAACAACAAAACCTGTTCTTGGAAATTTCGATAGTGTGTGGACAATTCCGACGCACAAAATTCCACACATGCTCTGAATCAAGTACGAGGCGAAAGCGCTCGGTCTGGTAAAACTAGTGTTTGTAATGGAGATAGCACATTCATCACGCTGTAATGGACTGAAAAGCATGAGGCTATGGCCTCGTACACACAACCATTTTCCTCTGCAAAATCCATCTAGAAAAATGCTGGCAGAGCATTTTTTGCCGAGAAAAACGGTCGTGTGTACGTTTTTCGACGAGAAAGCTGTCGTGGATCTCGACGAGAAAAAAAGAGAACATGGTCTCTTTTCTCGTCGGGAGTCTCAATTTTCTCATCTTGTTTCTAGTCGGGCTGGTTTACGACGAGAAACACATTCGTGTGTATGCTTAGGAACCCGCGCATGCTCAGAATAAAGTATGAGACGGGAGCGCACCTTCGGTAAAGGTAGCGTTCGTAATGGAGATAGCACATTCGTCACACTGTAAGGCCGCGTCCACACGATCAGACATGTCCGACGGACCGTTTTCATCGGACCACGCTAAAGTGGTCTGATGATCTGATGTGCGTACACACCATCGGACCAAAATCCCATCGGACCAGAACGCGGTGACGTAGAACACAACGACGTGATGAAAAAATGAAGTTCAATGCTTCCAAGCATGCGTCGACTTGATTCTGAGCATGCGATGATTTTGTGTACTAACCATCGAACCTGTCCGACAGACAGGTTTCCAGCGGACAGGTTTTCAAGCATGTTTTGAAACGTTGGTCCGCTGGAAAACGGTCTGATAGGCCGTACACACGATCGAACATGTCCGCTAAAACTGGTCTGCGGACCAGTTTCAGCGGACATGTTCGATCGCGTGTACGCGGCCTTACAGACTGAAAAGTGTGAATCGTCTCTCATCAAACTTTTACTAACACGTGGTAACATGCGATTAGCAAAAGCAGCCCCAAGGGTGGCGCCAGTGGAATCGAACTTCCCCTTTATAGTGCGGTTGTACGTGTTATATGTCACCGGGTTTGAGAACGACGAGATTTTGTCTTGACAGTGTGTATGCGAGGAAAGCTTGACAAGATTCTTGATAAGCCTGACAAGAACCTCGTCAAGAAAAACGACGTTTCATTTACGACAAGATTCTCGGTCGTGTGTACGAGGCCTGAAAAGCGCGAATCGTCTCTCACCAAACTTCTAACACGACTGGTATTGAACTTCCCTTTTCTAGTGCCGTCTTACGCTTTGGACGTCACCACGTTCTTGACATTCAGAATTTCCGACAACATTTGTGTGACCGTGTGTATGCAAGACCAGTTTGAGCCAACATCTGTTGTAAATTTATTTTGTTGTCGAATGTCCGATCGTCTGTACAGGGCATAAAACTCACAATCGTTCAGGAAAATCTCATGCAAAGTCTATTCCAAATGTAGTGCCACCCTTATGGGAGCCACTGGTATTCTCCCTTATTCAGCCCCTGCAGTCAGTATTTCCCACAGCCAGGTACACAACTTCTGCTCGTTACTCCGATGACCAATATATGGGGTTTGTTTTGTTGTTTATTTTAATTTAGGAACTTGGATATGGAAAGTAGGATACTCCAAATTAACTATTCACATTTGAGGACAACTTTCTCAGTAGAACTGTGTAGCCAACTGTACAAGGTGAAGCAAAGTCCCCTATAAGTAGAAGGGATTGAGTGGACCCTGCTCTTCAGCGATTTTCCCTTTAGCCTACACACAACAGCTAACTTCTAGCACCCAGAGGGGGATTCAGCAGCAACATTGCCTCTAGGATCCCTTTTAGGGGTCTGTACTCACAAGGCCCTAGTCACAGGTCACCTTCCTCCGTGATACCACACAGGACATCCTCCATCAGTCAACTCTCAGGAGTTTCAGCATTCAGTGTTCAGGCTCTCAGGTCGCCCACCTGAGACCACATGACAGCCTGTGCTGGGGAGATACATGCTGCTGCTTTGCATGGGTCACTCCTGTTCATCCAGCACACCAGAGCCGATCACAACAGCAGCAGCAGCACTGTGAGTCACACAGGATACCTGTTCTAATCAATAGAATCTGAGATATTTTACTTACTAGTCTCTTGTTAACCTTGAGACCACACTATCCTAAAGTATATACATCCTAGCACCTTTCTAGGAGGGTGCTACACTAATACTAAATTAACTGAACACACACATCTACCACAAATTTTACCCCACACTTGGAGACATTGGCTATTTTATTTGCTCCTTTTTGCCAAGTTGAGCAATGGGTGAGTGCTGAGTGTGAACAGACAGACAGAAGGGAAAATAAAGCCCTATTCTGGACAGGTTTATTCTGGAGGAGAGTGAAAACACTTTTACTTACCTGATCCTCCGCTCCCCCAACAGATGGCACTTCTCCATGCTCTGGCAGGAGACTCCTGGCATTCAGAGGAGGGCTGGCAGGGGGGGCAGGGTGGAAATCTCCCCCCGGGCTGGTAACACTATGCACAGCCACCGGAGCCCCACTACCAAATGCTGTTTTTGCAGAGCAGGAATATGCCTGCTGGAGCTCTGTTAACACAGGTCACGACCGCTGCTCACCTCCCACTGTGCAGCCGTGCCTATGTTAGCTCCGAGGTAGATGGCTGCAGAGCTGAGCTATGTCTCGTCTCACACATAGCTCAGCCTCAGCGCACACCAGCTCTGACATCCCCTTCTCTCTCTGCAGACACAAGAAGAGATGGAGCTCATCTGCTCCTCCTCCTTCTAAGTCTGCCCTGCCCACACTCCCCGGGCATGTGTGGACACTGGACAGGAAGTTTGAACCCAAAAAAGCATCAGACAGCCTGCGCCTCAGCCTCCATCCTGGTAAGCTCACCCAAAAAATCAGGTAGAAGGCAAAGGACAAGTCAACAGTGTTATATGTGATTTCCCTGCAGCTGATATTTCCCTTTTACCCTATAACGGACTTAGCATGCCTTGTTCTACACTGTGTCTCTCTGTAGGATGGTCGTCTTGATAGAGGCAGGTCTTTGCTTCCTTATCTCAGAGCCTCCAGCAAGTCCAAAATCAACAGTACAGCAGTGATTTCACCAAATCATCACTCCATATCTGAGACTAGCAGTCTGAGGCTGTAGGTACAGGAGCGCCTAGGCACTTTAACATATCAAGAAGTACATTGATTTTTTTTTTTTAGAAGGAATACAAACTAAAAAGTAGAAAAGGGTTTCAAGATTTCAGGGTACTGCTTAGGCACTCTTAGGCCGCGTACACACGATCGGTTCAAACCGATGAAAATGGACTGAAGTTCATTTTCATCGGTCCAAACCAATCGTGTGTAGGACCCATCGGTCCGTTATCCTTCGGTCAAAAAACAGAGCGCTTGCTTTAAAACTGAACCGATGGACAGCTAACCGATAGGTCAAAACCGATAATTAGTGCGCAAAAGCATCGGTTAAAAGGCCGCGCATGCTCAGAATCAAGTCGACGCATGCTTGGAAGCATTGAACTTAGTTTTTTTTCAGCATGTCACCGCGTACTGATACGATCGTTTTTTTAACTAATGGTGTGTAGGCACATCAGACCATCAGTCAGCTTCATCGGTGAACCGATGAAAACGGTCCGTCGGACCGTTCTCATCGAATGGACCGATCGTGTGTACGCAGCCTTACTGTTTTTAGATGTTCACTATAATGTAGGAAAACTTCACTTTTTGCGTTCAGGTCCACTTCAAAGATGAAAAGCAGACACCCATATGATTCCATGTTTAATAGGGAGGTGCAGAAGGCCAGTCCTCATGATCTGCACGACAGATACACCAGGATTTGAGGGCTTCTAAGGCTATGCATATACAGTATCGTGGTATGTGTTGGTGCCTGCTATTGAATTTTGGTCTAGTTTGGCAAATTTAGAATGATGATGACATAGGCCCGGATTCACATACCTGGGCACATCTTTATGCAGGCGTAGCGTATCTTCTTTGAGGCAAGCATGGAATTCACAAAGCAAATGCTTTCAACGTTGCACCAGCGTAGCGTATATTCGCCGACGTAAGTCGAAGTAGGTGGAAGTGGGTGTGATATATTTAAATGAAGCGTGACCCCATGCAAATGATGGGCTGAGCTTCAACAAGTACTAATAACGAACGGCGCATGCGTCGTATCTTGGACGCATCCCAGTGCGCATGTTCACAGTCACGACAAAATAACTGCCTAAGATACGTCGAAACACTGCCTACGACCTGAACGTAACCTACGCCCAGTCCGTTCCCTGGTCCATACCTTTGCATGGGTTGTGCCTCCTATATGAGGAATAACTTTACGCCGGATGTAACCTTTACGCAAATCGCTTAAAACATGCCCCAGGCGCACGTACGTTCGTGAATCGGCATATCCTACTCGTTTGCATATTTAAAATGGGAACGCCAGATGCATCCAGCGTAACTATGCGCCCACAATACGCCGGCGTAAGCAAGTTACGTCGGGCGGCTGAAGCATATTCTTTTACGTATCTAGCTTTGGGAATCTGCACATAGATACGACGGCGCACATTTGTACTTACGACGGCGTATCTCAAGATACGTCGGCATAAGGCTTTGTGAATCCGGGCCATACACTTTAATGTTATCATCTGTTCTGGTATTTTTTTAAGCACACGTGTCCTGTAATCTCCATTTCTCCAGAGTTTTTTTGCAACTGAAATCCTCTTAGCTACTTTTTAATTTAGGAAAAAAAAGGAAGAGAAGCACCAGGCAAATCCTAAAGCAGCATTATTTTATTAAATTAAAATAATAATTGTTGAGAGTATAAGGTGCACCTACATAGTGAGAGTAGGTGCTTTCCAGATCCAGCATCATGTAAGAGACGCCAAGGTGTCCCTGTAGAAGATTCCACGAGTGCCGCGTGTCAGTGGAAAGCTGAAGTCTTGAAGGACCTGTGGAGGACGCTGGCTGTGTGACTGTCACACAGCCAGAGTGTTCCGGAGCTGTCAGAGTGGGGAGCCACCTACTACTGTCTATGGCCAATCAGAACACGTTTCGAAGGCATGGCCAAGCTTCATTCATCCAGAACACTCCTACACAAAGTTACACAGCCGGCGTCCTCCCCAGGTCCTTCGAGGCTTCAGCTCCCTGCTAACGCACGGCACTCGTGGACTCTTCCACAGGGGCACCCCAGCAGCTCTTCTGTGATGCTGTATCTGGAAAGCACCTACCCTCACTAGCACTATGTAAGTGCACCTTATGTAGTCAGCAATTTGTATTTTAATCAAATGAAAATAATACTGCACTAGGATTTGCCTGGCGCTTCTTTTCCTTTTTTGCCTTCCTTTTCCCATAGTGATCAGGTATCCCAGCCCGCACCTAAAGCAGCTTCACTCAGGGACAGGGAAGCACCCCCTAGAAACCTATTGCCCGTACACACGATTGGAAATTCTGACAGCAAAAGTCGGATGTGAGCTTTTGAACGGAAATTCCGACTGTGTGTATGCTCCAACCAACTTTTTCTGTCGGAATTTCTGCCAACAAAAGATTATGACTCGCAAAATTCCAAAGCATGTTCGGAAACATTGGACTTCATTTTCTCGCCTCGTAGTAGTGTTGTATGTTACCATGTTCTTGACGGTCGAAAGTTCAGAGAAATTTTGTTGTTACCGTGTGTATGCAAGCCAACCTTGAGCGGAATTCCGCCGGAAAAAACATCCAAGGTTTTCCCAACGGAAAATCCAATCCCGTGTACGCGGGAACTTTGATCGATCAAATTTTTACAAAAACTTTAGTTTTTTTAAATTAATTTTTGTTATCAAATTTTTACCTATTGGTGAACCAGCATACTTATGCATGTCCTCGCACTATTTTCCAAAATTAGGCATTTCATCGCTGAGCATTATACCAGTGCTTTATGTGTGTGCGTTTTTTCTAATGACCTTTTAATTTAGTAGCCCTAATTTCCAGATATTACTTACTATCAGTTCAGTTACATGACCTTATTACTGGTGCTTTAGATGTAAACTTTATCAAGCAGCCCAATATTTGATCTAGAAAAAGCAGTGTAGCGCCTGTGTACTTTCAGTCCAGGTGTTATCTTAAATCTAAAGGGGGATGAGAGAGTTATGCAGCTCTCATCCATATGATTTGTGCAGATTCAGCTTTGTTCTAGCTGGGCTGTGCTGTCAGTTCATTCTGTGTTCCTGAGGTGCCTTTCCACCCCGGGGTGTCAGGTGGCGGCAGTGGAGTTCAGGTAAGAGCTCCTTCTTGCCAGCAGCCAATCAGAGTTTTTTTTTCCCTCGCGGGGCATGCTGGGGGAGGGTACTTCTAGGGAGACGCCATTTTGGGCGGGGGAGTTCGAGGTTGGATCCGGGTGCGGCACCCACCTTTAGGGTGTGCGCACATCAGGGCCCCGGCCATATGGCCTACCAGGCCAGGGTGCACAAACCACGCGTTGTTCTTTGTTCCGGGACCATGTTGGCCCGGAGAGACTGAAGCTGCAATGGGACCCAGTGACTTATTGGGTCCCCTATCTCTTAAAAGAAGATCTCAAGCGAGTTGTGCTGTTCGGTGGGGAGTCAGTCTGAGAAGAGCCAGGAGGCAGGCAATCCAACAGGGCCTAGACAAGCCATTGGGGATCGAGGTGACCGGACACTGGGAGTTTGTCTTATGGCAACCTGTCAGTTGGTGACTATTTGAGGAAAACTACCTGAGGGAGATTCAGGCATCAATAATCTTGAGAAGGATTCACCTTACAAATTCTAAAGGAAAAGGGCCTGTGGCAGAGATCTCACTCCTATTTCTACTTTCAGTCAAGTCTGTGTCAGAGACTTGTTTCCTTCTCAAGATCCTCAGCGATATTCTGGATGCCAGTTCTGTGAGAGAGACTGTCCAGGTACACTACAACCACTCCGGCTGGAGTGGCGACGAAGTTAAAGTCCCATTTGGAAGCAGGATTGTTTCAGTTGTTCTTATGCCACGTACACACGATCACTTTTTGTGATGAAAAAAAATGACATTTTTAACCACTTAAGACCCGGACCAATACGCTGGTAAATGACCCAAGGTGTTTTTGCGATTCGGCACTGCGTCGCTTTAACAGACAATTGCGCGGTCGTGCGACGTGGCTCCCAAACAAAATTTGCGTCCTTTTCTTCCCACAAATAGAGCTTTCTTTTGGTGGTATTTGATCACCTCTGCGATTTTTATTTTTTGCGCTATATACAAAAATAGAGCGACATTTTTGAAAAAAAAACACTATTTTTTACTTTTTGTTAAAAAAAAATCAAATAAACTAAATTTTAGTCAAACATTTAGGCCAAAATTTATTTAGCCACATGTCTTTAGTAAAAAAAAAAAATCGCAATAAAAAAAAATAGCTACCTAGCGGGAACAGCGACACTAATACAGCGATCAGAAAAATGATTGCTTAGTGACGCTGGCAATAGGGAGTGAAAGGGTTAACTAGGGCGGTGATCAGGGGGTTAAAACTTTATTAGGGGGGTGGGGGGGCTATCCTGAACCTAACACTAACTGTTTTTTACACTGCCTGTCACACTGACACTAAATGCAGTGATTAGATCACTGCATTTAGTGACACTGTGACAGGGGGGTGGGGGGGGGGGGCGATCACAAGGGGTTAATATGCCTATGTGAGTGTGTGTCAGTGTTGTGTTGGTGCACACTTACTTGTGATGTCTTCTTTCATCAGCAGCGCTGGGAAACAGCGCTGCGATGAGAGATTACATCATTTCCTCCTTCCTGTGTAAACACAGGAGGAGGAAGTGACAGGATGGGAGCGCGCTCCCATTGGCTGGGAGCGATCGCGGGGGGGCGGGTATTCGCCGACATCCGCCCGCTGATCCCGGATCGCTCCCGGAGCCAGGGGGACCCCCGCACGCCACGGAGGGGGTCCCGATGGGACCCCCGAACCGCACTTAGGCGGGGACGTAAATTTACGCCCTTGTGCCTGTACGTGCCATTCTGTGGCCGTATATGTGCGTGCGGGGGTCCTTAAGTGGTTAAAAATGTCATTTAAAATGATGGTGTGTGGGCAAAATGTCATTTTATGTCTTCTCAAAAACGACCAAAAAAAAATTCGAACATGGTTGAATTTTTTATGTCATTTTTCAAAATGTCATTTTTTTGTGTCATGAAAAATGATCGTGTGTGGGCAAAACTACGTAAAAAATGACGTTTTAAACCCGCACATGCCCAGAAGCAAGTTCAGAGACGGGAGGTAAAACTACCATTCATAATGGAGTAAGCACATTCATCACGCTGTAACAGACAAAAAAGCGCAAATCGTCTTTTACTAACAAGTAACCAGCTAAAAGCAGCCTCAAGGCAAATAGAACTTTCCCTTTAGGCCTCGTACACACGATCAAATCTGTCTGCTGGAAACGGTCTGCTAGACCGTCCCAGCAGACAGATTCGATCGTGTGTACGGGCGAGCCGACGGATTTGGCCACCCGACAGATTTCAAAGCATGCTTTGAAATCTATCGGGTGGGAATCCGTCCGCCCGACATGTCTGCTGGTGAGTACACTTACCAGCAGACATGTCGTCCCGCACCGCCGCCGAATGGATTCGGCGCATGCGCGGCAGTGTTTTACTTCCTGGTGCGGTGACGTGGCGGCGTCAACGTCCCCGCCACATCACCGACACGTCAGCGTGCCGTTTGCTGGCGGGGATTTTGGTTTGCTCGTGTGTACACGCGAGCAAACCAAAATCCTATCAGACAGATTTGTTCAAATCGGTCGGTCCGACCGATTTGAACAAATAGATTGCCTCGTGTGTACGAGGCCTTAGAGTGCCGTACATTTGTTCATCATTTTCCAAAAATGATGGTGTGTACGCAACGTCATTTTTGAAAATGAAGTTTGAAAAATGTAGTTTTTTTCATGATGAAAAATGACATTTTTTTCATCACAAAAAGTGATCGTGTGTACGAGGCATTAGGCCCGAGTCTGGGAATTCTCCTTTCCACACATCTCTATTCTGTCTAACCCAAGTTCATTGTTTGCCGTGTTGGGCAAGAATAAAAGCACAAGAAAGACACCGGCTGTTTGGACATTCCTTCATTGTTCTCATCATCATCATCATCATACCCCTAGACCAGGGGTGTCAAACTGGCGGCCCTCCAGCTGTTCCGAAACTACAAGTCCCATCATGCCTCTGCCTGTGGGAGTCATGCTTGTAACTATTAGCCTTGCAATGCCTCATGGGACTTGTAGTCTTGCAACAGCTGGAGGGCCGCCTGTTTGACACCCCTGCCCTAGACATTCATACAGGTAACACGCCATCCCAAATCTATCCAGCGGCTCCTGCGGGGGTAGCGCTAAAGCAGTATTGAAGAATCTTTCTCCCAAATTTCTGACATGAAAAGATACACACCTTTTAGTTTTTACAAAATTTAGACAAAGTTATTGTTACATAAGCTACAGAGAGACATGGGACTCATCTCAGAATTCTCTACACATCCACATAGCTCCCAACTGTCCCTGATTTCAAGGGACTATCCCTGATTTGGAGTGATGTCCCTATGTTCCTCATTCCTCCTTATTTGTCCCTCATTTTGGTCTGATCTATATAGTTGTATATAAAATGCACTTTTTGTCTTTCAAGTTCAGTCCTTTCTAATTTGTAAAAGGCGCCAATCGGTGCCATGATGTCACTGCTTGCGCTGTTCTGAAGTCGGCCCGCAGCCATATTTTTTTACAGGCCGCCGCTGTCATTGATTGACATTTATGAACAGTTTGTAAATCGGCCAATTGGAGCACCTGCAGTTTTATCATGGGCCTCTTGGCTGCTTCTCTGATGAATGCGTTCCTTGCCTGGTCTGTCAGTTTAGGTGGATGGCCATGGGCCAGATTCAGGTAGTCCAGAGCATCTTTGCTCTGGAGTAACGCTTCTCATTTGCGTTGCGCTGCCGAAATTTTAGGAGCAAGTGCTGTCATTCACGAAGCACTTGCTCCTAAAGTTGCGGCAGCGCATCACAAATGAGCCGGCGGAATTCAAATTTAGCGGGTACGGGGCGTGTAGTATGCTAACTACGCGCGATCCCGCCGCCAACGTACTGCGCATGCGTCGAGTGTCAAAACATCCCCGTGCGCATGCTCCAAAATCTGTGAATGAACTTCAATGACGTCACATTCCCATTCATGACCGTTTTACGCAAGCGACGTTTTTTTTTTTTTTTTCCCGACGCGATGACGACGCCTATACCTAACATAGGATACTCCAACCCCATGTAGGTATATCTATGCGCCGCGTATCCCGTCCGGAAACGTCGTATCGTCATTGCGTCGCGCCGGATTTCGATCGTGAATTGCCGATTTCCGCTCATTAACATATTTTTTGAGCGTAAATCGGCGGGAACGCCCCCGGCGCCATTTTTAAGTTGAAGTAACGATGCGATGGCGAAACTCAGTTACGCTGCTCGCATCGGAACTTCAACCCGGCGTTTCTTGTTTTCTGGTTACAGAAAACAGAAACGCCGGCTCAAAGCCACAGTTAGGCTGGCGGATCACTCGATCCGCCAGCGTAACCGTTCATGAATCTGGCCCCATGTCTTGGTAGGTTTGCAGTTGTGCCATACTCTTTCCATTTTCAGGTAATGGATTGAACAGTGCTCTGTGAGATGTTTAAAGCTTGGGATATGACAAATTACGGCTTATATATATATATGTGTGTGTGTGTGTACGGCACCCCAGCAAAATGGCCTTCCGGGCCGGGGTGTGCGTGCTACGCAGTGTTCATGGTTCCGGGACCACGTTGGTCCGGAACATTATAGCTGCGGCTGGGGCCTAGTAATGCGACTGGGTCCCCAATCTGATGAGGTCCTGAGCGTTAGTCCTGTTAGAGCAGTGGTACTCAACCTGGGGGTCGGGACCCCCTTGGGGGTCAAATGAGGATTTGCTAGGGGTCACCAAAACCTGAGCTGTTCCTGAAGCCACTCAGCCTCTTCACAGCCGCCCATTCAGTTCATGGTATAGCTTGGGGGCAGGGACTAGAGGTCAGCTGACTGGTGAGGAATGTGAAGTAGGAGGGGCTGGAGGAGACCCTATCTGCTGATTTCAGCATAGGTGTCACTGCTACTAGAAACCACAAAGTCGGAGACACAGTGAGTAGCACTACCTGTGATTAGAGTTGCCTTTAAAAGTCCCCACTACAGTTCTCAGATGGGCAGCTGACCTTGATCAAGAGCACCTAAGTTGGCTGATCCCAACTCCCCATCAGCACTGCCACCGATCCCAACTTCCCGCCAGCACTGCCACCGATCCCAACTCTCCGCCAGCACTGCCACTGATCCCATACTGCCCACCAGGAAGTAAGAGAAGGAATACAAATAGAGAATACATGGAAGGGAGAGGAAAAGAGGGGGAGGAACAAAAAAAAAGGGGAGAGAAAGAATAAGAGAAAGAACAAGAAAGATGGCTAGAGAGGGATACTGAAAACAAACAAGAAATGAGGATAGAGAGAGATAAAAGGGAAAGAAAGGTGATAAAAGAAAAAGAGTGGTACATCCTAATATGGAAAAGACACATATAACAGAGATAAAAGAGCTGCACACCCCGAAAGAAATACAAAATGGACAGTTTCCCCGATGGGGCTTTAGACAGCTATGTAACAAATCAAATAATGGAGTAAAAAGTTATTTATTGGAAGAATAGTCCAGTAACATGAATAAAATACAGTAGAATTGATATGGTCCAATGATACAGTATATGTACAGTACAATTACAATTTAATGCAGTATAAGAACAAATAGTGCACATCGTCACATAGCATGGGCTATGGGGTGTGCGAGCACCAACGCGTTTCGACCTCTGTTCGGTCTCCTCAGGGGGAAAATTGGTTCTAAAAAATATATACATACATTACATATTTTTAATGTTTAGAAAAACATCATACATGTTATTAAATAAATCATGATGGTATATTTACCACTCAACGGTGAAATAACTATTCATGTGACCAGAGGTACTGATGATGAATCCAGGGGGCTGGATTGCCACCCACATCCCCCCCCAAAGCACCACCGAAGGGAAAAGAGGACCGCCCCAAGGGGCTTGCAAGGAGCCACACCATAGGCGTGCGCAGCCTATTACATTAGGGTGTGCACCCCAAAGGTAAGGTTCCCTACTGTGCATGCGTGAGTCGTGCTGCGTGTCCTCACTGGTCCCTGCTGTCTTCCGGGACCTGTATGTCTTCCAGAGGACAGCGGGGGGGACAGAGGAGGGGCCAGACATGGTGTAGATTGCTGGGGAATCTGCAGCGATCTATCACCGGAAGTGGGAGCAAATACCTTGATTCGACAGGTATCTGCTCCCCCCTCCCCCTGAAAGGTGCCAAATGTGACACCGGAGGGGGGCCGAAAAGCGAGCGTTAAATTTTTGGGTTGAGCTCCGCATTAATAAAGACTTCAAAGTAAAAAAATATATATATATATTTTTTTAAATGTATTAAAACATTTAATTGTTCACACTAGTGGTTGAGGTGCAGTAAAACCCTGCTGTTGAGCTGTGCTTTTACTGCCCATTAACCACTACCATTTTTTCTAGCTTTAGAGGCAGCAGCTGGGCATGTTCACATGCAGCGTCTGCAGTTATACCCCCTGTTGCTTTCAGCAGGTGTAGCGCCCACTGACAGTAACCCATTCAAGTGAAAGACGGCACTCTGCAAGCAGCCCACAACTGCATGCAGCATGGAGTTCAAGGGGTTAAAGCAGGTTGGTTGGAGCCGTTACGTCTTCTCACCACCTCTAAAATGCTCTCTGCATGAGTGGGAGTGATGTCATTGTGCTCCAGCCACTCATACAGCCAGAGCCCCCAAACCCAGAAGGAATGCCAGGGGAGGAGGAAAGCCCTGTTAGAGTGCCTCCTTCTAAGGCAAGCATTTCATAATGTGCTAGTATGCGATGCATACTAGGACATTGTGCAATTGTCTTCCAGTGAAATTGCGCGATTTCAGCTGAAATCGTGCGATTTCACTCCCTTTGGCAGTCCCGATTTCGGTGCGATTTAGGAGACATCTGTGCAGGTTTCTGCACAGATGTCAATGTAAATCGCGTCCTGAAATCGCAAAAAGTAGTACAGGAACTACTTTTTGAAATCGGTGCAGCGCCGCAGATGCGGCGTCGCACCGATTAGGACGGTGTCATTGCCGGCAATTGCCGCCGATTTGAGATGCGATTTCACATGTGAAATCGCATCTCAAATCGAACTAAATCGTACCCAGTGTGAACCTGGGCTTACAACCGATTTAAGTTGGTACATGTGCACAGGTTTTTTTAATAAGTTTGCTAGCTGACAGGTTCTTGCATCTACACCAGTGATGTGGATGTAAAGACTGACATCGGAGACTCTCCACCGTCAGTATACACTGATTAGTGCTACAGCTGATTTGTTGCAAGCTGCTGATTGAACAATGTTTCAAAGCCCCTTTCACACTGAGGCGGTTTTGAGGCATTTTAGCACTAGAAATAGCATCTATAAAGTGGGGCGTTAGGAAAAGTCCTGCAAGCAGCATCTTAGAGGCTGTTTGGGGGTGCTGCTGTATACACCGCTCCCAAAACGCCCTGCCCATTGAGATGAATGGGCAGTGCTTGCAAAGCGCCTGAAAAATGCTTCGGAAGCATTTTGTAATAAGCATTTTTCAGGCGCTTTGGAAGCGCTGCCCATTCATTTCAATGGGCAGGGCGTTTTGGGAGCGGTGTATACAGCAGCACTCCCAAACAGCCTCTAAGATGCTGCTTGCAGGACTTTTCATAACACAGGGGCTTTTTTCTCCTTCTTAGGCCGCTAGCGGGGGTGTTAGCCCCCCACAAAAAACACCAGCTGCAATTGTTTGGCTGTATTATAAAATCACATTCCTTGTGGTTCATGCTAACATTTTTTGATAGGTTAGGAATTACTTGGACTTCTGGAGGTTCTACATAGAGATTTATTCCATATATATACACTATATCTTATTAAATATATATATATATATATATATATATATATATATATATTAATAAGATATAGGGCCAGACTCAGGTAGAGTTAGGCTGGAGTATCAGTGATACTCCAGCCTAACTGTCACTTTAAGCCGGCGTTTCTGTTTTCTGTAAGCAGAAAACAAGAAACGCCGGGTTGGAGTTCCTATACGAGCGGCGTAATTGTATTTCGCCGTCGTATCGGAACTGCATTTTAAAAAATGGCGCGCGGGGCGTTCCCGCTGATTAACGCCGAGAATATGTTAATCAGCGGGAATCGGCAATTCATGATCGTATTCGGTCCCGACGCAGTGACTTTCCGACGTTTCCGTAAGCGATACGCGGCGTAAAGAAAAACCAGCCCCCTAGTGGTGTATCCTATGTTAAGTATGGCCGTCGTCATTGCGTCGATTTGAAAAATGTTCACGTCGTTTGCGTAAAACGTCCGTGAATGGGGGATTGACGTCATTGACGTTCACTGACAGAATTTGGAGCATGCGCACTGGGATATATTGACAGTCGACGCATGCACAGTACGTTCGCCGCGGGATCGCGCCTAGTTTAAATAATACACGCCCCCTACCCGCCCAATTTGAATTCCGCCGGCTCATTTTGGCTACGCCGCCGCAACTTTAGGAGCAAGTGCTTTGTGAATAACAGTACTTGCTCCTAAAGTTACGGCGGAGTAACGTAAATGAGAAACGTTACTCCACCATAAAGAAGCGCCCATCTAGCTGAATCTGGCCCATAATGTGTATGTTGAATATATCTATGTGTAACTTTGTGACACAAGTCCTGGTAATTCTCATCATATTCAAGAAAGTTACTTTCAATTTCTATAAATGGTCCCTGCAAGGTGCAGAGGAGGTGTACAGCATAGCTTTGTATAGAAGGCAGAGAAGGTCGGGACTCACATTTGGAGAAGATTCAAGAGGCTGCCATCATTCCTCTGAGGTCTTCACTCTGCCCCAGTGAGAGCTGTGCTGTGTGCTGGGCAGGAAGCAGTGGACGGAGCTGCACTGTGATGATCTCTTCCTGCTCCACCCACTTGTATTGCAGCTGTAAAAGCCCCGACTTGTCCAGAAAACAGTACAGAGGAGAAACAATCTTCAATTTTCAAGCTTTTTGTAGTAACACACAGCATAGGATGGTGGGTTCTGCTAACCACTCGCTCCTGTGAAGACTGCAGCCACCAGCTGTGGAGTAAGCAGGCAGGAGTTATCCAATGCTGCCTCTGTAGGTCCTGGCTACTGCATCTCTGATAGCAGGCGGCGGAGTGATATTCAGCTGTCAGTGATTCTGTAACCAGAACTACAGAGACAGTATCGGAAAATGTGGCTTCCTGACTGCTTACTCCGCAGCTAGTGTCTGCAGCTCTCCCAGGAATTTGGCATCCATCTGAAAGATAGTCCCACTGGCACCACTGCAAGTTATTAGGGGTACCGAAAGAGAGTTATCACAAACACATTCTGATGCCGCGTACACACGATCATTTTATGTGATGAAAAAAAACAACGTTTTCTGTGAAGTAAAAAACAACGTTTTTGAAACGTCACTTTTCAAAGACGATGTTGCCTACACACCATCGTTTTTTTCACAAAAAGCGAGGTTACGTTCACCACTCTTTTCCATTGAAGCTCGCTTCATAACTAGCTTCTGGGCATCCGCGGGTTGAAAAACGTCGTTTTAAAAGACGTTTTTGCTACACACGGTGACTTTTTGTGAAACAAAAAACTACGTTTTAAAAACGACACAAAAAATTCAAGCATGTTGGAATTTTTTTTGGGTCGTTTTTTTTAAGACAAAAAACAACGTTTTGCCCACACACGATCAATTTAACCACTTAAGGACCCCCGCACGCACATATACGGCCACAGAATGGCTCGTACAGGCACAAGGGCGTAAATTTACGTCCCCGCCTAAGTGCGGTTCGGGGGTCCCATCGGGACCCCCTCCGCGGCGTGCGGGGGTCCCCCTGGCTTCGGGAGCGATCCGGGACGAGCGGGCGGATGTTGGCGTTTACCCGCCCCCCCGCGATCGCTCCCAGCCAATGCGCGCGCTCCCAGTCTCCTGTCACTTCCTCCTCCTGTGTAAACACAGGAAGGAGGAAGTGATGTAATCTCCCATCGCAGCGGTATTTCCAACCGCTGCGATGGGAGAAACACCTAACAGTAAGTGTGCACCAACATTACACTGACACACACTCACATAGGCATACTTAACCCCTTGCGATCTGACCCCCCACCCCCCCTGTCACAGTGTCACTGAATGCAGTGATCTAATCACTGCATTTAGTGTCAGTGTGACAGGCAGTGTAAAATCAGTTAGTGTTAGGTTCAGTATAGCCCCCCCACCCCCCCTAATAAAGTTTTAACCCCCTGATCACCGCCCTAGTTAACCCTTTCACTCCCTATTGCCAGCGTCACTAAGCGATCATTTTTCTGATCGCTGTATTAGTGTTCCCGCTAGGTAGCTATTTTTTTTTATTGCGATTTTTTTTTTTACTAAAGACATGTGGCTAAATAAATTTTGGCCTAAATGTTTGACTAAAATTTAGTTTATTTGATTTTTTTTTAACAAAAAGTAAAAAATAGTGTTTTTTTTTCAAAAATGTCGCTCTTTTTTTAGTATATAGCGCAAAAAATAAAAATCGCAGAGGTGATCAAATACCACCAAAAGAAAGCTCTATTTGTGGGAAGAAAAGGACGCAAATTTTGTTTGGGAGCCACGTCGCACGACCGCGCAATTGTCTGTTAAAGCGACGCAGTGCCGAATCGCAAAAACACCTTGGGTCATTTACCAGCGTATTGGTCCGGGTCTTAAGTGGTTAAATGACGTTTTAAAAAACGTAGTTTTTTTTCATCACAAAAAACGACCGTGTGTACACGGCATGACCCTCTGACATTCTGACACCTAATGCCCAGGCACCAGTGCTGGGACAAGGCCATCTGGTGCCCAGGGCGAAGATGGCAAACTGCGCCCCCCCCCCCTGTTATGAAGAAAGAGTAAGTGTCCTTTCAAAACCAGAAAACACTTAAAGCGGGGGTTCACCTGCAAAAATCCAGCAGATACAGCAGCTGAAGCCGAGCTGATTCCCTACTGCGCATACGTGAGTCGCGCTGCAGCGAGTGTTTCCCAGAACACAAAGGGAGTGGTGACGTGGAGGGGTCGGACTCCCGCATGAGTCTATACCAGGAAGTGGTGCAAATACCTGTTTTATACAGGTATCTACACCCCTTCCCCCTGAAAGGTGTCTAATGTGACACCGGAGGGGGGGGGGGGGGGTTTCGGAACGGAGATTTTCAATTTTGGGTGAACCTCCGCTTTAAAACAATACAACAGTAAAATACTGTAGCTTCGTCGCAGTATATGTATGGCGTCTGTGGCGGGTCTGCAAATGGTTAAAGTGTAAGTTCACCTTTCTTGACAGAACAAACAGCTGCTAGATCAATGCAGTCTCACCAGTGCACATCAAATGCAGCCTACCACTGTGCCCATAATTGCAGAGAGAAAAAAAGAGAGATGCTCTGCAGGCAAAACAAAAAATTATAAATGCACTTTTTTTTTTTACCTGCAAAAAAAAGTTAATTTATTAAATGCATTCACTATTTATTATTATAATACATACGTTAAACCTTTTTTTTTTAAATAAAGAAATCCACAAGAGAGAGGGGGGCAAAGCTCTGCAGGCAATTTTTTTTTATAAATGGCCATTTTTTTTTTGCTGCAAAAAATGTTCATTATTATAATAAATGTGTTCCTTTTTTTATATTATTATAATAAATAAGTTAACTTTTTTCTAAGAGAGAGGGGATGAAATTGTGTGTGTGTGTGAGTGAGAGAGAGAGAGAGAGAGAGAGAGAGAGAGAGACTGCAATGGTGTGTGTGAGAGAGAGAGAGAGAGAGAGAGGCTGCAATGGTGTGTGTGTGTGAGAGAGAGAGCCTGCAATGGTGTGTGTGTGTGTGAGAGAGAGAGAGAGAGAGAGAGAGAGAGAGAGAGAGAGAGAGGGGGGGTACAATGGTGTGTGTGTGTGTGTGTGTGTGAAAGAGAGGGAGGGGGGCTGCAATAGTTTGTGAAAGAGAGTGCAATGCTCTGCAGGCCATTTATATTAGAAAAAGTGAGTTTGCTTTGAGAGAGAGAATGCCAGGCAGGAGTGAAAGAAACACAGGGAAAGGCAGAGAGAGAGAGGGGGGGGTACACCGTGCGATGAGAGAGAGACAGACAGATTGCAGCACCTTAATTCTTCCGCTCCATGGGCATTCACTTCTCCTATAATCCTTCAGACCTGCTGCCCCTCACTCGTGACTCTGCATGCATACTAGTGGGCGGAGCTGGCTCTGCATGAGCCAGATGGAAGGAGGAGAAAACAAGCAGCATCACAATGTTCTCCTGCTCCTCTCGGGCATGTCACTCAGTTCAGTGGGTGAGGCGGAATCAGAAGAGAAGACGAGGCATTGCGGCACTGCTCTTTATTTAACTGACAGGCAACTGGGCAAGCTCCGAGTCAAACAGCGGTAGTCAGTCACTTGTTGACTGGAAAGTTTAACTGTACACTGCGCCCCCCTTGCTACAATAAAATGCTCCGCCCAGGGCACCCGCTCCTTCCGCCCACCCCTTGTACCGGCCCTGCCAGGCACACCCGGCACTAGGGTGACCACATTTCCAAACTACCATTAAGGGACACCCTCCCTTCCCAAAAATCAGCTTGTGCTGTAACGAATCGCGGCACGGTGATTGGACACAAGAGGCGGGATTTATGATTTTTCCAATCACAAACAGGGGGCGGGATTGTGCTCCTCCAGGCATTCCCGGCCAAGACAAGTACCGTCAGTGAGTAAAGCAGTGATGTGACTTCCTTTTTTGGGGGCATCAGATTGGCCTGGGGGATGGCTGTGTCAGTTTCATTCCGGGACACTGTATTGTCCTAGAATGAAAGTCCCCGGGACAGACCTGTAAAATTCGGGACTGTCCCGGGCAATCCGGGACACGTGGCCACCCTACCCGGCACACCCCCTGCACACGCCTATGAGCCACACAAAAAACGTCCACTGAAAGGAGGAGGAGTCGGCACCTGTGAAGAACACCTAGATTATAGCCATGTGTAGGTAAAAAGATTAAAAGGGTAGACTCAAGCATATTAAGCCAGAGTATAAGTTTAATTATAAACGTTTCTGAATGTAAGTATGAGTAAGGACTAACAGCAAAAAAACAATTGCCAATCTGCTGAATCCTCTAGGTATCATTGGCGTCCCATTGGGGATACCTAGCCAATGTTAAAAGTATTTGGTTAAAGTAATATAGTGGTATAATAGTCCAGAAAGTGGTATAAGTGGGTGTTAATGTGAGTGAATATGGAGGTGGCCAAAAAGTGCAATGGTGTGTCAGGGAGACTGACAGTATACAGTCAGACAAAGCAATATGTGCTCAGTAATGTTGAGAATTAAAGAAAGGCCTTAGGGTAAGTGAAACATTTATTCTAGCGTATGCACCAGCTATATGCTTGTGAGTGACCAGAAATAGTGTTGTCAAAGACTGAAACAAAAGTAGAAATGTAGCGAAGGATAATATAATTTACCTGTGCAATAATTAGGGTAGTAATAATAGGTTTGTTTGGTCTTGTAGGGTTCCTTTGTATTGGGGACCTCCTTGCAAATGTGCACGAGATGATTCGGATGCCATTAGGGAGTAAAAGCCGTAACATCCATGCTGGACTGCTTGGAATCAACTTGAAGTCTCAAGCACCCAGTCTTATATGGTCTTGTAGGTCTAATGAGGATGATCACACACAGGTATAGGGTCCCCCTCCCCCACCCCCACAGCAAAAATGTGCAGGCTGCTGGGAGAAAAAAAAAACTCAAACAGTCCACGTGTGGCTCCCCGGCATCCCGGAAGGCTGAAAAGCCCCAAACACCGTCGTCGACTCTGCCACAATAAGCGTGACATCATGGCGACGTGCGCACATAGCATGAAGCGCATGCGTACCTCACCATAATCGGTCCAGAGGTGAACACGGGACGCCGCCGGCAAGGAGAAGCTGGCGTCAGCGGCGAGAGTCGCCATTCAGTCGCCGACTAAAGCAAACAAGGGGGGACAGAGACATGTCTCATCACCCACCGCCCTGCCGGGAAGCCGCAAGGGGTCGAATCCAATTCCCAAAGGGGGGGGGGAGGGAAATGCACAACCCAAACCCCACCAGGATACCAACAGCCATGGGTCAAATTTGCATAATGTTGAAGCCACGCCTGTATAGTAGGTAATTGATCATTGGATCACAAAAAATTGAAACTGGATATAATTCTTGAATGGATTTATACAGGAGCTGTGCGTTATTTCCTGACTCCAACATCTTGCATATATATTGCCAAGGCATATGCCTTGTTGAGTATTTGTGCGTGATGCAGTATAGGAGTCTGTATTAGATTTCTCCTAATATATGCAAAGGGAAAAGATGGAATTCTAATCTGATCCCTCACGGGTGAATACCTTACCAAAAAAAGTTTTTGTATAAAAAAACAAGAGTTGAGAAAAATGCTGGAAAACACACAGGTCATGTCATATCTCTGATGTGTCAGGGGGAGAGGGTGTTTAACCACCTAAAAAGAGTGGTACATCCTAAAATGTACTATAAGCAGAGGCGTATCTAGTGAAAATAGCGCCTATGGCAAGCACTGAAACTGCACCCCTGTCTAAATATTTGAAACCCATCTTTCAGATAACCTTAACAAAAAAAAAACAGCTAACAAAACTAGTGATATTTATCATCCCTTGTGATACCTTTGGTAGTGACAGATCCTCTTTATGGAAAAATCTGGGGTTTATTAGACCCCTGATCCCTCCTCTGCCTTCCAAGGCCATGTAAATGCAGAACCAATACTGGAAGTGATGAAATCTTCATCACTTAAGGCCTCAGTTTTTACAGAGGAGAGGGAGAAACTGATGTTCCTCCTTCTTTTTGCGCTGCCAATCCGACCAGATGGAATGGGAGACCCTGGGAGAACAGGGGAGGGCTGTGGCTGAACTCAGCAGGGATAGCGCTGCCATTGACCATTAGCAAAGATGCTGAAAAGGAGATCCTGCCTATGCTCAGGAGGAGGGAATAGGAGACCCTCAGACCCTGGGAAGTGCCTTGCTGCAAAGCCACTCAACAGCGCCCCCTTCATATGGCACCTATGGCACTTTCCATGGCTGCCATACCCTAGATACGCCTCTGACTATAAGTGGTCACGGCACTAGAAAGGTTGAGAACCACTGTGTTAGAGGAAGCTGTTCGGTGGAGAGTCTGCCTGAGGAGTGCCAAGAGAGGCTGGTGTTCCAAGAGGGTCTTGACCTTCCACCGGGGACCAAGGAAATCGGGTACTGAGAGGCTGGATCTCAGTCGCCTATCAGTCAGTAACTAAAACTACCTGAAGGAGATCCGAGTGTTGAATCTGTCAAGGAGGATTCTTAACCATTGGGAGGGTCTGTGGCAGAGACCTAACCCCATGTTCGAGTGACATTCTGGCTACCAGGCTTGTGAGAGAGGCCTGTCCAGGTGCGCTGTGCCCACTCTGGCTGGAGTGGTGAAATAGAAGTTGTCGTTGGAAGCAGGACTGTGTCCCATCTACATACACCCAAATCTGTTATTCCTCATTTCTACTATTTTCTTCATTCTTCACCAAGTTCTACTGTTTTTACCCAGCTGGGTAATAAAAGCACAGAAAAGACACCTGTTGTGTGGACATTCCATTTACTAAAACTCTCATCAAATACCCTAGACGGCGGAGACACATGAGGTAGCGTGCCACATAAAACAAACCAGCAGCTCCTTCGGGGGTAAGTGCCACATATATATATATTGTATGGTTGGGAGAGGATTGCTAGTTTTTGCCTGGAGATCATGACTTTTTAGGGTAGTCTCAACTCTACAGCTCTACAGGCACAAAGAGCTCCTGGTAGGATATTGTGTCTAGACCATTCAGCCTTCAAATCCATTATACGTCTGTCTGGATTCCCCCTGACATCTCCATACACATATCTACTTCTCCTGTGCAGGTGGTAATAATTATATTCTCAGTGAATTGTATAAACACACACTGATTGCATGAGTAAACATTTCAGATCAAGCGTCCGATAAAAGCGAAGGAGCATGATAGATGGAAAACCATTGTCTTGGCGTTGACTTCAGATACCGGCTCAGTATTCAGTAAGGGAAGACTGTTTACATCCAGTGGGAATAAAATTGAATTTGTTGACATGTTTATGTGTTTTTTTGTACTGCGCAGATGCTTCCTTCTGTAGATCCGTACCTGTCATAACTTTGCATTGCTGAAAAAGGCCTAATCTCTTCTGTTTTTGAAAACCGAGCCAAAGCAGGAAGAAGCGAGATTTGGGCGACTGGCAAAACTCCCAACATCTTACAAAAAAAATTGATGTCAGGATCAAAATGTTGAAGAGTCTATCATTGGCTTGTTTGAAGGTTCAAGCTCCATAAAACAGTCATCCTTATCCCTTCCTCAATTCTTGGTAACTCATCCTCAAAGAACTAGTAAACAATAGACATGTGCACACTGAAATATTTTGTTTTGTAATTTCGTTTTCGTCCGAAAAATTAATTTATTTAGTTACTCCCGAAATTCGTTTTTATTTATTTTGTTTAAAAAATGCATTCGTCCGAAAATCGAAATTAAGGTTGAATCTGTCATTGAAGGCTTATGGTGTCTGTCGAATGTTCTAAGAAAAAAAAAAAAGAAGATTCGACAGAATCTTTAAAAAAGAAAAAAATTTGACTCTTCATGTCTCTCTATGTCGAATCTTCATGTCTCTCTATGTCGAATCTTTTCTCTCTATAATGTTGAATGTTTTCTCTTTATGTAGAATAATATTGGACTAATAGAGTTAAGGTTAGGCACATTCGACCGCAACGAAAATGAAAATAAAGCATTTGTTTATGTCGGATCTTTCGTTTTTCGTTTTTTTGTGCTTTCGTTATCGTTTGTTAAAACGATAACGAAAATACCTGAAATTCGGACAAAATGCATTCGGACGAAAACGAATGCACATGTCTAGTAAACAGACAGCAAACTGCTGGGAAATCTAATATAATGTACATACAGTATGGGCATGTTTGTTCCCGATCAGTGACTAAAGCTGGCCATACACATACATACTGTAGGGCCAGATTCAAGTAGGAGAGTGAATCTTTATTTTGGAGTAACGTTTCTCATTTACGTTACTCCGCCGAAACTTTAGGAGCAAGTACTGTTATTCACATAGCACTTGCTCCTAAAGTTGCGGCGGCGTAGCGAAAATGAGCCGGCGGAATTCAAATTGGGCGGGTAGGGGGCGTGTATTATTTAAACTAGGCGCGATCCCGTGGCGAACGTACTGCGCATGCGTCGATTGTCAGTGCGCATGCTCCAAATTCTGTCAGTGAACGTCAATGACGTCAATCCCCATTCACGGACGTTTTACGCAAACGACGCTAAACTTTTTAAATTCGACGCGATGATGACGGCCATACTTAACATAGGATACTCCACCTAGGGGGCATGTTTTTCTTTACGCCGCGTATCGCTTACGGAAAAGTCGGAAAGTCACTGCGTCGGGCCCGAATATGATCGTGAATTGCCGATTCTCGCTGATTAACATATTCTCGGCGTTAATCAGCGGGAACGCCCCGAGCGCCATTTTTAAAATTGCAGTTCCGATACGACGGCGAAATACAATTACGCCGCTCGTATAGGAACTCAAACCCGGCGTTTCTTGTTTTCTGCTTACATAAAACAGAAACGCCGGCTCAAAGTGAGAGTTATGCTGGCGTATCACTGATACTCCAGCCTAACTCTACCTGAATCTGGCCCATAGTAGATTTTTGAATGAATATTCACCCAAAATTTAGTATGAACTTTTGTAGGAAAAATGTCAGTGCATTCAGTGACAAATGTTGTTTGACAGTACTTCAAATTTTCATTTTATTTTAACATTTTATTTTGGAATGAACAGCCTTTCCTGAACAAAAACCACATACACTGTTGGAAATACATTTTTTGAGAACATTTTCTATTCTTCTTATTTTAATTTTCTCATCACTGCAGTCTAAAACAAATGTTGATTTAACCCCAAATATGAAAACATTTTAAACAGCTTTAGGAAGAACACAAGAATACTAGTCCTAGTGCATGCACATTCAAAAAAAGTCATTGTACTTCAGTGCTCAGATAATATAGAAAAGATATTAAGCTTTACCCCTCTGCCATGGACAGTGCTGGTGTAAGGATGTTTGTCTAAATAGGGCGAAAGTTCAGTTTTATAGGTGGGGGGCAGTGTGTCAGAGGGGGCAATGTGACAGGTGGGGGGCAGTGTGTCAAAGGGGGCAATGTGACATGTGGGGGGCAGTATGACAGGTGGGGGGCAGTGTGACAGATAGGGGGGAAGTGTGTCACAGAAGGCAATGTGACAGGTGGGGGGGCAGTGTGTCAGAGGGTGGCAGTGTGTCAGAAGGGGGCAGTGTGACAGGTGGGGGCAGTGTGACATGGGGTGCAGTGTGACAGGTGGGGGCAGTGTGACAAGAGAGGGGCAGTGTGTCAGGGGGGCAGTGTTACAGATGGGTGCCATATGTCATGTAGGGGCAGTGTGATGTGGGGCAATTTGACAGATGTGGGCAGTTTGTCAGGGGGGCAGTGTGACAGGTAAAGGTCAGTGTGTCAGGTGGGGAGCAGTGTGACAGGAGAGGGGCAGTGTGTCAGGTAGGAGGCAGTGTGTCAGGGGGGTGCCGTGTGTCAGGTGGGAGCAGTATGACGGGGGCAGTGTGACAGGTGGGAGCAGTTGTCAGGGGGGCAGTGTGACAGGAAATGGTCAGTATGTCAGGTGGGGGCAGCGTGACAGATGGGGGGCAGTGTTATAGTGCAGCCGGCTGCAAATTAACCTAGATGGTCCAGGATTGGGGTGAACGTACACAAGACACGGCGCACCTCTCCTGTCACACTGTCCCCCACCTGTTAACCCCCCCTCCTGTCACACTGTCCCCCTCCTGTCACACTGCCCACCACCTACAAAGACATACTTGGGGGGCAGAACCTTCGAACGGACCGAAAGTTTGCTTAAATGCTGCTTATGCTTAAATAAAAAAATTTATAAATGAAAAATTCCTTTTAATATTGTACCTGCTGGTTGTCTATAGCAGTGTTTTTTAACTCCAGTCCTCAAGGCACACCAACAGGTCATGTTTTCAGGCTTTCCATTATTTTGCACAGGTGATTTGATCAGTTTCACTGCCTTAGTAATCACCACAGCCATTTCATCTGAGGGAAATCCTGAAAACTTGACCTGTTGGTGTGCCTTGAGGACTGGAGTTGAAAAACACTGGTCTATAGTATGCCTGTGTAGCTTTATGGTGCACACTGCAGAGGACACAGGCAATACACCACGCGAGAATACTGCAGGTAGCACAATCAACTACCTGCCAGTAAATTAGGAAGAACTGATCTATCTAAACTATACAGTGTATAAATATATGTACAACTCCTGGGATGTATATAAATCCTCTACACACTGTAAATTTCACTGACTAGCCTGCCTGCTCTATCTAGCTAGAAAAAAAGACACCCTCTCTCTCTCTCTCTGTGACTGATATCTAACCAGTGCCGCAACACACTACACAAGGCCACCCTGCAGGCGGCCTTTTATAGTGTGGGGCGTGTACTAAAGCCCTGAGCCATAATTGGCCAAAGCCAATCATCAGCGCGCAATGCCGCAGTGAATTATGGGCCGTGGCGCGTCACTTAAATTTAGAGCGAATGACCAGTTTTGTTCGTATTTTGACGAACGATTGAACATCCGATGTTCGAGTCGAACATCCGATGTTCGAGTCGAACATCCGATGTTCGAGTCGAACATACGATGTTCGAGTCGAACATCCGATGTTCGAGTCGAACATCCGATGTTCGAGTCGAACATACGATGTTCGAGTCGAACATACGTTCGACTCAAACACAAAGCTCATCCCTATAACTCACTAATTTGTTGGTAGAGGTTACAGCACATGATTTCTGCTTGTTGCTAGGTTGCTAGAGATTACTGTACAGTATTACTGCTCACTGATTGGTTGCTAGAGATTACTGTATAGTAATACTGCTCATTGATTGGTTGCTAGAGGTTACAGCACATCATCTCCTCACTGCAGAGGGGCATATATACATATGAATGCCACATTTATTTACATATCAATGCCACCGGCCGCCATTGTTTACATATGAATGCTCCCATTAATTGCATATGAATGACGGTTATTTACATGTAAACACAGGGTCTGCAGGTGAGTGATCAGCTGGGCAGCATTAGTAGCAGCACTTTACACTGAGATATCAGGACATAGCACAGGACTAAAACATCAAGGGACAAGGGAATTTAAACTAGGATAGTTGGCAAGTATGAGGCAACTACTTTGGGCCCCACAACAATGACAGGGCCCAGGGAAACTTCCCCTTTTGCCCTGCCTTAAAGAGGACCCTGCCCATGACCATGTTGGAGCGATTTCTATTCCTATTCTTCACACCTTCTCCTCTATGTTAACTTGTACCCTTCAGAAGCCATTAAACACTTACTTCTGATACAAAATAGGATTCTTACAACTAACTTCTATACAGCATATCAGGTTTTTAGAATAAGTTTGGATGTAGTAATACATGATGTTTACATCTAATATTCTCATTTGAAATATGAGGGTCTACTATTCTATGCTAGAAAGGCTCTTCTCATAAAGTGGAAACAAACGGAGGTACCCGCTTTGAATACATGGAAATCGCTGATCAACTCAAGCGGCCTATTTCGCCAGATGCTGCCCAGCTAAGTTTGACAAAATTTGGCAGAAAATGTGGCACATATGGTTAGAATCAGACAGTGCGAACGCAACACAATAGGCTCTGGGTCCCCTTGAATGTTTACTTCAGCTAAAAGTCTTGTAGCGGTGAAGACCTAATTTTTCTACTATGTGAATGTTCTAGAAGCGTTATCCTCAACCTCAGCATCTCTTCCTGAAGTGGTCACCTGAAGTACAGGATCCATCATCCTTCCCCTCACCTCTCTATTTTGACGACACAAGCAGTTTAAGTTGTAGTGGTTTTTATAGAATAGTTTAAATCTATAGGATTGTTTAAGCCCTGGTTCACACTGATGCTACTTTGAAATCATGCTACTTTACTTGAAGTAGCGCAATTTCAAAGTAGCAAGGTCAGCGCGATTTCAGGTGCTACTTGATAGACATTTGTGTGGCTTCATACACAGATGTCTATAGAAATCGCACCTGAAATTGGCAAAAGTAGTGCAGGAACTACTTTTGCAAATCGGTGTGACGCTGCAAAATCGGTGTCGCACCGATTGGAACAGTGCCATTGCCGCCAATAGGCTGCGACTTGTCATGCGATTTGATCTCTCAAATCGCATGACAAATCGCTCCAATGTGAACCTAGTCTTAATGTTTGTTATCTCAGCTGGGGTATTACAGGAAGACTCAATAAAAAGTATTTAAATAATAAAATATATATATATGAGGGGCTTGTATTTCTCCATGTTATGCCTCAATATGTTACTCTAACTGCTGCTTTTTTATACATATAATAAACATGATACAATTCCTTTTTTTTTTTGTAATCTTCCTATACATATGATTAAAACGGGGGTTCACCCAAAAAAAATTTTTTAACATTACATGCAGCCGAGTTGTGAGAATGACATTAAGCAGTTTTTTTTTATATCATTGCTGTACACACCGTATTTTCACCGTGGCTTCCGGGGTATGTAATCTGCGGAACTGGGCGTTCCTAATTGATTGACAGGCTTCCGACCAGCGCATACAGCGCGTCACAAGTTGCCGAAAGAAGCCGGACTGTGAGTCGGCTCTATACGGTGCCTGCGCACTGACGTTTGGCTTCTTTCTGCAAATCGTGACACGCTGTATGCGCGGTCGGAAGCCTGTCAATCAATTAGGAATGCCCAGTTCCACAGATTACATACCCGGAAGCCGCGGTGAAAATACGGTATGTACGGCAATGGAATTTAAAAAAACTGCCTAATGTCATTCTCACAACTCGGCTCAATGTAATTGAAAAAAAAAAATTTGGGTGAATCCCCGCTTTAAGGTTCAAAAATTCAAAAAAATATATATTTTTTTTTTTTTTCAATTCTTACTACTGTTGGTGATATTTTCTATGCTGACTGCATTTTTCCCCTCTTTTCTTTCAATCTTATTTATTCATCCCTTTTCCACCCAGATCACAGAGTCCCCTCCTCGATCTCCAATCCAGGGCAAACTTGGTCCCTCGATGGCGGCACCCCAGGGGAACCCAAATGGCACCCCAGAGTGCTGTGGCACCTTGGGCGAGAAACAATGATTTACAGATGTTCTCTGTAGGACAGAAAATTTATTAAAACTACAGAACACCATTTGCTTTCCTTATCCCTATAACACGAAAAAGGTGTTCTGTAGTCCACGGAGAGCACCGATAAAGCTGGTAACTGATAACAGTGCAGCAGAGGCAGATTGAACAGGAGTAGGGATGAGCTTCGTGTTCGAGTCGAACGTATGTTCGACTCGAACATCGTATTTTGATCATTCGTCAAAATACGAACAAAACGGGTCGTTTGCGCCAAATTCGAGTGACGCGCCACGGCCCATAATTCACTGCGGCTTTGCACGCTGATGATTAGCCAAGCATGCACTATGACCCGCATGCTTGGCCAATCACAGCGCCGTCAGTACAGAGAGCCATAATTGGCCAAAGCCACCCTGGCTCGGGGGTTTAGAACACGCCCCACACTATAAAAAGCCGCCTGTAGGTCGGCCTTGTGTAGTGTGTTCTCGCGCTGGTTAGAGATCAGTCAGAGAGAGAGAGAGAGAGAGAGAGAGAGTGTAATTTTTTTCTAGGTAGATAGAGCAGGCAGGCAGGCAGGCTAGTCAGATAATGCTACAGTGTGTAGAGGATATATATACATCCCAGGTGTTGTACATATATTTATACACTGTATAGTTTAGCTAGATCAGTTCTTCCTAATTTACTGGCAGGTAGTTGATTGTGCTATACACAAGTAAAAATGCGCAAGGACCAAATACAAGAATTCCTCTGTAATATTAAAATAAATATAAAACTGGTAATGATAATAATAATCATAATAGTGTACAGAAAAGTGTACAATATAAAATAAAATAAAAGAGTCCAAGCTCAGGGACCTATAAATGGGAGAGAGTCCGAGGATGGATGGAGGAATGTTGTTGCAGGGGTCACAAATACAAACTCAGGGCTGCCATCATAGAGAAACAGAAACCATGTTCCAGTACTGTGAACAAAAAGCAAGGGAAGAGGCGCCTCTAAGTGTAGATGTTTAAAACAATTTTAATAGATAGATAAGTACAGGCAGCTCACATTTGATAGAGTTCAAACAGGCATTGTACAAAAATCATAGAAGAAGTCATCAGGTCAGTCACTTTATTCCTTTTCCAGCTGGGGCGCTGTGCTGTGTGAAGGCATCTTTCACCGCTGTAAGGTGTTGAGGCCGGCGGCGGTGGGGGAGCTTCAAAAGCAAGGCTGGAGGTTGGAATTTGCAGCAGTCCGAGGGCAGTGACGTCACTGGTGTGCGACTCGTTTTCGACCGGGCGTACTGCGATGACACGCCAGTCTCGCTCCTTTGTCAAGCTGCTCTGAACTTTACCAAATGTGAGTCGCCTGTACTTATCTATCTATTAAAATTGTTTTAAACATCTACACTTAGAGGTGCCTCTTCCCTTGCTTTTTGTTGATTGTGCTAGCTGCAGTATTCTCACGTGGTGTATTGCCTGTGTCCTCTGCAGTTTGCACCATAAAGCTACACTGGCATACTATAGACACCCAGCAGGTACAATATTTAAAGGAATTTTTCATTTTTTTTTTTATTTAGGCATCATGATGCTTAAATAATAATAATAAAAAATAAAAAATCCTTTAAATATTGTACCTGCTGGGTGTATATAGTATGCCTGTAAAAACGTCTTTGAGAACCCGGGTCTTGCCCGAGGGAACATGTATCAATGGAATTTTTTTTTTTAAATGGTCGTTTTTTTCTGGAGCAGTGATTTTAATGATGCTGCAGTTTTTAAAACTTTTTTCCATTGATACATGTTCCCTGGGGCAAGACCCGGGTTCTCAAAGACGTTTTACGACAATGACTTGCATATTAGGCTTTAAAATGAGCACTTTTGAATTCGAAAGTTCGAGTCCCATTGACGCCAATGGGGTTCTAAATGTTTGCGCAAACGTTTGGTCCGTTCGAAGGTTCTGGTGCGAACCGAACGCGGGGTTGTTCTGCTCATCCCTAAACAGGAGTTTATCAGCTCACAAGATTTCTGGCAACGGCAATAAAAACTTTCGATGGTACACTAAAAACTTTGATTTGCATAATTCGTTCCAGAAACATGCTTATAATCCAAAGCACTTGTATATCAAAGCATTTTTTTTTTACAGGGTATTAAAGAGAAGAGAGGCACCTCTAAGTGTAGCAAGAAGTTGCTAAATGTTGTACCTTCATTAAATGTAACCACATTGCTACAGTTAGAGGCTCCTCTCTTCTTTTTTATACTCAGTTGTGACATGACACTACTCTTAGATCAAGACATCGCTTGTGTATCAAGGCAAAATGTATTAAAATATTTAGCTTGTCTTGCAAAAACGCTGTCAAACCAAGTTACTCTCAAACCAAGGTTTTACTGTATAAGATACATTCATTTTTAGTAGACATGTGCATTCGTTTTCGTTAGAATGCATTTTTGTCCGAAAATCTGTTTTTTTCGTTATCGTTTTAACAAACGATAACGAAAGTGCAAGAAACGAAAACCGAAAGATCCGACATAAAAATGCTTTATTTTCGTTTTCGTTGCGGTAAAAATTCGATATAGAGAGATTCGACATTATAGGGAAAAGATTCGACATTATAGAGAAAATATTCGACAGTATAGAGAAAAGATTAGACACTATAGAAATAATAGATTCGACATTACAGAGAATAGATTTCGATTTATGAGAAAATAGATTCGACATTATAGAGAATAGATTTGACTTTATTACTAGTCATACAACATTAGAAGTCTTATAGGTGGAATATTCGAACGATTCGACGTAAAGATTCGACGTTCCGTCGAATATTTTTTTTTGGCCAATCGACAGAAACCAAAAAGATTTGACGTTCCGTCGAATATTCTTTTGACCCTTCGACAGAAACCAAGTATTATTGGATTTTCGGACGGAAGCTATTCCCCAACGAAAAACGAAATAAATCAAAATGATTTTCGGGAGTAACAAAATAAATTTATTTTCCAAACTAAAACGAAAAAAAATATTCCAGTCTGCACATGTCTAATTTTTAGGGTTTAAATCCACTTTAAGATTCACTTCTTTAGTAATGTAGCCCAAATTAATTCTTAAATACAAGCTGCACCGCGTGTAGAAAAAAAGATCAGAGACGTTAAAAAATGCAGCTTACTTTGAGCATGACATATTTTCCACTTTAGTGTCGTGCCCTCAGAAAATGACTAAAACGGATTGAGTTCAGACAGAACACACACACACACATTTCGGTTTAATGTAATGGCTTTTGCTTACATAATGTATCCAAAATGTGTTGCCATCCCATTTGTTTCTTAATTAGTTCCTGACCGTTTTATGCTTTGAAAGGCCGAGTCAGTGTTATATTTGCTTCCCTCAAGAACGCTGTCTAAAAATAAATATTTTACAATACCGTTCGTTAAGATAGATTGCAGCGAAGGTTGTACGGGGACATGGGGAGAAATTAAAACAGCGTGAATTTGAATGGCACACACCAGTAAGCCCATGCCAGCTATAATTTTATGAGTTAACATGTGCTACAAGTCGTAAAACCTGGGTCGTCTCATTCCCTGCTAACTTGGTGCTCTAATTTCCCGAAAAGAGCCCAGTATGGTGGGATTTACAGCCGCGCAATAAATGAATAACACATCGACACTTAAAAGGAAACTCCAAGTAAAAAGCCGAATACTAACGCATATCTAACCTACTATATTTGCTTAAGTATTAGTATTAGTATTAAGTATTATGCATAGTACCATATGCAATTACTGTATGTGATCCTTCTGGCCCAAAACCCAATCAAGTGCAATACTTTTCTAGAATATCATTTTGTTATTGCAGTAAGTGGACCATTGAATGATTCCCTGTATTACCTGAAACTAGATAAATGAGTGTGTATGGGAATGCGTTACTCTTGAACATATTGGGCCAGATATTTGTATGAAATACGATGGCGTATCTCCATATATGCCGTCGTATCTCTGTATTTGCGGTATCTATGCGACTGATTCTTAGAATCAGTTACGCATAGATTTGGCGTAGATCTGACTGGCGTAAGTCACTTACACCATCGGATCTTAGATGCAATTCTATGCTGGCTGCTAGGTGGCGTTTCCGTCGATTTCCGTGTCAGGTATGCAAATGAGCCTGATACGCTGATTCCCGAACGTAATTGCGGCCGCTCGTCGTAGTTTACCCCTAGTATATGGTGGGTTAACTTTGCGTAGGTCCGGCGTACGCCATGTTAAGTATTGACGTCGGGACAGCGTCGTGTTTTTAGGGCTTTGTGTAAATTACGTTCACGTCGAAACCAATGTATTTGCGGCGTACTTTGGAGCATGCGCACTGGGCTACGTTTACGGCCGGCGCATACACAGTTTGTTCGGCACGGGGCGCGCTTAATTTAAATACAAGACGCCCCCTTTGAATTACGCGGGGATAGGCCGGGCCATTTACACTACGCCGCCGCAAATTACGGAGCAAATGCTTGGAGAATACCGCACTTGCGTGTTTAAGTTGCGGCGGCGTAGTGTAAATAGGAAACGCTACGCCGCCACAGATCTACGAGAATCTGGCCCAATGTATTTGCAGAAAACGGACTAGAGTCTTTCTACAAATGGTGCTCAGATGTTCAAAGGGCTGCATTACCAAATTATGGAGCTCCTAACTTTGCAATAGGGCAAGTCAGCGAACAGAAGTAAGTATCTTATTCTTCTCCTGTTCATAATTTGTAATTGTATATATACATGGAGGCAGCTACAGTCTATTACCAAACACCATTCTCCCTTAAAACTCATGAGAGGGAAACTTATATGCCAAATGTCCAAAAAAGGTGTAGAACCTCTCCCGATGTTTGAGTTCTACTGTTTCCAATGCAGTGTAGCCAACCTACCAGATTGAAATTTACTGGCATGACACCCGAAATTTACTGGCACAGCCAAATTTTTACTGGCATTTGATTTCACAAAGGTTACTAAATGAAATTTTGAGGTGCAAATTTCAGTATTTAGGCTACAAACAAGTACGCTAGGCAAATAGCAATATGATTTAGGGAAGATATTAAGGTAAAAAACCATATTATTGTTATTTTTGATATAATAAGGGCAAATTATTTAGTCACATCACCCCCTGCCTCCATCCCCCTCTGCCACCAACACCCCCTGCCTTCACCCCTCTCTGCGGTGCCACAATCTCCGTAAACACGGACGGTTGGCAACACTGTTCCAATGGCACTGTTAATGCTACATCATACAAAGATATATATATTTTTTAATAAATCTTTTAATTTGTATTATAACATACACACTGAGAAAACAGGTAACAGCAACAAACAAAAATAAAAACACAAAAGGGGTAAAAAAACAATAGAAAGGCGGCAAATATACAAATATATTTATGCCAGGATTGACACTAATTCAAATGTGTGTGTCACCATTAGGTAAAGAAGGTGTGGAACCTCTGATCAAATGTCATGAATCTCAGTTGGGGTAGCAACATTTCTGCTCCCATCTGAACCCAAATATCTGCTAGAACTCCGTCAAGAAATGATGCACACCTCACAGATATACACAATTTTCATCCTCTGTTCTTTTAATACCGGGAAGACATTGTCTAATTGGGGTTGTAGTCCCGGAGGACCACTGTCCACTCACCTGTAGATTTTTATATTATGCTGTGGACGGCTCTGCCAACTATTTAGATCATACTTTCAGGTATTTTGCAGTACAACCTCTATTGAAATAAGTGTCTTTATATAGGGGTAGATTCTGATTCACTAACCGTTTCCAAAAAATTCTCGTGGGCGGTGCTGGCTTTTCTTGCATTGAACAATAACAAACTCACCATAGTGTGTCCCGCTACAGTAGGGATGAACTGTTCAACCAGTCCCAACAGGCAGATTGACACAGAGTTGCGATGGGATTTTACTGACCAAACGGATACACGACAACACTTCCTTCAAAAATCCCACTATGGCTGGTCCAGAAGATGTGGGTGAAATCTCCTGGAGATCCCCCAAATCTTCAACACTCCACTGAGAGGCTGGGATTCATTTGGTGTAGTCTGTATGGGGTATAGTAGGCCCTATGGGTATGTTAAACTGTATTAAACTGTCTTTAAGAGAGTCCAAGCAAGGGAAGTCCCAGATATCATCCCAGTTATCTCAATCAAGTTCTGGGGCACCGTGGAGCCAGCGGGCCGTGAGTTTGTCCAAGGCTAGGAGGGAGACTTGAAGGAGGGGAGAGTAAAGAAGATCTTCCAGAGAGGCCTGGATAATCTGTGGGCTAGCCGTGGGAAATTTGCAGCTGAAGGCATGGGGGATTTGTAAATATCTGAAGAAGTCTGACTCCGGAACATTAAATATTTTAGACAAATTATGTGAAGACACATGAGAATCTTGGGACCAACACGTGGGCATCTCCCTTTTCCCTGATACTAAGCAAGATTGAACCTTCTTCAGAGCTGGCTGATAGACATCCTCAACTACAAGTATATTTTCTTTCTACTCCTGTCCCTTCTTCATACTTCCTTTTCTATCCTATTGCTTTCTCTTGGAAACCCTCAAATACTTGGGATATCCGTTTCCTTTCTCTTTTGTTGGAAAGTTATAAGTTATGAACATAGGTTCTGCATATGGCCAACCAATTTACTGCTTACCACTGTTAATATATGGTGAGATGCCGGTTCAGTTCGGGGAGTAAGACCCTTGCCTGGCACAGCTTGATCCCCCTTGGGGGTTCCGGGCGTTAAGGAGCCTACCCTGGATCACTCTGACATTTCGACGATAGATTTTGCCTCCACGATATGCAGAGGCCCGGCATACTCTCCAGATCATACCTGGCTGGAACGCCGGGTTTAGACAAGTGCCTTATGGTAATACAATGTTCCTATTGTTTCTATGAGATGTTTATTTCCTTAATTTACGATGTTATTGCTCGCTTCTATGGAGATATATTTGTTTTGTACCACATACTTTTGCTATCAATATCCTAAAAACCAATTTGTATGTGTTTGTTATATTCCGATTGAAAATAATTCTTTTCAAAATTAGACAAATTTTCGGTTCCAGCTTGACAGTTCACCACAAAGCCAGCTCCAAAAAGACATGCTTGGTGTGGTGTTGAGAATGCCCTGCACAGATGAATTAAAACACCAATTGCGAGCCAGGTCGTCTTATCCAATGTGATTACCAACCTCACAAAATGCTGTTTTTGCTAGGTACACACTATAGTTTTTTTTTCCGTTCCATCTATCGGCTATTGTGTTTTGAAAGGGGGGCTGTCTGTTTACAATTGACAGATCCCCATTCTGGCCTATAGGTCTTAAAGCGGCCAACGTACACCTATGGCAGTTTTTCACAGCCGCATAAACCTGCTACAGTATAATGACGGTGGCTGATCGGCAGTTAAAATTTAAGATTCAAGGGAAATCTACTTTGCTCATTTAAATGTTCACCCTAAATGTGTGGAAAAGGGCGAAGTTGTATTGCCTGCAATCATTCAATCATGAGCGAACAAAAATAAAAAATAAAAACATTTTTCTTGCACATGATTTGGTATTATTTGCAACATACATTTTCACTTTTCTCACTTAAGTAAAAATGTACTTTTGGAAGTGAACACCAGTGGCGGCTGGTGCTCAAAATTTTTGGGGGGGCGCAAACGAAAAAAAAAATATTGAAGCCTCACTGTGCGCATCGCATGCAGCCACTGTGCCATGCCACCAAATGCAGCCACTGTGCCATCAATTGTCACCCCTGTGCCATGCCATCAAACACAGAAACTGTGCCATCAATTTTCACCACTGTGCCATGCCACCAAATGCAGCCACTGTGCCATCAATTGTCACCACTGTGCCATGCCATCAAACGCCACCACTGTGCCATCAATTGTCACCACTGTGCCATGCAATCAAACACAGCTACTGTGCCCATCAATTGTCACCACTGTGCCATGCCATCAAATGCAGTCACTGTGCCATCAATTGTCACCACTGTGCCATGCCATCAAATGCAGTCCCTGTGCCATCAAGTGTCACCACTGTGCCATGCCATCAAATACCACCACTGTGCCATCAATTGTCACCACTGTGCCATGCCATCAAACGCCACCACTGTGCCATCAATTGTCACCACTGTGCCATGCCATCAAACACAGCAACTGTGCCATCAATTGTCACCACTGTACCATGCCATCAAATGCAGCCACTGTGCCATCAATTGTCACCACTGTGCCATGCAAAACAGCAACTGTGCCATCAATTGTCACCACTGTGCCATGCCACCAAATGCAGCCACTGTGCCATGCAATCAAATGCAGCCACTGTGCCATCAATTGTCACCACTGTGCCATGCCATCAAACGTCACCACTGTGCCATCAATTGTCACCACCACTGTGCCATGCCATACGCCACCACTGTGCCATCAATTGTCACCACTGTGCCATGCCATCAAACGCCACCACTATGCCATCAATTGTCACCACTGTGCCATGCCATCAAACACAGCTACTGTGCCCATCGATTGTCACCACTGTGCCATGCCATCAAATGCAGTCACTTTGCCATCAATTGTCACCACTGTGCCATGCAATCAAATGCAGTCACTGTGCCATCAGGTGTCACCACTGTGCCATGCCATCAAACGCCACCACTGTGCCATCAATTATCACCACTGTGCCATGCCATCAAACGCCACCACTGTGCCATCAATTGTCACCACTGTGCCATGCCATCAAACACCACCACTGTGCCATCAATTGTCACCACTATGCCATGCCATCAAACGCAGTTACTGTGCCCATCAATTGTCACCACTGTGCCATGCCATCAAATGCAGTCACTGTGCCATCAATTGTCACCACTGTGCCATGCCATCAAATGCAGTCACTGTGCCATCAATTGTCACCACTGTGCCATGCCATCATATGCAGTCACTGTGCCATCAATTGTCACCACTGTGCCCTTTAATTGTCACTACTGTGCCCCATGCCACTGTGCTAATGGTCGCCTCTGTGCCCCATGATGCCACTGTGCCCCATGATGCCACTGTGCCCCATGATGCCCCTTTCCCTGTAAAAAACACTTACCTGACGCTTCCATGTCCTCCCTCGATGTCTTCTGCCGCCGTGGAGAAGCTTCAGCCAATCAGGTTCCTGATAACCAGAATCCGGGAACCTGATTGGCTGAAACGACTGTCAGTCTTATGCAAGGAACGCAGGTTGCCTGCGCTCCGAGTATAGACTTCCGAGAGTCGGAGGGCGGTACTGGAAAAGCCTATCGGAGCCGCTGGCTTTGATAGGCAGTTCCCCTCAGCCAACCAGCTGCCGCTACTCGGGTAACCGGCGACCCATGTCCGGTTATATGAATAGACCAGGCAGCTGGCAACAATAACTCACATTCAATGCATTGCATTGAATGTGTGTTATTTGCGAGAGGGGATGGCGCTGCAGCGCCCTCTATAGACGGCCGCCAGAACTTCGGCTAAAATGTCAAAATGACATTTTAGCCGAATAAAAGTTCTTAAAGGGCCGTTTTTTTTTGTGACTGCGGGAGGGGGGCAGCGCCCGTGCGTCCCTATGGACGGGCCGCCACTGGTGAACACGTTCTACTCCTCTAGGGCTCAAGCACATGGGCGGCCATGGGGTAGTAAAAACAGGTGGTTGAGCCCTGGTTTTTCCCATCAACCCCCCTAAGCTGCAAAGGCTGCTAGTTGTTCAATTGCTGCGGCAACAATTCCCCCCCCCCTTTTGCATTAGGTGGGCAGTACTGTTGCCGAATACAACTCATTCAAGTGAATAGGAACCGCAATGCAACTGTCCAACAAGCGCGTGCACTGCACGACCTTGTGTTATAGTGTTGTGTGCTTTAAAGGATTAAGCCATCTGTCAACTGCCCCTGAAAATTGATTCACCGCAGATCACTCTTTTTTAGAGTGGCGTCAAGAGCTACCATCTGAGTAAAGGAGCTTTTAGTAAATCAGAGAAAAACTGAGTTTCTACCTTGACCAAACCATTCTATTTATGCCTTATAGAGTGATGAGTGTGCGTCTCTTCTCCTGGGGGGGTATACCAAATGTTTTGTTAGTCACAATGGCCGTAAGGGTTTAGACCCTACTGGACTCCACGTCGTTCCTCTATTTGAGTGCAGTGTGCTGTTATCCCAGTGATCATACATATGGAACTAACCTAAGAATGGTAGACTCAATTCAAAGGAAGTACCGTATTTATTGGCATATAACACACACAGGCATATAACACGCATCTTCATTTTAAGAGGGAAGTTTCAGGAAAAAAAAATAACATTTTAAATAAAGAACTTTGAAGCAAAATAAGGCTCAGTGCCCGTCAATGCAGCCTGATCAATGCCCATGTGCAGCCTTAAATTTGCCCATCAATGCAGATTGATCAATGCCCATCTGCTGCCTCACAATTGCCCATGAATGCAGCTTGATCAATGCCCATACGCAGCCTCACAATTGCCCATAAATGCAGCTTGATCAATGCTCATCTGTAGCCTCACAATAGCCCATGAATGCAGCTTGATTAATGCCCATCTGCAGCCTCCCCATTGCCATGAATGCAGCCTAATCAATGCCCATCTCAGGGAGGGGGGTGGGATAAGCGCCGTCAGATTTCATACAGCGTGAATCTCCTGTTTACTAAGCGGCCTCATTAATACAAAGTCCCGCCTCCTGGACCGGCTTCTATGATAGACAGAACACTGGTCCAATGCCGGCCCAGGAGATGGGACTTCCTATTACAGAGGCCACTGAGTAAACAGGAGATTCTTGCTGTATGTAATCTGACGGCCCTCGTCTCGCTCCCCTCTCTGTTCTCTTCAAGGCAGCCCAAATTGCAGTATCGGCGTATAACACACACACACTATTTACAACTGATTTGCTGGGTGAAAAAGTGAGTGTTATACCCCAATAAATACAGTATATAATGACCTCCGTATCAGTTACTTTTTTGAATATACATATCATCACCCCCCCCCCAATGTTTTTTCTTCCCACATCTTTCGGAATAAATTCAGCAACAGCACCCGCTATATGGGATATATGAGCTAGCATTTGGCTCCTCCGAATACCCTAAACATTAGATATATCATTGGAGGTGATCCTTTGAAGTCTCATGGATAAGACTATCTTGCACAGACTCCTTCTTCCCACAAGGTAGTGAGACCTGTTTTATTTTTTCAACAATTCCCGAATGTGTCCTGACGAAGCTAGACAGCGAAACGCGTTGATGCACAAGGGCTCACTTCCTATCATGTATTATATATATGTGCTTTTTTTAATTCTCTCGAATGTTATTTTGTGTAACATGTACTACTCTAAATAAATATTATAATTTTGTATACTTTCCACTGTTCATTGTGCCTTTAAAGTTCGAGCTGTGGGCTACTATTGGCCCCTCCCCCTTTTTTCTTATCCCTTATACTCACCCCTCCTGTATCAGGGTTTTCTGCATCAATGACCAGTCCTCCCTATGCCCTAAAACAGACCAGTTCCCATGTCCCAATGATGGAACTTACCAATCTGAATTTTGTTTCTTACTTAAGCCCATTTTTACCGTTCATAGAAAGACCATCTGACAAAGATAAGAACACACAGGCAGCGTCAAGCAGATGTTGATCGTATGAATAAGCCTAAAAAGGGGATTTATGAACCTTACGAGAAAACTATATTAGCTGGTGGTTTAAGGATTAATTTAAGATTGGACGACTGACGTTAAAGGACGTTGGGTTTATTGGAACTATCTCTTTCTCACTTTCCTTCACAGGGAATAACACAGACAATTTCTTCTCACCCGGATTAGTCACGGATGTGTCATAACTTTCTCAGTATGTGTTTCATTACCCTGAGCTCGTTATTTTAAAATTGAATCATATGGGTCTCATTTGTTGAAGGTTTCAGAAATGTAAGCCGATCTGAAAACGGAGATCGGTAGCCAATACTTGCCACATTTTCCATCTTGTAAGCCCCCTTTTTTTCATTAAAGCCATCTGGATTGTTGCAGAACCCTCTGGTGTTGTCGCTAATTGAAAGGCTCTGTCTGTTTCTGAACAAAGCTCTTCTCCTGAATGGACTCGGCGTGAGATATATCTTGGATGGAAGAAAAGAAGAGTCACATGATGTAAGCACCTTGCCTACATTTTGGAGGGTCCTGTGGTATGTTATGGGAGGCGAGGGTCAAGGGGAGGGCAAAGAATGCTTCTTACACTTGTGGTCATAGGAAATAATTACCCCCTTAAGCCTTGTACACACGATCAGTCCATCCGATGAGAAGCTGACTGATGGTCTGATGTGCCTACACACCATCAGTTAAAAAACCGATCATATCAGAACACGGTGACGTAAAACACAACGACGTGCTGAAAAAATGAAGTTCAATGCTTCCAAGCATGTGTCGACTTGATTCTGAGCATGCGTGGATTTTTAACCGACGGTCATGCCTATCAACTATCGGTTTTGACCTATCGGTTAGGAATCCATCGGTTAAATTTAAAGCAAGTTGGCTTTTTTTAACCGATGGTTAAATAACCTATGGGTCCCACACACGATCGGTTTTGACCGATGAAAACGGTCCATCAGACCGTTGTCCTCTGTTTAACCTATTGTGTGTACGAGGCCTTATGCCGTGTACACACAACAGTTTTTCGGGTTCTAAAAAATGATGTTTTTCAGACTCTAGAAGAAACAACGTTTTTTTCAACCTGATCATTAAAACGGCCTTGCCTACACATGATCGTGAAAAAAAAAATGCTCTAGCAAAGCGCGGTGATGTACAACGTGTACGACGGCACTATAAAGGGGAAGTTCCATTCGGATGGCGCCATCCTTGGGGCTGCTTTTGCTGATTTTGTGTTAGGCCTCGTACACACGATCAAATCTGTCTGCTGGAAACTGTCTGCTAGACCGTTTCAGCAGACAGATTCGATCGTGTGTACGGGCAAACAGACGGATTTGGCCACCCGACAGATTTCAAAGCATGCTTTGAAATCTGTCGGCTGGGAACCCGTCCGCCCGACATGTCTGCTGGTTAGTACGCTAACCAGCAGACATGTCTTCTCGCACAAGCGCCGAATGGTTTCGACGCATGCGCGGAAGTGTTTTACTTCCTGGTGCGGTGACGTGGCGGCGTCAACGTCACCGCCACGTCAGCGCGCTGTCTGCTGGCGGGGATTTTGGTTTGCTCGTGTGTACACGCGAGCAAACCAAAATGCCAGCAGACAGACCTGTTCAAATCGGTCGGTCCGACCGATTTGAACAGACACATTTGATCGTGTGTGCAAGGCCTTAGTAAAAGAGGATTCACGCTTTTCTGTCTGTTACAGCGTGACTAATGTGCTTACTATAGGTGTGCGCAGACTATTGCATTAGGGTGTGCACCCCAAAGCTCAAACACACACTACCGATCACTCACGATCTTCATTCAGAAAGAAAAGGGGGCAGTAAATTACATATTTACCGGCCCCTTCCCCCACTCATTCTAAAACCTCCCCACAACAACAGTGGGAAATGAGAGGAGAGGAGAGGAGAAGAGGGAAGCGAGAAGCGCTGTAGGGACAAGGGGAGGAGCTAGGGCAGTAGGGGGAATTTGTGCTTGTGATTAGGGTGTGCCTGGGCACACCTGGCACACCCTGTGCGCACGCCTATGGTGCTTACTCCATTACGAAGCGCAAGTTTTACCAGAACAAGCGGTCCCATCTCATAACTTGCTTCTGAGCATGTGTGGGTTTTTCTCCTTCAGGATTCATAACAAACTCCGCCCACGTGTAGAATTGGCGGGAATCCAAGTCGGATCCCCGTCGCTTCTATGACGGCTTTGTCTCCATCGCGGCAAGCCAGCTCGGCGCTGGCTCCCGCGATGGGGCTCGTAGGTGGTCAATCTCGCAGAGAAAGGGAGCGAGATTGACACAATATCCCAGTCACCTACTGTACGATCATTTTTTACAACCTTAAAAATGACAACGTTAAAAACGTTGTGAAAAAATAGAGCATGTTCAAATTTTTTTTTGCCCATTTTTTAGAACCCGAAACCAAACAAAAAGGTCATTTTTTACAACGATCGTGTGTACGTGGCATGAGGCCTCGAACACACGACCAGTTTTCTCTGCAAGAAAACTGCTGGCGGAGCTTTCTTTGACGTGTGTACGAGGCTATGAGGTTTCTCATCAGGAATTCCGGCCAGAATCTCGACAAGAAAAATAGAGAACCTGCGCTCTATTTTCTAGTCGAGATTCTTGTCGGCCTGTTTCCTGACGAGAAACCAGAGAGTGTGTATACTTACCTGTCGCCGTGGAAACCCATGCACGGTCAAAATGACTTTGACCCATGCGCGGTAGCTTACACGGCATAGGTAGGGTGAAGCAACATGGCAGCGACGACATCGAATGTGACCAGCGCATGCTCGCCGTACGCAATGACGTCACCACGTTCTTTCCTTTCAAAAGAACCGCGGTTCTTTTGAAACGAGAGTCTGTACACTCGGGCGGCAAGAGATTCTTGCCAAGAATCTTATATTGATACAGTTTTTTGCTTGATATATACTTTAACCACTTCAGCCCGGACCATTTAGCTGCCCAAAGACCAGAGCCTTTTTTTGCGATTCGGCACGGCGTTGCTTTAACTGACAATTGCGCGCCCGTGCAACGTGGCTCCTCACAAAATTTACGTCCTTTTTTTTCCCCCACAAATAGAGCTTACTTTTGGTGCCATTTGATCACCTCTGTGGTTTTTATTTTTTTGCGATATAAACAAAAAAAAGACAATTTAGAGAAAAAAGCAATATTTTTTACTTTTTGCTATAATAAATATCCCTCAAAAATATGTAAAAAATGTTCCTCAGTTTAGGCCGATACGTATTCTTCTACATATCGTTTATTGATTGCTTTGTGGAAAAGTTATAGGGCCATATTCACGTACAGCCGCGTATCTTTGTGCGGGCGTAGCGTATTTCATTTACGCTACGCCGCCGTAACTTAAGAGGAAGGTGCCGTATTCACAAAGAAGTTGTGCCCAAAGTAACTGCAACGTAGCGTAAATGGGCCGGCGTAACCGTGCCTAATTCAAAATAGGAAGGTAGGGGGCGTCATCCATGTAAATGAATCGTTACCCCACGTAATTGATGCTCTTTACGAACGGCGCATGCGCCGTCCGTGGACATATCCCAGTGCGCATGCTCAAAATTACGCCGCAAATACTCATTGGTTTCAACGTCAACGTAACTTACGCAAAGCCCTATTCGCGAACGTTTTACGCAAACGACGTAAACAACGGTAAATTTGACACTGTCCCGACGTCCATACTTAACATTACATACGCCTCATATAGCAGGGGTAACTTTACGCCGGACATACGCTTACGCAAACGACATCAAACGCAGCCACTGTGCCATGCCATCAAATGCAGCCACTGTGCCATCAATTGTCACCACTGTGCCATGCCATCAAATGCAGCCACTGTGCCATCAATTGTCACCACTGTGCCATGCCATCAAACGCAGCCACTGTGCCATGCCATCAAACGCAGCCACTGTGCCATCAATTGTCACCACTGTGCCATGCCATCAAACACAGCCACTGTGCGATGCCATCAAACGCAGCCACTGTGCCATCAATTGGCACCACTGTACCATGCCATCAAATGCAGTCACTGTGCCATGCCATAAAACGCAGCCACTGTGCCATCAATTGTCACCACTGTGCCATGCCATCAAATGCAGTCACTGTGCCATGCCATAAAACGCAGCCACTGTGCCATCAATTGTCACCACTGTGCCATGCCATCAAATGCAGGCACTATGCCATCAATTGTCACCACTGTGCCATGCCATCAAATGCAGTCACTGTGCCATGCTATCAAACACAGCCACTGTGCCATCAATTGTCACCACTGTGCCATGCCATCAAACGCAGTCACTGTGCCTATCAATTGTCGCCACTGTGCCAATTGTCGCCACTGTGCCCTTTAATTGATACCACTGTGCCCTTTAATTATCGCCGATGTGCCCTTTAATTGATACCACTGTGCCCTTTAATTATCGCCGATGTGCCCTTTAATTTTCGCCACTGTGCCAATTGATGCCACTGCGCCCTTTAATTGTCGTCACTGTGCCCATTGATGACACTGTGCCCATTGTCACCATTGTGCCCATTGTCGCCACTGTGCCCTGTAAAATGCCCCTCCCCGCCCGGCACTTACCTTTCTGGGGGTCAGCCATCCTCCTTCCATGTCCCTCGATGTCTTCTCCCGCCCTCGATCACACTTAGCCAATCAGGTTACCAGTAACCAGAACCCGTGAACCTGATTGGCTGAGACGCCTGTCAGTTTTATCCAAGCCAACTACAGCCTGAGGTCTGATAGGCACTTCCACACAGCCAACCAGCTGCCGTTATTCAGGTGTTTTTTCTTCACTCAGGTAAGCATACAAACGACCGGTTTTCTCGGCAGGAAACACTCTGCTGGGAATCTCAAAGGGAAAATAGAGAGCAGGGTTCTCTATTTTTCTGTAGGGATTCCCGGCTATTTTCCTGACGTGAAAACTGCTAGGGAGCATACTCACGGCGGGGATTCCCGGCCAAATGCTCTCCTGGCAGTTTTCCTGCCGGGAAAACCTGTCCTGTGTACGAGGCTTTTCACATCATAAGCCCTCTTCACATCGGAAGCTTCCCCATGACATCAGACCCCCCCTCCATTAGAGTCCCCCTTTCACATCAGAGCAACCCTTCAAATCAGAACCCCCCCTTCACATCAGAGTTCCCCTTTCACATCAGTGTCCCTCATTTCACATTAGAATACACTATTTTACATCATAAGCCCTCTTTACAGAGCCCCATCTTTATATTGGGAGCGCCCCATCACGTCAGAGTTGCTTCACCAGGTGAAATCTAGTAACAGACTGGATGTGGCCCTTAGGATGCAGTTTGGAGACTCCAGGACTATAAAGTAGAAGAAGGAACCCTCCAGTAATGCAGAGTTTGTCAGGAGAAGAAAAGAATATGTCACACAGTAAGAATATTTACATCTTGGGTTTTGCCCTGTCTGCTGGAGGGAGGGGGGGTTACAAAAGGAAAAAATTGAATACTGTGCTCATGCTAGGGGAAGCTAGAGAGAGCCACTCTGTACCCACACAACCAAATACCCACGCTGTACCTGCACCACCAGAGAGCCACGCTGTACCCGCACCAACCAAAGAGCCACGCTGTACCCTCCCCAACCAGAGAGCCACGCTGTACCCGCACCAACCAGAAAGTCACGCTGTACCCGCACCAACCAGAGAGCCACCCTGTACCCACACCAACCAGAGAGCCACGCTGTACACTCCCCAACCGGAGAGACATACTGTACCCACACCAACCAGAGAGCCATGCTGTACCCGCACCAACCAGAGAGCCATGCTGTACCCGCACCAACCAGAGAGCCACGCTGTACCCTCCCCAACCAGAGAGCCACGCTGTACCCTCCCCAACCAGAGAGCCACGCTGTACCCTCCCCAACCAGAGAGCCACGCTGTACCCGCACCAACCAGAGAGCCACCCTGTACCCACACCAACCAGAGAGCCATGCTGTACCCTCCCCAACTAGAGAGACATACTGTACCCACACCAACCAGAGAGCCGAACTGTACCTGTACCGACCAGAGAGGGAGTCACGCTGTACCCGCACTAACCAGAGAGGGAGCCCAACTGTACCCGCACGACCAGAGAGGGAGCCCCGCTGTACCCGCACGACCAGAGAGGGAGCCCCGCTGTACCCGCACGACCAGAGAGGGAGCCCCGCTCTACCTGCACGACCAGAGAAGGAGTCCCGCTGTACCCACACGACCAGAGAAGGAGTCCCGCTGTACCCACACGACCAGAGAAGGAGCCCCGCTGTACCCGCACGACCAGAGAAGGAGCCCCGCTGTACCCGCACAACTAGAGAGGGAGCCCTGCTGTACCCGCACAACTAGAGAGGGAGCCCTGCTGTACCCGCACAACTAGAGAGGGAGCCCTGCTGTACCCGCACAACTAGAGAGGGAGCCCTGCTGTACCCGCACGACCAGAGGGGAGCCCCGCTGTACCCGCATGACCAGAGGGGGAGCCCCGCTGTACCCGCACGACCAGAGAGGGAGCCCCGCTGTACCCACACCACCAGAGAGGGAGAGGGACCGAGCCGCTGCCAGGGTACAGGCATGCTACACTACTGACTAGAGTCACCCCAGGCAACCCAGAGTAAGTGAATGTCCAGTCAGAGGGATCACTGTTGCGGTTTCACCAGGTCTGGTAAGAGGGCCTGTTGTCCATTATCCATTACTTATCCTAGGGACTGAGCCATTAGGAAGTGTCTAACCTGATATCCTCCCATCTATGCTGGGGGCAATTATTAAAGAAAATGACACCAAATGCTGGGAGTTTTGAGTGCGGAAACTGACACTAGTGCTAAGGGGTAATTATTATGTACACTGGTACAGATGCTAAAGTTTTTATTCTACAAATCTGCACCGATGTGGGGGTTATTATTGTTGCTACTGACACCAATGCTGGCGATTTTTTTTATTGCGGAAACTGACAGCAAAGCTGGAGATTGTTATTGCATTTTTATGATATTGTTATTCAAAGTTCCTAGTTGCTTGATAGTTGCATCAGGTTTCTCAATCCTTTGCATTCCTGCGCTTTATGTGATAATGGCTAAGCCCACCCCCCCCCCCCCCCCCCTGTATGACATTGTCAAAAAGGGACCGAGCATGGATGACCTTAAAATTAAAGTTCCACGGACGCCCATGCCTAGATACCAAGCTACAGAATATTATTCCAGAAGTCTTCCCATGATTGCTTACAAAGACCTCCAGAACATATTAGCTCCAAACTGATGTCACTATTTCCCAAAGTGGACTAACTGCCATAGGACGGACCAGAATCTGTTCTGTAGAACAGGAAAAGATGAGATGTTGCTGGCATTGCCGGGAGGAAAATCATCAGAAGTGAGATGTATTCTCTCCGGAGTCCGGACTTCTGCAACAAACATGAGATCATGTATTTTTCAGCCCACCTTGGAGAAACAAGTTGCTAAAAAGCCCTTTGACTCTCTTTGCCATGTTCAACTGCTAACTAATTACTGAATATTTCATTTGACTTTGGAGGAAAAAAAGGAACTGACAGTTACACTGTGCAATATAGACGGAGCTATGCGGTGTTTACTAAATAGCTTTTTCCATAACAGAACCTGTAACGAGATCAATGTGCTTCCAACAAGGGATGGCATGAGTGCCATTGCTGGTTGGTTTCATTCCAAAGTATTCAACATAAAAGTTTTGACAGGGCCCAAAATAGCACCTTCGAGGGGATGAGGCGTTAAATTCCTTAGTATAGTGGGAGACCACTGGGGACTAAATTGCATCCCCATTCTACTATGATATGATGTTTAAATGAAACGAATATACTAGGGCACATGTGTTATACACAAGGCTCATGGGTTGAATCTGGGTCACCAGGCCATTTCATGTGGCCCTTGCACCCATGGCTTTTTTTTCACTCAGAAAGTGGCAGAACTCTGTTCCACCACCTCCAGTTCTCAGTTCTCACCCACCACTGTCACTTGTAAACAAAGAAGCCTTTTCTGTTTACAAGGACAGCTTTCCTGTTGGCGACTCGTGGCACTCACAGACCCTTGCAGATACTAGAGCCAGGCCAGGTAAGTGAGATGCAAGAAAGCTTTTGGAGTGGGGGGGGGGTGAGGCCTGTGGAGGGAGCTGTGTGCAGAGATGAGGCATGGGAAGAATGGTGCAGAGGTCAGAGCCAAGGAAGGGGGGGGGGGGTAAAAGTGAGATGTGGACAGCCTATGAAACAAAGCTGAACCCCTAAACCCTGAACGCATGTAGCTCACTCCTCAACCCTTCACTCTGAACAAAGCACGCCCCTGAACTCTGCTCTCTACATAATCCTGGACTCTGTAGCGTATGCCTGAGCTGTGCACTCTGTAAGCCGCATCCTCCTGAACTCTGCACTCTGTATGTAGCATACTGCTGAACTCTGCACTCTGTATGTAGAATCCAGCTGAACTCTGCACTCTGTATGTAGCATACTCCTAAACTTTGAACGCTGTGATAAGGATACCCCCTGGCACAACTCCAGGGCATAACCCATTCTGCCTCTGAGCCAAATTTCATAACAGCAAAAGCACGCAGACAAGAGGGAAATTCAGTCTACACCCTCCACCATCCCAACGGCAAGAGAGAGAGGCGGAACCTTTATTGGCATCATAGCTTTATAGACATAGTGACATAAGCAATCGTCATTCATATGGGTACATCTGATTGGCTGAGCCATATATGGTCTTCTCTTGTGACGTCTGTTTCTTTACCTCGTGGCTTACATTCCACACTCATGGGGGCCATCTTTGCTTTGGTCGATCGAAGGGGCAGGAAAGAGGGAGGAGAGTGCAGTAGAAGGGGGGGTTTAATCACTCCCAAAGTGTTTTAACTCTATAATGACTCTTTTAAGGAATAAACTTTTATATATATATATATATATATATATATATATATATATATATATATATATATCTCAAGAAATAAAATAAATAAAATAAATAAATTCATATAAGAAAGGAAAGCAATATTTGAGTGGCTAGGAGAAAAATAATATAAACACAAAATAATCATTTTATTAACTCCATCACAGCTGTATGTAGCATACTCCTGACCACTACACTCTGCATGTATCATACTCCTGAACTCTACACTCTGTATGGAGCATACTCCTGAACTCTGCACTTCGTACATAGCATACTCCTGAACTCTGCACTCTGTATGTAGCATACTCTTGAACTCTGCACCCTGTATGTAGCATACTCCTAAACTCTGCACGCTGTATGTTGCATTCTCCTGAACGCTACACTCTGTATGGAGCATACTCCCGAACTCTGCACTTTGTACATAGCATACTCTTGAACTCTGCACTCTGCATGTAGCATACCCCTGAACTCAGCACTCTGTATGTAGCATACCCCTGAACTCTTCACTCTGTATGTAGCATACTCCTGACCTCTGCACTCTGTATGTAAAATACTCCTGAACTCTGCACGCTGTATGTAGCATACTCCTAAACTCCCTCACAATATATGTAAAATAATGTAGCGGTGGAGACGATCCGATCCTATCCCCTGAGAGACCTGGAGCCAAGTGAGGGAAATATGGCCCCATTTGGCTCCAAAACATTGGATGATCTGATCTTCAAGGGACTTAATGGTCTTAAAGGGATTTTTTTTTTTTTAAAGACATATATTTATTTCTATTTCTATCTTATTGCATTCAAGTGTAAATGTGAGATATGAGTTTTTTTTACCCCAGATTTCACATTAAAGAGGTCCTGTCATGCTTTTTTTCATTACAAGTGATGTTTACACTCAAAACCGATAACCTGTAGACATTTTTTAAATGTCATTTATGGTCATTTTTAAGGGTCAAAGTTTGTCACCATTCCACGAGCGGGGCGCATGTTGGGTATCAATTTACTCTGCGTAACATTATCTCTCCCAATACAAAAAAAAAATGGCTTACTTTACTGGTGACCTGTGGAAATTATTTTTTAATTAATCATTTATTTTTATATATATTTTTTTATTATTTAATGAATAAATAATTTTTTAATTAATCATTTATTTTTATATATTTTTTTTTATTATTTAATGAATAAATTGTTTTTTAATTCAAAACCTTTTTTAAGATGGCTGCACAAATACGGTGTGACATAAATGATATTGCAACAACTGCCATTTATTTCTTTAGGGTGTCTGCTAAAAATAAATAAATGTATATATACATGTATATATAAATGTATTTATAATATGTTTGGGGGTATTATGATTTTAACGGGCCTGATCCTTAAAGCGGAGGTTCCATTGAAAAAAAAAAAGTCAGCAGCCACTAACACTGTAGCTGCTGACTTTTAATAAGGACACTTACCTGTCCTAGCCGCAGCGATGTCGCCCCCCGTCGAGGCCGATCCTCGATCCTGGCAGCTCCAGGCGCCGCCATCCACAGTAAGGGAAACAGGCAGTGAAGCTGTGCGGCTTCACTGCCCGTTTCCTACTGCGCATGCGCGAACAGCGCGGCGATTTGTGAATGGGCCGGCTGCTTTCTGGGATACACACAGTTCCCAGAATGCAGCGCGCCCCATTCACAAGAAGACACCGAGTGTAGGGGGAGGAAGAAGATCCACCGCGGAGGATGAAGAGGCAGATTCGGCACTTCCGCATAGCAACAGCTATTTAGGGTAAGAAAAATGTATTTATTTTATTTTATTTATTTTTTATTTTTAGTGGAATTTTATTTTTCAGATGAGAACTCCACTTTAAGTGGTTAAATAAAAAAAATTGTTTGCGTTAGGCTCTAATTATCTGGTAATGAATACATATGGGGGGATTGAATTGTTTGCCTATATTCTGGATTTAGATCTAAATATACAAAACTAAAATGTCTGGAAAGCAATTGTTCAGAATTATTTATTGATTTTGTAAGCTGGAGACGAGGGGAGTTTATTAAATGGGAATTTATTTGTATAGTAACCATAGCCAGTTCATCTTATCTTAATGTGAAATTGATCTTTTGTTATGTTTGTAGAAAATGCGGCTTGATTAAGTAAAACAGTAAAACTCTATTTTCTTTTTCTTTTTTTTTGCAGTCCATTCCATTCAACGTGTGGCATTGGTCGACTTCTGAGAACTATCTCGCACCGTCTCTGAATATGTATTCAAAATCTGGATTCCTTTAAGGTGAGATCATAAAATCATTTTTCATGTCACAAGTAATTTTCTCATAAGGCATATTTTGCAAAGTGACAATTATTTGGTTTCTGCCCACAGTGCTTCCATTCACGGGGTACCGGCCCTGGCCACAGGCACACCATGTGCTCCTGTTTATGCAAATCTGACATCACTGACAAAATGAACCTTCACTTGCAACTGACATCAGAGCAAATATTTTGCTTCCACACCAATTTTCCCTTTTTTTTTTTTTTTTCCTGCAGTCTACAGATTTCTGAGGTCCTTTCCCAGACCATCAGGACAAAATATACATTGGCAAGGAAAAGCAAAATGCAACGTTAAAGAGAACCTGTGAAGATAGGAGTCGAGGAGCTGCCATTGCCAAGTTGTTTTTTTCAAGGGGAAAGTAGAAAGTATGTTTAGTTTCCAATATTTATTGCAATGTTCATCTTCAATTAATAATATTTGTTGTGACTTATAAATTTACAAGCGTAACCACTTCAATACTGGGCATTTTCACCCACTTCCTTCCCAGATAAATTTTTATTTTTCAGCGCTGTCGCATTATGAATGACAATTGCGTGGTCATGCAACACTGTACCCAAATTATGTTTATTTTCCCCCACAAATAGAGCTTTCTTTTGGTGGTATTTGATCACCTCTGCTGTTTTTATTTTTTGCACTATAAACAAAAGAAGAGCAACAATTTTGAAAAAAAAAGAAAAACACAATATTGTTTAATTTTTGCTATAATACATACCACAATTAAAAACATATATTTTTTCCCTCAGTTTAGACCGATACGTATTCTTCTACAAATTTTTGGTGAAAAAAAATCGCAATAAGCATATAGTATATTGATTGGTTTGAGCAAAAGTTATAGCGTCTACAAAATAGGGGATAGAATTATGGCATTTTTATTTATTTATTATTCTTTTACTAGTAATGGCGGTGATCTGCGATTTTTATTGTGACGGTGACATTGCAGCGGACACATCGGACACTTTTAACACATTTTTGAGACCATTCACATTTATACAGCGATTAGTGCTATAAAATGCACTTATTACTGTATAATGTGACTGGCAGGGAAGGGGTTAACACTAGGGGGCAATCAAGGGGTTACATGTGTATCCTAGGGAGTGATTCTAACTGTAGGGGGAGGGGACTCACAAGGGGCGGAGATCGATTGGTGTTCCTCTGTACTGGGAACACACATCGGTCTCCTCACCTCTGACAGGTTGTGGATCTGTGTGTTTACACACACAGATCCACGGTCCTGCTGTGATTGCGGGCAATCGTGGGTGCCCGGCGGACATCACGGCCGCCGGGCACGCGCACCGGGGTCCCAAGCAATGTGGCGCGCGCCCCCTTGGCGGTCGGGAAGCCCAGGACGTCATATGATGTCCATCCAGGAAGGGAGATCCCATCTGTGGACGTCATTTGACAATAGTCCGATTATGAAGTGGTTAAAGCGTAGGTCCGGCTTAAAAAAATAATTCAATTAAAAATCAGCAGCTACAAACACTGTAGCTGCTGACTTTTAATCAGGACACTTACCTGTCCAGGGTGGCCACGATGTCGGCAGCCGAAGCCAAGCAATCACTCGGGTCTCGGCTGCTCCCCTGCCATCCTTGGTGAGGGAATCAGAAAATGAAACTTTGCGGCTTCACTGCCCGATTCCCTACTGCAAATGCGTGAGCCACGCGGCGCTATGTGAATTGGCGGCAGGGCTGTCTTAATGAGAGGGCACACCTGGGCACAGCCCAGGGGCCCCAGCTCCATGGGGGCCCCTGCCCTTTCCCCAAAGCAGCTGTCCTTGAGCCCGGGCTGCCATTACATTTGGGCAGCCCCTCTACATCCCAGATATCCCCCCAGCACTCTGACCCCTCTACACCCCAGATATCCCCCCAGCACTCTGACCCCTCTACACCACAGATATCCCCCCAGCACTCTGACCCCTCTACGCCCCAGATATCCCCGCAACACTCTGACCCCTCTACATCCCAGATATCTCCCCAGCACTCTGACCCCTCTACATGCCAGATATCTCCCCAGCACTCTGACCCCTCTACATCCCAGATATCCACCCAGCACTCTGACCCCTCTACACCCCAGATATCTCCCCCAGCACTCTGACCCCTCTACACCCCAGATATCCTCCCAGCACTCTGACCCCTCTACACCCCAGATATCCCCCCAGCACTCTGACCCCTCTACACCTCAGATATCCCCCCCAGCACTCTGGCCCCTCTACACCCCAGATATCTCCCCAGCACTCTGAACCCTATACACCCCAGATATCCCCCCAGCACTCTGACCCTCCTACACCCCAGATATCCCCCCAGCACTCTGGCCCCTCTACACCCCAGATATCTCCCCAGCACTCTGACCCCTCTACACCCCAGATATCCCCTCCCCCCAGCACTCTGACCCCTCTACACCCCAGATATCCCCCCCAGCACTCTGGCTCCTCTACACCCTAGATATCTCCCCAGCACTCTGACCCCTCTACATCCCAGATATCCCTCCTGCACTCTGACCCCTCTACACCCCAGATATCTCCCCAGCACTCTGACCCCTCTACATCCCAGATATCCCTCCTGCACTCTGACCCCTCTACACCCTAGATATTCCCTACCTCCTACCTACTTGATTTCTGTTTACCTGCACTGTCTCCATTGTAGGGGCCCCAGAGCATTACTTTGCCCAAGGGCCTGTGATGCTATTAAGATGGCCCTGATTGGAGGATGTCTCCTGGGACACACACAAGGTCCCAGAAGACACAGCTCCCCATTTCCCAGGAGACAGCTCGAGGAGGAGAAGAAAGAAGACCACCACGGACAAGGAAGTGGCAGATAAGGAGATCTGCCTAGTAACAGCCACTTCTGGTAAATATAACTAAAAAAATATTTATTTTTTTGTAGCCTTTTTGGCTATTTATTTTTTTCGGGTGGACCTCCGCTTTAAGCCCCATACACATTACACAATATTAGATTTTCTGTAGATATTTGTCTTCAGATTTACCAAAACCATGTAGTGCAAGGGCCTGCCTGATTGCATACAAATTGAAACTCATAACCCTTATATACACAATGGTATTTTCTGCGGACAAAGCATAGGACTTAACATTAAAAGTTCTCATAGCTCCCAACTGTCCCTGATTTCGAGAGACTGTCCCTGATTTGGAGAAATGTCCCTCTGTCCCTCTTTCCCCCTCATTTGTCCCTCATTTTGGTCTGATCCATATAGTTGTATATAAAATGCACTATTTATCTTTCAAAAAGTGATTCAAAGTGCTAAACCTTTCATCCAAATTCTAAATTGCTGCATTTGTACATTTCAAAAGCTAATATAAAGGAAAAGAAGTGGTAAAAAAAGAGCACTTGTGGGTTTAACTAATATTTTTTTGTTTTTAATAGTTTTCCTTTAAGTGGGCGTGGCATGGGGTGTGTCCTATGCCTACATGCTTTTGCTAATACATGTCCCTGCTTCCCTTCTCAAAAAAGTTGGGAGGTATGTACAGTAAGTTCCCTTTTTCCTTCTTTTTTTTTTTAAATAAATGATCACATTCCCTATGTTCTCAGCTGCATAAGAGCTGGGGGAGGAGAATCAGCAGCACAATCACAGTTTCCAGGGAATGATTGTGCAGCGGGGGGAGGAATCAGGACAAGTCTGATCATTGGAGGAAAGCACACAGCATAGCTAAAGAACTGACCACGTTGTCCTCTCCTGCTTAGTGTGGTCAGTTTTTATTAGGAAAGGGACATACAGGAACCCCAGGGATTTTCCATTTTCTTCATTTTGATGTGCTAACTGTGAATAAGTAAAAGTGGTGTAGAACTGCTTTATCTTGTTTCCTCCATTGTTACCTGGTGTCTATCTCAGTGTTTCTCAACTCCAGTCTCAAGGCTCACCAACAGGTCATGTTTTCAGGCTTTTTATTGTTTCACTGCCTGATGCCTCGTACACACGACCGGTTTTCCCGTCAGGAAAACTGCCATGACAGCTTTTGGCCAGGAAAACCGGCCATTTGCCACGCTGTAACGGACTGAAAAGCATGAAAACAGAAAAGCGTGAATCGTCTCTCACCAAACTTTTACTAACACGAGGATCAGCAAAAGCAGCCTAAAGGGTGGCGCCATCCGAATGGAACTTCCCCTTTATAGTGCCGTCATACGTGGTGTACGTCACCGCGATCTGGACGGGCGGTATTTTGCCTGAACGTGTGTATGCAAGGCAGGCTTGAGTTGAATCCTGTTGTGAAAAACGTTGTTTTTATTCCTGCCAAGTGTACGAGGCATGAGTAATTACCACAGCCGTTTCATCTGAGGGAAATACTAAAAACATGACCTGCTGAAGCGCCTTGAGGACTGGGGTTGAGAAACACTGGTCTATCTAATGAAGAACAAGGGCTCTATCCCATACTGGCAGTAATGACATATACACCATCTTTTTTCCAGGATGTCCTCGGCGATGTTTTTTATATTCTGGAACATTTGTCCTCAGTCATTTAAACATCCTCAGCGTCTAAAGCCTCATACACACAATCGGATTTTCCGCCGACAAAGCATACGACTTTTGCTCGAAGGGCATTTTTCAGCTCTTTAGCGCCACCCTTTGGGCAACTTCTGCTAATGTTGTGTTATGGTTAGCATTTCTTTCTCAGCATGCGTGTTTGTACTTTCCTTTTTTTTCTGAAGCCCCGTACACACGGCCGAGGTTCTCAGCAGAAACCAGCAAGAACCTCGCTGGCATCCTGATTCTGCAGAGAAACTCGGCCGTGTGTACGGATTCGGCGAGCATCCCGTCGGGAATGCCGTCGAGCCGAAATAGAGAGCAGGTTCTCTATTTGCTTGACGGCCCGTCGGGATGAATGGCTCGTCGCCCTTCCCGACGGGCTGCGTAAATCTTTCGGGAATGGGGCTCGACGTTAGTTACGTTCACATCGTTTACATTGAGAAAAAGCGACATGATTTCGCGCATGCGCACTGGGAACGTCCACGGAGGGCGCATGCGCCGTCCAAAAAAAACACGTGAATTACGTGGGGTCATGATTCATTTACATGAATCACGCCCCCACTTCAGCAATTTGAATTGCGCGGCCTTATTTCTCCTTTCCTTTTCCATTTTCAAGCGTTCCTTATTTTTTCACATGCAGTCACGACGGGGGGCGAAGGGAGGAGGCAATGCAACTCGGGTCCGGACATAAGGTGGCCATATGATTTATTTCTTAATAGATTCAAGGGCAACCAAGCCACATTCTGTAGTCATTCATTTCAGGAAAATGATCAATGGCTCTCAAAAATGAATGGTGAAAACCTCCTAGGGATATTCAGCCTGTGGTTCTTCAGATGTGGGGGAGCCTACAAGCTCAGCATATCCTAACATGTAATAACATATTTAAAGGGGTAGTTCCCCCAAAAACCTTTTTTTTAGCATTTATTCAGGCTCGTTATGTCAAGGGGAATCATTTTTTTTTTTTTTAGAAATGAAGCCGTACTTACCGTTTTACAGATGCATCGTCTCCGACGCTTCCGGGTATGGGCTCCGACTATAGGCGTGCCTATTTGATTGACAGGCTTCCGAGGTCGCATACATCGCGTCACGATTTTCCGAAAGTAGCCGAACGACGGTGCGCAGGCGCAGTATAGAGCCGCACCGTCGCTCGGCTTCTTTCGGCTACTCGTGACGCGATGTATGCGACCGTCGGAAGCCTGTCAATCAAATAGGCACGCCCAGACCAGACGATCATACCCGGAAGCGACGGAGACGATGCATCTGTAAAACGGTAAGTATTGCTTCGTTTCTAATAAAAAACTACCCGATTCCCCTTGACATAACGAGCCTCATGCAATGTTAAAAAAAGGTTTTTGGGGGAATTACCCCTTTAATGTATTTAAATAATATGGGAAATGCTATACATTTTTAAAGCTGTAAAGTAAAACCAACCCCTTCATTAAATGTTTGATTTTATTGCTTTCTCTGTATCTGAACATAGTCGAAGTCGAAATTTGGACAGTATTTGCGTGATTCGGATGTATCTGAATCTCTGAATCACAATAGTAACACATTTCAAAGTCATTTGTTTTTATTTTCTAGTGAACGTAGCATGAATATTCAAATAAGATTCTTGTTGTACTTAAAAGGGTTGTAAACCCTCTGCGTTTTTCACCTTAATGCATTCTATGCATTAAAGTGATTGTAAAGGATTTTTTTTTAATAACAAACATGTCATACCTCCACTGTGCAGGTTGTTTTGCACAGAGTGGCCGATCCTCGTTTTCTGGGGTCCCCCGGCTGCTCTCACGGCTCCTCCCTGCATTAGAAGCACTCTCCTGAGGGGCGGGGGTTACCTTGCAGGCGCACTCCCAAGTCTATCCATAGACACAAATGCAAGACTCGGCCCCACCCCGCGGAGCCTGCATCATTGGATTTGATTGACAACAGCGGGAGCCAATGGCTGCGCTGCTATCAATCTATCCAATCAAGAGGCGGGACCCATTGGAGAGAAGGACGGCATGTCCCCACCGAGGAGTTGGAGAAGCTTGGGGAAGTAAAACGGGGGGGGGGGGGGATCGGTGACTAACAGGTATTTTTTCACTTTAACGCATAGGATGCATCAAGGAAAAAAACACAAGCTTTTGCAACCCCTTTAAGGTGAAAAAACGTCTATACTGCAGCAGCGCCCCGAGCCCCCCTTATACTTACCTGAGCCCCGTAATTCCCGCGATGGGAACGAACACACAAGCACCGGCCGGTGTCTCCGTGTCCTGATTGAATAGATTGATAGCAGCACAGTCATTGGCCCCTAATGAAGTTTGCTAATTGAGTTTGCAACTATCTAAGGGTGTCCAGACCCTTAGATAGTTGCAAACGTATCTACTTATTGTGTTTAGGTTGGTTGGAGGTGGATCCATCAGAATGGGGACAACATGGGGACAAGGTGCTCTGGGGTTGTGGGGGCAGAGTTTCCTATGCCCCAAATCCCCCTCCCCATGTTGTGGGCATGCGGCCCGATATGGTTCAGGAGGAGGAGCGCTTGCTCGCAGCCCCCCTTTCTTGGTCTGCCAGACTGTATGCTCGAATAAGGGTCTGGTATGGATTTTGGGGGGACCCCATGCCTTTTTTTTCACATTTTTGTATTTTCAGCAATGTTTATTTTTTCATTCAGCTGTCAGCGGGGAAGCCTGTTGACAGCTGATGTCTCATCTATTGTTAAGGACGCAGCGGCCAGCTTCCTGGCCTACTCCTTTATAACCAGCTGTTCACTGTGCCCTGAATGGGCAAAGCTTTGCACCTGACCAGCGGTTAGGTGCATTGCTTAAGCCAATCAGAGCTTAAAATGCACTGTGGAGCGCTCAATTCGCTAACATCCCACCGAGCCTGTGCAGCTCATTTTGCACAGAGTGGCCCTAATCACCCTCGTCTGGGGTCCCTCGGCGACTCTATCGCGGCTCCTCCCTGCATTAGGTAACCCACTAGGAGGTTAGCTTGTAGGCGCTCTCCTGAGTCCAGCATTTGCGTCCAAAAACACGATTGCATGACTCGGCCCCACCCCACGGGAGTGACGTCATCGCGGCTCCGGCCACTCACAGCACGAACCCGAAATAAAGGCCGGGGGAACATGTCAGCCCTCTCAACAGTAGACTGTCTGCCGCTGGAAGGGCTTTGTTCTAAGATAGGTATTTCATACTGAGATACATACTAGCACATTATGTCATTGTCTTATAGGTGCTTTTTTTTCTTTAATTCTGCAGCAGTTTACTACTGCTTTAGGTGAATAGCTTCTACTCTTATAAAAACAAACCCCAATGCAAGTTTCCTGAATCACCTGTTAGGCCTCGTACACATGACCCGTTTTCTCTGCAAAAACCAGCAAGAAAACTGCTTCTTGGCAAGAAAACCGTTCGTGTGTACGAGGCTTTCAGATTTCTCGTCTGGAAATCTGGCCAGAATCTCTACGAGAAAAAAAGAGAACCTGCTCTCTTTTTTCTCGTCGAGATTCTTGTCCGCCTGTTTTCTGACGAGAGACCCGAGAGTGTGTATACTTACCTGTCGCCGTGGAAACCCACGCATGCTCGAAATGACTTTGTCGCATGCGCGGTAGCTTCCATGGCATAGATAGGGTAAAGCAAGATGGCAGCGACGGCACCGAATGTGACAAGTGCGTGATGACGTCACCGCGTTCTTGCCTTTCAAGAGAACCGCAGTTCTTTTGAAAAGGTCAGTGCGTACACTTGGGCGGCAAGAAATTCTTGCCAAGAATCTCGTCAGGGAAAACAACGTTTTTTTTCCTAACGAGATTCTTGCCCGTGTGTACAGGGCCTTAGACTGAGAAAGTGAAGAGGTGACACAGGGATATGCAAAGCTGATCATGAAAATACAGTGGAACCTTGGATTACAAGCATATACTGTTCCAGGAGAATGCTTGTGATCCAAAACACTTGCATATCAAAGCAAGTTTCCCCATAGAAGTCAATGGAAACTAACATAATTCGTTCCACATTGCCTTCTATTGTATGAACACAGCAGAAGCGTGAATCCTGCTCGTTTTATAAGACAACACTCGCAAACTGAGTCAGGATTTTGCTCTGCTCTGATCTCCACACTTCCTGCTTGTCTGGCTCCTTATGAAAAATCTCATGGCAGCTTTTCACTGTGGTCCAAGCTGTCATTACTGTGTGTCTAAAAACTCCTCAGAACCAATCGGATTCATTTTAAAAACAAAACACTGACCTGGATTTGTTTGCTTTTGTTTTATGTGTCTCTCTACTTCACAGAAACATGAAACCAGTTTAAAAACGAAAGTGAAACTAGAGGCACATTATATTATTGATTTTTATCTATTTTTATTCATTTTTAAAAGGAATCAGTTAACTTTTATGTCTCTATACCCTGTAAACAGTCATTTCAGCAAAAAAAAAAAAATTCCTTTAGTGACCCTTTAAGTAAGCGCTTCAAATTTAGGCAAAGAAAAAAAAAATACTCTTTTTCCCGTTAACAGAGTTTCAGATTTCCTTTTGTGGTTTGGATAAATGAAGTCAGACATTTTTGAATTGTCCATTCAGAGGTTAGGGCGCAGAGCGTCACCGTAGCATGCAAACAAGTGAACTGCGTCTGACATTAAAGAATTATTAAATAGCAGATGGTCGTCCAGATGACGAGAAGACGGCTGATGGGAATCATTATCAGCTGCACTGACCATTTGTTCAAGATTTCATCTCCATCTGAAAGTTTTAGTCTATCAAGGGGGAACTAATACGAGGCATGTGCTATTCTTGAGTTGGAAGGTTAGGGAGCTGATTTGATCTGCTAGTGCAAGTTTCTATAAAAAAATGTATCTTTTATAGATAGATATAGATAGAAAAAGTCCACTCTTGAACTGAAAGACAGCTTCACTAAGGCCTCTTTCACACTAGGGCGGGAGCCGCGGTGGCGGTCACCGCTAAAAATAGCGGCACTATACCGCCGGAATTGCCGCAGGAATCGGCCGTTAGCAGTGCGGTATTAACCCCCGCTAGCGGCCGATAATACCGCCCTCTGCAGAGGCGCATTGCCGCGGTTTCCCATTGTTTTAAATGGGAAGGAGCGGTATACACGCCGCTCCTCTCACCGCTCCAAAGATGCTGCTGGCAGGAGATTTATTTCTCGCCAGCCAGCGCATCGCCTCAGTGTGAAAGCCCTCGGGCTTTTACATTGAGTAGGCAGTGCAGGAGTTTTTCAGGCGGTATAACAGCGCTATTTTTAGCGCTGTACCGCCTGAAAAACTGCTCAGTGTGAAAGGGGTCTAAGCAACGAAGAGGTAAGAAAATGAAAGTAGAGTTATTTTTGTCAAAGCAAGAATTTTTGGTACCTCCTTGAAGCTCTACTATTGCTTTGGATTGGGTGTTGGACAAATATTGGATTCCAAATTTGCATGCCAGTATTCTTTCACTATTGTCTTTGGTATTGGAATCAACAACCGAGGTGTATTAATTTAATAGGTTCTGTGCTTACTACCTTGGGAATTTTATTAACACATATTTAGTGCATGATGGTATTGGTGGCCATAATTCCTGCCACTGATGCCAACAACAAGGGGACACTGTTCCTGCCACTGGCAACAACGACGCAGAATTATTCCTTTCACTGACACCAGGGATGGGGCACCACATTCCTCCCACTGACAGCAACAGGGGGGCACTATTTTTCTCACTTGCACTAATGATGGGGTACCATTCCTTCCACTGATACCAACAATGGTGCACCATTCCTCCCACTGAAAACAACAATATTCATTATATGTACTGTATGGTATGGTCTTAAAGCGGATGGTCCCGTGGCAATTCTTTTTTTGTCCATTAAATTATTTACGCCATTACAAATGAATACTCACTGTTTAGGTTTTCAAAAACATCCGCTGTCTGATATCTTTCGCACGGATACGTTTTAAAAAGTGCAGAAGGCCGTTTCCATTTTGCTTGTGGGCAAGTGAAGCCCACAAGCACCTATTTCCTGGATGCAGTGAATGATTTTTTCCCAGCATTCACAGCTCGATCTCGTGCATGCTCAGTGTTGACGGCGCTCACTCTGAGGGTTGCCATCACAATGGGCAGCGTCGTTGTGTTTCTAAGCCACGCAAGATTTTGCTGGGTGGCGTTCCGCACTGACTCTTGGGAAGGATGACACTTAGCTCCCATGAGTGCGGGGAATGTAGGATACACGTCTACTCCGGTGGGAGCGATGGACCGGAAGTAACCCTAAAAACACACATAATAAGGTATATAAATAACAAAAAAATTATTGGAGTGATATTGGAATATCTATGCAATTTACTGAATGCGATAAGATATAGTTATAAATTTGGGTGGAACTTCTCTTTAATGTAGGGTGACCAGACATCCCTGGTTTCAGGGGACAGTCCCCAGATTGAGGACACTGTCCCCGGAACAAGTCTGTCTCTGGTTTTGTCCCCAGATTGGATTTGAACAGGGGCTGAGGCAATTTAAAAAAAAGTCAGTGCAGAATAAAAAAAAAAATCTGAATTACACCCCCCCACCCCCCACTCCACTGCTCCTACTACATTAGGTGGGTTGTATTTTTCCCATTATCTGTGCCCCTTTCTGATGATCATGTGCTGGTCAGAGTGGAGGGAATATTCCTTCAGTTTCAGGTGCCCATTTAGCTCCCCTCGCATGTCCTTCTGCCTTGGCTCAAGTCCCGGCCAGCCACCTGTTTTATCTCCTTGCCTTCCCTGGTGGAGTGATCTTCCTCCGCTCCCCACCCAGTAGTAGCTGGGGCACGGAGAGTGAGACTTGACAGGCTGTGAGGTGGGCGGGGGCAATGACGGGCAGAGAGTCGCTGATTGCCGCCATTACTAGTAAAAAAAAAATGTCCCCGGATTTCATTTTAAAAATCTGGTCACCTTACTTTAACCCCTTAAGGTCCGCCGCATGTACATTTACGTCGGCAGAATGGCACGGACAGGCACATCAACGTACCTGTACATGGCTGCCTTGACGTGGGTCGGGGGTCCGATCGGGACCCCCCCGGTTCATGCGACAGTCCCGGTGGCTGTGCGAGCGATCCGTGCTGAGGGGGCGGCAGTTCGTTTTTGTCCGCCCCCTCCGGATCACTCCCAGCCAATCCGCACGCTCCCCCTGCGTGTCATTTCCTCCTCCTGAGTAAACACAGGAAGAGGGAAGTGATGTGATCTCTGCTCTCAACGGTTTTTTCAACCGCCGCTGAGGAGAGATCACATCTCACAGTGAGTCTGCACAACACTACACTGACACCAGTACACGAGCACATTAACCCCTTGCGACCCCCTGTCACATCTCAGTGACATATATGTAGATCACTGTATTTAGTCAGTGTGCACAACACTACACTGACACCAGTACACGCAGGCACATTAACCCCTTGTGATCACCCCCTGTCACAGTGTCACTGAATGCAGCTATATGTTTTCATTCATTCATCAAGAAAAGGACGCATTTTGTTTGGGAGCCATCGCACGCCGCGCAATTGTCTGTATCGACGATCACTGTTTATTATTTAGCTACACCATGAGAGAACAGCATATTTCTCAGGTCTGGTGCCTGTGTGACAGGATGGAGGACTTCTGGAGAAGGTGGTTAGGCCTGGTGTGAGCAGTGAGAGCCAGGAGGTTTACATCCAGGGTAGCCCCGTACCCCTCATTAATCGATTTTTGATACGTCATACCTGCGCGCCGCTATGTCTTTTGAGTCAAAGCAGAAGCCGAAAGCGAAGGAAGCCGTGGGCGTTAACCCCTTGATGCAGCCGAAGACCGCCATAGTTAACCCTTTCACTCCCTATTGCCAGCGTCACTAAGCGATCATTTTTCTGATCGCTGTATTAGTGTCGGGGCGCACACTGGCAGAAATTTCCAGTTAGAATGGGCGCAATTTGTAGGCAATTAGCTGGCAGCAATTTATTTTTTATGGCACACTGGCAGCAATTGATGGCATTGGCACACTGGCAGCTTTGGCATTGGCACACTACTATGGTAAGACATGCACACTGGCAATTATTATTGGCAATAAATGTTGGCCAATTGATAAATGGCAGTTTGACTGGCAGCAAATGGCATTGGCACACTAGTTTATTTGATTTTGGCACACTGGCAGCTGACGGCACACTGGCAGCAATACGGCACAAAAAGCACACTGGCAGCAAAATTGGAATGGCAGCAATTGATTTGGCAGCAATTTTTGGCACACTGGCAAAATGCACACTGGCAGCAATGATGGCTGGCAGCTATTTTTGTATATAGCGCATGGCAAAAAAACGGCAACTGGCAAATTGACGCAGAGAATTGCGATCAAATACCACTGGCCAATGGCAACTGGCGGAACTGGCAGCAATTAATCTGGCACATGGCGGTACACTGCAATTGGGAAGAGGCGATTGGCACACTAGTTTATGTAGTCTTATTTCTTAGTGATTGATTAACATCACAACTTCATTGATGAAATTGATACCCTTTTTTTATTTTTTTTGTATGATTTTTGCGCTCATCACTGCCACACACATGCAGCCATATAAGTAATGAGCAAAACTAAAAATTCAAAAAAAATTCAATGAAGTTGTGATGTGAATTCATTCATTCATTCAAGCCAAAAAAGGAGTCTCGACCCTCTCAAATGTCTGCAGTTTGTTTGTATCATGGAGTCTCTGCCACGTCGCACCCTCTCGTATCACCGCGCTAGTAATTCCGCAGTCTGACCCTCTTAAATCGACGACCCTCTCAGTGCCGAGTCTCTGACTTTTTCTCCGCAGTTTACCCTCTCTTAATTAGTCTCTACCCTCTTAGAAGTCCGCAGTCTCTGACCCTCTCTAGTATATGTCCGCACCACCCTCTCTGTATCATGTCCGAGTCTCTGACCCTCTCTAACATGTCCGCAGTCTCTACCTCTTTTTCTCAGGACCCTCTCTGTATCATGTCCGCAGCCTGACCCTCTCTGTATGAGTCTCTGGTCAGGAGTCTCTGATCCTCTCTAGTATCATTGTCTGCGTCTCTGACGTAGTATTTGGGGGTTCTGGAGCTCCTGAAGTTGTCTGCTGGTGGTATGAGGCCTGGTCTGATGAGCAGTGAGAGCCAGGAGATGTTTACATCCATAGTGACTAAATATGACTAAGATTATTATACTGATGCAATAACAAGAGGGCATAAACTGTATTTGACAAAAATAGACATTGAGCGACCACTGCATTTATGTTAAACATTTTAAGTGTGACCTTAGCCAATTTTTTTTTCTTTTTTTAATTTTAGTTTTGGACAGAGTAAGGAATGTTTTTATTGCTAGTGAACAGCAGAAGCCAGCAGACCAGGATCACATCCAACGGGTTTACTGAGGTCCCATGGCATGGAACCTCAGAAAACCTATTGGACGTGATCCTGGTTTGCTGGCTCCTACTATTCATTGGATCTAAGCGTTGCCACCGTTCCAAGCCTTGCACTCATGCCTTTTCCATGAAAGTCTGTGTGGTACGGTTGAATTTTTTGCTGGTTTTTACTGCTATATAAGATCCCATTGAAGAGATTTCCCATTTCCTTCTGTCCCAATATGACAATACAAATTTTAATGTAGAAGAGCAAAACACCATGGGCCGGGTCCATAAAGCTTTACGCCAGCGTATCTAGAAATACGCCGTCGTAAGTACAAATGTGCACCGTCGTATTTTTACGCCGATTCGCGAAGCTAGATACGCCGTAAAACAAGGCTTCAGCTGCCCAACGTAACTTGCCTACGCCGGCGTATCTTGGGCGCATAGTTACGCTGGACGCATTCGGCGCTCCCATGTTAAATATGCAAGTGAGTGAGATACGCTGATTCACGAACGTAGATGCGTCAGGCGGAAAAGATAGGCGGTTTGCGTAAGTGTTACGTCCGGCGTAAAATGATTCCACCCTATAGGTGGCGCAACCCATTCAAAGGTCTGGACGTCGGAACAGCAGTCGTATGTTACGTCGTTTACGTAGTACTACGTGAATAGGGCTGTGCGTAGGTTACGTTCACGTCGTAGGCAGTGTATTGACGTATCTTAGGCAGCTATTTCGACGAAACTGTGAGCATGCGCACTGGGATGCGTCCACGAGACGATGCATGCGCAGTTCGTTTTTTTAAGCTCATTATTGTTAAACCGGCGTTGCCTACACACGATCGTAAAAAAAATGCTCTAGCAAAGCGTGGTGACGTACAACACGTACAACGACACTATAAAGAGGAAGTTCCGCTCGGATGGCGCCACCCTTTTGGGCTGCTTTTGCTGATTTCATGTTAGTAAAAGACAATTCACGCTTTTCAGACTGTTACAGCGTGATGAATGTGCTATCTCCATTACAAACGCTAGTTTTACCAGAACAAGCGCTCCCGTCCTGTAACTTGCTTCTGAGCATGCACGCTTTTTTCACGTCGTTAAAGCCCACACACGACCATTTTTTACAATGTTAAAAAACGAAAACGGGTTAAAAACGACGTGAAAAATTAGAGCATGTTCTAAATTTTGAATGCCCATTTTTTACGTTGTGAAAAAGGCTCTGGAGCCCACACAAGACACGTGTTTGACACTGGCATGTTGTTCAGGTGGTATAGCGCTAAAAATAGCGCTGCTATACCCCCTGAAAAAATCGTGCTTTGCAGTCTTCAGTGTGAAAGCCTGAAGGCTTCCACACTGAAGCGGTGCACTAGCAGGACCACTACAAAAGTCCTGCTAGCCGCATCTTTGAAACGGTATAGGAGCGGGGTGTTTACCACTCCTACACCGCTCCTTACCATTGAAATCAATGGGAAACAGTGGTAATACCGCTGGGTACAGAGGCGCATTGCGGGCAGTATTATCCCTTTTTTCGGCCACTAGCGGGGTTAAAACTGCACCACTAGCGGCCGAATATTGCGGTAAATACAACGTATAGCGGCGCTAAAAATTCCGTCGCTATACCACCACCGCACCTCCCCTGCCTCATGTGAAAGGGGCTTTATAGAATATTTTCATGCAAACGACTTTGAGATCAATTACGAAAGTATAGTCCATAAATAATAAAAAAATGGTTACAAGGGTAGTAAACACAACATAGAAAAAAGAGTCGACTACAGAAGATTGTGTGTTAATAGGAGTCTGTAAATGTAGGAAAGTAAATGGTAAATAGTTCAGCCACAAAGGTTAATGTGAGCGACGTTGGAATTTTAACGATTAAAATTCAGAAGGATGAAGGTAAATGTGAAAATTGCTGGGACGGTAATACTTGTTTCTGCTGATTCTTAGGTCATGGGGTCTGAATTTCCCCTGTCTGCACCCCAACCTTGAAGAGAAAATGCATTTCAAATAAAGAAACAAAAATTTACGAAAGGAATTACTTCAGGGCCACTATAAAGGGAAAATGTGTGTGTTTATTAGGTTAAGAAAAGGATTAGTTTGTTTTTTTAATAAATATAGGAAATGATCGCTGGGTAATCACCTCGTACCATGTCACCAATTTTTTGTGAAGATTTTAGAAGAAATGCAAAAACACTTGGTTGGCATGGTCCATGCAGGGGTGTACCAACTGACCGAAACAAATAAAAAGGGCTAGCAGTACCTAGAGTTGGAAAAGATAAATATAATAAAACCAACCGGAACAAAAAAACAAAAATGTTTCAATGCAAATATGTATGGCTTGCTCTGTACAGAGATGAAGCTTATCATACAAAGCAAATCATAAATGGCATAGGGGTCCCCCCAAAATCCATACCAGACCCTTATCCAAGCACGCAATATGGAAAAGAGGGGGATGAGAGAGCACCCCCCCTCCTGAATCGTACCAGGCCACATGCCCTCAAAATGGTGGGAGGTGCTTTGGAGTCACCCCCAAAGCATCTTTTCTCCATTTTGATGGGGACAAGGGCCTTATTCCCACAACCCTTACCCCGTGGTTATGGGGGCTGCTGGCGGGGGGCTTTTCGTAATCTGGAAGCCCTCTTCAACAAGGGGACCCCCTGATCCCAACTCCCCCCTATGTGAATTGGTAACGGGTACATTGTACCCCTACCAATTCACAAAAAAAGTGTCAAAAATAGAAAAATGACAGGAGGCACTTTTGGACAAGTCCTTTATTAAAAAAAAAAAAAATTCCTGGGATGTAAATCCATCTCACGCCACACGACGAACCGAGAAAAAAAAAACACAACAACTCCGCCTCCATGGGAGGCTCCCACCTAGTGGCGCGTCTTCTCGATGACAGCTGTTATGTAGCTGAGGGCGGGGCCTCCCGGTGATGTAAATGGGTGACCCCGCCTTCCTCTGACATCACTTCGGCTTTATTGTGTCAAAAGTAGTAAAAACAAACAAACATGGGCAGAGGACACAAAAATGGTAAACTTTTTTGTCTTCTCTGCCCATGTTTGTTTGTTTTTTACTACTTTTGACAATAAAGCTGACATTGCATCGTGTGGGATTGCAGTCAATCGTCTTTCTTTGTTCTATAATAATAATAACTATTACTAACTATTAAATTCTAGGTATTGGAATTTCCTCTCAAATTTGGCTGTTAGTAAACGTAATGAATACAAATTTATCCGAAGTTACGAATTATCCGAAATAATTAATGCGGCATCTAAACGAATAAAAAAAAAACAAACTCAAAACGTTTCATTATTATTATTTATTATTATTAATTTGTTACCTTCTATTTATTTAGATGCGCCATTCGTTTTTTCGGGTTAATTCGTAACTTTGAATAAATTTGTATTCGCTACATTCACTAACAGCCAAATTTGAAAGGAAATTCCAATACCTATAACTTAATAGTTAGTTATTATTAGTTAGTTGGTTATTATGTCGGATTTTCGATTTTTCGGATTTTTGATTTTGAAAATTCTGATTTTCTTTCTTATTTTTGGATTTTCCAATTTTTGGATTTCCAATTTTAGAATTTTTGGATTTTCAAATTTGGTGATTTTGGGATGCTGAAAAGTCAAATTGTGAAATGTATTCGAAGTAACGAATTTAGATCATAACGAATGACCAGAATAAATTAAACTAAAATTAACACATTTTTTGGCAGTGCACATGTCTACATCTTAGTCCGCTCTCTACTAGCTGCATGCAGTGCTAGGCTTTCTTGTTAAGCTGTTTAAAATTGTGTTCAAACATTCATACATGAATTCTTTTAAAACATATTTGTCAGAGGATTGTCAAAAGTAGTATCATTATAAAACTCAATAGATGATGTATGAAAATCACATGAACTTTAATGACATCCCAGTCTTAGTCCGTAGGGTTCAATATTGAGTTGGCCCACCCTTTGCAGCTATAAGAGCTTAAATTTTTTGTGGGAAGTCTGTCCACCAGGTTTAGGACAATGGCACAAGGTAAGAGGGGTGCACTGTGATATAGGGGGAGGTTGGGGGACTCTTGACTTCCGATGGTGGTATCTTGACATCTGATGTAAGGGGAGTGGTGTGCTGTGGACATCTGCTTATAATTATTATGAGAATAATATAGCCCTATGCCAGTTAAAAAGGAGGGTCGGACACCACTGGTATCATCCACAATAAACTTTATTAGAGACCGCTCAGACACAACACCATGGCAGATACAATTAGCCCTTTGAGGGCTACCATAATGATGATGCGGCCTACAATGAAATTTATTTTGACACCCCTGACCTAGTAGCTGGGGCAGCCCATCCATTAAGGGTGCAAGAGTGCAGCCCCCCTATCGATCGTCGCCTCCCCCTATCAATGCGTCCGGCCCTTTTAGGATGCCGGATGCATGGATTGCAGTGGGTGGTGGGTGTTTTTTTGAAGCATTTTTGTCAAAGACTAAAGACGAAGACTAAGGTCCCATGTACACGGAACGCTGCTAAACGTACGTTCAGAGGCAGTTGGATGCTTTTTTCAACTGCCCCTGAACTCATTCAATGTTATCCTATTTGACCATGTACACAGTCTAGTTTAATGACGTTTTTAGGCAGTTGCGTTTATCGCTGTTTCTTTGAAAGCAAAAAAATGGGTTCAGACACATAAGATTTCCACGTTTCAGATGCCAAACATGACTAAACATGACTAAACGGGTTTAAACACGGTAACCCACGTTTAGCAGCGTTTTTTATTTATAGGTGTTTTTTGTTTTTGGCCACATAAAAAACAAATGATATATATATTTTTTAAACGCTTCTAAACGCAAACGCGGCTAAACGCAGCATGTAAATGCAGCAAAATGGACGTTTTAAACGTGGGTTACAATCTGTCAAGTTTAATCATTTAGTAGCAGTTGTAAAAGGGTCCCGTGTACATGGAGCCTAAAACTAAACTGAAATTTTACTTCAAAATTAATACTGGTCTGTAGTGCATGTTAATACCTCAATACCATAAATAATAACATTAATAATAAAATATAAATACAAAATTTTACTCCAGCACTACTGTTAACTAATGCATTACAATTTAATTACACAGATTTTAGACGACTAAAATTAGTTTAGTCGACTAAAATATACTAGAGACTTAGTCGACTAAATACGACTACGACTAAAACAATTGCAGAAGACTAAAATGGGACTAAAACTAATATGACATTTTAGTCCTAAGACTTGTGTCTCGTACATTCGATCGGTTTTCCCGGTGGTAAAAAGTCCGCCGGGAAAACCGAGAACCTGCTCGGTTGCTTTTCCCCGTATACACACGGCCGGTTTTCCCGCCAGGAAAACTGCCATAAGAGCTTTGGTCGGGAAAACCGGCCTTGTGTATGCTCCACTGTAGTGTTTCCCATAGGAAAACTGTCGAGCAAAAAAACCCTGAGAATCGTGGCGGGAAAAAAGAGAACAAGTCGGGAAAATTGCTATATATGAGTATACACACGGCAGGTTTTCCTGATCAAAAGCAAACATGGCAGTTTTCCCGTTGGGAAAACCAATCGTGTGTACGAGGCATAAGACTAAAACAAAATCGAAATTTGCTGCCAAAATTAACACTGGTTACAACAGCAAACTAAATATATTCTCTATTGTAACACTGATCCTCCTCCCAGCCAATCAGGAAGCGGTTTTGACACCAATCACCTGATTGGCTGAAAGGACAGACGATCCTATTGGACGCCTAGGAGGAGGGGAGGAGCCATACCCTGGGAGCAGCCGATGGAGGAGAGGACACGGAGCAGCTGCACGATGACCGCTACCCGCCTAGATGGGGTAAGTGCAGGATTGACAGGCAAACAGCCGCCACTGCCTAGTAGCATATGTGTGGGAGAAAACCGATGTACCCGGGGGATACCCATGTGAACACTCCATGCAGACAGTGTCCTGGTCAAGATTTAAACCAGTGACCCCAGTGGTGATTTTACCTGGAGCAAACTCCTTTGAATACAAGAAGAACAAGTAAAATAAATGTCGATAGTGTCCTGGCCAAGATCCAAACTGATGCCTTGTACACACAAGCATTTTTCTCGGCGTTATTCCTCTCCAGCCTGACTTGCATACACACGTTCATGCAAAAAAAAGGTCTGACCAAAGCGCGGTTACGTACAACACGTACGACGGGATTATAAAGGGAAAGTTCCTTTCAAATGGCGCCACCCTTTGGGCTGCTTTTGGGCTGCATACTTGATTCTGAGCATGCATGTTTTTTCCCCTCGCAAAAGCATACACACAACCGTTTTTCGCGAAAAGAAAAAAGAGCTAGTTTCAATTTTTTGCGGGCAGTTTGTTCGTCGAGAAAACTACTAGGGAGCATACTGTACACACGACCGGTTTTCACAAGCAATATAAAAAATGGCAGTTTTCTTGTCGTGAAAACCGGTCATTTGTACTAGGGTTGTCCCTATACCACTTTTTTAAGACCGAGTACAAGTACCGATGCTTTTTTTCAAGTACTCGCCGATACCGATTACCGATACTTTTTTTTTTATGTCATGTGACAGTATTTTTTTTTATTTTACAATTTTAATTTTTCCCAATTTGTTGTTGTTTTTTTTAACAATGCTTTCTTGGGGGGGGGGGGGGGGTGGATGGATGTGTCAGTGTGTTTTTTATTTTAATATGTATTTTTTACAATTTATTATTTTTATTATTTATTGCTATTGTTTTTTTACTTAGCCCTGTTGGGGGGCTTTGGTGAGTCATCAGGGGTCTTAACAGACCTCTGACATCTCCCCTTTGAGACAGAGAAAGGGACTAAGGACACAGATTCCCCAGTCCCTTTCTCGGGAGAATGAACACGAAACATGGAGGGGGAGAGCAGAACGGAAGACAGCAGCGGCACAGAGGGAAGAGCAGAACGGCAGGGGCACGGAGGGGGAGAGCAGAACGGCTGTGACACGGAGGGGGAGAGCAGAACGGCAGGGACACGGAGGGGGGATACGGAGCATGGAGGGAGGAGAGCAGAAGGGAGGACACCAGCGGCACGGAGGGGGAGAGCAGAACGACAGCCGCACAGAGGGGGGACACAGGAGCATGGAGGAAGAGAGCAGAATGGCAGCGACACAGAGAGGTGACACAGGAGCATGGAGGGGGAGAGAAGAACAGCAGCGACACAGAGGGGGGACACAGAAGCATGGAGGAGAGAGCAGAACGGATGGGCGAACTGGAGGAGGATACAGGGAAAGTCAGGTATCGGTAAAGTATCGGAGCATTTTCCCCGAGTACAAGTACTCTGGGAAATACTTGGTATCGGTCCCGATACCAATACTAGTATCGGTATCTGGACAACCCTAATGTGTACAAGGCATGAGACCCCTGGTTGATCAAGGCATAAGTGCTAACCTCGAAACCAGCTCCCGTTAGCGTGAAAGAACTAATAAAATTTGCCTTCGGTGCCTCACATTTCTTTTGCCCATATTGAATTATGACTTGGTAGCTTGGGTCCCCAGAGGGTGGGGGTAAATTCTGCGATGTGAGGCAGTTTTCCAGGACTTGTATAGGTTAGAACCCTAAACAATAAAGACTTTGGGTCCCTTTTGACCCACTTTTATAGTGCTTCAGTGCTGGGAGTCTGTTAGAATCAAACTTCCTCACAAGCAATCCAAAAACACGCAGCGCCCACACAGACTACGCCTCAAGTTCATCTCTACCTCATACAGAGTTTCATTACGTGGGCCGCCAAAACCAAAAAGGGCAGAGCTGGAATGTACAACGGGCAAGTCGGAAATTAAAAACACCTCCAAGATCGGCTTCTTAGAACTCCCTCGGGAACTGCGGACCTCTGGAACAGAATCCACAATATCTTACAACTTGGACTAAAGTTTCTAAAACTATTTTGTCTATACAGCGGCTGCTTCAAAAACATAAGTAAGGACTCGGTGGTGTTTACTTAGCAGGTTATGACTGACTGAGGAGAAGGAATATTTGTCTTTGACAGGCGGGTATTTCAAAAGCCGTCCAGCTCGTGGTAATTCCGGAAAATAACTTACTAGAAATCAGACTCATCCTCGGATTAACCATGTGCCATAAAGAATAATGGGTTACAGTAAAGTCACTGTTAGCCCACCCATTAATATCTTGTCCCGAGTACAAGTGTAATCCATTTGGGGATGGTTATTATGTGTTACACATGTATTGTGATTTATACACGCTGAGTATTATACTGTCATTTGGGTTATGAAATATTTCATTCTAAACATCTCTTTTTTAACCTTTTCAAGACAAGGCTTTGTGATGATTTAAAGGATTATTAAACTCAAATACAAAAATCTTTTTATTTTATTTTTTTTTATTTTCACCTGATAGTCCTGACAGTAAGCCTGGCATTTTTTAACTTTAAAGTGGATGTAAACCCCAAAAATTTTTTTTTTATGATGTCACAATGTAGAGTATTAGGCCGCGTACACACGATACTGATCTGAAACGCGGACCAGTTTCAGCGGACATGTTCGATCGTGTGTACGGCCTATCGGACCCTTTTCCAGCGGACAAAAGTTTCTAAACATGCTTAGAAACCTGTCCGCTGGAAACCTGTCCGTCGGACAAGTTCGATGGTTAGTATACGAAATCAGCAGACAAAAATCCTGCGCATGCTCAGAATCAAGTCGACGCATGCTTGGAAGCATTGAATTTCGTTTTTTCATCACGTCGGTGTGTTCTACGTCACCGCGTTCTGGTCCGAGGGGATTTTTGTCCGATGGTGTGTATGCACATCAGACCAACAGACAACTTCAGCGTGGTCCGATGAAAACGGTCCGTCGGACAGGTTTCCTCGGACATGTCTCATCGTGTGTACGCGGCCTAAGATTTCCTATCATCTGTGCCCAGTCGTGCCACAAAGAGTTAATCCAGCTCTGAGCAATACTCCTTTCCTGACGCATTCATGGCAGCACACACTGGGTTGTGACTCCGCCCCCACAACCTGACAGGATTGGTTAGCTATAAATTTGAAGGGGAGACGCCCCGCACCATTCTCTTTTTCTATCCTCACCTGACAGATTGGATGAACAAGCAAAAAGAATGCCTCTTACCGCAAATCGCCCCAGCAGGTTCAGCCTCTCCTGTTTGGAAGTCCCTCCTGTACAGTCTCTAAATGAGCTTTATGGTGGGAACCCCGTTCTGGTGGTCTCAGGGGCTCTGGAATTATACTGGCATCTGTAACAAGCTTTAAAGAAGCTTCAAATCTCGCAGTGGCCCCCACTTTCGCTCTGTCTTTCCTTCCAGTGCAGTGTGTCCTTCCACAAAGGTATTTGTATCATTACATTTACCACCTAAGTTTAGTCCGTTTTGTACCTTTGTCTGCCTGTTGTTTTTTTTCTCAGCTCTACTGAGCCCTGTGGTTCCTCTGACACCCCATACTCACCGCTGCGTACCCCTTGGCGCTCTGCACATGCGCGCAGCTCAGTGATGACGCCGCCTGTCTCCTCTGCCCTCTTCCAAAATGGCACCGGGCGAGCGGGGCGCTTCTGAGCATGCGCGTGTCATAACAAAAAAAAAAAGAAACAGTCCTATTCCTAGTTCTGGCTGCCGCCCTGCTGCTTGCTCTCAGAGTAGTTGCACCAGGTGTGTGGCTGCAGATCGCCTGGGCTGCTAGAAGATCTAATACATTTATATATTAATTTATAACTACCTAGGAGAAAGTATATCCTAAACAATTAATATACTCAGACGCTGGTAAAGATTGCACCAGGTGTGTGCAGGCTCCCAAACAAAATTTGCGTCCTTTTCTTCCCAGCTTTCTTTTGGTGGTCTTGATCACCTCTCGATTTTTATTTTTTGCGCCTAGAGCGACATTTTTGCACTATTTTTTACTTTTTGTTAAAAAAAAAAATCAAATAAACTAAATTTTAGTCAAAATTTAGGCCAAAATTTATTACACACTTTAGTAAAACAAAAAAAAAAACAGCGATCAGAAAAATGATCGCTTAGTGACGCTATAGGAGTGAAAGGGTTAACTAGGGCGGTGATCTAATACATTTATACTATCACACTAATAAATGCAGTATAAACATGCACAGTGACATGACAGGAGAAAGTATAGTGTTGTGTTGGTCCATAATTATCAGCAGCGCTGGGAAACAGCGCTGCGATGAGAGAATACATAATTTCCTCCTTCCTGTGTAAAAAAAGGAAAAAGCGCGCTCCCATTGGCTGGGAGCGATCGCGGGGGGGGCGGATATCACGGACATCCGCCCGCAGAGATCGCTCCCAGAGGTAGGGGGACCCGCACGCCGCGGAGGGGGTCCCGATGGGAGAATCAGGCGGGGACGTAAATTTACGCCCTTGTGCCTGTACGTGCCATTCTGTTATATTAATTTAATAAATAGAAATGTTGGGGGGGAACATATTGTAATGTTTTCCCTTCTCTCTTTTTTTTCCCACCTTTTCGGGCTGTCTCTCTGCTATCCTCATGGGGGCCACTGCCCTCGCAGACCACCGTCAGCTGACCAGGTATAGAGGCCGTCCAGAAGGTGGTAAGTAGAGGGGAGACAAAAAAGAGAGCCTGGCCACTGACGCTACAGTTTTGGTAGCCCTATCGGGTCAAGAGACGCAAGTTTGCGGCACAGAGGGAGATTCCAGCCATGCTTCCGGCAGAAGGCGCAAGAAGTCGCTCAAGGTTACCCTCTTGATTTCTTCAATCAAGGCATAGCCGCTCGCGTCACAGCCACTCCCGTCATAGTCGGTCCCACCGCAGACGATTACCTTCATCCCAGACAGAGCTATCTTACCCGCACCACGGCAAATGTTTGCCAAATATGCGGGGCGCCAGCCTTGCCAGAGGAATAGGCCTGCCGCTCGTGCTTCATTGAAGTAACCAAGCATTCAGAGGCCAGAGTAGATACTAAACTCCTAGGAGAATCGCCAAAGGGATCATATGTGGGCGATCCTTCCCCAAGCACATCGCCCGGCCGTTACGCCAGGCTGCAGTAACCCTCTCTAAGAATGAGGAGTGTGAGCAGGCGTCGGACTGTCTCTTTTTGGTTGAACCATTTGCCCATTCAGTCAAGGAAGCGATCGGCTGGGAGGAGGTTATGACAGAAATTCTGAAGGTTCAGAAATATTTCCTGGTGCTGAAAAGGGGGTCCTGAATCATTTCCCTTCATCAAAGAGCTGGAAAACCTCATAAAGGATAAGTGGGGGGATCGCATAAGCGGCCCAGTATGAGCAACAAGTTTGCAGATTGTACCCCTTGTGGGATTCTAAGATCAATTCTTTTCATCAATGCAACTACGGTGGATTCATCTTTAATGCGACTCGCTAGAGACGTTTCTCTACCGATTGAAGACGCAGTTACCTTCCGGGACGCTCTTGATTGTAAAATCAATATAGAACTGAAGAAAGCCTGCTCCACGACAGCAGACGCGTGTAGGCCGGCTATCACCATGGCGGCAGTCGCTAAAACTATCGCTGCATGGGCGGCTAATGTTGAGAATTCCATTCTAGAAGGAGCCGACCAGGGGAAGATATTCTCCTCCCTGCAGGAAAATTAAGTTGGCTTAAGGCTCCTGAGGAGGCGACTTCATGGCTGGGAAGAGCCTTATGGCTGTGACCCTGGATAGCGAAGGCAGCGTCAAAATCAACTGGTGCAAAAATTCCATATGGCGGCTCAAGTGTATTCGGCACAAAGATGGACTCGGCCATCTCCAAGGTTACCGGGGGAAAGTCCGGCCTGATTCCCTCCGATAGGAAACCAGAGCCCAGAAGGGCCCCGCTTACAGGCGTGATCTTCCTGTCAAATACAGGAATGTTAGATCCTACCGCCCCGGCAGGGAATTTAGGAGGGACTGGAAGACTCGACCCTCCTTCATGTAGATACAGTAAGCCAATCACAGCTGGGGAACAGCAGAAGCCCCTTTTGAGGGTCCGTCTGCCCACCCAGCTCAGGTGAGCACCAGACTCAAGAGATTCGCTCGGATAACAGATCCATGGACATTATCCTCTATCAAGACCGGTCACAATTGGAAATTCATGGGCACATTGCCAGGGAACACATTCCAGCCTACCAAGTACTTCCGCACCAGAAAGGGAGGGGGTTTTATTCTCCTTTATTTCTGGTATAAATTTTTTTTTTAAAAAACGGGGATCTACGTCCAGTCTTGGACCTAAAGAAGTTCAACAGACGATCAAAATAGAGGCCCTCAGATTGGAAAAGCCTTCAGTCCATTTTGTTGTCAGTGGACGTGGGAGACTGGATGCTATCTCTAGATTTTTCGGACGTTTACCTTCACATCCCAGTTCATCTTAACTTCCAGAGGTCCCTTCGGTTCTCAATCGATCAATCCTATTTCCAATTTTGGTGCCCCCCATTCGGCATCGCCTCAGCACCCAGAGCATTCGGCAAGTTAGGGTGTTCCTAGGGGCAGAATAAAATACCAGGTTGTACCGGGTGCAACTCCCTCAAGAGAGGCTGAAGCCCTTGCTCCAGAAGATACAGAATCTGCTATCATCCAGACGTCTAACTGTCAGAGCCTGCCTCAGTACCCTGGGGTCCATGTCAGCATCCATACCCTTGATACAGTGGCCCCTGTGGCACATGCGAGTCTTACAGAACTCCTTTCTCAGGCAGTGGAATAGAACATCAATACTCCAAACCATTCACATCCCGAACTTTGGTAAAGCAATTAGTATGGTGGTGGACACACTCGTCCAACCCCAGGAAGTCCATTCCAAAAGTTCCCCCAAGTCCAGAAGTAGTAACATCGGACGCCAGCCAGGGGTGATGGGGTCCACACTATCTAGACTGAGTAGCCCAGGGACAGTGGCACTTTCGGGCTCAGGGCATAGTGTCAAATATTTAAGAGCTCAGAGCAGCCTTTTAGGCCCTCCTGGCCATTGCACCTCTTCTAGAGAGGAAGAGTGTCCTGATCAGGATGGACAACAAGTAGCGGTGTCATGTATCCAGAGACAGGGGGGCATCAGGAGTCGCACGCTTCAGGAGGAAGTTCACCCATAATGGAAGGGGCACAAGTGCACCTGTTAGATCTGTGGGGAGTATGCGTCCCAGCAACACAGAATTTGTTGGCCAACTACCTAAGCCGAGAGACACTTTCAAACAACGAATGGTCCCTGAACCAACAGGTATTCTCCATTCTTACGAAAACTTGTGGAGTACCAGAAGTCGACCTAGCGGCCACGCCAAAGAACTCCAAGTGTCAGAGGTTCCTGTCCAGAGCCCACTTTCCATTACCTGAAGGGACAAACTGCCTAGTTCTTCCATGGAGCTGCGAGCTAGGGTAAATTTTTCTTCCAACTTCTCGGATTACAAGATTCCTGTCCCGACTTCGGAAGTCCTCAGCCACGGTTATTGTACTAATACCGTTCTGGCTGAGGAGGCCATGGTTTACGACCCCGCTACAGCTAGGTACGCGGCCTCCGATACATCTTCCAGTAACCTGGGATCTCATACATCAGAGGCAATTCTTCCATCCAGCCCAGAGAAGCTGCATTTGCCAGCTTTGAAGCGGAGAGGGCTAGGTTAGGGGAACTAGGATACTCTCAGGAGGTAATATCAACCTTAGTACAAGCTCTAAGGAGCTCCACTGATGTCACCTATACTAGGATCTGGGAGAGGTTTGTGTCATCGCAGCAAAGAGATTGGAATCCCATCTCAAATTCTTGAATTTCTTCAGTCAGGGCTTAACAAGGGCCCGGGCTCGGGTACCCTGAAGATGCAAGTATCTGCCCTTTCAGCCATGACGGGTACTAGATGGGCTCTTCATCATCCGGTCACTCTGTTCCTCAGGGCCTACATAAGATCAGACCACCTAGGAGGCCAGCCTTTCGAACAGGGGATCTCTGTGTAGTACTCGGGGCCCTGTCCAATCCACCTTTTTCTCCATTCAACTTAGTCTCACCGGTCACCGTGGAACCTAGCTCTGAAGATGGCTTCCCGTATTGCTTCACCTCAGTTAAGAGGGCGTCGGAGATACAGCACTTATGGCTACGGAACCCTTATTTAGTGTTCTTCCCTGACAGAGTGGTTCTGAAGCCCTCAGACCATTTTTATCCAAGGGTAACTTCCTCCTTTCATTATAACCAGGACATCGTCCTTCCGTCTTTTACTAATGAGAGGGGCGAGTCCCATGACTAGGATGTCAAGTCTACCATCTCCAGTTACGTCACAGCTACATCTCAGGAAGACGGATTCTCTCTTGATTATCCCACACGGGAACAGACGAGGTCAGCCAGCTACCTCCCGTACCATTAACTCTTGGTTGTTAAAGCTATCAAAGAGACCTATTCCATCCAGCAACTTACGACTCCTAGAGGGCATTAGGGCTCATTCGACAGGGGCAGAGGCCACTTCTTGGGCAGCATATTGCGGGACTTCACCGGAAACCATAGGCAGAGCAGCAACTTGGTCTACCCAACACATCTTCATTTCTCACTACAGAGTGAATTCTGCTCTCCTGGCTACCGTCGACTTCGGCAGATCTGTTCTTAGAGCCAATTCCTCAGCGCTATAAAGAATAAATATTACTGTTTTCTTGCACCCTCCCGTCTGGCGAGTTATTTCCCAGTGTGTGCTGCCATGAATGCGTCAGGAAAATGGAAAATTGTATACTCACCTTTCCGTAATTTTCCTTTCCTGACGCATCTTCATGGCAGCACACAGATGCCCACCCTGCTGTTTTATGATGCAGAGAATGGTGCGGGGCGTCTCCCCTTCAAATTTATAGCTAACCAATCCTGTCAGGTTGTGGGGGCGGAGTCACAACCCAGTGTGTGCTGCCATGAAGATGCGTCAGGAAAGGAAAATTACGGAAAGGTGAGTATACAATTTTCCATTTTTTTTTCAGTGAGATAAAAAGACAAACAGGAGAAAACTTTTGTCCGTTCCACCCCCTTGCTGTGAGTGACAGGTTATTTACATATCTCATGCACTAGCCTGAGACAGGCATTATTTTTTAATTCCCACCCCCACTCCTTTTCTGAAGTCATGTGGTTACTTTTCTGGATTTTGACTGGATGTTAGTGATCATAGCAGAATTCAGTGTAAGGAACACACAGGAAAAAATGAATGTTGACAAGGGTAGTGTAGAGGTGGGCGGGGAGACTACTGACATCACGACTCCACCCACCGAATTCCAGGCAACAGACCCACCCACAGAATCTGCAGTTTTTCAGGTCTTATAACAGACAGAGGGGAGACATTTGACAGGTAAGGATACATGCAGGAGGCATCTATATCCTTATAGGTCAGCACTATGGCAGTAGTTTAGAAAGGATGAAAGTGGCTTTACATCCACTTTAACCACTTCAGCTCCGGAGGATTTGGCTGCCAAATGACTGGGCCACTTTTTGCGATTCTGCACTGCTTCGGGTTTTTTTTTTACCTTTTTACATTTTTTATTCAAAGTTTTTCAATTTTACAACACTTACAAACATACAACAAACTTAACATTAGTGTATCAAAATGTATAATTATATATGCCTTTACATAAAATCCCCAATAATATAATAAAAAAGAAAATACTTACAGACTAACACATTAAAACATAATAATAAAAATTAAATTAAAAATTAAATTAAAAAAAGGAAAAAGAAAAGGGGAAAACCCCCTCTCTCCTTAAAGACCTCTCCTCCTCATCCCCTCCTCTCTCCCTTACAGCTTTGCTTTAACTGCCAATTGCGCGATCGTGCGACGTGGCTCCCAAACAAAATTGATGTCCTTTTATTCCCAGAAATAGAGCTTTCTTTTGGTGATATTTGATCACCTCTGCGGCTTTTATATTTTGGGATTTTTATCGTGACGGGCACATCGGCCACTTTTGACGCCATTTCGGGACCATTGTCATTTATACAGCGATCAGTGCTATAAAAATTCATTGATTACTGTGTAAATTACACTGGCAGTGACGGGGTTAAACAGTAGGGGGAGCTTAATGGGTTAAGCGTGTCCTAAGGATGTGTTCTAACTGTAGGGGGATGGGCTACGTGTGACACAACACTGATCAGCGCTCCCGATCACAGGGAATAGTGATTAGTGTCCTTCTCACTAGGCAGAATGGGGAAATGCGGTTTACATCAGCATTTCTCCGTTCTTCCTCTCCGTGAGACAATCGTGGGACTACCGGCAGTCACACTCACGGAGCTCATGGGGTGTGCGCCCACAATGCTGCGTCTTAAAGGGGATGTACCATATGCCCAGTCGAGCAATTGTGCCAACGTATATAGTCGTGCGCAGGTCGGCAAGTGGTTAAAGCATTATTAAACTCAAAAACAAAAATCTCATTTGTATTGAAGCTTACCAATTCTAAGGTGGTGTCTACGTGGTGTCTGCGTTTGTTTTATTTTTTATTTTTTCTTTTTTTGTTCACCTGGTTGTCCTGACAGTGAGGTGCCGTACACACGGCAGGGAATCTCGACGGGCAGAACACATCGTTCCGCCCGTCGAGGTTCTCTCCCGGCCGTCGGATTCGGCGACCCGCCCGTCGGGAATGGCAACCAGCCATTCTTCCAGGCGGGCCGTTGAGGAAATAGAGAGCGTGCTCTCTATTTCGGCTCGACGGGCTTCCCGACGGGAAGCTCGCTGAGACCGTACACACGGCCGAGGTCCTCGCTGGAATGTGCATTCCAGCGAGGTTCTCGCTGATTTTCAGCGAGAACCTCGGCCGTGTGTACGGGGCCTGAGTCTGTCATTTTTAAACTTTTATGCCGCGTACACACGGTCGTTTTTTGCGATGAAAAAAAACGACGTTTTTTAAAACGTCATTTAAATTGATCGTGTGTGGGCAAAACGTCGTTTTTTGTCTTCAAAAAAACGACCAAAAAAAAATTCCAACATGCTTGAATTTTTTGTGTCGTTTTTCAAAACGTTGTTTTTTGTTTCACAAAAAGTCACCGTGTGTAGCAAAAACGTCGTTTAAAACGTTGTTTTTCAACCCGCGCATGCCCAGAAGCTAGTTATGAAGCGAGCTTCAATGGAAAAGTGTGGTGAACGTAACCTCGTTTTTTGTGAAAAAAACGATGGTGTGTATGCAACATCGTCTTTGAAAGTGACGTTTCAAAAACGTAGTTTTTTACTTCACAAAAAACGTCGTTTTTTTTTCATCGCAAAAACCGACCGTGTGTATGCGGCATAACAGACCAAGCTGTCCAGCAAAAGTGGTAGTTAGAAGATTGAGATAAACCATATAACACCAGAGACAGCTTTTATTCATTTAGGTAAAACCTTTAACCCAAAAGAAAAAAACAATAAAAAAAAAATTGGAAGTAAATGCCTAAAAAGTGTTAGCTAGAGTTCAGCTTTAGCCACCTCAATACCGGGCACTTTCACCCCCTTCCTGCCCAGGCCATTTTTCAGCTGTTAGCGCTGTCACACTTTGAATGATAATTACGCGGTCATGCTACACTATAACCATGTGACATTTTTATAATTTTCTTTACACAAATAGAGCTTTCTTTTGGTGGTATGTAATCATTTCTTCCAAAAAAAAAAGACAGAAAATTTAGAAAAAATAAAGTTTTCTTAGTTTCTGTCAGTAAATTTAGTAAATAAGTAATTTTTCTCCTTCACTGATGGATGCTGATGAGGCGACACTAATGTGCACTGATGGGCACTGGTGAGGTGGCACTTATGGGCACTGCTGAGGCGGCACTGATGAGGAGACACGAATATGCAGCACTTATGGGTACTGATGGGTGGCACTGATGAACACTGATAGGCGGCACTGATGGGTGGCACTGGTGGACACCGATGGGTGGCACTGGTGGGCACTGATAGGCAGCAATTGTGGGCACAGATAGGTGTCACGGATGGGTGGCACTGGTGGGCACTGATGAGTGATACTGTTGGGCACTGGTAGGTGTCACTGATAGGCACAGATAGGCAGCACTGGTGGGCACAGATAGGCAGCATTGAAAAGGCGGTACTTATTGGCATTAATGGGTGGCATTGATGGGTAGCAGTGATGGCCAGCACTGACTGGCATCACTAATGGGCGCTTATTGCTGGCACTTGTGATCACTAATTGCTGGTACTGGTGGGCACTCACTGATGGCACTGGTGGGCACTCATTGCTGGCATTGGTGCGCACTCATTGATGGCACTGGTGGGCACTCATTGCTGGCACTGGTGGGCACTTATTGCTGGCACTGTGTGGGCTTTATTGTAATCAATGCACTTATGATCAGTGCCCTGATTACATACCTAGATGTCCTCTATGAGGAGATGCTGCTAAATGGCTGTCCTCTCCTTAGTGTGAGGCAAGGATCGTTGATTACTGGCATCTCCGTGTTTACATGTGACGCTGTGAGTGATCACATGGTTAAAGAGCCGCGGACATGGCTCTTTACAGAGATTGGGATCACGCCATGTCCAGTCCTAGCAACACGGAGTGGCCACGATCTCTGCACGACACCGTCCCAGAATGAGAGCCGCCCTGCCTTCATTTGACTGTGGGCGGGCGGCAAGTGGTTAAAGAAATTGTAAAGGCAAAGTTTTTTATCTTAATTCTATGCATTTAACCACGGAGCCCCGGACCATATTGCTGCCCAATGACCAGAGCACTTTTTGTGATTCGGCACTGCGTTGCTTTAACTGACAATTGCGCGGTCGTGCGACGTGGCTCCCAAACAAAATTGGCGTCCTTTTTTTCCCACAAATAGAGCTTTCTTTTGGTGGTATTTGATCATCTCTGCGGTTTTTATTTTTTGCGCTATATTTTTTGCGCTATAAACAAAAATAGAGCGACAATTTTGTAAAAAAATTCAATATTTTTTCCATTTTGCTATAATAAATATCCCCCAAAAATATATAAAAAAAATGTTTTTTCCTCAGTTTAGGCCGATAGTTATTCTTCTCCTCCATATTTTTTCGTAAAAAAAAAAAATCGCAATTAGTCCTGTTTTCAAGTCTCTGACTGCCCTGACCTGAAGATGTCAATTTTTTTCCCCACAACTGACTCATTGCTGAGCAGAGGGGAACACCATGACCAGCAAAAATTGCAGATGTTCAGGAATCATTAGAATTTTCCTTAATCTGAATTATCTGTTATCCAGGCAAATTCTACAAAGCCCCACACATGTGTACTGGGTGGTTCCTTGAACTCTGTGCTATGTAGCCGTATATCGCTCTGTCTGGCTATGGTACTACTACCATCTATAGTCAATGTTGTGAGGCAGGTTTGAATCTGATTGGTGGCATTCAGAAAAATATTACTCACATTTTGATATATATACTGTGTGGCCCATCCTGGCACAGGTTCATATACAGAAAGAAATGTTACAAGCAACCAAAAGGAATTTGGTGACTCAGCCAGCTGGCTCTGAATGATGGATGCCAGGATAACATTCATAGCCTTTCAGCATATAGGCAGCGTGCCCTGAGTTGGTTTAACGTCAAATTGCTAACATGTACTATTACCTTCAGCAAACATTCTGTAAACATTCTGTAAACATATGCCTAGACCAAATGGAGTTTTACAACTGCCCGGAGCTCTACTTTAATTGACCCAACTTCAAGTGCGCCTACTCAGACAGAGTGACATCTTGATGTATTTTTATGGCCATTTTATCCTTACTTGCCTTTACAGAGCAAATTCCGCTAGGCCTGAGGATTTCGATGAATAACTTCAGTGAGCTGAATTGGAAAGAAACATAAACTGCTGATTCTGCCCTCCGCAAATATAGATATTTTTACACCAGGCCGTGGAGTTCTGCAGGTCACGGGGAATGGAGATAGACAGCGGTTTAGTATGACCACATCTGGCCCATTCAAGCATTGCCCCTCCGCACTCTAGTCAATGAGCCGTAGTATTCAGGGCCCTCTGCAAACACCGCAAACTCGGTATGTGGATTCATCCTCCAGTTTCAATCTCTGAAACCAGATGAACTGCTCCCCACTAGACGCTTATAATGATTTTATATTTCCCATCTTTTTATGTGATAATAACCTTCTTGGATGTATTGAAAATATTATAGGATTTTTATTACGTCTTCACTTTAATCATGTAGCAGGTTATTATTCTTGATGGGACTGTATTCATAAGAGCCAGTAACAGTTCCCCCACATAATAATAGCCAGTAACAGTGCCCCCACATAATAGCCAGTAACATTGCCCCCACATAATAGCCAGTAACATTGCCCCCACATAATAGCCAGTAACATTGCCCCCACATAATAGCCAGTAACATTGCCCCCACATAATAGCCAGTAACATTGCCCCCACATAATAGCCAGTAACACTGTATTCATAACTTCTTAAGAATTATTATAATATTTCAATAGTTAAAGAAATAAATAATACTTCAATAAATACCTGTGGTTTGAAATGGCCGTGGCCTTTATTTATAGGTATAAATAAAACTGATTATATCAAAATTCTTAAATTAAAATTAAATAACCCTTTTAAGTATATTAAAATCACTTTTTCAGAAACATATAACTATATATACCGTATTTTTCGCCGTATAAGACGCTCCGGCATATACGACGTACCCAATTTTAAAGGAGGAAAATGTAGAAAAAAAAGATTCTGAACCAAATACTGTAGTAAAATATTTGCCCCCCACTCGTCATCACCACCACACCACCCCCACATTAGTAATAGCCAGTAACATTGCCCCCACATTAGTAATAGCCAGTAACATTGCCCCCACAAAATAATAGTCAGTAACATTGCCCCCACATTAGTAATAGCCAGTAACATTGCCCCCACATAATAATAGCCAGTAACATTGCCCCCACATAATAATAGCCAGTAACATTGCCCCCACAAAATAATAGTCAGTAACATTGCCCCCACATTAGTAATAGCCAGTAACATTGCCCCCACATAATAATAGCCAGTAACATTGCCCCCACATAATAATAGCCAGTAACATTGCCCCCACAAAATAATAGTCAGTAACATTGCCCCCACATAATAATAGTCAGTAACATTGCCCACACATAATAATAGCCAGTAACATTGCCCCCACAAAATAATAGTCAGTAACATTGCCCCCACATAATAATAGTCAGTAACATTGCCCACACATAATAATAGCCAGTAACATTGCCCCCACAAAATAATAGTCAGTAACATTGCCCCCACATAATAATAGTCAGTAACATTGCCCCCACATAATAATAGCCAGTAACATTGCCCCCACATAATAATAGTCAGTAACATTTTCCCCACATAATAGCCAGTAACATTGCCCCCACATAATAATAGCCAGTAACAGAGCCCCCACATAATAATAGCCAGTAGAGATGATCTTCGTGTTCGAAATGAACGTATGTTCGACTCGAACATCGTCCGTTCGATCGTTCGTCGAATTTCGAACTAGAACGACCGTTCGCGGCAAATTCGAGTGAAACGAAACGATCGTTTTTAAAACTTTTTTCCCATTGATACTACTATCAATGGAAAAAAAAGTTTTAAAAACGGTCGTTTTTTCAGGAGTCCTGCTCCATGTTCCCTGGGGCAAGACCCGGGTTCTGAAAGACGTTTTCCAACAATAACTTAAAAATTGGTCTTTAAAATGATCGTTTTTGAATTCGAACGTTCGAGTCCCATAGACTTCAATGGGGTTCTAAATGCGAACGATCGGACTGTTCGACGGTTCTGGTGCGAACCGAACGCGGGGGTGTTCGGCTCATCCTTAATAGCCAGTAACAGTTCCCCCACATAATAATAGCCAGTAACATTGCCCCCACATAATAGCCAGTAACATTGCCCCCACATAATAGCCAGTAACATTTCCCCCACATAATAATAGCCAGTAACATTGCCCCCACATAATAGCCAGTAACATTGCCCCCACATAATAATAGCCAGTAACATTGCCCCCACATAATAATAGCCAGTAACATTGCCCCAACATAATAGCCAGTAACATTGCCCCCACATAATAGCCAGTAGAATTGCCCCCACATAATAGCCAGTAACATTGCCCCCACATAATAGCCAGTAGAATTGCCCCCACATAATAGCCAGTAACATTGCCCCCACATAATAATAGCCAGTAACATTGCCCCCACATAATAATAGCCAGTAACATTGCCCCCACATAATAGCCAGTAACATTGACCCCACATAATAGCCAGTAGAATTGCCCCCACATAATAGCCAGTAACATTGCCCCCACATAATAGCCAGTAGAATTGCCCCCACATAATAGCCAGTAACATTGCCCCCACATAATAGCCAGTAACATTGAACCCACATAATAGCCAGTAACATGTTGCAGTCACTGTTGCAGATCGCTCTGGTAGGAGTAGAAGATCCCACGAGCCCTCTGCTCAGCGCGCACTGCTGCCGCTGACGGGTGTACCAAGATGGCCGACCGCTCCGGAGCTAGGCCAAAGTCGCGTCTTTTCCTAAGACCGCGGCGGTGATGCGCTCCGCGGATCGGATCGGTCAAATTGGTGAGTCAAAAAAGGTCACAACAGGGAGGGAGGGTGAGATGTGCTCCTCTTCAATTCTTCTCCGTCTTCTGCCCATTGATGACGCATCCTCCTTTATAAAGGGTGCTAGAGGACCGTTGTTTGGGGCAACTGTCAATATTGCTAACCAATCATAGGTAAGTATTTATTTTTATTTTTTATTTGAACTTTAAAGTGGATGTAAACCCACTTTCATCCTTTCTAAACTACTGCCATAGTGCTGGTCTATAAGGATATAGATGCCTCCTGCGTGTATCCTTACCTGTCAAATGTCTCCCCTTTGTCTGTTATAAGAACTGAAAAACTGCAGATTCTGTGGGTGGGTCTGTTGTCTAGAGCTCGGTGGGTGGAGTCATGATGTCAGTAAACTCCATGCCCACCTCTATATTTCCCTTACACTAAATTCTGCTATGATCACTAACATCCAGTCAAAATCCTGAAAAGTAACCACATGACTTCAGAAAAGGAGTGGGGGTGGGAATTAAAAAATAATGCCTGTCTCCATGCTAGTGCATGAGATATGTAAATAACCTGTCACTCACAGCAAGGGGCGGAACGGACTAAGGTTTTTCTCTGTAAGTCTGTTTTATTTCACTGAACAATAATAAAAGAGGACTTCTCAGAGCTGGATTAACTCTGTGTGGCAAGACTGGGCACAGAAAATAGGAAATCTTATACTCTACATTGTGACATCAAAAATAAAAATAAAACATTTCGGGTTTACATCCACTTTAATTTAATCCCCCGGTATGAGACAGCCCCATAGGTGGTGGGTCGGGGACATTTCATGCCCCGCCCTTCACCTTCAAGAAACAAAATGAATGCTTTAATTAACCTCTTCGTACCTGAAGGTAAAACAAATCTTAAAGTGATACAAAAGTCTTTAAAAAAAAAAAAAATAGAAAAACAGGTTATACTTACCTGCTATGTGCAACGATATTACACAGAAAACGCCTTTTTTGCTCTATTGGCAGTCCCCCACCGGGGCTGCCAGCTTCTCCCTGCTCCAGGTGCCTCCTTAACAAGGTGGGTGCTTTACCACTTAAGGAACGAAAGGATTTGCCCCCTTACTGGCCAGGCCATTTTTTACAATACGGCACTGCGTTGTTTTAACTGACAGTTGCATCGTTCGATGCTGTACCCAAACAAAATTGACGTTCTTTTTTTCCCCACAAATAGAGCTTTCTTTTGGTGGTATTTGATCACTTCTGCAGTTTTAATTTTTTGCACCATAAAAAAAAAAAAAATTTGAAAAACAAAACAGTATTTTTTACTTTTTGCTATAATAAGTATCCCCCCAAAAAAGTTAAAAAATGAATTTCTTCATCAGTTTAGGCCTATATGTAAAAAATCTCAATAAGCATATATTGATTGTTTTTTACAGCATCTACAAAATAGGGAATAGATTTATGCCATTTTTTTTTTTTTACTAGTAATGTTGGCGATCTGAGTTTTTTTAGCTGTACTGCGACATTGCGGTGGACAGATTAGACAGTTTTGACACTTTTTTGGGACCACTGACATTTATACAGCGATCAGTGCTATAAAAAATACACTGATTACTGTGTAAATGTCACTGGCAGGGAAGGGGGCAACACTAGGGGGCAATCAAGGGGTTAAATGTGTTCCCTCACATGTGTTTCTAACTGTGGGGGGATAGGACTGACTAGAGGAGGAGACAGATCGCTGTTCCTAATTACTAGGAGCAGCAGATCTGTCTCTCCTCTCCTGTTAGAATGGGTATTTGTGTGTTTACATACACACAGATCCCCATTCTGGCTCTTGTGCAATTGTGGGTGGCTGGCGGACATTGTGGGCGCTGGCCAGGCACATCGGTTCACCCATTGTGCAGTGGGCACGCGCACGCCTGCTATAGCTCTTAACCCCCCTGGCCGTATTCCCGAGTCTGACTCGGGGTTACATTTGTGTGCTGCGATCCAGCGATGCATCCGTGCTGTGTGAGCGAGAGTCTGCTCGCTCCATTCACACAGTGCCTCTGTGTGCCGCCGATCTCCGTTCCCTGCGACATTACGACACACAGGGGCGGAGAACGGCGCCATATTCAAAAAGGTAAACAAACACATTACATACAGTATACTGTAATCTTATGTAAAAAATACACACCCACCTTGTCCCTAGTGGTCTGCCCAGTGTCCTGCATGTACTTTTATATAATAAAAACTGTTCTTTCTGCCTGCAAACTGTAGATTGTCCATAGCAACCAAAAGTGTCCCTTTATGTCAAAAATGGTTTGAGAGCAGCTAGAAAACAGCGATAATAAATTATAATCACTTGCAGAATTGAGCGATAGCGATTTGTGGGGAAATTCGTCATAAAAACAAAAAAAATGATGACAGAGACAATTCTGCAACTGATCAAATTTGAGTGATTTTGAGTTAATTACATTATTGAATACTTTTTTTATAATTATATTATTATTTGTTATAATTATTTATAATTATTTATTATATTATAATTTATAATTATTTTTAGTTTTTTAAATGTCATACCCGGGATGCCTATAAGACTCTTGTTTGGTTAGATTTAAGTGAGTTATTCCTAAGAATTACAGACCTACAGTATAAAACGCCAAATTTCCTTGCAAATAATGGTACCGCTTTCAGCACCTAAAATCTGAAAGAATCATACCGCCAGGGAGGTTAAAGAAGCTGAAGTACAGGTACAGCGATTCGCGGGAACGAGCCCACCTGCCGCCGTATAATGATGACAGATGGTCGGCAAGTGGTTAGGTGTGCCACGGTTAAGTGCACGCTCCCGAGCTGGGCTGCCAGTGAACAGACGGCCTATGTACAGAGTCCTTCGCTTTCATCCACTCTGCAGCTGAGGCTGCAGAGAAAGGATTGAGGAATCTTCGCCCTCAATCTCCTTCTCTGTGTCAAAGGTGAGACGTTTGTGTCTGTTTAGACCTCTGATTTTTCACCAACCCCCACAGGGATGTTAAAAAAATGTAAGAGGAAAACTAAAATTGTGAAAAAAAAAACATAATAAAGGGCGTATTCCCAGGTACCGTATTCTGAAGTATTCTTTAACTGCTTGCCGACCGCCCACCGCAGTTATACGGCGGCAGGTCGGCACTGTTAGGCGAGAGCACGTAGCTCTACGTCCTATCTTTTGTGGGCGCTAGGGGGCGCGCACGTGCCCCCCGAGTCCCGCGCGCGCGCCCGGCAGGCGCGATCGCCACCGGGCAGGCGCGCTCGTTCGTTACAGAGCGGGGAACGAGAGCTATGTGTGTAAACACATAGCTCTCGTTCCTGTCAGCGGGGAAACGCTGATCTCCTGTTCATACAATGTATGGACAGAAGATCAGTGATTCCCCCTAGTGAGGCCACCCCCCCATACAGTTAGAACACACCAGGAACACACTTAACCCCTTCCCTGCCCCCTAGTGTTAACCCCTTCACTGCCAATGGCATTTTTATAGTAATCCAATGCATTTTTATAGCATTGATCGCTATAAAAATGCCAATGGTCCCAAAAATGTGTCCAAATTGTCTGATGTGTCCGCCATAATATCGTAGTACCGAAAAAAAACACTGATCGCCGCCATTACTAGTAAAAAAAAAATATTAATAAAAATGCCATAAAACTACCCCCTTTTTTGTAAACGCTATAAATTTTGCGCAAACCAATCAATAAATGCTAATTGCGATTTTTTTTACGAAAAATATATAGAAGAATACGTATCGGCCTAAACTGAGGAAAAAAATGTAAAAAATATTGATTTTTTTTCAAAATAGTGGCTCTATTTTTGTTTATAGCGCAAAAAATAAAAACCGCAGAGATGATCAAATACCACCAAAAGAAAGCTCTATTTGTGGGAAAAAAAGGACGCCAATTTTGTTTGGGAGCCAAATCGCACGACCGCGCAATTGTCAGTTAAAGCGACGCAGTGCCGAATCACAAAAAGTGCTCTGGTCAGGAAGGGGGTAAATCCTTCCGGGGCTGAAGTGGTTAAAAAATGTAAAGCGCCCCATCCCTGCATGCGAACGCATATGCAAGTCACACCCGAAAATGTACACAGTGTTCAAACCACACAAGTGAGGTATCACTGCGATCGTTGGAGAAAGAGCAATAATTCTAGCCCTAGACCTCCTCTGTAACTTTAAACTGGTAAACTGTAGAGGTTTTTAAAGCATCGCCTATGGAGATTCTTAAGTACTGTCGTTTGTCGAAGTTTGCCCAATTTGGGCTAACTTTACTGTTATGTTTTTTTTAATTCATAAAAGAGTATTTATTCCCCCAAAAAATTCCATTTGAATGACTGCTGCACAAATGCAGTGAGACAAAAATTACTGCAATGATCGCCATTTTATTCGCTAGGGTCTCTGCTAAAAAATATATATATTGTTAAGGGGTAATTTTCCCCCCTAAGGGCCTGGTATGTCCCCTGGGGGGGAATCCATGTCAGTTTTTTATTTAAAATTTGGTGTGGAGTTCCCCCTCATGATTCATACCAAATGCCGCGGCTATAATTGGCGGGAATCCAAGTCTGATCCCCGTCGCTTCTATGCCGGCTTTTCCCATCGCGGCGAGCCAGCTCGGCGCTGGCTCCCGCGACGGGGCTCGTAAGTTGGCAATCTCGCCGAGAAAGGGAGTGAGATTGACACAATATCGCGGTCACCTACTGTAATGTTTGGGGGGTTCTAAGTAATTTTCTAGCAAAAAAAATGATTTTAACTTGTAAACCCCAAATCTCAGAAATAGGCTTGGGTCTGTAGTGATTAACCACTTAAGGACCGCCGCATGTACATTTACGTCGGCAGAATGGCACCGACAGGCACATCAACGTATATATACGTTGGTGCCTTGGGGGGGATCGGGGGTCCGATCGGACCCCCCCCCCCGTACATGCGGCGGTCCGCGCGGCTGCAGGAGCGATCCGACAAGTGGGGGCGGCTATCCGTTTTCATCCGCCCCCTCTGGATCGCTCCCAGCCAATGCGCGCGCCCGCCCGCCCTGTCACTTCCTCCTCCTGTGTAAACACAGGAAGGAGGAAGCGACGTGATCTCTCCCTCGGCGTTTGTTTCAAGCGCCGCTGAGGAGAGATCACAACACACCAAGTAAGTCTGCACCAACAGCACACTTACACACAGACACAAACACATTTAACCCCCGGGATCGCCCCCCCCCCCCTCCCCCCTGTCACAGTGTCACTGAATGCAGTAATCATACATGTATGATTACTGTATTTAGTGTCAGTGTGACAGACAGTGTGACAGTCAGTCAGTGTTAGTGTCAGGGTAGCCCCCCCACCCCCCCCAATAAAGTTTTAACCCCTTGATCACTGCCCTAGTTAACCCTTTCACTCCCTATTGCCAGCGTCACTAAGCGATCATTTTTCTGATCGCTGTATTAGTGTCGCTGTTCCCGCTAGGTAGCTAATTTTTTTTTAATGCGATTTTTTTTTTACTAAAGACATGTGGCTAAATAAATTTTGGCCTAAATGTTTGACTAAAATTTAGTTTATTGTTTTTTTATTATAACAAAAAGTAAAAAATATTGATTTTTTTTCAAAAATGTCGCTCTATTTTTGTATATAGCGCAAAAAATAAAAATCGCAGAGGCGATCAAATACCACCAAAAGAAAGCTCTATTTGTGGGAAAAAAAGGACGCGAATTTTGTTTGGGAGCCACGTCGCACGACCGCGCAATTGTCTGTTAAAGCGATGCAGTGCCGAATCGCAAAAACCCCTTGGGTCATTTGCCAGCGTATTGGTCCGGGTCTTAAGTGGTTAATATAACTTTAAAGGAACACTAAAGGCAGAATTATTTTTTTGATAAAATAACAAACATGTTATACTTACCTCCACTGTGCAGCTCGTTTTGTACAGAGTGTCCCCGAACCCGTCTTCTGGGGTCCCTCGGCGGCTGTCTCAGCTCCTTCTCGCGAGAGCTTTCCACCTTCGTGCGAGCTCCCTCGCATGGTGGAAAGCTCTTGCGAGCGCGCTCCCGTGACACAGCGGCGGCCATAGCTGCCGCCTGTATCACTCGGCCCCACCCCCGGTGTGCCGCGTCATTGGATGTGATTGACAGCAGCGCCAGCCAGTGGCTGCGCTGCTATCAATCCGTCCAACCTAGCCAATCAACGGCCAGGCTGGGAACCAAACAGGATGATGGGGACGGGCGCAGGACTTTTAAGGGGTGAGGTAAGTAAAACGGAGGCTGGGGGGGTTGCTGTCGGATGTTTTTTCATCTTAATGCATAGGATTCATTAACCACTTGAGTCCCGCATATAGTCAAATGACAATCTGAATATCCCAGCTGCCGTCATTTGACGGCATCGTGTCCTCCGGCCACTGGGGGGCGCGCGCGTACCGATGGCGGCACGTGCACGCACCCGGCGCATCCCAGAGATGCCAATGCGCGTGCCTGGCGGTCGCGATGTCCGCCAGGTACCCACCGATCAGCAGTTTTAGAGCAGGGACGTGGAGCTCTGTGTGTAAACACAGAGCTCCACGTCCTGTCAGGGAGAGGAGACTGATGCTGTGTCCTTTGTACATAGGGACACAGCATCGGTCACCTCCCCAGTCAGTCCCCTCCTCCCACACAGTTAGAACACACCCAGGATACACATTTAACCCCTTCCCTGCCAGTCACATTTATACAGTAATTAGTGCGTTTTTATAGCACTGTTCGATGTATTAACCTCCCTGGCGGTCTTCCCGTGTGTGGCACGGGGTGAGATTTTAAAGCTACGATCGGTAACCCCGTGCCACACACGGGCTTGCCTCGCTGGATGCAGAAAAAAGTTTACTTACCTTTTCTCTGCGATCCAGCGATGAATCCCCGCAGTACACGGCGGCCGGATGTCCGCCTGATGCTGTGTGTTCCGCCGATTCCCTTCCCTGCGAGCGTCGCGACGTAGGGGGGGGAACGCGCCAAATTTAAAAAAGTAAACAAACACTATACATACAGTACACTGTAATCTTATAGATTACAGTACTGTATGTAAAAAATACACACCCCCCATGTCCCTAGTGGTCTGCCCTGTACACTACATGTCCTTTTATATAATAAAAACTGTTCTTTCTCCCTGCAAACTGTAGATTGCCCATAGCAACCAAAAGTGTCCCTTTATGGCAAAAATTGTTTTAGAGCAGCTAAAAAACAGCGATAATAAATCAGAATCACTTGCAGAATTTAGCGATAGCGATTTATGGGGAAATTCGTCATAAAAAAAAAAAAAATAATGACAGCAAAAATTCTGCAACTGAGCAAATTTCAGTGATTTTGATTTGATTACATTATTGAATAATTTTTACTATAATTATATTATTATTTGTTATAATTTTTTATAATTATTTATTATATTATAATTTTTAATAAGAAAAAAAAAAAAATCATACCCAGGATGCCTATTAGACTCTTGTTTGGATAGATTTCAGTGAGTTATTCCTAAGAATTACAAGCCTACAGTATAAAACGCCAAATTCCCTTGCAAATAATGGTACCGCTTTTAGCACCCAAAATCTGAAAGAATCATACCGCCAGGGAGGTTAATGTGAATGGTCCCAAAAATGTGTCAAAAGTTTCTGATGTGTCCGTCGCAATATCGCAGTCCTGACAAAATTCGCAGATCGCCGTATTACTAGTACAAAAAATAATAAAAAAATTGTCAGAATTCTATCCCTTATTTTTTAGCCACTATAATCTTTGCGCAAACCAATTACTATACGCTTATTGCAATTTTTTTTTACCAAAAATATGTAGAATACATATCGGCCTAAACTGTGAAAAAAAAAAAAAAATGGGATTTTTATATGTTGTGTTTTTTTTTCAAAATTGTCGCTCTTTTTTGTTTATAGCGCAAAAAAATAAAACCCGCAGAAGTGATGAAATACCACCAAAATAAAGCTCTATTTGTGGGGGGGAAAAAAGGCGTCAATTTTGTTTGTAAAGGCACTTCGCACGACCGCGCAATTTAAATTTAAAGCGACGCAGTGCTGAAAGCTGAAATTTCGCCTGGGCAGGAAGGGGGTAAGTGGTTAAGGTGAAAAAACATTTACCTTTACAACCCATTTAAGTAGTAGATGTGTATGGATTATATTTAAAAAAAAAAATATTGTTTAGTGTCACTTTAATTAATGAAATGATTATTTACAACATTTTAAATTAGTAATCAAAGAATTGAATGCCTCTTATGCATGTATCCTGAGCTTTTTTTTTTTACTGTCTGCTAGGGGGATTTACTTAGTTTGGTAGAGAACGTGCGAGAAAATAAGAGAATTGACTTGTCACTGGAACAAGAAGGGGAAATCTTGCAGGAGGGCTTTTAAACAAAAGGTGACAACTTTTTAAAAGGAGATTTACCAAACTTTGGAGAGGTTTCCTCTAATGTCCATAGGATAGGATGGAAAATATCTAAAATGGGACACAGTTAGCAAAAAAGAAAAGAAATTACATAGGTTTTTTTCATTCCCTAGTCTATACATCACACAAAATAAAAATTTGGGCTTTAAATATACTGCCACAGATTACAGGCATTCACCAGCACATCCCCAATCAGAAGCCGTTGTTTATATAATAGAACACCCATTGGCCCATTCACATGGTCATCTAGGAGCTACACTACAAAACCCCAAATTTGGATTTGGACTGGCATGGGATCTAAAAGACTCTTCTACTAGTTCAATCCTAGATGGCAATCTACACAAATAATTCAACCGGAACAACAGAAGGCAAAACCGGATTTGCTTGATGGCCAGCGGAACAAATCCTCATGGCTGTTTACAGTCGTAGATTTCTGTTCAGCGTAACCAAATGCCAACAACTTGGTTCACCGCCATAATTCTGCATTACATTGATTACCTTTTTATTGGCCGGCTACGGTTTGCTTCCGTTCCCTTTCCTTGACAAGCCTCACCAAATCTGTTCTTCATTAAAGGGTAACTCCTCTTCCGTGGGGGAAAAAAAATAGCAAATAAAGAAAAAATAATTTAGCGTCTACAATGGCGATACAAGTCATATTGTAATTAAATGTTATTAAAAATGAATCTGCAGTTGCTGTAATTTTCTATAAATTTCCATATGGATACCTGGAGTTGTTCTGTACACAGAATGTATACAGACCACTCCCCAGAAACATAATTTCCTGCTTGTGTGATTGGCCCACCTATTTTCCCAGAAGTCTGCCTAAGGCCGCGTACACACGACCGGTTTCCTCGGCAGAATCCATCAAGAAACTTGGTGGCAGCTCTTTTTTGCCGAGGAAACCGGTCGTGTGTATGCTTTTCATCGAGGATACTGTCGAGGAACTCGACGAGCAAAAAAGAGAGCAAGTTCTCTTTTTCCTCGACGGGAGTCTCAATTTCCTCATTGTGTTCCTCGTCCGGCTAGTTTTCGACGAGAAACACGTTGGTGTGTATGCTTAGAAACCCGCGCACCTTCGGTAAAAGTAGTGTTTGTAATGGAAATAGCACATTTGTCACGCTGTAACAGACTGAAAAGTGCAAATGTCTCTTACCAAACTTTTACTTAACACGCAGTAACATGAGATTAGCAAAAGCAGCCCCAAGGGTTGTGCCAGTGGAATCGAACTTCCCCTGCCGTTGTATGTGGTGAAGTCACCGTGTTTGAGAACGAGGAGATTTGGTCTTGACAGTGTGTTCGCAAAGAAAGCTTGTCGAGTTCCTCGACAAGCCTAACAAGGAACTCGATGAGGAAAACGATGTGTTTCGCCTGACGAGTTCCTCGGTCGTGTGTACGAGGCATCAGATACAAATCAAATTTCAGGCATCCCTGGCAACAAAAATTTCATTTTTGGCGAGCTATTTCCAATAGGAGCATGTCTAAAAGGATGTAGGCCCAGCAGCTTTCCTCATTAGTGCTCTTCAGCTTCCACAGCGTACTGATATTTTTAAAAAACACTCCTGTGAAGCCCTGTACACACAATTAGACCGGTCTCCGATGAGAATGGTCCGACGGACCGTTTTCATCGGGCCACCGCTGAAGTGGTCTGATGGTCTGATGTGCGTACACACCATCAGTCCAAAATCCGATCGGGTCAGAACGCGGTGACATAGAACACAACGACGTGCTGAAAAAACTAAGTTCAATGCTTCCAAGAATGTGTCGACTTGATTCTGAGCATGCGCGGGTTTTTGGTCCGATGCTTTTGTGTACTAACCATCGTTTTGGTCCGACGGTCAGGCGTCCATCGGACAGATTTTTAGCAAGTTTTAAAACTTTGGTCCAATGGGCCATACACACGATCAATTTGGTCCGATCGTGTGTACACGGCCTCAGACCTACTCGGTCCAGAGGAACAGACATATGGATTTCTTAAGAATAACAAAAGGTAGGAATCTGCAACAAAAGTTGTTATAATCCTTGCAATGTACATAGATCACATATAGGGGAATGTTTTTTTTTTCAACAAAAGTGGAGTTACGCTTTAACCACTTAAGACTCGGACCAATATGCAGGTAAAGGACCAGGCCCCTTTTTGCGATTCGGCACTGCGTCGCTTTAACTGAACAATTGCGCGGTAATGCGATGTGGCTCCCAAACAAAATTGGCGTCCTTTTTTTCCCACAAATAGGGCTTTCTTTTGGTGGTATTTGATCACCTCTGAAGTTTTTATTGTTTGTGCTATAAACAAAAATAGAGCATCAATTTTGAAAAAAATGCAATATTTGCCTAATAAATATCCCCCAAAAATATATGAAAAAAAAAAAGATGTTTTCCCTCAGTTTAGGCTGATATGTATTCTTCTACATATTTTTGGTAAAAAAAAACAAAAAAAACGCAATAAGTGTTTATCGATTGGTTTACGCAAAATTTATAGCGTTTACCAAATAGGGGATCGTTTTATTGCATTTTTATTAATAATTGTATTTTTTACTACTAATGTAGTATCGCATCGTTTTTTTCGTGACTACGACATTATGGCGGACTCATTGGACAATTTTGACACATTTTTGGGACTATTGTCATTTTCACAGCAAAAAGTGCTATAAAAATGCATTGTTTACTATAAAAATGACAATGGCAGTTTGGGAGTTAACTTCTAGGGGGGCGCTGAAGGGGTTACGTGTGACCTCATATGTGTTTTTCTAACTGTAGGGGGCGGGGCTGGACATGTGACATCATTGATCGCCTTTCCCTTTATCAGGGAACAGACGATCAATGACAGCGCCACTATGAAGAACGGGGAAGGTGTGTTTACACACACCCCTCCCCCCATTCTTCAGCTCCTGTGACTGATCTCGGAAATCCGGCGGCAATCGGGTTCACGGTCCCGCAGTCGCGGTCACGGAGCTTCAGACCGCGTCGCGAACGCGCTCCCGCGACCCACGGCTGGGCATTTAACAATCATGTACAGGTACATGATTGTGCCCAGCTGTGCCATTCTGTCAACGTATATTGGCGTTAGGCGGTCCTTAAGTGGTTAAGAATTACCAATAACATGCTAAATTCTTGAAAGTATTGCTTTTGTGAAAGTCCAAAGATGGACTTTGCTCACAGGGTTTGTTCGGCCTCCAGCAGGATATTACATGTGTTTTGCCTGCAATATCAGATTTGACCAGTGGTAAAGTTAAGCCGTGTACACTGATGAAAACAGACCGATGGACTGAAGGGACCCATCGTTTTTTTTTCCAACGGTAAAAAAAAATAAAACATGTTTTACATTTTTCCTATGGATAAAAAAACGATAGAAAATCCAATCGTCTGTGTGGAACTCCGTCTAACAAAAATCCATGCAAGTTCAGAAACAAGTCGACGCATGCTCGGAAGCATTGAACTTCATTTTTTTTGGCTCATCGTAGTGTTGTACGTCACCACGTTTTTTCAGTCTAAGGAAGAGAAACAGGTGCATCCTGGGAACCAAGACTCCATCTTAGAGACTCAAGAAGAAACCAGCTATCAAAACACATGGTGGAGTAAAACTTGCATTTGTTTGCACCCTCTAAATGCCGCAAAACTGGTCAGAAATATTTATCCCCATGTACAGTACAGCCTAGGTTGTTCATTTTATTTGTGTATATTTCTTATACTCTTACCTCCCAACCGTCCTGGATTTCGCAGGACTGTCCCACGGTTCGCAGTAAATCCTGCGTTCCCGCATTCAGGGCTAGAGTCCCGCGATCCCGCACCCCCCGCGTTTACCGCGATTCTCGGTAAATCCCACGGTACCGCTCAACAAATGATCCCCCCCCCCCGCTCAACAACTCCGATCTGCGGAACACCCCTGCTCAACAACTCCAATCTGCGGAACCCCTCCTGCCCAACAACTCCGATCCGCGGAACCCCCCCGCTCAACAACTCTGATCCGTGGAACCCCCCCCGCTAAACAACTCCGATCTGCGTAACCCCCCCTCCCCCGCGGTACTGCTCAACAACTCCGATCCGTGGAACCCCCCGCTCACCCGCTCAACAACTCCGATCCGCGGAACCCCCTGCTCAACAACTCCGATCCGCGGAACCCCCCCGCTCAACAACTCCGATTTTGGGAGGTATGCTCATTTGTCCCTCCTTCTGAAGTTGAAAATTTGGGAGGTACCGTATGTATATTGATTATATGGATCTGCATTTGTTTTTTATCAATAGTTTCACCCATCCTGTTTTGTGAATAAAGCTTCAAAATGACATCCAGTCTGGCTTGTTGCAGAATAGGAGGGTTTAGCTGATTGTCGCTACACATAGGGAAATCAAGGTGACCATATGTCCTGGATTGCCCGGGACAGTCCCGCATTTTGCAGGTCTGTCCTATGTCCTGGGCACCTTCCTTCTAGGACAATACAGTGTCCTGGGTCCCGGGCACCTTGTTTCTGAGACAATCTGATGCCCCCAAAAAAAGCATGCTGTATCGCCACTTTACTCACTGACAGTACTTGTCCTGGTTGGCCAAGGCCTGTTTTACCTTGTTCCACTGCTTGCTCTACACTTCCCCAACTAGTTGCTAGGGCCGCCTGGCGTCTAGCAACCAGTGACATCATGTCACCACAGACGAGGCCGAGGCCCCAGCATTCAGAGCGCAGGATTTAACTTCCTTCTCCTCCGCACCTAGTGCTTTAGCTCCACCTACCTGCTCCTCAATCTTCTCCGGCAGCATGCTCAGTGGTTAGGGAACTGCCAGGATTTCAATGCAACTCTTAATAGTCAGAGGTGAGGCCAGGTACCATGGATGGATGGAACACAATGGGGTTGATTTACTAAAGCTGGAGAGTTCAAAATCTGGTGCAGCTCCGCATAGTAACCAATCAGCTTCTAGGTTTTTCTGTGAAAGCTTATTTGAGCTAGCTGAAGTTAAAAGCTGATTGGTTACAATGAACAGCTGCACTAGATGTTGCACTCTACAGGTTTTAGTAAATCAAGCCCAATGTGTGTCATAAAGCACTGACTGCAGACAGGAAAGCAGACAGATGAGCTGGCAGCAGAGGACAGATGACATTGTCGGAGGAATGGGAGGAGGACACATCCTCACAGGCAGGACTTGAGTGTTGAAGGGGCCCCCTGGAGCGAGGGGGGATCATAGCTGTTGAGCTGGGGGGTGCACATTAAAGTTGTTGAGCGGGGGGGGGGGGGCGATTGAAGTTGCTAAGTTGTTGAGCGGGGGGCATTAGAGTTGTTCAGCGGGGGGGTGCGCATTAAATTTGTTGAGCGGGGGGGGGGGTGACTCTCACGGAATGTGTCGGCTCGCTTTCCTTCAGGAGACATCCCCACACCACTCCGGTTCCTCCTGGGGGGAGGTTTTGCAGTTGTTGAGCCCTATCATTAGCCCGGCTGTCGGCTTTCTTCCCTTCAGCAGCCACAGTCCTCCACTCACCGCTCTGGTTCCTCCTGCTTCCGTGCTGCCTCCTATTGCAGTGTGGGAAAATTAACCCTTTTGCGGGACTGCGGGAAGAAGCGGTCTGTGCGGGAAAGTCCTGCAGAATCCGTGCGTGTTTTGGAATTTTGTGGCCCCTTACACAGCTTAAGGCAAGGGCCCCCTGGAGCAGAGAACCGGGGGGGGGGTGCTGCCGCCTGAAATTGAGAAGTGGGGGGGCTGCCGCAAATTGAGAAGCAGGGGGGCCTTTACAAAAAAAAAAAGAAATAAAGAAAAATATATATATATATAAAAAAAAGGGGGGTAGCCATCCGGGGCCCTGGGGATCTCTGGGCCCTTTAATAAAAAAGAAACCTCTGGGCCCTTTAATAAAAAAATAAATGAAAAATAAATAAACATTTATAAAAAAGGGAGGTTGCCTTCCGGGGCCGTGGGGACCTCTGGGCCTTTTAATAAAAAAATAAATAAAAATAAATAAACATTTATTAAAAATAAATAAAAAAAGCGGGGTTGCCACATGGGGCCCTGGGGACCTCTGAGCCCTTTAATTAAATATATATATATATATATATATATATATATATATATATATATATATATATTGTACAATTTTTTATAAAACAAAAGCCATCCAGGGGCCCTGGAGACCTCTGGGCCCTTTAACCTCCCTGGCGGTATGATTCTGTCTGGAATTACGTACCAAAAGCGGTACAATTATTTGCATGGAAATTTGGCGTTTTATACTGTAGGCCTGCAATTCTTAGGAATAACTTGCTTAAATCTGTCCAAACAAGACATCCCGGGTATGATAAAGTTTGAAAAACAAAATCATATTTTTTTGTATAATAAAAAACTATAAATAATTATAACAAATAATAATGTAATTATAATAAAAAATATTCAATAATGTAATCAACTCAAAAACACTGAAATTTGCTCAGTTGCAGAATTTTTGCTGTCATTATTTTTTTTTTTTTATGACGAATTTCCCCACAAATCGCTATCGCTCAATTCTGCAAGTGATTAAAATTTATTATCGCTGTTTTCTAGCTGATCTAAAACCATTTTTGACATAAAGGGACACTTTTGGTTGTTATGGGCAATCTACAGTTTCCAGGCAGAAAGAACACTTTTTATTTTATAAAAGAACATGTAGGGCACAGGACAGACCACTAGGGACAAGGGGGGTGTGTATTTTTTACATACAGTACTGTAATCTATAAGATTACATTGTACTGTATGTAAAGTGTTTGTTTACATTTTTGAATTTGGCGCCGTTCTCCGCTTCCGTGCTTCCGTGTGTCGTAACGTCGCAGGAAACGGAGATCGGCGGCACACGGGGACGCTGTGTGAATCGAGCGAGCACCCGCTCGCTCACACAGCGGGGATGCATCGCTGGATCCAGGAAGAAGGTAAGCCAGCGCGCGCTGCAGGCTCTGCATGGCTACCCCGTGCGTGACTCGGGGATACCGTTCTTAGCAGAAAAAACCCACCCCGAGTCACGCACGGGGATACCGCCAGGGAGGTTAATAATAATAATAATAATAAAAATAATACATTTATATATATCTATAGATCTATATATAAAAACATGTTTTTTTAATAAAAAATAAATAAAAAAAGTGGGGGTTGCTGTCCGGGGGCCCTGGGGGCCATCCGGGGCCCCCTATTGGGCGGGGCCCATGGGCTTGAGCCCAGTCAAGCCCAGTGGTAAGTCCGGCCCTGCATCCTCAGATCTCAGGGGTTAAAGTCACACCAAAGGTTCAGTTTAAAAAAATACAATAACAAACATGTCATACTTACCTCCACTGTGCAGTTCGCTTTGCACAGATTGGCCCCGATCCTCCTGTTCTGGGGTCCCACGGCGGCTCTCGCTGCCCCTCCCCGCAATAGATAACCCCCTCTGGGAAGCTCTCTCCCGAGGGGGTTACCATGCGGGCACGCCCCTGTGTCATACACTCGGTGAGCCAATGGCTGCGCTGCTATTAATCTATCCAATGAAGAGCCAAGAAGCCATGGAGAGAGCGGCACGGGATCGCGCCCACGGAAATTCGGGGCTCAGGTAAGAAAAACAGGGGGCTGGGGGACCGGACACTGCAAGGTGTTTTTTCACCTTAATGCATAGCATGCATTAAGGTGAAAAAACACAAAGGTTTACAACCCCTTTAATGCAAGGACTTGTAGTCCTTCACTTTTGGGGGATGTGGGGGTGTCCATGAATGGCAGTATGGAAATGTGGTCAACCTAAGGAAAAGGTTTAGTAGAGACAGAACAGGGTTCCTTTCATAGAAAGACACGAGAATTGGAAGAAAACCACGTTAAAACGCACGAAAAAGCACCAAAAAAGTATGAAAAATTAACAGGTGCAAGCCTAGGCTAATGCCGCATACACACGATCACTTTTTGCGATGAAAAAAACGTTGTTTTCAATCATGAAAAAAAACGAAGTTTTTCAAACTTCATTTTCCAAAACCACGTTGCGTACACACCATCGTTTTTCTACAAAGCTCTAGCAAAGCGTGGTGACGTACACCACGTTCGACGGCACTCTTTTCCATTGAAGCTCCGTCTCATAACTTGCTTCTGAGCATGCGCGGGTTTACTGTAAAAACGTAGTTTTCAATGTCGTTTTGCCCACACACCATCACTTTTTATGACACAAAAAACGACGTTTTGAAAAAACAACACAAAAAATTCAAGCATGTTGGAATTTTTTTTTGGTAGTTTTTTTAAGACAAAAAAACGACGTTTTGCCCACACACGATCAATTTAAATGACGTTTTAAAAAACGTCGTTTTTTTTCATCGCAAAAAATGATCGTGTGTACGTGGCATAAGTGTCAGTTTCCTGGCTGTCATATTGATCAATTGCTTTCAAAACTAAAGCCTCATACACACGATCGGACTTCCATCAGACTTTTCCGTGGATTTTTGTCTGAAGGGGCGTGAACTTGTTCTGCATACACACGGCAGAACTTTTTCAGCCAACATTCAGCCAAATCGTGTGGTTTTTCAGCTCTTTACCACCACCCTTTGGGCAACTTCTGCTATTGTTGTCTGATCTTTACCACTGGTTCTGAGCATGCGTGTTTGTACTTTGGACTTTAGTCTGATGCACGATCTGATAATGCTCCATCGGACAATTGTTGTCGGAAAGTTTGAGGCCGTGTACACACGGCAGAGAACCTCGACGGGCAGAACACATCGTTCCGCCCGTCGAGGTTCCCTGCCGGCCGTCGAAATCGGCGACCCGCCCGTCGGGAATGGCAACCAGCCATTCTTCCAGGCGGGCCGTCGAGCAAATAGAGAGCGTCGGGAAGCTCGCCGAGAGCGTACACACGGCCGAGGTCCTCGCTGGAATGCAGCTTCCAGCGAGGTTCTCGCTGGTTTCCAGCGAGAACCTCGGTCGTGTGTACACGGCCTCAGAGCATTCACAGCGAACATTTGTCCGATGAAAAACCAAAAATAATTGTCCGATGCAGACGGTTGGATTGTGCAATAAAACACGTTCGTCGGACCGTTGTTGTCGAAAGAAAAGTGAGGCCTCTTACACACGACCGAGAATCTCGTCGTAAAAGAAATGTTGTTTTTCTCGACGAGGTTCTTGTCAGGCTTGTCGACAATCTTTCTTTACGTACACACTGTCAAAACAAAATCTCGTCATTCTCAAACGCGGTGACGTACAACACGTAGGATGGCACTATAAAGGGGAAGTTCCATTCCACTGGCGCCACCCTTGGGGCTGCTTTTACTAATCTCGTGTTACTGCGTGTTAGTAAAAGTTTGGTGAGAGACGATTCTCACTTTTCAGTCTGTTACAGAGTGACGAATGTGCCATTTCCATTACGAACGCTACTTTTACCGAAGGTGCCCTCCCGTCTCATACTTTAACTTGCTCTCTTTTTTTCTCGTCGAGATCCACAATAGTTTTCTCGAAGAAAAACATACACACGACCGTTTTCCTCGGCAAAAAAGCTCTGCCACCAATTTTCTTGATGGATTTTGATGAGGAAAACAGTCGTGTGAACGAGGCCTCAGATCGTGTGTATGGGCCTTAAAGTGGATGTAAACCTACGCTCATCCCTTCTAATCTACTGCCATAGTGCTGATCTTTAAGGATATAGATGCCTCCTGCATGTATCCTGACCTGTCAAATGTCTCCCCTCTGTTTGTTATAAGAACTGAAAAACTGCAGATTCTGTGAGTGGATCTGTTGTCTGGAGCTCGGTGGGTGGAGTTGTGATGTCAGTAGACTCCCCGTTCTCCTCTACACTCCCCTTGTCAACATGCATTTTTTCCTATGTATTTCTTACACTGAATTCTACTATGATCACTAACATCCAGTCAAAATCCAGAAACGTAACCACATGACTTCAGAAAAGGAGTGGTGGTGGGAATTAAAAAATAATGCCTGTCTCCAGACTAGTGAATGTAAATAACCTGTCACTCACAGCAAGGGGGCGGAACGGACTAAGGTTTTTCTCTGTAAATCCGTTTTATTTCACGGAACAATAAAAGAGGATTGCTCAGAGCTGGATTAACGCTGTGTGGCAAGACTGGGCACAAGTGATAGGAAATCTCATACTGTACATTGTGACATAAAAAAAAAAAAGACACTGCCCATATAGCAAAATGACGTAGGCAAAGTGGTTTTAGTATCCTGACTGGACGTTATACGACGTCCTCAGGATATTGAGCCGATGCACGCCCCTGGGGGCACGCATTGCGGCGATCGTTGTTGCAGGGTGTCAGTCTGACACCCGCAACACCGATCTAGGTAAAGAGTCTCCGTCTGAGACTCTTTACCACGTGATCAGCCGTGTCCAATCACGGCTGATCACGATGTAAACAGGAAAAGCCGGTAATCGGCTTTTCCTCACTCCCATCTGTCAGATGCAAGTAGTGGAGAGCAGATCGGCTGCTCCTCTGACAGGGGGGGGGATGTGCTGATTGATTATCAGCGCAGCCCCCACGAGGATGCCCACACTGGACCACCAGGGATGCCACCAGACCACGAGGGATGCCCACCACAGGTATGCCACCCTAGACCAACAGGGATGCAAATCAGAACTTAATAATGGATGCCAATCAGTGGCCACAATAGATGCCAATCAATGCCCATAATGGGCATCACTGATTGGCAGGCATTATTGTTTGGCACTGATTGGCATCCATTAGTAAAACCCATTACAGTCTATCAGTGCCCATCTATGCCCATCCGTGCCACCTATCAGTGCCCATCCATACCACCTATCAGTGCCTATCCATGCCGCCTATCAGTGCCTATCCATGCCACCTATCCGTGCCCATCCATGCCCCCTATCAGTGCCCATCTGTGCCGCCTATCGGTGACCATCCGTGCCGCCTATCGGTGCCCATCAGTGCCGCATATTAGTGCCCATCATCAGTGCCCATCAATGCCACCTCATCGGTGCCCATCAGTGGCTGTCAGTGCAGTACCATCAGTGCCCATCAGTGAAGTGGAAATGTACTTATTTACATTGTTTTGTAACTGAAACAAACAAAAAAACATATATTTTTTTCGAAATTTCAGTAATTTTTTTAGCAGAAAATAAAAATACCAGGGGTGATCAAATACCACCAAAAGAAAGCTCTATTTGTGGGAACAAAATGATAACATTTTAGTTTGGGTACAGTGTAGCATGACCGCGCAATTGTCATTCAAAGTGCAACAACGCTGAAAGCTGAAAATTGGTCTGGGCGGGAAGGTGTATAAGTGCCCAGTATGGAAGGGGTTAAGAGAAATATGCAAATTGGGGGCTCGGTAAGACTTTTTCTGATCCAGTGACGCATTGAAGCCGCATACAGTCATGGATCTAAGCATTTTCAGACAGGCTGCATTTTTCTTTCAGCACAAGATTTATTAACAAAAATAATAATAATAATGATGATGATCAGGGGTCGGCCTGTGCCCATCTGTGCGCAGAGGTCAGATTGCCAGGGCAGCGGCGTAAGCCGAAGTGTGAAATTCATCAGTAAGGGAATCAGGTTACCTCCGTGTTTAGGAATTAAAGGGTGTAAAGCAGCACACCCTCTCCGTCATGTCACTCATTAGCCGATGTTTGAGGCGAGGACAGATTGAGCCTGACACACTCTGGAAGAGTTAGGCCGCGGCTAAGAAAACCATGATTTTACGTGATAGTGGATAATTGGCGGCCCGGAGCCGGTGTGTTTCGGTGACCCCGGCGGCGGAGTAATGGTGCGAGGGTTGAGCAGCTGCTCTCTTTTCTGCGCCTGCACAGTTTCCAACACCTCTAATTGTTTTAGTAGCGGAGTGTTGCTTTGTGAAAACGCCGACATGTCAGATTTTCGGCTGTCTGTTCTGATCAGCAGCAGAATATTTCTTCATCGTTCAGTGACTGAGATCTGTAAGCTTGTCAGAACAGTTTACAGGATAGATAGTTTACACTGTGCGTTAATTCCTTCTTCTTTTTTTTCGTTTTTACTACTGTTGATAAAAAGCAGCAGATGTTTTGTTAAAAGGAAATTATAATGAGTTTGGGACTTTTTTTTTTTACAAAGTTGAAAGCTGAACTCCAGGCAGATATAAAATACACACATTATTACAGCTGTATTTATTAATATTCATTAATAGTATTAGTATTCATTAATAGACATGTGCAGACTAGAATATTTTGTTTCGTATTTTCGTTTTCGTCTGAAAAATTAATTTATTTAGTTACTCCCGAAAATCGTTTTGATCTTTTTCGTTTTTCATTGGGAAATAGCTTTCGTCCGAAAATCCAATAATACTTGGTTTCTGTCGAATGGTCAAAAGAATATTCGACGGAACGTCGAATCTTTACGTCGAATCGTACATTCCCGGTCGAATATTCCCGCCTACAAGAATTCTGATGTTGTATGACTAGTAACAATGTTGAATCTATTCTCTATAATGTCGAATCTATTTTCTCATAAATCGAAATCTATTCTCTGTAATGTCGAATCTATTATTTCTATTAGGGTTGTCCCGATACCTCTTTTTTAGGACCGAGTACAAGTACCGATACTTTTTTTCATGTACTCGCCGATACCGAATACCGATACTTTTTTAAAATGTCATGTGACAGTTTTCAAACCACAATACAGACTAAGGATATTTTCTTTAGAATTATGAAGAACTCTAACTCAAGACATTATAAAAGAATAAAAACGAGTAAAAATTTATAAAAAAATGTGCTTGTCACGCAGTAGTAAAAAACTTTTCACAGAACATGTTGATAAATACAAAAAAAAGTATTCTATTTAGGTATCGGGAGCATTTGTGCGAGTACAAGTACTCCCGCAAATACTCGGTATCGGTCCCGATACCGATACTAGTATCGGTATCTGGACAACCCTAATTTCTATAGTGTTGAATCTTTTCTCTATGATGTCAAATTTTTTCTCTCTTTCTCTTTTTTTCTATATCGAATTTTTACCGCAACGGAAATAAAGCATTTTTTTTATGTCGGATCTTTCGGTTTTTGTTTATTGCGCTTTTGTTATCGTTTGTTAAAACGATAATCGAAAAAACATGATTTTCGGAAGAAAATGCAATCTAACGAAAACGAATGCACATGTCTTCTCATTAATACATACAGTATTATTTTAATTGCAAGCGGTGAAGGTATCTGAATTTGACTTGGTTTCAGCATCTTGGCAGTTAGGTATGTTGCAAACAAAGCAAGGAGCCATGCTCATAGGAGGAGAGAACAGAGTGACAGAGAGATGAGCTCATCACGGTGCTGCTTCTCTTTTTACTGTCCATTCTCAGGCTGGTGTGCATCCTGAACAACAAGGGCTCAGAGGAAGACGGTTGAATGGAAATCGGATTCAAACCATTTTCGAATCCAATTTGAAATTCTAAAAGAGAGAATATAATATAATAGAGTTAAACAGAACAAGATAAAAAAATAAAAGAATAGAAAAAAATTGAATAGAAAATTAAAGAATAGCATAAAACAGATATAAATAGAATAAAAAAAAAATCTTAGATTTTTTTGGAAATTCGAAAATCCAAATGTTCAAATTTCCGAAAGCAAAAGAACGAATGAAATGAAAATGAAAAAAAAAAAAAAAAAAGTTTTTCGGAAATTCGGAAATTCTAAAAATTCGGAAAATTTGGAAATTCTGAAAAGCAACTTTCCAAATGAGCTTTTTTCGGAAATTCAGATATTCAGAAATTTTGAAATTTTCAAATTTGTGAATTACCCGAATTTACGAAAAAAGCAAAAAAAAAAGTGAAGCGAAAAAAAAAGAATTTTTTGGCATGTCTACTGCATATGGGTACCTGAATTTGACTTGGTTTCAGCATCTTAGCAATTAGGTATGTTGCAAACAAAGCAAGTGCTCCTTGCTTTGTTTGCAACATACCTAATTGCTAAGATGCTGAAACCAAGCTCATAGGAGGAGAGAACAGAGTGACAGAGAGATGAGCTCATCACTGTGCTGCTTCTCTTTTTACTGTCCAATCACAGGCTGGTGTGCATCCTGAACAACCAGGGCTCAGAGGAAGACGGTTGAATGGAAATTGGATTCAAACCATTTTCGAATCCAATTTGAATTTCTAAAAGAGAGAATATAATATAATAGAGTTAAACAGAACAAAATAAAAAAAATGAAAGAATAGAAAAAAATAGAATAGAAAATTAAAGAATAGCATAAAACAGATATAAATAGAATAAAAAAAAATACCAGGATAAAATAGAATAGAAAATAAAGGAATAGAAAATAATAGAAAAAAAATGGAAAATAAAAGAATAGACTATAATAGAGATAAAAAGAACAGAATACAGAATAAAAGAATAGAAAAAGGTCAAATAGAAAATGAAGGGATAGACTAGAAAATAAAAGAATAGCGTAAAATAGATATAAATAGAATAAAAAAATAAAAGAACAGGATAAAATCGAATAGATAATAAACGGATACAATACAAAATAAAAGAATAGAGTAAAACAGATATAAATATGATAAAAAAAATAAAATAACAGGATAAAATCAAATAGAAAATAAAGGAATAGAAAAGAATATAATAGAATATAAAATCATAGTATATACTATAATAGAGATAAAAATAACATAATACAAAATAAAAGAATAGAAAAAAATAGAATAGAAAATAAATGGATAAAATAGAAAATAGAAGAATAGTGTAAAAGAGATATAAATAAATAAAAAAGAACAGGATAAAATAGAGACAAAAATAGGTGTCCTGTCAGAAGCTCCCAGCACGCTGCATCAGTTTCCTCCGTCGGGAGTGGAAGCGCTAGCGTGCGTTCCAAACAGCCCAGACAGCAAACCGGAAGCCTTTAGCGTGCTGAAGTGCGTCACTATGCTCACGCTCGACGTACGTTTCGTAATGAACTTTTTCAAGACAGGACAGGACACCTATTTTTGTTTTTATTTTTCATTTTATCATTTTTTACCTTGCTGATTGTGGTGTTTGTTCCCTTTCATACCACATTGCTAACCTTTTTATCATTGGACATGCATTTTGTACCCATTATCATCTCATTTATGTAATGCACCTGGATTGTGCATAATAAAAAAAAAATCCTTTTTTACTACACTATGGGAGCGTATTTCTTCCTTTTTTTCCGGTGGAATGAGGATCTGACTAATCTAAAGGACACATCTTCCCTGGACAGATAGCACCACTCAAGGAATCTAGGACCCATCTGTGACTACACGCCTAATACCCCTGCAGGGGTTATTAGTTCTGGTGAGTGGGGAACCTGGTGGGGGAGCACCGGACCACAGCGTTACCACAATCTTACACCTTTTTTGATGGAAATCTACATCTAAGATTACTGCACATCTATCAACGTGATATATTTTTGGATTTTTGCAATTTCATGGACTGTACTTTTTATTACTAAGTTTGCACTTTGCACTTTATCACCAAATGTTTATTATTTAGTATTGTTGCACTCTATTGTATATTTATAATTTGCAGTACCTATCTCACTAGTCAATACACTGACACTTATACCCTTTTGACCTATAGGGTGTGGGACAGCACCACTACCCCTTTTATTATACTGGGACCACCTACAAAACAGGGGCTCCAATTCCTATGACCATCAAGCCAACAAGGATCAAGTCAAACCATGCACCCTACAACAACTCATCAGCGCATTTCCCATTCAGAACTTACAACTAGACATGTGCAATTTGTTTAGTTTCTAATTAGTTTTTTTAATTTTGACAAATTTGTTAATTCCAAATTTTCTGAATTTCCAAATTTTCTGAATTTCCAAATTTTCTGAATTTCCAAATTTTCAGATTTTCGGATTTCCGAAATTTTGAATTTCCAAATTTTTCAATTTCTGGATTTCCGGATTTTCGAATTTTCGAAATTCCAAATTTCCGGATTTCCGAAATTTCAAATTTCCAAATTTCCGAAATTTCCAAATTTCCGAAATTTCCAAATTTCCGAAATTTCCAAATTTCCGAAATTTCCAAATTTCCGAATATCCGAATTTCCGAAAAAAGCAAATTTGGAAAGTTGCGTTTCCGAATTCCGCATTTTTAGAATTTCCGAAATTAGTTTTTTTTTTCATTTTCGTTTCATTCGTTTCTTTGCTTTTTTTGGAAATTCGGAAATCCAAATTTTCGAATTTACGAAAGCAAAAGAACGAATGAAATGAAAATGAAAAAACCGAGTTCTCGGAAATTCTAAAAATTCGGAAATCGGAAATTTGGAAATTCGGAAAAGCAACTTTCCAAATTAGCTTTTTTCGGAAATTCAGATATTCGGAAATTTGTGAATTATCAGAATTTACGAAAAAAGCAAAAAAAAAAAGTGAAGCGAAAAAAAAGAATTTGTTGGCATGTCTACTTACAACAATGAGTGCTTGAGACAAAATCTCAAAGACATAGGGCCAGATTCAGGTAGAAGTTACGCGGCTTATCTCTAGATAAGCCGCATAACTTCTAACCTACGCCGGCGTATCTGTTTTCTGTATTCAGAAACCAAGATATGCCGGGACTGAGTTAAGATACGAGCGGCATAATTGTATTTCGCCGTCGTATCTTAATTGCAATTTTAAAATGGCCGCTAGGGACGTTCCCGCTGATTTACGAGAATATGTAAATCAGCAAGATACGCCAATTCCCGAACGTATGCCCGCCCAACGCAGTGACTTTAAGCCGTTTCCATAAGGGGTTTCCCGGCGTAAAGATAAAGCACCAAAAAGCAGGCGCATCCTATGTTAAGTATGGCCGTCGTGACCGCGTCGAATTTGAAAATGTTTACGTCGTTTGCGTAACTTGTCCGTGAATGGGGATTGACGTCATTGACGTTCACATCGAAAACACCGTCATAATTTGGAGCATTGACGGCCGGCGCATGCGCAGAGAGACACTAAAAACTTGCTTCATATTGAAGATGTTACAAGACCCCAAAAACAGAAAAGACCCCTGAGTCTGTATAGGCAATAATTGAATCAGGGGGGCACAGGAAGATCTTCAAACCCAAGGTTTGGACTGTGCCAGAGGTCTATCCAGGCAGAAGGATGAGGCTCAAGTCCTCCTATGGTGCCCCAAGATGTCAGAATACAAAAGCCTAGCAGAAGGATTCATCCATCTGCACTATTTAGCATGGATGGAGAAATCTAAAGCCCTGTACACACGATCGGACCAAAATCACATCGGAATTTCAACGGGATCTGTTCTCTATCTAAATTCCGACGGAATTCATTGGAATTTCCGATGGAAATAATCCGATGGGGCATCCACACGGTCGGAATTTCCAATGGAAAAAGTCCATCCGATCGTGTGTACGGGCCATAATATCCAACACATATTAACCTCTTTATTGTTCTGGCAATGCTAAAATGTATTTGGTCTTACCAATGAAACTCAGTTGATTGCATTAAAATGATCTGTACTTTTTTTTGATGTCACAATGTAGAGTATACGATTTCCTATCATCTGTGCCCAATCTTGCCACACAGAGTTAATCCAGCGCTGAGAAATCCTCTTTTAATGTTCAGTGCAAATTAACAGATTTCCAGATAAAAACTTGCCAAATTATAAAGTCTGTTTCTCTCTTCTTGCTTTGAGTGACAGGATATTTACATATCTAGCTTGGACATGTTTATCATATGTTATGTTATGTTTATCATAATATGAGGTGATCCAAAGTTCATTGTATATTACCAGGATGTGTTACGTGGAGGAGGGGTGGATTTCTCACTTTTTATACTGTGAATCACCTCATGTTATGATAAACATAACATAAAATATGATAAACATGTCCAAGCTAGATATGTAAATAACCTGTCACTCAAAGCAAGGAGAGAGAAAACTGACTTTTTATTTAGGCAGGTTTTTATCTGGAAGGCTGTTCACTTTCACTGAACATTAAAAGAGGATTACTCAGAGCTGGATTAACTCTGTGTGGCAAGACTGGGCACAGATGATAGAAAATCCTATACTCTACATTGTGACATAACAATGGGATGGGTTTATATGCACTTTAACTGAATTAAATTCATAGATAGCTACAGAAGATCAAGTGAAATGAGAAGATGGATAAAGGAAAGCAGAGACAATTTTAGACATCAGAAGCCTGGCACATATCAACAATTCTCCCGGTATGTGTTTCCATACTCGATATACGTTTTTAACCACTTCAGCCCCGGGTTATTTGGCTGCCAAAGGACCTGGCCACTTTTTGCAATTCTGCAATGCGTCACTTTAACTGACAATTGCGCAATGCGACTTCCAAACAAAATTGGCGTTCCTTTTTTCCCCACAAATAGAACTTTCTTTTGGTGGTATTTGATCACCTCTGCGGTTTTAATTTTTTGCGCTATAAACAAAAATAGAGCGACAATTTTGAAAAAAAAGCAATATTTTTCCTTTTTGCTATAATAAATATCCCCAAAAAATATTAAAAAACATTTTTTTTTCCTAAGTTTAGGCCGATACGTATTCTTCTACAAATTTTTGTGAGAAAAATAATCGCAATTAACGTTTATTGATTGGTTTGCGCAATAGTTATAGCGTCTACAAAATAGGGGATAGTTTTATGGCATTTTTATTAATATTTTTTTTTTATTAGTAATGGCGGCGATCAGTCATTTTTATCGCAACTGCGACATTATGGTGGATACATCGGACACTTTTGACGCTATTTTGGGACCATTGTCATTTATACAGCGATCAGTGCATTTTTATAGCACTGTTCGCTGTATAAATGACAATGGTCCCAAAATTCCTGTATACAATGTGACTGGCAGTGAAGGGGTTAACCACTAGGGGGCTAGGAAAGGGTTAAAGGGGTTTTAAATATACAATTTTTTTTCCCCCTAAATGGCTTCCTATACGTTAGTGCAGTCCTCCTTCACTTACCTCATCCTCCCATTTTGCTTTTAAATGTCCTTATTTCTTCTGAGAAATCCTCACTTCCTGTTCTTCTGTCTGTAACTCCACACAGTAATGCATAGCTCCCAACTGTCCCTGATTTCGAGGGACTGTCCCTGATTTGGAGCAATGTCCCTCTGTCCCTCATTCCTCCTCATTTGTCCATCATTTTGGGCTGATCTATATAGATGTATATAAAATGCACTTTTTGTCTATCAAAAAGTGTTTCCTGATGCTAAACCTTTAATCTGATTTCTAAATTGCTGCATTTGTAAATTCCAAAAGCCAATATAAAGGAATAGTAGTGGTAAAAAAAGCAATCTTGTTTTTTTGTACAATTCTCCTTTAAGTAGGCGTGGCAAGGGGTGTGTCCTGTGTCTGCCTACTTTTGCTGATAGGTTTCCCTCATTCCCATCTCTAATGGTTGGGCGGTATGGTAATGCAAGGCTTTCTCCCTGGTGTGGAGTGTTGTGCTCGCCCCCTACCTTGGACTACCGGAGAGTCAGGACGCTCTCTATGTTGCAGATAGAGAACCGAGCTGTGTGTTAGTGGGCCTCCTGAAAATGAAGTTCAATGCTTCCGAGCATGCATCAACTTGATTCTGAGCATGCATGTTATTTTTTCCAGCGGAGTTCCAAACGATTGGAATTTCCATCGAAAAAAAAATAAAACATGTTCTATTTCTAAAGTCAGATGGGGCCCTTACACGGTCGGAATATCCGATGAATCAGACTTTTGTCATCGGAAATTACGATGGCGTGTACGAGGCATAACTTTTAGGGGGCATGGCTACGAGTGACACGTCACTGATCGCTGCTCCTGATGAGAGGGAGCATAGATCAGTGTCAGTGTCACCAGGTAGAACGGGGAGAGGCCTTGTTTACAGTGGCCACTCCCCGTTCTGCAGTTCTGTGACCTGATCATTGGACACCGGCGGACATCGATTACGAGGGTCCCGTGGGCACAGTCACGGAGCTCGCAGCAGGGCCCCGTGCTTGCCCACATGGCAGGAATTTCAAAGTGACGTAAATATAAGTCACTTTTTCCAGCCGACGTATATGTGCGTAAGCCGGTCTTTAACCTCCCTGGCGTTATGATTCTGTCTGGAATTTTGTACCAAAAGCGTTGCAATTGTTTTGCAAGGAAATGTGGTGTTATGTATTATAGGCCTGCAATTCTTAGTAAGTACTTACTTAAATCTATCTAATAGGCATCCCGGGTATGATTTTTTTTTTATTAAAAATTATAATATAATAAATAATTATAAAAAATTATAACAAATAATAATATAATTATAGTAAAAAATATTCAATAATGTAATCAAATCAAAATCACTGAAATTTGCACAGTTGCAGAATTTTTGCTGTCATTATTTTTATGACGAATTTCCCCACAAATCGCTATCGCTAAATTCTGCAAGTGATTATAATTTATTATCGCTGTTTTTTAGCTGCTCTAAAACAATTTTTGCCATAAAGGGACACTTTTGGTTGCTATGGGCAATCTACAGTTTGCAGGGAGAAAGAAAAGTTTTTATTATATAAAAGGACATGTAGTGTACAGGGCAGACCACTAGGGACATGGGGGGTGTGTATTTTTTACATACAGTACTGTAATCTATAAGATTACAGTGTACTGTATGTAATGTGTTTGTTTACATTTTTGAATTTGGCGCCGTTCTCCGTCCCCGTGCGTCGTAACGTCGCAGGGAACGGAGCTCGGCGGCACACGGGGACGCTGTGTGAATCAAGCGAGCACCCGCTCGCTCACACAGCGGGGATGCATCGCTGGATACACGGAGAAGGTAAGTAAACTGTCTCTGTAGATGCTGCGAGGCGAGCCCGTGTCTGACACGGGATCAACGATAGTAGCAGGAATTTTTTACCCCGTGTCAGACACGGGAAAAACGCCAGGGAGGTTAACCACTTAAAGGGTCACTAAAGGAAAAAAATGTTTTGGGCTGAAATGACTGTTTACAGGGTATGGAGACATAATAGTTAACTCATTCCTTTTAAAAATGATTAAAAATAGATACAAATCAATCATATAATCAACCTACAGTTCTAGTTTCGTTTTTGCTGTTATTTCCTGTCTCTCTGATGTACAGAGCCAGAGAGCCAGAGAGGGCAGTGATGGTTTGTCTAAAAACCCTCAGCACCAACCCAGTTTCAGTTTACACACAGTAATCACACCTCCTTGATTAGTGACCACAGAGAGAAAGCTCCCAGTACTGTGGTTATAAGGAAACAGACAAGCAGGAAGTGTGGAGATCAGAGCAGGATTACAGCAACATCAAAGCAAAAACTAACAATTTGGACATGAAACCAGCACTGCAGTAAGGTAAAGGAAGCTATTTAGCTAAGAAAAAAAATTCCTTTAGTGACACAGGCACGGCTGGACACAGGCACGTACCTGTATGTTGCCTTTAAGAGCCCAGCCGCGGAGTCGCAAGTATGCTGTCCGAAGCTCCGTGACCGCACCTGCGGGACCCTTCGGACCTGATCGCCGCCGGTGTCCCGCGATCAGTCACAGGAGCTGAAGAACGGGGAGAGCTGAGTGTAAACACACCTTCCCCTTTCTTCTGTGTGGCACGGACACTGATCGTCTGTTCCCTGATGTAGGGAACGACGATCAGTGACGTCACGCCTACAGCCATGCCCCCCTACAGTAAGAATCACTCCCTTAGGGCACACTTAACCCTTCAGCGCCCCCTAGTGGTTAACCCATTCACTGCCTTTGTCATTTTCACAGTAATCAGTGCATTTTTATAGCACTTTTCGCTGTGAAAATGACAATGGTCCCAAAAATGTGTCAAAAGTGTCCGATGTGTCCGCCATAACGTTTCAGTCACGAAAAAAAACTGATTGCCGCCATTACTAGTAAAAAAAAATATTAATAAAAATGCCATAAAACTATCCCTTATTTTGTAAACGCTATAAATTTTGCGCAAACCAATCGATAAACGCTTATTGCAATTTTCTTTTACCAAAAATAGGTAGAAGAATACGTATCGGCCTAAACTGAGGAAAAAAATATATATATATTTTTTGGGGATATTTATTATAACAAAAAAGTAAAAAATATTGTTTTTTTTTTCAAAATTGTCGCTCTATTTTTGTTTGTAGCGCAAAAAATAAAAACCGCAGAAGTGACCAAATACCACCAAAAGAAAGCTCTATTTGTGGGAAAAAAAGGATTCCAATTTTGTTTGGGAGCCACGTCACACGACCACGCAATTGTCAGTTAAAGCGACGCAGTGCCGAATCCCAAAAAGGGGCCTGGTCCTTAACCTGCATAATGGTCCGGGTCTTAAGTGGTTAACCAGTTAATGTAGACTGCAGAGCCGTACCAGCATAACAGACACACTCCTACTGAGAACAATTTGAGGGAGTGTCCGATATTTTAGTAAACTTCAGCAATGATTTACACTTCTTTATTTTTGGTAAGTGAGCTCAAACACGCTGTCACTTTCACAGACTAAATGGGAGCGCCGGTGTTATGGTGTGTCGGTGAGGGTCATATAAGAGGACATTCATGTATGTGTAGAAGGGTCAGGAGGAGAGGCCGGCCTCGGTGCGCTCCTACGGCCTTTCCATCAGCACAGACAATGGCGTGGCAACTTAAGAGGGTTTGGGTGACTTTTTCGTGCTTTGGTTAAACACCGTACTTGACAGGCCATGCAGTCAATGCTCACATAACATAAACACATCATTAGTCATCTTCGCTTGACTTAAAGCTGAACTCCAGACAGACAGATAAATACACAGATGAAATTCATATAACAGAGCTGTTATACTTGCCAACAGGATTTGTACTTCTGCCCTGACCTGATTTTTCTCTGCTGTAGTTCAGCACCACTTATGCCCCGTACACACGATCAGAATTTCCGATGGAAAAAGTTGAATTTCCGATGGAAAAAGTTGAATTACCGATGGAAAAAGTTGAATTTCCGATTAAAAAAAAAACTATACCGTGTTTCCCCGAAAATAAGCCTGGGTCTTATATTAATTATGCCAACAAAAGACACAGTAGGGCTTATTTTCGGGGTAGGTCTTACCATGTAATGTGCTGTCTCCTCTCTCCTCTCTCTCCCTGCCTGTCAGGAACCCCCAGTGTGAACTGAGTTAAAATGCTTGTAAAATACTATAGTCCCCTCTATTACAGTATTATATAATGTACAATGTGCGTGTTCCTGTAATATAATTGTGCCACTCTGCAATTATATTATAGAAACACACACATTGTACATTATGTATTACTGTAATAGAGTGGATTTTTAACTAAGGCTTATTTTCGGGGTAGGTCTTATATTGCAGCCCTCCTGCAAAATAATGCTAGGTCTTATTTTCAGGGTAGGTCTTATTTTTGGGGAAACAGGGTAGAAAAAATGATCGTCTGTGGGGAAGTCCATCGGTTAAAAATCCACGCATGCTCAGAATCAAGTCGACGCATCCTCGGAAGCATTGAACTTGAATTTTTCTCAGCACGTCGTTGTTTTTTACGTCATCGCGTTGGACACAGTCTGATTTTTAACCAATGGTGTGTAGGCAAGACTGATGAAAGTCAGCTTCATCGGATATCTGATGAAAAAATGTATCGGTCCGTTTTCATCAGACGAACCGATCGTGTGTACAGGGCATCAGAGTTTACATAGAGAACATGTTCTCTTTTCCTCCGATGGATTTCGGATGTGAATTTGGTCGGACAAAGGTCTGATCATGTATACGAGGCATAAAATGTCTTCAGTGCTGTATTTGTAAGGAAGCAACATGGGGCAACTACTCTTGTCCCCCTGACAGAATGGCCCCACATACAAAAATAATTAAAAACAATATAAAAACGTATATAAAATAATACAAAAAAAATAATGCTAATATATATTGTATTAAAAAAGGGGGGAGGGGCAAGCAGGAGAGTCAGAACGCTCACTAACACGTAGAGAACAACGTAGAGAGTGTCCTGACTCTCCTGCTTGCCCCCCCCCGATAAAGTGTGACAGCGATGAAATCTGAAAATTGGCCAGGGCAGTGGGGGGGGGGGGGGGGGGGGGCGTCCGGTATTGAAGTAATTAAGTAATACTTAGGCCGTGTACACACAATCGGAAATTCCGACAAGAAAAGTCTGATGTGAGCTTTTGGTCGGAAATTCCAACCGTGTGTATGCTCCATCGGACTTTTGCTGTCGGAATTTTAGCCACGCATGCTCAGAATCAAGCAGAAGAGCCGAACTGTCTATTGAACTTCATTGATCTAGAGACTCATGGTACGTCTTGTATGTCACCGCGCTCTTGACGGATTGAATTTCTGACAACATTTGTGTGACCGTGTGTATGCAACACAAGTTTGAGCCAACATCTATAGTTTTCTCGTCGGAATTTCTGATCGTGTGTACGCTGCATTACAGGTCTTTTTCTCTCTCCAGCCTGTGACTGGACAGTGAAAAGAAAAGTAGCAGCGTGAGCTCATCTCTATGTCACTGTGCTCTCTCCTTCTATCGGCATACCCCTTGCACTGATTGACTCTGTGTACTGCTTCACCCTCCCTGTACAGGGAACTGTAAAAGGATGATATCAGGTCAGATTCAGGTACTCAGACTACTTGATTTAAAAGAATACCGTATTTGCCGGCGTATAAGACGACCCCCTAATTTTCCAGCTAAAATGTTGGTTTTGGGATATACTCGCCTTATAAGACGACCCCCTTCCTACTAGTCATGCCTCGCCTCACCTCACTGTGCCATTACATGCCTCACTGTGACTTCATTACATGCCTCACTATGCCATTATATGCCAGACTGTGCCACCATTGCATGCCTCACTGTGCCACCATTGCATGCCTCACTGTGCCACCATTGCATGCCTCACTGTGCCTCCATTACATGCCCCACTGTGCCTCCATTTCATGCCTCACTGTGCCACCATTACATGCCATACTGTGCCTCAATTTCATGCCTCACTGTGCCTCCAATACATACCTCACTGTGCACCATTACGTGCCTCACTGTGCCACCATTACATGCCTCACTGTGCCTCCATTACATGCCTCACTGTGCCTCCATTACATGCCTCACTGTGCCTCCATTACATGCCTTACTGTGTCACTGCATACCTCACTGTGCCTCCATTACATGCCTCACTGTGCACCATTACATGCCTCACTGTGCACCATTACATGCCTCACTGTGCCTCCATTTCATGCCTCACTGTGCCTCCATTACATGCCTCACTGTGCACTATTACATGCCTCACTGTGCCTCCATTACATGCCTCACTGTGCCTCCAGTACATGCCTCACTGTGCACCATTACATGCCTCACTGTGCCTCCATTACATGCCTCACTGTGCACCATTACATGCCTCACCGTGCCACCATTACATGTCTCACTGTGTACCATTACATGCCTCACTGTGCCTCTATTACACGCCTCATTGTGCCTCCATTTCATACCTCACTGTGCCATTGCATGTCTCGACGATCCCTTACCTTATCCCTGACATGCAGAATCTGTCAGGCTGCGGCCGTCAATTTTTCAAAAGCCACGCCTCCTCCTCTTGCTGTTCTGTTAAAGGCGGAACACTCAGCTTCCCAGGAGACACTGTGTTCAGTGTTCCGCCTATCACGGATGCCCTCTCGTCCGAGACCTCAGACAAAAGGGCTTTCGTGATAGGCGGAACACTGAACAGAGGCTCTGTTGGGAAGCTGAGTGTTCCGCCTTTAACAGAACAGCAAGAGGAGGAGGCGTGGCTTTTGAAAAATTGACGGCCGCAGCCTGACAGATTCTGCATGCCCGAGGGCCCCATGCCACTAGGGGGCCCCATCATGGTTGCCAAGCTCAATGAAACCAGGGACAGTATGTAAAAAATCTGTGTTTTTTTTTACATCTGTCCCTGATATGTCCAAAACCGACATGCTTTTAATGTGAAAATCCTGAGATTTTTGCTGCCCTGCCTATGCAATGGCTCCTGGCGTGGTGCCCATCGGTAAGCCTGGGGGCCCCATAATCTTCTATCGCCCAGGGGCCCCATGAGTTGTCAGTCCGCCCCTGGTTCCGCCTATCACTGCATAGCAGAAGGAGGAGGCGTGGCTTTTGAAAAATGGACGGCCGCGGTCTGCATGTTAAGTTACCGGCGTATAAGACAACCCCCGACTTTTAAGAAGAATTTCAGGGGTTCAAAAGTCGTCTTATACCCCGGAAAATACGGTACATTTAAAGAAATATCATTAAATACAGAGCCACATGAATGTGTGTCCTTTCTACCTGCTTGGAGTTCAGCTTTAAAGCCTCTTGTCCATAAACCAATGAAAATGTTGGGATTTGTGTTCAGCAGCCCTTGAAATGATCTGCACTCATCCATATTTCCAGTAAAACGGGATTTCAATGGTAGACATTCCCGGAATGTGGACACTTATCTTCCGCTCTATGAAAGCCAGATGTATATTTTTTGATGTTTCCCAATGAAATGACGGGGTACTATTAAGTACAATGCGACGCGGCTTTGAAGGCATCTAAGATTACGCCAGGCGATAATCTCACATAGGATAATATCTCGCCTCTCCTCTTTCACTTGATGCATTGTCACACAGACCGTCTGATTCAGCTGAGATAATGGTCTGCGGAAGGTGAAGCTGGATGGCTGATGACTGCTGTATTGATGGGCAAATTGAGAGACGGACCGGAAAGACAAATGTAGGAGATAGTGATTACAAAGGCCGGACTGAACACATGGAACAGACCAGATTTCAGCATTCCATGGGAAACGATCCTCTAATTCCAGCAAGCGCGGGTTTGAGGCTATCAGTTTTTCACCTTAAATTGGATTTTTCATGTAACCTTACAAGCCTGCAAGAATACATTTCTTCCATGTCGTCATATACACTATATTATCAAAAGTATTGGGACACCTGCCTTTACACGCACAATAACTTTAATAACATCCCAATCTTGGTCCGTAGGTTTCAGTATAAAGTTGACCCACCCTTTGAATCTATAACGGCTTCAACTCTTCTGGGAAGGCTGTCCACAAGGTTTAGGAGTGTCTATGGGAATGTTTTACCCTTGTTCCAGAAGCAAAGTCTCCACTCTAATTCATCCCCATTCTATCGGGTTGAGGTCAGGACTCTGTGCACGCCAGTCAAGTTCCTCCCACCCCTAACTCGCTCATCCATTTCTTGATGGACCTTGCTTTGTGCACTGCTGCTCAGTCATGTTGTAACAGGAAGGGGACGTCCCCAAACTGTTCCCACAAAGTTAGGAGCATGACATTTTCCAAAATGTCTTGGTATGCTGACGCCTTAAAGTGGTTGTAAACCCACTTAAAAAAAAAGAAGAAAAAACTAACACCTGCAAGGCAAAGGCATAATGTGCTAGTATGCATAGCATACTAGCTCTTTATGTAATACTCACCTGGAATCGCAGCCCCTCGCTGTGGTGCCTGACACAGCACCGGCCGGCAGCATGTTGTCCTGAAGTTAACTCTGAGTATCGTGGTTCCAGCGCGTGGGACCCACCAGTCACAGCATGACCTCCTTTAGAATTGGCAGACGCATTCCCTGTAGACATCGACGCAAGCCTCTATTGTAAATATATCCTAAACCGTGGAGGTTTAGGAGATATTTTCAGCACCTACAGGTAAGCCTTAATCTAGGCTTACCTGTAGGTAAAAGTGGTTGTACATGGTGCACTGTCACTGAAGTAATGACACTGGCAGGGAAAGGGGAAAGGCTTAACCTCAGGGGTGATCAAAGGGGTTAAGTGTGGCGGATGTGCTTTGACTAAAAGAAAGCAAAGATCTCCTTTTCCCCTCTGTCAGAACGTTGATCTGCCTTGTTTACATAGGCAGACCGCCGTTCTGCCTCTCCTCAGAGCAATTTGCGGGTTCCTCAGCCGGACCCGCTGATTGGTTCTTGTTGTGTCCAATCACAGTGGGAGCCGGGCCTCCGGCGGTGCGCACGCGCATCACAGATCCGTTTTTTTTTTATTAATTGCTAAAAAAAATGCACTGTCACTGTACTAATGATCAAAGGGTTAAATATGTTCCCTGGGAGTGCTTTGTAATTGTGTATGGGGGGGATGCTTTGACTGGGTGATACTTCATATTCCCATCGCACATGAGCTCTCATGTTTGGGTGCTGCAGCAACAACCAGCTGGACACTGGTTCAAGTCACAATGTAGATATTTGCCAGCACACCATGGAACGACATAAATAGCGTCCAAACGGATAATTTATTGCACGATCACAACACAAGGAGAGTTCAACAGTCACGCAAAACTCCTTCGTCAGGATGTGAGCCTGATGAAGGGGTCCTGCATGACCCCTGAAGTGTTGCACTCTCCTTGTGTTGGGATTAGGCAATAAATTATCCGTTTGGACGCTATTTAAGTCGTTCCATGGTGTGCTGGCAAATATCTACATTGGGCTTTGACTGGGTGAACACAGAAATCTGTGTTCCTGCTTAGCAGGAACACAAGATCACCATCTTCCCCTCCGACAGAACAGTGAACTGTTTACCTTGTTTACATAGGAAGGACCGCCTTTCTGCCAGCCTTGGGAATGATCAGGGAGGACCTGCTGCTTGGTGCCCGCTGTGTCCAATCACAGCGGGAGCGGGTCTCCGGCGGCGCAAACCCGAGACCCGAAGAAAGAAATCACGTACAAGTATGTGATTTTGCGCTTAAGGGACGCCCTGCCGCCATATATGTAGGTGGGGTGGTCCTTAAGTGGTTAATACATTTTTTTTCATACATTTTGTATTCTCCTTTGTAGGCATGCATTTTTTACCTAGCAGAGTTCTCTTTTACGTGGCAGAATGGGAACCCTGGTGAGGGCCCCCGGATCAGCGCACGCATCAGACATCTTCCTGGATCTCTGCAAGTTTTATTTTCAAACAGCTGGATAGTTGTGCGAGGAATCAGGCTTGTAATATCAAACAGTGATACTGTAAAAGCATTTCCCATGGTTAAGCTATGGAGCTCGCCCGGCCCCTTACAGCCGGAGCACACGGCCCCGCGTTCCTGACGATGGGGAATATTGTTTTATTGTGCTAAATTTAATTATGTCACGCGCCAGAGCTTTCACATTAGACGTAATGTTTAACAGATTTTTGGGGAGGGAAGTGTGCGCCGACCTGTTTATTGTTCAGCCATGATAAGGCCTGGATACAATGGATGGAAAAGATCACAATGGTGTTATTGCGATAATCTGTCCTGGTTTAGATATCGCATTTTTAGAAAAGGACATTGCTGTATGGCCACGTACACACGACTGGTTTCCTCAAAAGAATCCATCAAGTAACTTGGAGGGAGAGCTTTTTTGCCGAGAAAAACGGTCGTGTGTATGCTTTTCATCGAGTAAACTGTCGAGGAACTCGACGAGTAAAAAAGAGAGCAAGTTCTCTTTTTCCTCGACGGGAGTCGTTGTGTTCCTTGTCGGGCTGGTTTTCGACGAGAAACACGTTGGTGTGTATGCTTAGAAACCCGCGCACCTTCTGTAAAAGTAGCGTTTGTAATGGAAATAGCACATTCGTCACGCTGTAACAGACTGAAAAGCGTGAATCGTCTCTCACCAAACTTTTTCCTAACACGCAGTAACATGAGATTAGGAAAAGCAGCCCCAAGGGTAGCACCAGCGGAATCAAACTTCCCCTGCCGTTGTATTTGTTGTACGTCACCTCGTTTGAGAACAAGGAGATTTGGTCTTGACAGTGTGTACGCAAAGACAGCTTGTCAAGATTCTCGACAAGCCTAACAAGGAACTCATCGAGGAAAACGATGTGTCTTTTCCGACGAGTTCCTCGGTCGTGTGTACGAGGCCTCAGGCACATTGGGGTTGACTTGCTAAAATATATGTGGGGCAGATCATTCTACATCAATCCTGCATTAAAAAAGGAAATTGTGTGCTCATGGATAGGGATGAGTAAGGTGAATTCAGAAAAAAAATATCTTTGCCGTGGAATTATCGAAATAATATTTAAATAAAGCAGAAACTCTCTGATGAGCTGTTAAAATGTCACTTAAAAAGATTGGAGAGGGATTAGAAGACTTGCTGTCTGTGCCCTCATTAGTGAGATTCACCTTATCTATGTGTCCTGGTTATTATTGTCATCAAGAGTGAAAGAAAAAGAAAATCCCAAATTTTGGGTTGTCACCAGAACAGGAATAGAGGGGAAATTTTTCAGGGGACAACTATGGATTCCTTCACTTTGGAGGGATTTCCTCTAATAGAAAAGTTACATACAAATAAAATAATAATCTATCTATCTATCTATCTATCTATCTATCTATCTATCTATCTATCTATCTATCTATCTATCTATCTATATCTATATGTATATAGCGAGAGAGATTATATATATATACATATACACACACACAGTATCTCAAAAAGTGAGTACAGCCCTCACATTTTTGTATATATTTAGTCTATCTTTTCATGTGGCAACACTGAAGAAATGACACTTTGCTACAATGTAAAGTAGTCAGTGTACAGCTTGTATAACAGTGTAAATTTTCTGTTCATTTACAAGATGGCGGATGAAACAGGCATGTAGCAGATAAGTGTGTCCAAGTGTGCATTTCGGAACAGCTCATTGGTTCCATCTTCAGCCAGGTCACTCACTGAAGAAGGAACCAATTAGTTGTTCCAAAACGCGTCCCGCCTCTATGACACACTTCCTGTCCTCTTCCTGTTTGTGTTCCATGCTGGTTTTTGTCTTGCTTCCTCTGACATCATCCCCAGGCTCCAGCACTATTGTGTCCCCTGAACACTCACAGCACAAGTTGGCTGTTATCTCGTGGACTTCCCTGGAAGCTTTACCATCCCAGACTGGGACTGCCCTACCACTGGAACATCTTCTGGACACATTTACCTGCTACATGCCTATTTCATCCACTATCTTCATCTTGTAAGTGTGTTTAACCCCTTTAGGGGATATTAAAAGTTTTATACTTCTGCCCTTAGAGGCACCTTGTTTGTTTTTCTCATGCAGCCCCAGACCATGACACTCCCACCACCATGCTTGACTGTAGTCTTTGTACTCCTCACCTGGTTGCCGCCACACACGCCTGACACCATCTGAAACCAAATAAGTTTATCTTGGTCTCATCAGACCACAGGCCATGGTTCCAGTAATCCATGTCCTCAGTCTCCTTGTCTTCTGAAAACTGTTTGTGGGCTTTCTTGTGCAACATCTTTAGAAGAGGCTTCCTTCTGGGATGACAGCAATGCAGACCAATTTGATGCAGAGTGCGGCGTATGGTCTGAGCACTGACAGGCTGGCCCCCCTACCCTTCAACATCTGCAGCAATGCTGACAGCACTCATACGTGTATTTCCCAAAGACAATCTCTGAATATGACGCTGAGCACGTGCACTCAGCTTCTTTGGTATGTTTCACTTATTAATTGTTTATTGGGTATGAATGGATAATTAAAGAAACAGCCCTCCGACTTAATTATCACCCACTGCGCTAGGTTGAGAACCTAAAAACTAGCTGCTGCTATAGGAATATAACTGTGAAAAATATTATATATGTACTACACCATCAAACTAAACAGGTGACATGTAATATATAAAAGCAGCGCTTAAAGTAGTGAAAAAATGTGATTCCACTAACTAAATAATGTGACTAATGTGACACATAACATATATCGTATAACAGAAATCACCTGATACAGTGAAAAATTAACATACAAAACGGAAATGTTAAACAAAAGAGCAAACAAAAGTTCAAATCCTGTGATAATCAGTGAAAAGGTGAAGAAGAGTTCATAGATAAATTATTAGTGTCAATCTTCTCAATCTTCCACCACACCGCCTGTGCTCAGTGAATCCTTCACCCTTCCAAAATGCGCACTCACCACAAATAAATGCCCAGCACTCTCGTGCTAAGGCACAAAAGCAAAACTCCAAATCTCTCCAAATAATCAATATCAGTGTCCAATTCAGTGGTAAATTCCAGCGTGTTCACATAAATAAAGAAAAAATAGCACTATAGTGTAATATTGTAAAACCAGTTTTAATCACACCACTAAAAAAATCTTCATAAAATGCACTCACAAACGAAATCTTTCACCAAACATTGAAAAACAAGTGACAGCATAGGTTTCCAAGTATCCAAAACAACAAGCTAGTGGTCACGGCGGACCCTCGATCATTCCCATTGTACTCACAGCACCCTGGACGCTGCTCGATGTAAAGATGGTAATAGAGTTGGTTAGCTAGAAGTATATCGTGCGTCCGTATGGTTTTACACAGGATCAAAGATAAATGACCACGCTCCCGACATGTTTCGTCATACCGACTTAGTCACATTATTTAGTTAGTGGAATCACATTTTTTCACTACTTTAAGCGCTGCTTTTATTAATTGTTTAGTTTAGTTTATAAAATAGAAGTGAACAAAAAAAATCAGCAGGAAAATAATAATTAAATAGATAAGGAGAATAAGGAGTTAATTAGGGCAGATTCGTGTAAATTAAGGATTAATAAAGGGTTAAACAGAGGAACAAAACAACAACAGTTTGCTGTAAAGTAGAACTATAGGCAAAACATTTTATTTGTATTGTAGATAGAGCAAGGGAGAGTTATACCCCTCCCAGATTTTTGTTTCGCCATCTGTGTCCCATTGCAGAGATTTCTCACCACTTCCTGTCCCATAGCCAAACAGGAAGTGAGCAGAAATCCCTTCAATTTAAGGGAATTCCTTGGGGAACCCCAGATCACCAGTACTAGTGTCCTCAGTGGAAGATTTCCCCTTTATTTACTTTTCTGGGGACAACCCAAAACTTGGGATTTTTTCTTTTACTTTCACTTTCAATGATAATGGTAAACAGGACAAATTAAGAGGGGGATCTCCCTAATAGAGGCACATACAGCAGTAAAAACTGAATAAACGGAAAGATACAAAGCAAAACAATGTTTCTTTTTATACTTCTATTTAGGCTTCATGAACACGGGACTCTACTGAACAATTTAACTTGACACATAGTAACCAATGTTTGAAACGTCTGTTTTGCCACGTTTAGCGGCATTTTGCTGCATTTGCATTTAGATTTTTTTTTTTAAATAGCCAAACATGATAAATGCCTGTAAACAAAGCGTTGTTAAATGCGAGTTATCACGTTTAGAAGCGTTTGGTGCTTGAAATGCCTCTAAACTCAGCATCTGAACCCATTTTTTTGCTTTCCTTTCCAAAAAAAGCCTCTAGACCAGTGGTTCTCAACCTTCTCGTGCCGTGACCCCTTGATAAAATTTCCCAAGTTGTGGGGACCCCCAACTGTAAAATTATTTTGATAGCTTGGGTTGTCAGCACCCAAGGCAAGACAAGTAATTTGCGCCCCCAACCCACAGACAGTCTTTAGCGCTCCCTGAGTCCCTTCCACTCTTACAGTAATAAAACCCCTTATAGTACATTTTAGGATGTAGCACTTTTTCTCTTTGTTCTCCTTTCTTTCCCTTTTATCTCTATCCTCATTTCTTGTTTTTTTCCCCATCCCTCCCTCTAACTGTCTTTCTTGCTCTCTCTTTTTTTCCCTTTCTCTCCCTGTTCCTCCCCCTCTTATCTCCCTTCCTGGGAGAACAGCGCGGGCTTCAGGAACAGCCCAGGATTTGGTGACCCCTGACAAATCATCATTTGACCCCCGAGGGGGTCCCGACCCCAGGTTGAGAACCACTGCTCTAGACTCAACTGCCTAGAAACGGCTATAAACGACCCTGTGTACATGTACTAATAAGATAACAGAGGAGAGTTCAGGAGTAGCTGAAAGAATTGCCCAACTGCTCCCAGCAGCAGTGTACACGAGGCCTTAGAAGCTGAGCAATGTTGTTGATAAACATTGCCCGCCAGTTTTTTTTTTTTTTGACAACTCCAATTGCCGGGACTTTGTTTGATTCAGCTGTCAACAGGGAAACCCCCCTGACAGCTGACTGAGTCATTGGTTGTTAACCGTTTAAGGACCCATTCACACCGATATACATCGGCAGAATGGCACGGCTGGGCACATCCATGTACAGGTACGTGGCCCTTTAAGCCCAGCCGTGGGGTGGGGTGGCGCGCGCATGCGACCTGGTCCGAAGCTCCGCGACCATGCCCACGGACCCACAGACCCGATCGTCGCCGGTGTCCCGCGAAAGGTCCTCCGGAGCTGAAGAACAGGGAGAGCTGTGTATAAACACAGCTTCTCAGTTCTTCACAGTGGCATTTTCATTGATCGTGTGTTCCCTGTTAAAGGGAAACACAATAAATGATGTCACACGTGAAGCCCCGCCCCCCTACAGTTAGAAACACAAATTAGGTCACACCTAACCCCTTAAGCGCCCCCTTGTGGTTAACTCCCATACTGCAATTGTAATTCTCACAGTAATCAGTGCATTTTTATAGCATTTTTTGCTGTGAAAATGACAATGGTCAAAATTGTCCGATGTGTCCGCCATAATGTCGCAGTCATGAAAAAAATCACTGATCGCCGTCATTAGTAGTAAAAAAAAAATATTAAAAATGCAACAAAAATATCTCCTATTTTGTGTACGCTATACATTTTGTGCAAACCAATCGATAAACGCTTATTGCAATTTTTTTTACCAAAAATAGGTTGAAGAATACGTATTGGCCGAAACTGAGAAAAAAACAACAACATTTTTTATATCTTTTTTGGGGGTATTTATTATAGCAAAAAGTAAAAAATATAGATTTTTTTTTCTAAATTGTCACTTTATTTTTGTTTATAGCGCAAAAAATAAAAACCGCAGAGGTGATCAAATAGCACCAAAATAAAGCTTTATTTGTGGGAAAAAAAGGATGCCAATTTTGTTTGGGAGTCACGTCGCACGACTGCGCAATTGTCAGTTAAAGCGACGCAGTGCTGAATCTCAAAAACTGGCCTGATCATTTACCTGTCTAAAGGCCTGAGTCTTAAGTGATTTAGGATACGGCGACCCCCGCTCCTTAACAACTGTTAATTGCCATCTTTTTCTTGTTTACATTTCAGCTGTCAGTGAGGGAATCCCACTGGCAGCTAAAGGAACCGAGCCTGAAAGTAATGGTTTCAGGTATCGGAGCATAGTCCTGATATGTACCTGCTGTATCATGTACTTATATGGGAAAGTCTCCTGTTCTCTTTGTATCGCTTCCTTTGCATGAAATCCCTGGTGTTCCTGCCAGTCCTGTTTTTCTGTTAAAAACTGACCACATTAGGCATACAAGCAGAGTGTTGTTAGTTACCTAGCTGTGCTGGAAACTCAGCCTGCTCTCCTCCAATGATCAGGCTTGTGCTGACATGCCCCTCCTACAACCAAGACCAATGTACTGCTGCTTCGCCTCCCCTAGCTCTTATGCAACTGAGAACAGAGGGAATGTGATAATTTATGAAAAAGGGAAAAAAACGTAGGTATTTATAGTGTTTTATTTTTTTTATATATATATATATATATATATATACACAAACGCCCCTCGTCATCCTCAAAGTCCCTGCACTGGTCTTGATGCCAGGACCTTATTGCTGAGACCTGTCTGCAGAATAATAAATAACTGCCTACCTACCCCCCTCTCACACCATTCTGATGCGTGAATGTGTGGGCGGGCACTTTGCGTCAACGTCACGCCCTTTCCATGGAGCTTGTCTCCTTGCGGCGTCTATGACAGCTATGAGAAATGTGGGTAGTTATTGGTGCCAAACCACCGGGCGGATCTTCCGCTTTGGGGTGGGTGCCTCTCCTCCCCATTTCTTTGCGTGCGTGACGTAGGCGGGGTGACACACAATTTACACCAATTCCTTCCCCCTTTATTTTTTCCTTTCAAACACTAATTGTCCAGGAATCTGCACTGTACTTTCTTCTCACCTGCGGTCATTATCTTGACCCAAGTCTATATTTTACTTCCTGCCTGATGCCTTCCTGCCTGATGCCATTGCACTTCACAGCATACAGGCATCATTATTGACTCTACGGGTAACCTTTTTTTCCCCTCATTTTCCACATTCGTTTTTCTCACACACTCATCTTTACACTATTTCCTTCTCCTTTTATGCACCTTTTCCCCTCTTCCCTTTTTCTCTCTCTCTTTCTCTTTTTTCTTTATTTTCCTTTCAAACACTAATTGTCCAGTAATTTGCACTTCACTCTCTTTTCACCTGCAGTCATTATCTTAACCTAAGTCCATATATTATTTGCTACCAGATGCCTGTCCATCCTGGGTGTGCGCCTCTGTGTGTGGGGGAGCCGTCTGCCATTCAGCGCCCTGCCTCAGTCCCTGGCAGGATCTACGCCTATTGGGGTCTGTTTGGGCTCAACTTCCATGCCAGCTACATGGGAATACCCCGGTAAGTACCAACTGGGACTTTGATTACTCACAGTCCCCAGAATGTCAGATGCCCTGAACCAGCCTAAATTGTGCTTTTGTCTTTACAGAAACACAATGCATCTTTGCTCCTGATGAGCGACTTAAAGTCGCGAAACGCGTAAAGCTAACAACGTCATGCTCCAACTATACCCCATATTGCATTTTATGTCTGTATATCCCGATTTTTGTTCTGAACTGCTTTAAGCTTTCCATAAAAGTCTATGTATTTTAACCTTATCATTTTTGTCTTTTTGTTGACTTTGAATCTATCAATATAAGTATTGAATACTGTATAATTATGATCTTCTTCAATAATGTAATATAGTTATGTACGATACATTATATGAATGTATTAAATGATCATAATCTACCTCAGTCATCCTTTACCATTTCAAGATTTTCACACACACACTTTATTTAAAGTCCCGCTCTCCTTCGTCTTCCTTTAAACAAATAAAGGGGACAATGCACATAGAATATAACGGGCTGTACACTGTTTGAAGTTAAGCCGGCTCAGCGGGGACCAGTTGAATTTTGATCACTGTGGGACAACCCCCGCAATTGGCATCTGGCAAAGGGAGCTGGTTGAAAAATTTCCCCCGAACAATGGTTGCAGCCAGTCAGCTGATCAGTGTGTTCCTAAGTGCCAACTGTGACAGTACTCTTGAGAAATGGATTCTTTCATTAGACATGTGCAATTCGTTTTGTTTAGCCAAATTTGTTAATTCGGAAATATTCAAATTAACGAAGACCTATTTAACACATTTTTCTGAGTATTCGTAAATTAGAATATTCGTAAATTCGAAAATTTGGAAATTCGAAAATACAAAAGACCCGGAAATTTGAAAATCTGAAATAACAACTAACTAATAATAACTTAACTATTACTAACCATTACATTATAGGTATTGAAAGTTCCTTTCAAATTTGGCTGTTAGTGAATGTAACAAATACGAATTTAAGAAAGAAAATCAGAAAATTTGAAAGAATAACTAACTAATAATAACTTAAAGGGGTTGTAAAGGAAACATTTTTTTTTCCTAAATAGCTTCCTTTACCTCAGTGCAGTCCTCCTTCACTTACCTAATCCTTCCATTTTGCTTTTAAATGTCCTTATTTCTTCTGAGAAAATCTCATTTCCTGTTCTTCTGTCTGTAACTCACCACCATAATGCGAGGCTGGTGTGGAGAAAGCCTCTTGAGGGGGGGAGGGGGCGAGCAGGAGGGTCAGGACGCTATCTATGTTGCAGAGAAAGAATCTGTGTGTTAGTCGGCGTCCTGACACTCCTGCTTGCCCCCTCAAGAGGCTTTCTCTACACCAGGGAGAAAGTGTTGCATTACTGTGTGTAGTTACAGACAGAAGAACAGGAAGTGAGGATTTCTCAGAAGAAATAATGACATTTAAAAGCAAAATGGAAGGATGAGGTAAGTGAAGGAGGACTGCACTAAGATAAAGGAAGCTATTTAGGGGAAAAAAATTCCTTTACAACCCCGTTAACAATTAAATTATAGGTATTGGAATTTCCTTTCGAATTTGGCTGTTAGTGAATGTAACAAATACGAATTTATCCAAAGTTACAAATTATCTAAAATAACATATGCCGTATCTAAATTATTTGGAATGTAACAAATGATAATAATAAATAACAATAATAATAATAATAAAAACTGTTATTAATATTATTTATTATTAATTTGTTCCGTTTTTTAGGTGTGGCATTCATTATTTTGTATAATTCGTACCTTTGTATATATTCGTATTCGTTACATTCACTAGCAGCCAAATTTGAAAGGAAATTCCAATACCTATAATTTAATTGTTAAGTTATTATTAGTTAGTTAGTTATTCTTTCAAATTTTCAGATTTTCTTTCTTATTTTCGAATTTACAAATTTTCATGTTTCCACATTTTTGAATTATCAAATTAACGAATATTTGAATTTACAAACTTACGAATTGCAATCATAATGAATAACTAGAAAAAAAAAAATATATTTTTCGACAGAGGATGGAGGAATCTGGATGGAGGAATCTGTCATGGTCGTGTTTGGCCAACTTAACTATATCAAATTCTGCCAAATATAATCTTGAGTTGGTCCTAGGTTGATGGACACAGCCCCTTGTCACTCATCCTGAGAACCTCTGCTTGTCTCTCCTTTAGCTGTACTTGGAAATGGCGATCATGCCTTCGGTAATTGGATTTAGCACCGGTTAATCTTCAGTTACATTCTTACACCTCCATTTCCTTAGCTCTCAGTGTGAAGGTATTTTGACTTTGCAGCTCTTAATTGTACGTTAGGCTTCTGCTCCGCTGGGAGTCCATACCCAGCCCGGGTCGTGCCCGTAAGGTGTATTTGTGTTCCAGCTGGAATTACATCCAATAGATTCAATTTATTATGGGAAGGGAGCAAAAACAGTGTACATTCCTTCAGTTTAATCCAAACACGATGGAGGTGCTGCCACAAAAGGATATTTGTACCGCTGAGCACAAGAAGAACTGTCATCAATTTTTGTTTAAAAAGAAATATATTTTTTTGAACCTTCCATTTAAAGGGAAACGATACAAGTTTTAGATACACAGGTCCATGTGATCAGTTTAGCGTGAATCATTTATTTAAGTGATCATGTTTAAAACCCTTGTCTCTCTGAACAGCTTGTAATTATATATATATATATATATATATATATATATATATATATATATATATATATATATATATATATATATATATACAGGGGAAGACATGAAATGCCTTGAAAAAGTATTCATACCCCTTGAAATTTTCCACATTTTGTCATGTTACAACAAGAAACGTAAATGTATTTTATTGGGATTTTATGTGATAGACCAACACAAAGTACAAATATATAACGGGTCCATATAGTGAACTTGGTGTTGAGTTATTCACTTTACAGTCAAAACAGAGGACAAGGGGACACTCATTACATCTTAAAGAAGGGCGAATATTCTCTGATCTGACTCTGACTCTGATGCGCCCTTCTTTTGCATCAGAGCCAATCAGAATAACTCGAATATTCGGCAAAAGGAATATTGCGCGATTATCTTCTCCGCCCTTCTTTTGCATCAGAGCCAATCAGAATAACTCGAATATTCGGCAAAAGGAATATCGCGCAATATTCCTTTTGCCGAATATTCGAGTTATTCTGATTGGCTCTGATGCAAAAGAAGGGCGGAGAAGATAATCGCGCAATATTCCGTTTGTCGAATATTCGAGTTATTCTGATTGGCTCTGATGCAAAAGAAGGGCCGAGTAGCTGATGCGATTCTTTTATGTTGCCGAAAATTAGCAATGCGAATTTTCGGCAACATAAAAGAATCGCATCAGCTACTCGGCCCAGTGTCTCTCTCTAATCATACCAGCAATGCTTTTAGACGTCGATGGAGATCACTAGGATGTGATCTGTTTTAAAAATAAATTAGAAAAAATACGAATATTCGCCATAGCGAATATTTGCCGCAATATTCGAGTTATTCGCGAATACTCGAATATGCAATATTCGTAGCGAATATTCGCGAGCAATACTAGTGAAAATGTGGAATAGATTCCCTCCAGAGGTGGATCTGGCCAGCTCAGTAGATTGCCTTAAGAAAGTCCTGGATACTTTCCTAAATGTACATAATATAACTGAGTACTAAGATTTGCAGGTAAAGTTGATCCAGGGAAAATCTGATTGCCTCTCGGGTGATCAGGAAGGAATTTTTTCCCCTGCTGTAGCAAATAGGATCATGCTCTGCTGTTTTTTTTTGCCTTCCTCTGGATCAACTGTGGGTATGAAGTTAGGTGTATTGGCGAGCATTTGTATTCACCCCCTTTACCCTGATACCCTTAACTAAAATCTTGTGGAACCAATTGCCTTCAGAAGTCACCGAATTAGTAAATAATGTCCACCTGTGTGTAATTTAATCTCAGTATAAATACAGCTGTTCCGTGAAGCCCTCAGAGATTTGTTAGAGAACCTTAGTGTAACGCCATTGCCGTTACTATAGGTAGACCAAGCGCAGCTGTATCTTTTCCCAAACAGCTGCGCTCCATTCTGTCAGTCGACTGCGTCACTTCCGGTGCGCGGACGTCTGCGTTCCACGCTGGAACGCGGAAGTGCGTCCCGGCGTGCTCTGCCTCCTTCCCTTCCTACCCGGCTATTTAAACCCCCAGGTTTGGCGGCAGGGTGTTCGGTTATTCCTGTTGGACCCCTGCTGCCACCTAGGACCCCTTAACCCCTGCAAGGTACCTCACCTCTCCGGACTCTCTACCTCAGTGGACCCCAGCCATGCCTAAGCCTCAGTCCTAGTTCTATGGGACTCATCAGCTATCCTCCTGTCTCCCACCGAGTAGACACTGAACCAGCAAACTCCACCTGCACCAATGACAACGGTACACTTGCAGTAACATCAAGTTGGAAGGATCCATCCGCAGTATCAGCCAAACCGCAAGTACCTTATAAGACTTATAACAAACGTACTGATTATAGTGATTACTGTGCTTAAGAAGGACTGTGAGTACTTCCACAATTTCCACATAGCAACACCTGGACACCTGTCAAATACATTGCCTGTCTGCGATTGACCATTGATAGTGGGGTTAACCCTTAGTCAAAGCGCTCACAGTTTAATCCAGCATCAATACCTTGTCAAGCAGCCCAGCCACTTAAGTTTTGAAGAGACTTTCCTTTTACTTTACTTGTGCACTAAGCTTATGAGTTAATAAGCTATGTCTAACTATGTTTTGTTCTCACTGAAGGTTGTGATGATCTAACCCCAACTCTTAGTATATCTTGAGAGTGGTTTGGTGGTTGTGACCTGAGAAGCCTCCAGAGCTGGGATCCAAACCTATAAACTAAAATCCAAGATATCTGCAGAGGCTTTACACTTAGTGAACAAATTGCATCATGAAGGCCAAGGAACACACCAGACAGGAACACTCCTGCCCTGCTGCTCAGTTATCCTGCATAGCGACTGTTCCCCCTCTGTCACTGCTAATCTATTTATGGACTTGTGTAGGATCTGTGCTTGATTAGCTGCAGTGGAGGGAAGGGGATACACTCATATATATATATATATATATATATATATATACAGTATATATATATATATATATATATATATATATATATATATATATATATATATATATATATATATATATATATATATAGTATTGCACAAAAGTGAGTAAACCCCTCACATTTTTGAAAATATTTTATTCTATCTTTTCATGTGATAACACTGAAGAAATTACACTTTTCTACAATGTAAAGTAGTGAGTGTACAGCTTGTATAACAGTGTAAATTTGCTGTTCCCTACTGTTTCTACATAGAAAATAATATACATTGATTTGGGTTATTTTTAAACAAAAAAATGTAGCAGAATACATTTTGGCCTAAATTTATGAAGAGCAATTTTTAATTAGAAAAATGTTATAATAGAAATTAAGAAAACACTTTTTTTTTTAATTACATATTTTTTTTGCTTATTTATCAAAAAAAAAAAAAAAAAAACACAGCAGTGATTAAATACCACCAAAAGAAATCTCTATTTGTGTGAACAAAATGTTAAAAATTTAGTTTGCATGATCGCGCAATTGTCATTCAAAATGTGACAGCGCCGAAAGCTGCCAATTGGCCTGGGCAGGAAGTGGGTGACCGTGCCCGATATTGAAGTGGTTAATTCCTAAGTGTAAAGTGAGGATTGGCAGGTCTTCTAGAAAAATCCCAAAAGACTACAATTTTGTGTCAAGTATGGAGTCAAGATAAAAGCACGCGGTGCCCCGTATCTTCAGAGCGTAGCCGGCAATCCAACCAACATTCCCCAGATCCTGGATGTTCTCTGGATTGCCATTCCACAAAGAGGTCAGTGGATGGAATGTGATGGGAGGGATGTGTTTGGTATGTGGACGATGGAGGAAAGGTATTCTCTCTGCTTGTCGGCTACAGAGTTATGTCACTGCAACATAAGCATTGAAGATTGCCGGAGACATTACACCGGGGTTGGATGTTTGCAAACAATTCCACATGCTGTATGTTTCATGTCGATGATGTCATGATGTATTATAATATACATTCAGATTCAAAGCTGTCAGCAAAAAACCTCAGATATACTTTTTTAACCACTTGCCTTCCAGAAGATTTATCCCCCTACTGACCAAGCCCTTTTTTGCGATACGGCACTGCGTTACTTTAACTGACAATTGCGCGGTCGTGAGACGCTGTACTCAAATAAAATTGATGTAATTTTTTCCTATAATTAGAGCTTTCTTTTGGTGGTATTTGACCACCATTGTGTTTTTGTTTTTTAACAAAAATAGTTGACGATTACGCCTGTGCAACAGGAGATGCGCGTGCGTAAGTCGAAATGTGCGCATGCGTTTCGATGCACGGCATCCCCAGAACGAGATACGCAAAAAATCTATTTTTTTTGTCCCGCGTAATTTCGTTAGGCTGGCGCATACGTCCGCGCAAAAGTGCGCTAGACAGACCATTGATTTGCTAGTCAAATATGCTAATGAGGGACTTACAGGGATCCACAAAAGAATGTTGGGGCAGCGCAGGCTACGCAGTGTGCGCAACAGCAAAATGTCCTGTCTAAAATTAGACCATATAAAAGCTGGTCTAAAAAGAGAAAAAAAGTCTACTTGTTAGATAAAGCAACACTGTTAGTGAGGAGCTCAGCAGTCACACGTGTTGCACAACAATCTGTATGCCAACATGCCAGGGGCATCGTCACACATAGCTATACTACTGACTTTAGATGAACAAAGAAGGATGAGGGCACAGAGGATGGCACGGAGGATGGCACGGGAGAGGATATACCGCACACGCATAGACCTGTTTGGCATGAGTGATTCTGAGGTGTTTCGCATTTTCAGATTCAGCCCTCATGCCATCCTGGAATTAACCACAACCCTGCAGGAGGACATCACCAGCCCAACACAACGCTCACATGCAGTGCAGCCACTGGTCAAGGTCATGGCAACACTCCATTTCCTTGCCAGTGGCTCTTTTCAGCGTACAAGTGGAGTGGTGGCTGGGATGTCACAATCCTCCATGAGCAGATGTGTGCACCAGGTTGTCCCTGCAAACCTCAGACGCATGGCCAACCAAATCATCAAACCCACCACTGAGGACCTGCGGCTGAAGGCAATGACAGATTTCTACAGAATTGCCAGATTCCCACGCACTGTGGGGGCCATTGATTGCACACATGTGACACTCCAGCCCCCCCAGGAGACAGAGCACATGTACCGCAATCGGAAGCATTGGCATTCCATCAACGTACAGGTGATAGTCGATGCCCAAGGCCTCATATGGCACGTCCGTTCCAAACACCCAGGGTCCAGCCATGACAGCTACATATACAATCAATGCCACATTCAAATGGAATTCGATCAGAACGTGTATGGGGACACCTGGCTGGTTGGTGAGTGACATGGGAGTCAGGCATGACTATCCCCTCCCATGATGCACACATCACAAGGGGCACATGCATGACTAACATCCTCCTGTCTTTTCCCTTACAGGTGACTCTGCATATCCACTGGGACCCCATCTCATGACTCCTATCCGGAACCCCCAAACCCCAGGAGAGGAAAGATACAATCAAGCACATGCCCAAACACGAGCAGTGGTGGAGTGCACCTTTGGCCTCCTAAAGTCACGTTTCCGATGCCTGGATAAGTCTGGGGGTACCCTCTTGTATTCCCCAAACTTTGTGTGCCAGATCATCGGTGCATGTTGCATGCTGCACAACTTCGCAAAAAGAAAGGGCCTGCAGATTGACCTACGTGATGACCTGACCCCTGAACCAGACAATCCCCCCCTAACCGAGGCTACCCCGTCTTCTGAGGGAAGAGCAGCCAGGAGACAGCTCACATTAGGCATCTTTGCACGTTAAACACACACATTAATCATGGCACAATGAGAATGCATGCATGCACACCACTGTGGTCCCTAGCACACACACCCCACATCCACATCAAATTGGATTGGCACCAGTCCACCATGCTGGACTTGTGAGCAGCAACGCCACGCCAAGGCTCCAATTATGTCACTGTACATTCATACACCATTCACACGGACCTGGGGATCACTTCTCCCTGGTCCTGGGGAACCCTTCTCCACCAAAATTGAGGGTGACACCCCTTTTCCGGCAGGAATGTCACCCCCAAAAAAAAATTATTGCCCTTGACGTGAGCCACGCCTGGGGCGCCCCCGGCCACGGCCCTGGCTCCTCAGGGGAGACTCATGGGGGAGGGGGAAAACTGGGGAAGGAGGAGCAGCCCCTGATCTCTGCCCACCTGGTGGCCTGCCCTCCAAGGCCACGGCTATTCTGTCCAGGGCAGCACCAAGTGTTGCCGTGTTGGCCTGGATAGCCTGGGTAAGGGCCCTCACATCCTGCCCAACGCCTGCTGATGTAGTCTGCAGGTCGTTTAGGCAGGTTGTGAAAGCCCGGGAGTGGGAGTCCAGGTTCCCCAGCATATCCTTGATGGAGGACAGGCTCTTCTCCATGCGCACCAATGTCTGGCTGACCTGTCCCAGATGGCGGGTCTGAAGGGCCTGGTCCCTTCTCAGAGTGGCGGGCAGGAGATCGGCCAACCCCCTGGTGTTCTGGGACGAAATCCTGCCTCCAGCTGATGCTTGTGGCCGGGGAGAAGGGGAGGCCCTTGGGAGGGGAGCCATGTTGGGGGAGGAGGGGGGGCTCCCCCTTAGGGAGGGCTGCCTGCTGCCAGCCAGAGGGGAAGAGTCCTCAAAAACCAAACGTCCAGTGCCTGACATGGACTCCTCCTCCTCTTGAACCTCCTCCGCGGACTCTGGCCTTGTTGGGGGGGCCTCATTAGGCTGCTGTCCTGGGGATGGTGTGGTCAGGCCAGATGGCCCTGCACCCTCCTGCACATCTGTGGATGACACAAAACATTCACAGGTTGGAGGATCCACACACTTGCCACATATTCCCTTTCACTCCCTCCCCCACACATGCTACACACCTGATATTAAAAAAAATACTTACCTGGCACCACGGGCTCCGGACTTGAGTCAAAGCCGGGCAGGCCCTCAACTTCATGCCGATGAAAGGTCAGGGCCACCGCACGCTCCTCCGCTGTCAGCCTAATACGGCATGGTGGGCCCCCTCCTGTGCCCCTGGCATGGGCATGCATTCTGGCCAATTTCTGTTTGACCAGACGCCGGAGGTCATTAATTTTTTTGTCAATCCCAAACCGGGTCCGTGTCTCCCCCTCCCCCGCTGAATTGACCTGCTCAGTGATCATGTCCAAAATCTCCCTCCTCCTGGCCGGGGTGGTGTTGGCACTGTCTGGGCCGTGGAGGAAACGCCCATAATCGCTAATGGCCCGGGCAAGAATTCTTTTTTCCCCCACAGTAAAATTGAGCTTTCGCTTTCTCTCTGTCATACTTCCAAAAAAACTCACTCCCAGTCAACAAAAATCACTCACAAAAACAAGCACAACCAATCAAGCAAGAACACACACAAAGAGAAAACTAACACCCAAAAAATCACACAAGCACTCAGCAAGAAACAGTCACAAAAACAAACAGCAAAAAATCAGCAAGAAAACAAACGAACAGAAATATATCAAACAAACAGTCTCTCAAACACTTATCAAAAAACACTTTCAAAGATCTACTAACAAACACTTGATCACACAGAACACTAATCTGACAACTACAAAACACAACGTAACGAACAACAGGACAAAAGCACTTGGTTAAATGGGAAGGGACAAAGGGATGTACTTTTGTAATGCAAGTGCGTTTGTGTCTATTTATGCTGTTTGCGTAGTTCACAACGTTGCCCTAGTCCATTTCCAATTTCACTGATTGCGCCGCTCCCGAGTTGTGAGCATGCGCACAGCTGAGCTGACCATGGTCTCCTTCAAGCGCGCATGCACGAGCCGGCCGGCCCTTCATTTGCATGAGGTCACGGCTCATTTCAATGTAACACGCCCACGTCCTTCCCAATTTGTATTACTCCGCCTTACGCCTCTGAAAAAACGTTACGCATGCGCAATTTTCTGCGCAAAAGCTACGAGAATAGGGTGATTACGCGGCAAAATTGCGCAAGTCTAACGTAAAGGCGGTGCGCTACGCCGGTCCAATAATGCGCAGATGTACGTGAATCTGGGCCAGAGTATTTTTTACTTTGTGCTATAAAACATAAAAATTTAAAAACATCAAATGTCTTAATAAATTTAGGCAAATATGTATTCTGCTACTTGTTTTTGGTTAAAAAAAATTCCAATAAGCGTATATTGATTGGTTTGCGTAAAAGCAATAGCATCTACAAACTATGGGACATTTTCAGTATTTTTATGTTTTTTTTTACTAGTAATTGTGGTGATCAGCGACTTATAGCAGGACTGCAAAGCATTCGAACACTAACTGACACTTTTTGGGAATCGGTGACACTAGACATGTGCAATTAATTTCATTCTGAATTTGTTGAACTTCATTAAAAAAAACGAATTTGTAAAATTTGGAAATATCCGAATTAACGAAAATACATTCAACACATTTTTCAGAAAGTTAGTGAATTCAAAAATGTAAATTCGTACATTAGAAAATTTGAAAATCCAATTTCGAAAATTCAAATACCTGAAAATTTGAAAAGCTGAAATAATAACTTAACTATTACTAACTATTAAGTTAAAGGTATTGAAATCCCCTTTCAAATTTGGCTGTTAAACTCTGTACACACAATCCGAAAATCGGTCGAAAAATGGCGCTTTCGAAACGATCGTACGATAATTGGATCGTTAGTACAGAGCTTCCGAGAGCCGATCAGGACAGTTCATCTGATTTTAATCTATCAGACATGCACGGAATTTTTTTTCGTACGATGCCAGATTGTACAATTTTCGCTTAATCAGTCAGCAGTCTTTTGAAAATGCAATACAAATGCATTACAACACATGACATCACTTCTGATTTTTTCGTGACTTTAGTAAACTCATCAGATTCGACGTGAGATTAGCATACTAAAAAAACCGGACGATCATTCGTCCGATAAACGGATTGTGTGTACCGGGCATTAGTGGACGTAATGAATCCGAATTTATCCAAAGTCACGAATTATCCAAAATAACGAATTCCGTATCTAAGCGAATGGAACATAATGAATTAATAATAATAATAACAACTTGTTATTAGTTTTATTGTTTATAATTAAAGGGGTTGTAAAGGTTTGTTTTTTTATTTTCTAAATAGGTCCCTTTAAGCTAGTGCATTGTTGGTTCACTAACCTTTTCCTTCCATTTCCTTTCTAATGCCGCGTACACACGGTCGTTTTTTGCGATGAAAAAAAACGTTGTTTTTTAAAACGTCATTTAAATTGATCGTGTGTGGGCAAAACGTTGTTTTTTGTCTTCAAAAAAACGGCCCAAAAAAAATTCCAACATGCTTGAATTTTTTGTGTCGTTTTTCAAAACGTTGTTTTTTGTTTCACAAAAGTCACCGTGTGTAGCAAAAACGTTGTTTAAAACGACGTTTTTCCAACCCGCGCATGCCCAGAAGCTAGTTATGAAGAGAGCTTCATTGGAAAAGAGTGGTGAACATAACCTCGCTTTTTGTGAAAAAAACGATGGTGTGTATGCAACATCGTCTTTGAAAAGTGACGTTTTAAAAACGTAGTTTTTTACTTCACAGAAAACGTCGTTTTTTTTTTTCATCACAACAAACGATCGTGTGTACGCGGCTGTAGCCCTGTTGTTGATTTCAGCTCCTTTAAGAGAAAAGATATTGCAGCTGCAGGTGGAGCCGGAGAGCACAGCTTTGTGGGGATTGTAGACACAGCCACTGAGGAATTACAAATGAAAATGGATACTTAGACTACAGTTCCCAGAGTGCTACAGGACAAAGAAGGAAGTGAACTCTGGGGCAAGATGTTGCTGGCCTCAGTCTGGTGTGAGGAGACAGGGAGAACAGACTGCTGTTGCTTGGGTGTGCCGCCTGTTTGTGGAGAGACTGTGCTGACTTGTCACACGTGCCTTCCTGAAGTGACATCTGCTACACAGGGTAAACGGCTGTTTGTTCCTGGCTGGAAGAGGATCCTCTGGGGCTGTGAGTAAGGTGCCACCCTGCTGAGAGGACACTGCGGGCGGCGACTCGGCCCGGACGGACGCCAAATTTGATGACCAGAACCCCTGATGACATCAGACTTCAGCTCCTATATACAGCTCTTCATCGCAGAAGATAATTGCTGACATCCCTGCCGGCTACAGACGGACATCTCCCTCCGTGGATGGGTGAGAGGCCTCCGGCCCGTTGTCATTAACCATACACACAGATTTTCACCGTTCATATTGGGCCCCAACGTTGGCTAGCTGAAGAAACTACCACTGGCCAGTGGGTTAGGTACCCGGGTACATTGGGACTAAGTTTATATATATAAGTTCACAGTTAGAATAACCGCATTTATCGTTCATCACTGTTATGCTGGTGTCTCATATGCAGTCTCTGTGTTATGCTGTGTAGAGATAAATGTTGATGTTGTATATTGCTATTCAGATTATTATATATACAGTAAATAGTTATTTAAACTCTCACAAGGTGTGCTGGTGTGCTGTGGATTCATTGTTTGTGGTGTGTCACAGAGGTAAAACAGAAGACCCGATCATCCAGCGGCTCCTTCGGGGGTGAGCGCTACACGGCATTAATGTTTTTTTCTTTATTTTCTTTTTCTGAATTTCTCACTTCCTGTTCCTCCTCAGTAAGCTGTTCAGTAAGCTGTTCTAAATGACTTTCCACTGCTCGGATGATGGTGGAAAACTTACTGAGGAGAAACAGGAAGTGAGAAATTCAGACAAAGGGCTTGGAGCACTGGGTACAGAGTCTGAAGTTTTAATACGAGTTCGGCGCTCGTGGATGTTTTATTCTACTTCACTACCTAAATGCGAGTTTTTTTTATCTGTTTTTTATTAAATGTATACATTATATGGAGTCACACTATGGTCTCCTTTTCGCTCTTCCTATTGCTCCTATGATACATTGAGCCTTGCCATTTGGACGTATGAGGATCAGATCACACTCTCACCTGTAAAGCTGACACTCTGAGGGGGATACGCTCGCTGTCCTTTCATTCACGTGAGTGCATTTTCTCAAATCTTTACCTGTTCGAGGTACCCTCACAGTGTCACGCTATATCCATTACATATATCTTATCTTTTCCATGACACACGTTGGCAGCTGAGAGCTGTCCTAGGAGTCAGGAGGAGGTGTTTTATCAGCCCACGCATCCAGCTGCGATCAGTATCTCTGTTAGCTGTTTGGACAAACAGCCACGAGGTGAGCTGCTAGCACACTCAGAGGTTTCATCACTAAATATTTCATTTGTGCATGTTTCATTTTTTGTGGAGGTGTTTCATCTAGACACTGTTCTGTGGAGAAATTACTGGACTGCTAGGTCTGATCCTTATTTATGGACAGGACTTGATCACATGTGTGATTTTTGATAGTTTTACACTTTTTTCCACTTATTTTATGCTAGTTTTGGTGTTTGTATATGTAGTAGCCATTTTACTATATATTTTCACTGTTAAATCTTTAAAGGATTATAGGTGTTTGTTCACTTTCATCCAGGGCCGATCCGCCCTATAGGCTCACTATGCAAGCTGCTTAGGGCCCCGCAAAGCTGTGGAGGGCCCCCCAAATTACTAGAGGCCCCCCCCTGGTGAGAAGTCAGGGAAACTGGCAGTGAAGCATTTCGGCTTGACAGCCGGTTCACTACTGCACATGCGCGAAGCACGCTGTGCTTATTAATTGGCCCGGCGGCAAATGAAGGAGGAGGGTGGCAATCTGAGACACAGCGCCACTGCGCAGAGTCCCGAAAGCAGGAAATTGTAAATGTCAAAAACACTTTCCCCGACTTGTTCATTCCCCTCTTAGTTGGGGTAGATAGTACACTTTGGTGGGGGTGGGTCAGCCACGCCTCATGGCTATTGACCTCTGGGAACCTGTCTTATGACATTTGACCTCTGGGGGAGGTCCCTATTCCAATTCCTGAGTCCTAGCCTTATTCTTTAAGGGAAACCCTGACCCTAACCCCCTAAACCTACGCCACTGCGCAGTCTCCCGAAAGTGGGAAATTGTAAATGTCAAAACAGGCAACTGTTCCCCTCCCCCCTGAAAAGTGCCAAATGTGGCACCGGATGGGGGGAGGAGACAAATAAACAGAAGTTCCACTTTTGTCAATGGTCAGCCAAGCCTCATGACCATTGACCTCTTGGGAACCCGTCTTCTGACATTTGTCCTCTGGGGAGGTCCCTATTTCAATTCCTGAGTCCTAGCCTTATTATTCAAAGATAAACCCTGCCCCTGACCCTATGCCTAACCTTAACCCCTAACCCTAACACCCTAACCCTACCCCTAAACCCAGGGGTAGGGTTAGGGGGACTAAAATTCTGAGAGACAGCGCTGCAGCGAAGTGTCCTAAAAGTGGGGAATTGTAAATGTCAAAACAGGCAACTGTTCTCCCCCTCCCCCCTGAAAGGTGGCAAATGTGGCACCGGAAGGGGGGAGGAGACATATAAACAGAAGTTCCACTTTTGGGTGGAACTCCACTTTAATTTCCCCCAGAAATTCTGCAAAAAGAAAACACTCCATTTTGTCAATGGTCAGCCAAGCCTCATGACCATTGACCTCTGGGAACTTGTCTTATGACATTTGACCTCTGGGGAGGTCCCTATTCCAATTTCTGAGTCCTAGCCTTATTCTTCAAAGGGAAACCCTGACCCTGACCCTAACCCCCTAACCCTATGCCTAACCTTAACCCCTAACCCTAACACCCTAACCCTACCCCTAAACCAAGGGGTAGGGTTAGGGGCACTAAAATTCTGAAAGACAGCGCTGCTGCGCAGTGTCCTGAAAGTGGGGAATTGTAAATGTCAAAACAGGCAACTGTTCTCCCCCTCCCCCTGAAAGGTGCCAAATGTGGCACCGGGGGGGGGGGAGGAGACAAATAAACAGAAGTTCCACTTTTGGGTGGAACTCCACTTTAATTTTCCCCATAAATTCTGCAAAAAGAAAACACTCCATTTTGCTCATCATTAATGAAGACTATACAGCACAGTAGATGTTATTTACTCTACAGGTGAGTTAGATCGCTCCTGGCTCTTTTCAAATTCTGGGCTTTGCATCAGAGGAGAGCTCCATAATTGTACTGATACACTCGGAGCCGCAGCATTCCTGAAATCAACGCCCCATAACCAATTCAATGGAATCGCGTGTTCCGCTATTATTTTCCTGCAGCGTACGACATCTGGCAGTAACAAAACCCTGCAATACAAAATGTATTGCGGGTTTATATCTGAAAGAAAATTTGTGTTAACATGACGGACCTGACTGAACCAAGACAAACAATCTGTGCGCAAACAGCAACCGAATGTATGAGTGCGTTGAAGAGGAACCGAAAACAAGAAAATATTATGACCAAGAACCTTAACCTCATCCCGGCACGTAAAGGAAAATTGTCGCTGACCAAAAATATTCCTGTATGGTTTCAATCCTCCAGTGGTAACATGGAAATGATAACTCTTTAGGCCGTTTAGCTGAACATAGTGGTAAAACCAAAACATGTGTTGGAGCTGGCAGTGGTACGTCTCTGGAGGTTTATGGGTAAATCTTTGTTGAAACAGGTTTTTTTTAACCCTTTTTGACTAGACCAGATTTAGTAGCAGTTAACTTCACAACAATATAATGTGCATGTAAAGCCTACCATTGGACTTCCTTTACCATTTCTGGTCAATGACGTCTGCCTGGAGCCCTGGTGGCGTGTTAACATGATCACAGCATTGGGGATCTTGCCGGGAGTAAACATTGGCAGGCATCAGGTCATCAAGATCTACGAGGGTTTTCATCATTGGACCCTATGATTGACGTGGACCTAAATAAAATGTAATGTTTTTTGTGTGCGTGTTTTATTGTAATTAAAGTTTTTTCCCCGAAATGTTGGGTTTTATTTTTATTTTTGACTCTTTGTGAGAATTGGTAGGGAGTACAAATGTATTTATTCAGCAGGGGCAGATATCTGGGTGTTCATTATTATGAAGGGGTCTTTCAGGCCTTGTACACACGACGGGAAATATCCGCTGTAAACGGTCCCCGGACCGTTTACAGCGTATATTTGCGCCGGGATGTTTTGATCCGATGGCTGTACACACCATCGGATCAAATTTCCCGCCGGCGGACAGCGCGGTGACGCGGCGGTGACGTTGACGCCGCCACGTGACCGCCACGTCACCGCACCAGGAAGTAAACACTTCCGCGCGCATGCGTCGGATCCATTCACAGGATACGACGCATGTGCGGCAAGATATGTCCGCTGGTTTGCCGTACTAACCAGCGGACATATCTGACGGCCAGCTATCCGGCGGAATTATTTCAAAGCATGCTTTGAAATTTTTCCGCCGGATGAATCCGGCAAAAAGCGTCCGTTTGCCCCTACAGACGAGGGGATTTTTCGGCTGAAATGGTCCGTCGGACCATGTTCAGCGGAAATATCCCCTCGTGTGTACAAGGCCTCAGATTCCACAATACAGTAAGTCCCCCCATATTACCCCCACATCTTTCATGGGGCATCAGATGTGGCCAAAATGCTCTTGTCTGGCCACCCAACATTGAGAAATGGGTACCTTCCAAGGGAGAGTGGCTTTTAATGCTCCCCTCTTGTGCAAGGTAATCTTTAAAGTGATTGTAAACCCCATTCATGAAATCTAACTTGGACACACAGTGCCTTGAAAAAGTATTCATACCCCTTAAATTGTTCCACATTTTGTCATGTTACAATCAAAAACGTAAATGTATTTTATTGGGATTTTATGTTATAGACCAGTGGTCTCCAAACTGTGGCCCTTTGCTTGCCTTTATCTGGCCCTTGGGGCACTGTTCCTTTCACTGATACAAGACACCATTCCTCCCACTGACACCAATTATGGGGCATCATTCTTCCCACAGACACCAATGATGGGGTACAATTCTTCCCACATACACCAATGATGGGGTACAATTCTTCCCACATACACCAATGATGGGGTACAATTCTTCCCACAGACACCAATGATGTGGTACAATTCTTCCCACATACACCAATGATGGGGTACAATTCTTCCCACAGACACCAAAGATGGGGTACAATTCTTCCCACATACACCAATGATGGGGTACAATTCTTCCCACAGACACCAATGATGGGGTACAATTTTTCCTACTGATATGCATAATGAGGCACTATTCTTCCTACTGACATCAACAATGGGGTACTATTTCTTCCACTACCAAGGATTGGGTACAATTTCTCTAACTGAAACCAATGATTGGGTACTATTCCTCCCACTGACACCAACATCCGGCCCCCATGAAGTCTAAAGGACTGTAAACTGGCCCTTTGTTTAAAAAGTTTGGACACCTCTGTTATAGACAGCTGAAGAAGAGTATCCCCACAACATGATGCGGCCACCACCATGTTTTACAACGGGGATGGTGTGTTCAGGATGATATGCAGTGTTAGTTTTCCAGTTTTCAAGCTCTGTCAGATTGAATAAAGAGATCACATACAAATCCCAATAAAATCTATTTGCGTTTTTGATTGTAACATGACAAAATGTGGAACATTTCAAGGGGTATGAATACTTTTTCAAAGCACTGTATCTGTAGTTACTTATCTCTCTCCAAAGCCCTCAGTCCCATGTTATTCTGCTGCTATGTTCCTCTGTTAACAGCATGATAACTTCTGATAAAGCTCCGACACAGGAGATAAAGGAAATTTGTGTCAGGGAGGTAACTTAGAGATAGGTAAAAATCCATCGGATTAGATTCCATCAGATATTCAATTGTGTGTACGAGGCTTAAGATATACTTTTTTGCTATTTTTTGATAGAAAATTACATAGAACCCCAAACACCAATAATGTTTTTTTAGCAGAGACCCTAGAGAATACAATGGCTGTAATTGCAACTTTTTATTTTGCACGTTATTTGCACAGCAATTTTTCAAACACGTTTTAAAAAGCTTAAAAAATAAATAAAAAATAAATAAATAAAGTTAGCCCAATTTTTACGTAATTTAAGTTATGCTGAGTAAATAGACACCTAACATGTCATGCTTAAAAATTTCACACACTTGTGGAATGGCGCCAAACTTTGGTACTTAAAAATCTTCATAGGCGACGCTTTCAATTGTTTTACTGGTTACATGTTTTGAGTTACAGAGGAGGTCTAGGGCTAGAATTATTGCTTTCACTCTAACGTTTGCGGCGACACCTCACATGTGTGGTCTGAACACCATTTTCATATGTGGGCGGGTCTTACATATGCTTTCGCGTCTGCATGCAAGCACAAGGGGACAGGGGCACTTTAAAAAATATATATATATTATTGTTAATTTAATAAATTTTTTAAAATGTTGACACTTTAAAAAAAATAATAATAATTTGGATCACTTTTATTCCTATTACAAGGAATGTAAACATCCCTTGTACTAGGAATATGGCATGACAGGACCTCTTTACAGTTAGATATGGGGTCAATAACACCCCACACCTCACCTCTAGGCTGGGAAAAGTAAAACAATTTTTAAAAGATCACCGCTTCGTAGCAGAAGCGGCGCCATTTTTTTAAATGCCGAGGCCAGGCGTGACGTCATAACATCGTGCCCGGCCTCCAACGATCATAGAGACTTCGGCGACCATCTGGTCCGCCAGAAATCTCTATGTTCACCATCTGGGACCGGCGGATCTTCTTACGACTCGCACAGGTGACCAATCGCACAGGTGAGTCGGTAGATGCAGCAGAGGATGGCGGAAGGGGGGGCGTCCCCTTTCGCCGCCCTTGGAAAGATCAATCGGCGGAATAGACGCTTTAAGTACATACTGTAAAGTTCAGGGGTGCTTTGCATGCAGCGTGCAGAATTCAGGGGTGCGTTACATAGTGCAGAGTTTAGTCTTCCTTCACAGCAGCATACCTCTGCTTCCCTCATCCACATCTCTCTTTCAACCCTCTTTGTCTCTATTATCTCCCCAAAAAAATGTAGGTGGCTCCGCCTCTCTCACTTGCAGAGAGATCATCCAATGGCTTTGTCGGCATCCGCGCTGCACCCTGGGAACATGCATTTCCCTATCCTGCACTCAATGAGTGCCTCTCGAGAGGTCAGATCTGTTGGAGCCAAGCTGGACTTCTGTGTTTACAAGTGATAGTGGTGAGAAGGGAGCAGAGGGCCTGAGCCAGAGGTGGTGGGCTGGTGGCGCTGAGTTCCACCACATTCCAGATGAAAAAAGCCCTGGTTCTCTGTATTTTTTAAATTATTTAACACTTCTTATTTCATCTTAGAAATTATCCTCCTGATGAAGCGGTAACACTCTGTGAAACATGTAGAGGACTATATGTCCTGTGTGGACCTACTATACCCTCTGTCTCCATTTGTTGGAGTACATTAAAGTGGTTATAAACCCTTACAGACTTTTTACTACAGATAAGCCTATAAGGTTCACATGTAGCTACCCTGTATATCTCCTAAACCTGGTTTAGGAGCTATTCCCTGTATCAGCATGTGCCAACATCATCGGCACATGCGTACTAAAGCAATGGCTCGTTCGTGTCGTTGCTTCAGTTAGTGTGCTGTTACCGGCGGAGTGACGTCATTGCGGCTCCGGCCAATCACAGCGCCGGAGCTTGCGATACCCGGAAGTATCTCCAGGAGCCATGTCGCCAGCCAGAGCTCTGGATGGGGACCTCTACTGGGGCTTTGATCTAAGGTGAGTATTTCATAATCAGCTAGTATCCTATGCATACTAGCTGATTATGCATTTGTCTTGCAGGTTTTATTTTTTGTGAGTTTACAACCACTTTAAGTATCAGTAAAACGCTTGTATAGACATCCTTGAATTTTTATATTGTTTCATATGCAAATGATGTTCTCATTTATGTCTAGATATCCTGTTTTTTATCTATGTGTATAATTAAACTATAACTTGTACTTAAATGTGTACTTTGTCCCACTGAGATAGTCCATTTTTTTGCTCTTCTGAGACTAGTTTTGGGAACTTGCTCCATCCCCAATTTTTCATATGTTCATAATATTTATCAATTGACCAACATTTGTAGGTGGTCAGCAATAAAAACCACTGTGTCACATTTTTACTGTCCCAATGCGACCCTCTCCCTCCTTTTAAGCTGTGCAACCGCTTTGCACGGAACAGGCAAGTATAACATGCTTGTTGTTTTAAAAAAATAAGCCTTGGAATCACTTTAAATGAGAGTTTAGTAATTGGCTTAATGCTTATTACCCCACGCCACCCAATTACATTCAGACTTTCACTTCTCAAAAGTCACTTTCCAGTGCAGGTAGGGATCTGATTCACAGCCAGACAATATAAGAAAAACACCAATAAATAAAGACCGCAGAGAGATTATAAAAACATACCGGCAATGTTTCAGCCTTGGAATGTGTGATGATACGGCTCAGTTTCCTGTTCATGGCAGCCTGACAACAATATCCTAATAATGAAACACATATCTCTGACAAGGATTTATTACATAACATTACTGACTAGAAAAACGGCACAGGTGTTATTACAATACATCACTCACATAACAGATTAGGAGGAAGATAGATAGATAGATAGACAGACAGACAGACAGACAGACAGACAGATAGATAGATAGATAGATAGATAGATAGATAGATAGATAGATAGATAGATAGATAGATAGATAGATAGATAGATAGATAGATAGATAGATAGATAGATAGATAGATAGATAGATAAAATGGTCAACAGATGGTTAGATAGATAGACAGACAAAGATAGATAGATAGATAGATAGATAGATAGATAGATAGATAGATAGATAGATAGATAGATAGATAGATAGATAGAATAAAATGGTCAACAGATGGTTAGATAGATAGACAGACAAAGATAGATAGGTAGTTACTGTATATTGATAGATGGAGAACGATACATAGATATTGAATTAGATAAATAGATAGAATAAAATGGTCAACATATGGTTAAATAGATAGACAGAGAAAGATAGATAGATAGATAGATAGATAGATAGATAGATAGATAGATAGATAGATATATAGATAGATAGATAGACAAAGATAGATAGGTAGTTACTGTATACTGAGAGATGGAGAAATAGCTACAGAACGATACATAGATATTGAATTAGATAGATAGATAAAATACAATTGTCAAGAGATAGCTAGATAGATAGACAGACAAAGATAGATAGGTAGTTACTGTATATTGATAGATGGAGAGATTAGATAGATAGATAGATAGATAGATAGATAGATAGATAGATAGATAGATAGATAGATAGATAGATAGATAGATATATAGATAGAAGAACATTGGCAAGAGATAGCTAGATAGATAGACAGACAAATATAGATAGGTAGTTCCTGTATATTCATAGATGGAGAGATAGAGAGAGAACAATAGATATTGAATTAGATAGATTGATAGGAAAAATTGGTCAGTAAGAAAATGGATAGATAGATAGATAGATAGATAGATAGATAGATAGATAGATAGATAGATAGATAGACATAAAAAAATCCAAGGATCTGCAATCTATTTAAACATTTACCACCAACGCGCCACAGAAAATAAAGTGCAAAATGTGTGATACTAAATACTCTCACATTCCACTCACATAATTCCACATATAAAAAGATTGCTATCCCTGGACGAAGTCGTGATGATGAAACGCGTTGGTATGTGGTTGTATGGCAACTGGAAGTGAAGTGTAGTGCGAAGAACAAGAAGTGAAGTCCCAACTAGTGTTGGTCAGTCGGGTAAGATAATACCAACCATTGGGCGTTGTGACCGTGGAATGTGAGATGACATGCTTTTTATTTGTGGAATTATGTAAGTGAAATGTTTGAAGATTTTTTGCCAATAAATGAATGTAAAATGTATTACACTATCGGAGCTCTCCCCTTTCTTTTTATACATGAGTGGTTTGATTCCTCATTTATGAGCTGGAGATTGCTGCAGATAATACTTAAAATAGTTGTTAAGCCACTCAATGACATTCCTTAATTCCTACAATCCCCTCTGCTATATTAAATAATGCCCCCAGTGTATGTTTTTTTTTTTTTAATCCCGATGTGTACCTTATTTTACAGCGCAGATTGGTGCTCACGTGACGGGCCGCCACTCTCCTCTTTCAATCTGACAGCAAAGTGGGTGGGGCTGAGAAACCTCCACTGATGTCAGCCAGGAAGAGGAGAGGACGAGAGAGGCGGCCGGTCATGTAAGCGCCAAGCGGTACTATAAAATGAGGTACACAGCGTTATTTAAAAAAAAAAACACATACACTTGGGACATTTTTTACATATAGCAGAGCTGATTGTAGGAATGTCAAGGACAGGGAGCTACTAACCACGAGGTCAGGGCTAAGCAACCATGATATACCGTGGTCAGTTTACACTTACAGGGAGGGGGCAGAACCAGGCAAGGTCAGCCAGGTATTTTAGGTGATACAAGGGGAAACATGCTTTAAGGGAACAGGATCCTTTTTTTTTTTAGGGTTACAACCACTTTTACCCTGTGGGGTAAACTGCTTATTTGCCAAACATGAGAATGTGAGGCAAATTCATCTGGTGAGTCTAAATCTAATGGGGAAGGTGGCATGTTCTCGTGTGCTGCGGTGTGAATATCTAATAACGTCACATCATTGGAATATTATGGAATGCATTTTCTGAACGCTAAGTGCCGTTTCATACAGGGGTCAGCGGACTTAGATAGATAGATAGATAGATAGATAGATAGATAGATAGATAGATAGATAGATAGATAGATAGATAGATAGATAGATAGATAGACAAATACATACAATGATGATATTATACAGAAACCAATGAGTGGAATTATTCTACATTAGTTGGTTCCTCTTCCAGTATTGGGTTGGATTATTCCATCATGTTAAACGCTCAGTCTATCATGTTTAAGACCATGTTACAGATAACATTCTCCTATTCCCTTTATGTCACATTGTTACAAATGTTACATTTCTCCCCAAACACCTGTTAGAGCCATCAGAGGAGTGTGCGTCGTTAGCGAAACATTTTATTGTACAGGTATTTCCTCCTGTGGTTGTAATGGTAATCCATTCAGTCGTCACCGCCGCGGCATCTGTTGTTTTACAGGTTTTGGAGTTTGCTGAAGGGGGACTGCTGTGTTTTCATACTCAGACTCAATCAGAGCGCTCTAACCACGGTTTATTCATCATGGAAAGGTTTCATCACCGCACCGGGCAGACGTCTGGTAGGCCAGGTTCCATGACGGTGTGCGGAATGACTTAACCCCTGTGAGGACTGAAGAACCGATCGCTAAACTGAAAGAAGCAAGAGAAGTTCTAAGTGATGTTACTTCATATTTTATAAGACATGATATACAGTATATAGCTGAAAATTCTTTTGGACTGGCCCACAAACTGTGGCTAATAGGATTACTGACTGCACCAATCACACAGCAGCTAGAGCAGTGGATTGGCTCTGCAGGGGAGGAGAGAAGTGAGCGAAGGCAGGGGTGTGTTTCTTACTTCTTCAGCTCCTTTCTTAGACCACAAAGAGGCTGGGTGTGGCCAGAGGGAGACAGGGACCCTTGCTTACAGCTGTACGCCTGGAGTAAAGGTAAGGGGAGGCGGGAGACAAACTTGGCTCCAGCTATTGTCCTTATTTATTTTGCATATGCCCCTTTCTACCCACATATTGTCACATATGATACATTTCTGCTCAGATGTTGTCACAAATGCCAGCTTATTGCCCTTTAATTATCACAATTGCCCATTTGTTGCCCATGTATTGCCATAATTGCCTGTCTGTTGCCCACATATTATCACAATTACTGATTGTTTTACAATTACACACTTGTGCATATACAGTTTTTCCACAGTTTGTTTTTATGGTGTCATCTTTGTGATGTCAGCACTTTCTTTTGAGGATCCTAGTACAAATTCATTGCCGGCCTGCCACTATCAAACCACACCCCTAATACAGTGGAACCTTGGTTTATGAGTAATGCAGTTATCGAGCATTTTGGAAGACAAGCAACTTTTTATTTTAATCACTTGCTTACTGGGCATTACTTGCTTCTTGCCCACTGCATCGTTTTATCTGACAATTGCGCGGTCGTACGACGTTGCTCCCAAACAAAATTGACGTCCTTTTTCCCCCCACAAATAGAGCTTTATTTTTGTGGTATTTGATCACCTCTGCGGATTTTATTTTTTGCACTATAAACAAAAAAGAGCGTCAATTTTGCGACATTATGGCGGACACTTTTGACACATTTTTGGGACCATTCGTATTCATACAGCGATCAGTGCTATAAATATGCACTGATTACTGTATAAATGTGACTGGCAGGGAAGGGGTTAACACTAGGGGGCGTGGAAGGAGTTAAATGTGTTCCCTAGGAGTGATTCTAACTGTGGACACATGCTTACAAAAAACTCCCCCCAAAAAAACAGACTGACAGGAGGAGAAAGATGATCTCATAAATATGTTGGGTCTTATTCATTGTCCAATCATTGGCTAGTTATTTTTTTTAGCTTTGAACATATTAAATAAAGAAAATGAAAAATAAGTACAAAACCAATATGCATTCCCATAAATACCATTAAATACTTTCCCAGGTGTCATCTTATGTCTACATGACTTAGCAAAGCATATGCAGTATTGCGGAAGCAGTGGGGTTGAAGGTTATCCTTTTGAGGTCCCTGTTTTATTGACCTGCGGCCTCTGTCAGCGAAGAGACAAATAGCTGATGGCTTATAGCTAAAGGCCTGTACACACATCGGATTTTACGACAGGAATTGTGTGGTGGCAGACTGTTGTAGGAAAATCTGACCGTTTGTATGCTCCATCGGACAATTGATGTCGTATTTTCCTCCAACAAATGTTGAATAGCATGCTTTCAAATTTTCCGACGACAAATGTGTGTTGTCGGATTATATTATCGTGTGTACAGAAGTCCTTTCGGACAAAACTCCAAAGTACAAACACGCATGCTCAGAAGCAATGCTAACCATAATACAACATTAGCAGAAGTTGCCCAAAGGGTGGCGCTAAAGAGCTGAAAAAACGTTTGTTGGCTGACAATTCATTTCCGTTTGTATGCAAGACAAGTTCATGGCCAACGCCCTTCGGACAAAATTCCTACGCTTTGTTTGCGGAAAATCTGATTGTGTGTACCAGGCTTAAGAGAGGTAGAAAAGGGATAGAAAACCTAATACATGGAAGACAACAAAGAGAAATAAGAATGGAGAGAAGACATAACATGGGGACAAGAAGCATCCACACCTGCCTTCTGTTTTATCTTATGAGACACTTTTCCATTTAGGTGCCCAGGGGTGCCCCAAGTATTTTAGACAATCTGTGATAGCATTCTTGCAGGCTCTTTGGCTTTAGTGATGCCAATCCCTATATTTTTAAGCACACACAAGAATTGTTTTAAAGGATAAGTGCACTTTCATACCTTTTTGCGTAGCCCTTGCATTAAAGATCTGTTGGTGGTATGTAGACACAAGAACCGGAGCTTGTTGCAAGGTAAGTTGTGGGAAATAATAGGTAACAAATACTGTCAACATTTAAAAATATCCATGAAATGGCAAAATAATGATAGCATCCAAAATTGATAATAGGTGTTGCTTTAATTTTTTTACAGCTGATTAGTTTAGAGTTTTTTCACAAAAAATTACCCTAGAATAATTCCTATAGAAAAGAAAGGAGGGCGCACCGACCTTGTGCATTACCAAAAGTTACATTTATTTAAACGATGGGGCCTACACACGATCGGTTCGTCCGATTAAAACGGTCCATCGGTCCGTTTTCATCAGACGAACCGATCAAGTGTACAGGACATTAGAAGCTGTGACAAGCCATAGTAGACTAATTTATCCTATAACAGACAACAGACAGGTAACTGGAGTTGACATCAGCATCTCCTAACAGTATGTGTGTCAACATTATGAATCAGTCACTATTTCTAATATGAAATATACAGGGTTCCCAGAGTCAGTATGTCTTGAGGGGACATGGACCTGAATCCAAAGTAACACAACCTCAGGGGTCCCCAGGCATACAGCTCATAAAGAGCACCGTCCTCCCAAATGCCAGGGCCCATGATCGGTAGGCAAGAGGCTAGCATTCAGTCTCCTCCAAAAGCCTCTGTCCCTGCTAGGTCTGTCACAACCCTTGATGTCTCCCCTGCACCTTGCCCAACCAGATTGAGAACACACAGTCCCCAATCCAATGTTTAGCGGGCTACAGCAGCTAGGTTCTGACAGCTAGTGATTAGATCTGAGTGCTTCTGGGTTCATTCTGTGCAGAGTAGATTGACAAATGGATGTTCCTCAAACTGCTGTCATTTGCCATCCAAAGCCATTAGGTACTCCCAGGAGGTTTGGGAGAGCCTTGGTACCAGGGCTCATGAGTCACGTAAAAATTATTTAGTGGTTTTACCACTGTATAATAAAAAGAAGGGGGAGCTACAGAAGGGTGAAAAGCCTTTTAGGTTAAAACTTAGACTTTGCTAGGCATGATTAGTTCCACTCTTGTATTTCTTTTGTTTTTTCCAATGCTCTTTTTTGCTAGACCAGCAATAGGTAGGGGCAAGGTCAGGTGATCACCTGCCCCCTATCTATTGATTAGCACTCCTGTGCTCCTACTGAGGAGACTTTAAAATTCCCTAGTTAGCAACTGCAGTACACAGAGAGCCTTGATGGGGCCTGCAGCTTACACAGGTATTTTCAAATGCGTGCAACTAAACCTCTGTTTTTAATGCTTACAGCTAGACAGGTTTATTTGGTTTGTTGCTTTTTTGGTTGGCAATTTTGAGCCTGGGTATTATGGAAACATTTTTTATATTCCATATATATATATATTTAATTGCATTTAGCTAAAAACTCATTTAAAGTCCCAAAATCTCCCCCCCCCCCCCTTCTATTCATTTACAGGGATGGAGGCCTATGGTTGTAGTTTATCATATGGCTCATGTAAAGTCCCAACCTTATCCCCCCTTTTTCTTCAAAATTTAGACTTGTCCGAGGTTTTACCACAACCCTGTACACCATTTTGAACTTGTGAAAGTAGAAGTATTTTTAAGGTAAAATTGAAGACTCAGGAAATGTTAATGTTCCATTCAGAGCCAAGAAGACCTTGGAAAGAGATGCGATGGTCGTATAAGGTGAGACTCACAATACATCACACTAGCCATTAATATATAAGCTAATAGTAAGTGTTATCAAGCTTTAATGGCGTTTTTATGTCTTTGGAAACTCTGCCGATCCTCGGATTTCATGCTGGACCAGAGAAGTCTCAGGATAGCAGCAAGGCAACGGCTTGATATATTGCACACGGCATGAGCATACGCTATGGATAATGTAGCCTACTCCTTGTTTATTATGGGAACCCATCTGATAGTGCCTGTAGGGCCCTTGGAGACTTGAACAAATATGTCAACACCTCTATAATTCCAGAAAACCTGTGTTGTGGAGATAAGGAGTGCTTAGACCACAGCCTATTACATACGCTATACAAGATTGGAGACTCTTGACTTCCAAAGTGTTAGAATGTTGAATGCAACTACAGAACTGTACACAATATAGATCCAGTCTCTGAAGAATCACAGAGATTGTATTTAGATCATAAGTGACATCTATATCTATTTAATATTAGCTACTAAAAAAGTAGACCCATTGGTGATGGAAAAAAAAAAAGGCAATATTATCTATCTATCTATCTATCTATCTATCTATCTATCTATCTATCTATCTATCTATCTATCTATCTATCATCACAAGTGACAATTTTATTAAATATTAAATATAAATACAGTGGAACCTTGCATTACGGGCATAATCCGTTCCAGGAGAATTCTCATAATCCAAGGCACTCCCATATCAAAGCGAGTTTCCCCATAGAAGTTAATGGAAACTAAAATAATTAGTTCCACATTGACTTCTATTACATGCAATACTGCATGTGGCCAGAGGTTGGGGGCGCCGGAGAGCCTCAGAAACACTTGGCTCAGCTTACCTAGGAAAGGCTCAGAAACACCCGAGAACTGAGTATTTCCGAGAATTTACAAATGGCTCTGATCGGCTCCGCTCGGCGCTGCTCAGCTCAGGTGCCCCCACACCTCAGGCCTAATGCGGTACTGCATACCCCATTAGCTTTAATTCTGCTTGTTTTGTGAGACAACACTTGCAAACCGTGTCAGAATAAAAAAAAAAAGCATGGTCGTCTTTCAAAATGCTCGTTGTTACTCATAAACCGAGGTTCCACTGTATAACATTTTTAATATTGGAGAAATTAAATGGGCACAAACTAGGCAGTTATAGCAATTATACTACATATGTTGCAGACCATAGAGTCCTTCAGGCAGAAAAAGTCATGTTTATCAGTAAGGAAGTTTTCCAGCAGTGTTATAATACACACTTACAGATCACAGAGCAATTCTGATGCATGCTTGGAAACAATTTGACACATGCTCAGAAGCATTGCAGTTAATTTTCTTGGCTCATTGTAGTGTTGTACGTCACCGCGTTCTTGACGGCCATCTTTCTCCATGCCCCCGGGTGGCAATGGCGGGTGTGAGCGGGTCCTCTCACAGAGCCCGCCCTACCTGCTCCGCTTTGAAGCCCAACGGGGCAGAGGGACTCCCCTATGAGGGAGTGAGAGGAACTAGCCCGCTCAGCCAGCCCTGTTAGTCCTTCGCCTCTCTTTTTTAGAGACCGCGTGGCCAAAGTGCGCGCATGTTAACCCAATTTCGAGTGCGTGTAAGTGTGGTGGTTTTGTGGGAGGGGGGTGGGCATACTAAGCGCAGGCTTACCTCGCATAGCACACCCACCGGGAGCCGGGCTGAGACCACCGAACTCAGCATGAGCTCGCATGGTTGGTAAGTTCTTGCGGGCACGCTCTCGTGATACAGCCGGCGGCTATAGCCGCTCACTCGGGCCCGACCCCTGGCACGCCATTGGATGTGATTGACAGCAGCGTGAGCCAATCAAAGCGCCGCTTTCAATCCATCCACTCTAGCCAATCAACGACCAGGCTGAGCGGCGAAGAGGACGTCGGGGGCAAGCGCCGCAGGTCAATGGCTCAGGTAAGTAAAACGGAGGGGCTGGGGGGACGGTATTGTCAGATGTTTTTTCACCTTTATGCATTATGGTGCAAAAACATGTACCTTTAGTATCCTTTTAACCACTTGCTGACCAGGCGTTGTCGATATATACAGCGGCAGGTCGGCTCGATCCCGCAAACTGTCGTAGCTGTACATCGGACCCTTTAAGCAGGATAGTAGGCGCACGCCTGCTGCATCGACGGGGTGCCCGTGCCTGTGACTGGCAGTCACGATGACCGTCGGCCGCGAGCGATCACGGGCACGAGCGGCAGAACAGGGACGTGTGTGTGTAAACACAAATCCCTGTTCAGTTCAGTAAGGAAAGAAAGATCGTGAGTTCCTAATCGCTATGAACAACAATCTGTAATTTTCTCTAGTCAATCCCATCCCCCCACAGTTAGAACACACACTAGGGAACACAATAAACCCCTTGACCACCCCCTAGTGTTAACTCCTTCCCTGCCAGTGAAATTTTTACAGTTATCAGTGCATTTTTTATAGCACTGATCGCTGTATAAATGTCAATGGTCCCAAAAATGTGTCAAAAGTGTCCGCCTTAATCTTGCAGTTCCGATAAAATTCGCAGATCGCCGCCATTACTAGTAAAAACAAAATAATAATAAAAATGGCATAAATGTATCCCCTATTTTCTAGATCCATAACTTTTGAGAAAATCAATATACGTTTACTGCGATTTTTATTACCAAAAATATGTAGAATACATATCGGCCTAAACTGAGAAAAAATTGCTTTTTTTTTTATAAAAAAAAATAAAAAATATTGTGTTTTTTCAAAACCCCCCCCCCCCCTTTTTTTTTATATAGTGCAAAAAATAAAAACTGCAGAGATGATCAAATACCACCAAAAGAAAGCTCTATTTGTGGGGAAAAAAGGATGCCAATTTTGTTTGGGTGCCACATCGCATGACCGCGCAGTTGTCAGTTAAAGCGGCTCAGTGCCGAATTGCAAAAAATGCCCTGGTCATTGGGCAGCCAAATCTTCCGGGGCTGAAGTGGTTAAAGAGCAGCAATGCCTCTCCAGTACAATCCATCACTTTTTTAGTCAGCTGTCTCTCCTAAAATATGTTACATAACTTGGACATCTGTGATGTCATGAGTCATACTTGGAAAACAAAGTTATGAAGGATGCCACATGACTCAGTATGAAAGTGTTTATAATGGAATTCATATCTGTCGTTGAAAGCAAAAAAAGTCAAAAATACCAAGGGAGGGCAGAGCCCAGTACCCATAACAAAAAAATTGGCTTTGTTATGGCTAACTACACTTTAATTTTATAGCTTTGGATAGATTGGAGAAAGAGTAGAACTGCTCTTGAGTTTTTTATTGCTGTGTGCTTCCCCGCTGGGGAGAATGAAACTTTCTAATTGTAGTCCATGGGATGGAAGGAAAGGTATACACTATAAAGTATAAAGGAACACAGACAGCAGTAAAAGAATGTTTGTTCCTGGGAATGATTAGAATTTCTGTTTGAGTGTATGACTTTATCAATGATTTTACATTGCTTTCATGCAGGGGAGGGCTGGCAGTCTTAGGCCAGGGGGGAAAGTCCAGTCAAGTGGCCCATTGAACCATCAAATGAGCTCACCATCCGGTCCCAGGGAGTTGTAGTTTCCTCTGTGCTGCTCTGTTTTCCATCCACCGGGAGCTTGAGCGTGAACTACAACTCCCAGAATACAACAGCTAATGGCAAGCCGTTGTGACCATGCCCCCGGCCCGACTTCCTAGTGCTGAATAAAAAAAGATGGTAAAGGGCAGAGGCTGTCGGCCATTTTGAACATAAGTTAAAGCGGCCTGGGAGGCAATTGCCACCCTGCCCCCCTGGCCCAGCCCTCCCCTGCTTGCATGGATAGCAAGACAAGCAGTGGAACAACTTGTCTATAAAGCCTCGTACACACGATCAGATTTTTTGTGGCATGATAGTCTCATGTCGAAAGTGAAGAGGTTACTCACCATCCGAGAATATGACCTGAGAAGTAACGTCATGTGTGGAATCGTTTTGTATGTATTCTTTCGTTTCTGAGCTTGCGCAGTCTTGCTCTTACGATTTTTTTCGTACAAAAGCCATACTAATTATACGAAAATCGGACGTTGTGTTCACATTCGACAAAAAAATGTATAGTCTGCACATCCAGCTTTTGTCGGACAAAAAACGGAATCAGGGCATTTTCCACCTTTGATGTGGACTGTGGACTGTGCAGCTTGGTTGGAAAACAGATTTGAATCTTTAGGGTGGAGGGAAGTAGAAATAAAGGAATAGGGTAATGTGGTTGCATAAGTGTGCACACCCTTAAACTAATACTTTGCTGAAGCACCTTTTGATTTTATTGCAGCACTCAGTCTTTTGGTGTATTAGTCTATCAGCATGGCAAATCTTGACTTGACAATATTTGCCCACTCTTTTTTGCAAAAACACTCAAAATCTGTCAGATTGTGAGGGCTTCTCCACTGCACAGCCCTCTTCAGATCACCCCACAGATTTTCAATGGGATTCAGGTCTGGGCTCTGGCTGGGCCATTCCAAAACTTTAATCTTCTTCTGGAGAATCTATTCCCTTGTTGATTTGGATGTATACTTTGGGTCGTTGTCATACTAAAAGATGAAGTTCCTCTTCATGTTCAGCTTTCTAGCAGAAGCCTGAAGGTTTAGTGCCAATAAACAAAAAAACAAAAAACAAAACAGAATCGGCTTTTGAAAGCACCGTACTAACGATCTGAAAATCGGCAGATCGTTCATTGGACAAAAGTTTACGTATTGTGTGTACGGACCTTATGAACGGCAACAGTGGAGTCTCCCACTGTTGCCGTTTATACTTTGACAAGTGCTGTTTTCATCTCCTAATGTAAGTGTTCCTACCTACATTAAATACCTTCATTTTACAGTATCCTTCCCTTCCCTTTTTTCTTAAAAATACCTAATCTGGTTCTACTGCCCAGCATCTTTCGGGTCATTGCCCATAAGCACCCATTATCAACATACACTTTGTACAGTGGCTTGGTGTGCGAGACGTTGTGTGGGAACCGCAGCAGAAGATCCGGTCTCTACAGTGGTTTACACCATGTTCAGTTGACCCATTGAACATACGTTCTTTAGGGTTCACTGTTTCCGGTAAGCCTCTCCTATGTTGGTGGTGGCCATCTTCACTTCACTTGTTTCATTTTGGATTGTGGGAGTAACGGCACTTTCATTTATATTGAACTGTTTGTAATATTCACCATTTTTTTGCATATCAGAGACTTTTTATATGGTTTTGCTATAGACATATGTCTATTGATTATTTCTACATATTGTTGTACATGGTGTTCACATCACTCGGTGTATTTTTATTTGCTCAGCGCTACACTCTATACGTTGTAGTATACATTGGGCCCAATTTGGACATTTTCACCCAGACCCCTTTCACACTGGGTTGTTTTGCAGGCGCTATTTTGCTAAAGCGTGGACTACAACTCCCAGAATGCAACAGCTAATGGCAAGCCGTTGTGACCGTGCCCCCGGCCCGACTTCCTAGTGCTGAATAAAAAAAGATGGTAAAGGGCAGAGGCTGCCAACCATTTCGAACATAAGTTGCCACCCTGCCCCCTGGCCTAGCCCTCCGCTGCTTGCATGGGTAGCAAGACAAGAAGTGGAACAACTTGCTTATAAAGCCTCGTACACACAATCAGATTTTCGGGTTTTTTTTGTGGCATGCTAGTCTCATGTCGAAAGTGAAGAGGTGACTCACCATCTAAAAATTCTCATACGACAGAATACAACCTCAGAAGTAACGTCATGTGTTGAATAGTTTTGTATGTATTCTTTATGTTGTAGTGTACATTGGCCACAATTTGGACATTTTTACTTAGACCCCTTTCACACTGGGCTGTTTTGCAAGCAAATAGCGCCTGTAAACCAACCTGAAACAGCCGCTGCTGTGTCTCCAGTGTGAAAAGCCTTGAGGGCTTTTACACTGGAGCGGTGCGCTAGCGGGACGACATCTTTGGAGCGGTGAAGGAGCGGTTGTATACTGCTCCTCCAACGCTCCTGCCCATTGAAATCAATGGGACACCGCAGTATACTGTTAGCAATGCGCCTCTGCAGAGGCGATTTGCGGTGGTTTTTTAACCCTTTCTCGTCCACTAGTGGGGGTAAAACCTGCCACTAGCGGCTGAATAGCGATGCAAAATTGTCGGTAAAGCGCCGCTAAAAATAGTGGCACTTTACCGCTGACCCCGCCCCAGTGTGAAAGGGGCCTTAGAGGTGCACTCACTTTTGTTGCCAGCGGTTTAGACATTAATGGCTGCGTGTTGAGTTATTTTGAGGGGACAGAAAATTTACTCTGTTATACAAGCTGTACACTCACTACTTTACATTGTAGTAATTTCTTCAGTGTTGTCACATGAAAAGATAGAATAAAATATTTACAAAAATGTGTGTACTCACCTTTATGAGATACTGTGTATATATATATATATATATATTAACTTTTAATTGATCGATTAATCTTTAATTTTTTTTAACGATTAAAATTCTTTTGATTGGTACTCACCTCTCCGCCAGCTTCTGGGCCATCAAGGAGTTCTGTCGGAGATCCGGTAACGTCACAGACACCGGCGGGACTTGCCGTGTCCATCTGAAGGGCTCCTTTGCTGTGTCTTCATATCTGCATGCCGGCGGGACCTTACTATCTGCTACACACAAGGGCTGTTACACTTCCCTCTATCACTTCCCCTCTATCAACCTGGGATTCTACAACTATCCACTGGGAGTTGTGAATAGTTCCCTTCACGGGACATCTACATGCCGACAGACTGATGTTAACCTCTCCTCCATCTGGATTCAGCAGTGGCATCGTTGCACACATTTTTATACCAGTATCATACTTAGCTACATGTTTTTATGACTGCTTTTGGTACAGTTTGGTATTACTCGCACCATTTTTACAGTTTATGTAGCTACATTGATTTTATCTCCAGTGCAATGTTTATTTGGTTACCCACTTGAAGACTATACAAGTTTTAATGCTATTCCCATCGAGCGCTGCCTTTGTGTGTTTTTTGTATCCTGCTATCCATTTTTCCAGTGGTTGGTAGCTACACTGGGAATCAGCTAAAAGTAGTTGGATCTGCATGTGCGTTGGAATTAATCGAAATTAGTCGATTAATCGATTAAAAAAAAACGATTAATCGAACACAAAAATTTTGATCAGTAACAGCCCTAATACATATATATATATATATATATATATATATATATATATATATATATATATATATATATATATATATATATATATATATATATATATATATATATATATATATATAATTTTGGCAGAATTTTACTATAAAAATTCTCAGTTTTACTCTCTAATTACAATCATTTTGCGAAGTAAGAGGAGAAAATTGCGATAAGTTTTGCCCATCTGAGTTTTTACTGCCTTGGAGACATCTACATTCTCTACCAGGACCTTGAGTGGTTCCTCTCACACATTACACATATTTATAGTTTTCTTTGTTGAAAGGGTAATGTTTTCATTTTCTTACATGACAAAAGAGAAGTCTTAAAAATGTCCCAGATTGTTGGCTTGGAAGGCATTTTCTATGGGAACACGGGTATCAGAACCTCGCTGCACAAGATAAATAAATATGCTATTATTCTTTCACAATCAAGATGGAGTGCTGCGTGCCTCAGCAGTGACGGCTCTGAAAGAGTCAGATAAGCTTGGCCACTTCATTCTTTAGAGGAGTTCACCATGAAGAAGAGTAATAGCAACCAAATGTGCTGTATTTGGCTTATACTGGCCTTCAGGAAAGTGACTTGGATCTGTCAAGATATGTCAAAAATGTTTACAATTATGACATACATGTCACCGGTAAAGCTATGTTCTGATCTAGGGGATGTCACAAGATACATGAGATTCCAAGTACAGGCCAACCTTGTGATATGATAAACAATTGCATCATCGGCACCACTGAAGGACTAGGTGAAAAAGCTTGGAGATACAAGCTTGTTTATTTTACCTTGCTGCCAGTCGGGTCCACTCAATACATAGACTTACCTGAATGGGTCTGAAGGTGGTATATTCCGACATACATGTTGCTAAATCATACTGATATGTATTTTCAATTCAACAGTAGCCAACAAGGTAACACACAGTGTTTGGCTTTCCTTTTGGAAAGCCCAGTATGCTGTACATATTATGTGCATGAAAGTTAGCAGAAGATATATGTGGGGTGTCTCTGTGCCATTTGCACTATAACTTTGTACTGTATGCAGAAGATACATTTCTACGTTTGTGTAACAGCACTGGTGAACGGAGTGAACCACAACTGCGGTTAGCAAGGATTTCAATGCGCTTCTTTATGTGAGAACTCAGTATTGGACCCCAGACGTCACTCCACACAAACAGGGGTTTGGTGGGTTCTCTACATCATCTCTCTCTCACATAAAGAATGGCGTTGAGCTACTGAGCTTGGACGCATTATAACATGCGACCAGAGCTTAGCGTTTAAAATTATAGCATACAGTTAAGGTTCCCAATGCACCTCTATATGCAAGTGATTATCAGTAAGGGACCTCCGGCGTCACTCCACACAAATGGAGTTTGGGGGTTTCTCTACATCATATCACTTAAACATATAGTAATGCATTAGGTCACTAAGGGAATTGGTATGAAAATACCATCAACCCTTAGCATAGAAAAGTTAGGGCGAACATGTTCAGCAAGTCAGGGCAAGGCCCATAAGCAAATTACACTTATGTCACACACGTAGTAAATAGGAGTTTATAAGACAACTAATAGTTGCATATGAGAGGCAAATATAGCTCAGGTAATTATAGTTGCATATGAGATGCAAGTATAGCTCAGGTAATTATGGTTGCATATGAGATGCAAATATAGCTCAGGTAATAATAGTTGCAAATGAGAGGCAATATAGCTCCGGTAAATTGAGAGTAAATGTTCCTTTAAGATATTCCTTAGCAAACGGTCATAAGCACAACAGTCTATCCCAAGTAGTATGTTAATAGCCACAAGGATAATACAGTAAATAACAGTAGTTGTTTTAGATATAAGGTATGCAGTAGATATTCCTATAGCACTACAAGTGACACAATAGCTACTTATCCGTTTGCAGGGCTTCAGTGTAGAAAGTGGCGAATCCGTTGTGTATGGTATCCGCAAGGAAGCCTCAAAGGTTGTCCCCAGCAAAGGCACTCTGTTGCAGTAAATGCAACAGCTCTAATACAGAAGATGCAGGCTGGTCCGTTGTTGCAGCATGGAGAGCGATGGCACGATTGTTTGTAGCATAACCGAGCTACGGCTGACAATGATAGAACGGTGTGCAGTCAGCACACCGCTCTGTTTAAAGGATAGTGGTCAGGTACAGTGCATTAGCACTGATTAAAAAAGAAGCGCTCACGGCGCACTTCCGCGTTCCATGGTGGAACGCACACAGCGCCGCGCGATGACGTCATCCTGTGGTCGCCGTAATGCGTTCCAGCGTGGAACGCACTAGGAAGAAGAAGGCGCGAGGAGCATCCGTTACAGTTTACTCCTTTTGTAAAGGGGGATGATGAAACCAAAGTTTTGCTGGAGAATGTGTAAGTATTGTCATGGAAGTACACTATATTAAATGAGCCAACTGCTACTAAGATGCTATTGAGGCGATCCTCTCAATGCTATCTCTTGTACCACCGTTTTGATTGTTAGTGCAGGTGCTTCCCTTGATTCACCCATGTGTGCTTTATGGTTCATGTATGTAAAAAAAGGAGGTCACGTGTCAATCTTTCATTCTGCATCAACACATTATCAGTTGAGTGACTAGTTAACTACCCATCAAGGTCAGAATGCTTCTCTCAACAGCCTCTGAAAATCTTCTTCTTCACCCAGCCAATGGAGCCCTTTCTTCCTACCATGGAGGACCAAAGACTGTAAGCATACTTTTCCTGAAAGCATGTTTTTGGGGCAGCCAGTCCAGATAATCAGCTGTAGCCTGGAAGATGCACCTAGCATTATAGCTACCACATGCAACATTTGGCCCATTGCATCCCATCAACTCTCTTAAAAAGTCCCAGCTTTTCGTAGGAATCTTGATAAGGATTTAAACCACCTGCCAATAGACATGTGCATTTGTTTTCATCTGAATTTCTGGGATTTTCGCATTCATTTTAACAAACGATAACGAATGTGCAGAATCCAAAAGATCTGACATAAAAAATGCTTTATTTTCGTTTCGTTGTGACAACAGTTTGATACAGATAGAAGATTTGACATGGCGCTGACAATAGCGATCTGTGTCTATCGAACCTGCGGTTTAATGTGCCTAACCTTAACTCTATTAGTCCAAGATTGTACATAGAGAGGAAAGATTCGACATTATAGAGACATGAAGATTCGACATCGAGAGAAAAGATTCAACATTATAGAGACATGAAGATTCGACATCGAGAGAAAAGATTCGACATGCAGATTCGACGAAGCAGTCGCTGTGAGCAGACATTTCTGGTCAAATGCTCCATTAATAGGCTATAGAAGGTTTCTAATGTTGGTTGACTAGTAATAATAATTAATAAATATAATTTATACTAGTCATACAACATTAGAATTCTACTATAGCTTGTGGGCTATTTCATTCAGTCATACAGTTTAGCTGCTTCGTCGAATCTTCTTAGAACATTCGACAGACACCACAAGCCTACAATTGACAGATTCGACCTTAATTAATTCGGATTTTTTGAAAAAAAATTACGAAAACAAAACAAATAAAAACGAATTTCAGGAGTAACTAAATAAATGTATTTTCGGACGAAAACGAAATTCCGAAACAAAATATTTCAGTGTGCACATTTCTACCCGCCAATGCCCCTGTATTAATGCCTGTCTGAATATAGCCAGGAAGGACGTTAGGAAGAAAGGATGGAAAGAAAGAGGGGACTGTCTTAAATAGTCTTAGCTTTTGGTGGGAATCTTGACAGGGGTCTAAACAGCCTGTTTTAACACTTGTCTGAACATAGCCAGGAAGGAAAGAATGAAAGTAAGAAACTAAGAAGAGGAGGAGAAAGGAGAGAAGAGATTACTGCTTTCTTTTTTATTTTTAGGTAATAATTTTTATTTAAAAAAAAAACAAGCACCTTATTAAAAATGAACTTGTAAAGGGCCCTTTGGACTCTTTTCATGATCCTGGTGAAGCCTTCCGGGGGGGGGGGGGGGAGACAATGGGGATACCTTATTATAGGGCACATATTGACAACATGAAATATATTGCAGTGAGACACAATACTGGGAGGAGCATTATCTGGGATACACAGCTTGTGCTTGTGCCTTGTGCAGTGAGACTCACATGCCGAAGGCATTTTCATCATCAGCTAAGTGGCCAATCAACCCAGATATAGAGTGATTGATGTAAAATGACCTAGGCGTCTGCGAAATGGGGAGCTATATGCTAGAGAAGAGTCACAGTGCTAAAGCCAGTGGTTTATTTCCCAAAATATATTGCCAAGAATGTGGTTTCTCAACACGGTTGCTGTCTGGGTTACTGTAGGGTGCCACAAGTACAGTTTTTCCTGGATCAGAGCACCATGAGTGCTGCCTTATCAGCAGCCCTGCACACAAGTGTAAACCCAGCCTTAAAATGGATGTAAACCCGTAGAGTATAAGAGTTCCTATCATCTGTGCCCCGTCTTGCCACACAGAGTTAATCCAGCTCTGAGCAATCCTCTTGTATTGTTCAGTGATATAAAACAGACTTACAGAGAAAACCTTAGTCCCTTCCACCCCCTTGCTATAAATGACGGGTTATTTACATATCTCATGCACTGGCTTGGAGACAGGCTTTATTTTTTAATTCCCACCCCCACTCCTTTTCTGAAGTCATATGGTTACTTTTCTGGATTTTGACTGGATGTTAGTGATCATAGCAGAATTTAGTGTAAGGGGAGTGTAGAGGAGGGTGGGGAGTCTACTGACATCACGACTCCACCCACAGAGCTCCAGACAACAGACCCACCCACAGAATCTGCATTTTTTTCCCGTTCTTATAACAGACAGAGGGTAGATATTTGACAGGTAAGGATACATGCAGATCCTTATAGATCAGCTCTATGGCAGTAGTTTAGAAAGGATGAGAGTGGCTTTACATCCACTTTAATGTTAGTTTTTCTATTACACACATTTTCAGAACCCAACTTTCTATTTAGTATCCAGAAATAAATCAGAATATCAATAGCTAACAGCACGGGTAAAGTCTGCCATTATATCACAACTTGGCTGTTGCATCTATCATTATTTCCCACAATACTGCTTGAGGGAACACAAAGAAATTTAAGGGCTAAAACTGGAATTGTGAAACGGGATGACCCTCCGGAGATAATCAGATTTCGCTAGCCCTCTGGCTATAAATTTATTGCCGAAAAATAAATGAAAACATAAAATCTAATATGCCGACGCTGTTTTATGGCCGACATAAATTCTATAAAACATTTTCTTTGTGTTCCTTGCTTGGTTTGATTCCCATCTGTTGTATTTTTATTTTGTTTTTCATATTCTTTATATGGGAGGGGCGCACAGGGAAAAAAAAGGTTTAAAAAAGTGAGATCATCCTAAACTGGCCCAGTCCCCGATAAGGGCGCCAATGATTATGTTAATGAAAATCTAGTCATTCAATCTGTTAACTTACAAGACGTTAATCTCTAAAGTATGCACCGTGTTACAGATCCGCATTTCCTACACATTTTAGTGACCTTTCCTCCAAGGCTTCTGGAAACAAAGTCATATATTTTTTTAATGGCTATGTGAAATAATTGTTTTTTCCTCTCGGATGTTAAAGAAGAAAAAAGAGTTTGCTTTGCTGAAATACTAAACTGACTCTGACCTTGGTTATTTTTCATATATTTTTGTCTTTTGCAAGGAGATACAGGTCATATTAAAGTCAGAGTTAAAGGATAAGTTAATTTTTGTGTGGGGGATCACATATTTTTGCAAAAAAAAGTGCATTAATTATTTTTTCCCCCAGGAGCCTACAAAGTCTTAAGCCCTGTACACACGGCCCAGAATCTTTTTACTGATGAGATTCTTGATAAGAATCTCTTGCTGGCTGAGTGTACAGACACTCCATTGAATAGAACCGCCATTCTTTTGAATGGCACGAACGCGGTGACGGCATTGACTACGACGTCACATTCGATGCCGTCTCCGCCATCTTGCTACACCATACCTATGCCTAGGAAGCTACCGCGCATGTGTCAAAGTCATTTCGAGAATGCGCGGGTTTCCGCGGCGAAAGGTAAGTATACAGACGCTCGGGTTTCTCGGCAGACACTGCCGAGAATCACGATGAGAAAATAGAGAGCATGTTCTCTATTTTTCTTGTCGAGATTCTGGGCAGTTTTCTTGACGAGAAACCTGAAAGCCTTCTACACACGCTCCATTAACACTTCCCTCAGCTTTCAAACAAAAAGCAAGAAAGCTGGAAGATGTGTCTGCAGGAGCCTACACATTGAACCTGCAATCCACTGATCACAAGTGTAAAGCCTCGTACACACACTCGGTTTTTACGGCAAGAACCAGCAAGAGTACTGCTGGCAGAGCTGTCTTGCCGAGAAAACCGAGCGTGTGTACGAGGCTTTACACTTGTGATCAGTGGATCGCGGTTGCAATAGTAGGCTCCTGCAGACACATCCTCCAGCATTCTTGCTTTCTGTTTGAAAACTGAAGAAAGTGTCAATAGACTATGTACAGTACTAGGAATCTGCTGCTCCAGGTGTGTGCAATACCTTGATTGAACCAAGTAGGAGTGCTAGCCCCTGCCTGCCTCTGTAAAAACTTGGGAAAAACAAGAAATGGCTGCACATCCAAAGTTTCCAAAAGTGCCTTTTAGTGCAGACGGTCAAAATACACCAGGGGGACCAGGTGTCTGTTTGAAAGCTGAAGGAAGTGTCAATGGACTATGTGCTCATCAGCACCCTTCCAGTCCACTGATAACTACAAACTATCTGCGATGGTGAAAGATAGGACACGTAGCTTCTTCATTCACAGATCAAGGTGTACTTACCTAATTTGAATCTGTTCCGGCAAGGTCACTTGATCCCACAGCTCTGGCTCTTCTCTGTCAGTGTGTGTCTGCTGCAGGGGAGAGAAGGGAGCACCAACAATGGCTGTACTATGGGAGCCTATGGGTGATGTAATTTTAGGGTTTTCCTCCACCAGGCTTTGTTGCAAGTAACAGTCTTTGAAACAATAAAGGACTTATTTGTAGGAGGAAATCTGGACCCACCTAAGGAAAACAGGGCCATCTGCATCTTGACTTGTTCAGTTCAGATGCCATGTACACACAAGCGGTTTTCCCGTCAGAAAAAAAAAACGGATGGAATTTCTCTCAATGTGATATTCATCTCCCTCATCTATAGCTGGCTATCGCAGTAAGCAGCATTAAAAGGCTGAAACAGATAACAACAAAGGCCTGGGGAATGCCCAGGAAAAACCAAGCCTACTTACCGACCAGCTCACAAATAACCAATTAACCTGTCTAACAGTATGTGTTAAAAATAGGGGTTTTGTCCGCACGCATTTGCAAACGCATGCGTCGAGCCACAGAGCCACGTGGAATCTGTGGTCCTAACACTAATTTATGAGTGTCCCCACAATGGAGGCACATGCATTCTGATGGATAGATGAGGACAGGTGGACTGAAGGGGTGCCACCCCTTCTTGAAGGTACAGGAGCACACCAAACACCCAGCACGTAGCTCAATGGCTGAAAAAGTGTTGGTGCATTGCTGGACCAATACAAACACCAATGCTGCTTACTGCAATGGTACTCCAGTAACAGAATGGGGGCCTGCAGAGCACATGCAGTGCAGACCTCATATGTGCTTACTTAATTCTTCTCTTTCTGTAACAAGTGACCAGGCATAGACCAGGCATAGATCTCTGTAATGCTGGTCGCCTCCAGGTGACCGATGGAGACAGACAGGTAGGGAGGAAGTCCAAGCACCGAAGTTCTCGCTACCAGAAGAACCTGTGACCTTTCAGGTACCACACCAACGACTGGTTCCTGTTTCTCCTTGTAGTTACTCATAAACTTTTAAAATAGTGATGTTACATATACCTCATTTAGTGGTTAAGGGCCCAAGTTCTTTAATAGTATGCCAGGAACTCACATGAACCCCTATGAATAATGTTAGACCAGGTTCTCAGCAGTTGAAACAATGTTTCCTGTAAACTTAGCAACATCTAAAAACATTCCGTTCCTAACTAAACCCAACTGTGGCTGTCCCAGGTTACCTGCACAGGAGAAGTCTCCTAGAAGAAAGTCTAAACTTGGCAGTGCTCTATCACAAAAGTCCATGTTCCAGGGTTCTTCTGGAAATTCTGTGTTCAAGAGTAGACCATAGGTCCCAGCAAGTCTCTAGCGTGCGTTCTCCATGTGTTTCTTCAAGTGTTCTCTGGAGCTCCATTAGGATCCAGGAAGACTGGACCCCAGCAAAAGCCAGGGAAAAAAACATTAACCCCTTCCCCCTAACCTGGGTAGCCGGGTGCTAATTACTATGTGCAAGTGTACACTGAAATATTTTGTTAAGAAATTTAGTTTTCATCCAAAAAATGTATTTATTTAGTTACTCCCAAAATTAGTTTTTATGTATTTTGTTTTGTTAAAAAATGCATTCATCTGAAAATCTGAATTAAGGTCGAATCTGTCAATTGAAGGCTTATGGTGTCGGTCGAATGTTCTAAGAAGATTTGACAAAGCAGCTAAACCGTACGACGCCGCAATTGTACATTTTTGGTCGAATGCTCCGCCCACAAGCTATGGTAGAATTCTAATGTTGATTGAATAGTAATAATTATATTTCTTAATTATTATTATTGGTCAACCAACATTAGAATTCTTCTATAGCCTTTGTGCAAACATTTGACCATAAATGTCCGCTGTCTCTATAATGTCAAATCTTTTCTCTCTATGTCGAAAAATCTTGGACTAATAGAGTTAGGTTAGGCACATTCAACCACAGGTTCGATAGACATTCAATATAGAATAACATCAAAAAGAGACCTATATGTGTTACCAACACTCTTAAAAATAAAATTGTAGCGCCCCCTTACTTTCAGTATTGGCACTACGCTAAAGTTAGTGAGAATGGGAGTGTTACTTTGCTCCCATTCACAATTTGTCTAAATTGTGACCCCTGTCATTCCAGAAATGTCCACTGGGCCAGTCTGTATTCTAGGGATGTGATATCATCTCTTGACGGCAGTTGGCGCCAGAGGGGTTCTGACAGAGCAAGTTTCCCCCAGCAGCCAATTAGAGGAGTTTTTCCCTCGCGGGGCATGCTGGGGAGAAGTATATCTGTGACGGGTGTCATGTGTTCGCAAATCTTCGTGGGGTCCTGGTTTCAGGTGTGGCATCCACCTTCAGGGTGCGCGCATCCATGGACCCCGCCGGCGTGGCCCACCTGGCCAAGCTTACAGGCTTCACCGAGCCTCAACTGGAGGTGAGAGGGGACCCCAGTGACTTACTGTGTTCCCAGTCCTATTGAGGGGATCCCAGGCTGGGTGGCGTGCGATTGGGGGGCCGGCTTGGGGGGAACCCGGAGGCGGGTTGTCCAGCGGGGCTTGGGCGAACCAATTGGGGATCTGGTGACCGGTATGCTGACAGGTACGCTTTACTGTCTCCCGGTGACCTGTTCTATAGTTTACTGGGAGGATTCGCTCTGTTCATCCACCTAATCCCATTTAAAGTAATTGGCCTGTGGCAGAGGCCCTAGAACCAGGTCTGTGTGAGAGGCCTGTTCCTCTAAGGAATCCAAAGTGACACCTCGGTTGCCAGGTTTGCGAGAGGGACCTGTCCGTGTGCACTTCACCCACTCAGCAGGAGTGGCGACGAGTTTCGAAATTGGTACTGCTAAAGGCAGGTCTGTCCTGTTCGTGTCTGGGCCTGACGCCACTAAGTTCTCCTCTTCTTTCATCAACCTTTTCCTTCCTAACTGAAGTGGATGGTGGCTGTGTTGACCTGGAAAAAAAGCATTGGAAAAACCTTTATTGACTGTCTGGATCTCCGCTCACTGCTTTGTTCCTGCATTACACCCCTGGACAACACCAGGGTGGCTTAACATGCCAATCCCAGCCAAATAACCAGCGGCTCCTGAGGGGGTAGTGATACAAAATGGAAAAGGAAAAACCCCCCAAGGTGGGGCTTTAATAGTAACAACTCAAATACAGAAAGAGTAATAATAGTACAAGTTTATTTAACAATTTATACAAATGTTAAAATCAAGATTATTACATTGTCCACAGTGGTTCAAACGAGCCCTACGCCTTTTTAGGACTTTTTTCCTTTATCAGGGGCCAATGTCCGCGTGGAGTCACACTGTATATAACACAGATAAACATATTTTAAAATGATGCATAATTACTTTAAATAACATATCTATACAAAACCGGAGAACACAGTACGGCATACACATCATACTCTTCACCATATATTTAGACTCATGGCTAAGCTGGCAGGCATCCAGGCAGTGGCAGAGACAGCACCTCAGCAAAGGAAAATGGGCACACAGTGGGATAAGGCCACCTAACCAGCTCCAAACAGGTCCGGAGGTGCCAAATTGAGGCACAGAACATCAGTGTCACTCCCAATCCTAAATAAGCCAAAGATGTAAATAAGTTGACATTGAATAGACATTCAATAGACACAGATCGCTATTGTCACCGTCAGGTCAAATCTTCTATCTATATCAAACTGTTGTTGCAACACAATGAAAATAAAGCATTTTTTATGTTGGATCTTTCGGATTTCAGATTCTGCTTGTTCATTATCGTTTGTTAAAACGAATGTGAAAATCCCATGAAATTCGGATGAAAATGCATTCGGACGAAAACTAATACACATGTCTACTGATTACACGTACAGTAGGCTACCTCCCTACACACTCACTCCAGTTATATCTGCACATTTTTGGTCTGGACCGTCATCACGATGTGGATTATGCCTGTGCAATTTGTCAGCACGACTGCTTGTAGTATCCACAAAGGAGCAGATGTGACAGGGTGATAATGAATGAGTGCAATGTGACAATTGTCACATCATAACAGGAAGTGCTTTAACAAGGGCCTTCATGGTGGTTTCTCCAAATATGCTATTGACAAAAGCTGTACATTTTAAAAGTTGAAAAAAAGCTTTGATTTTACATAAACACACATGCTTATATGACATTTTAGTAACTGGGTTTAGAACTATTTTAAATTCTTTGTTACAGAAATCAGAGTGACTGTGCTAGTAAAACAGTGTTCCTCTGCATCTGGTAGGACCTGAAGTTTGAAACTGGGGGAACATTGTGAAAGAATCATATTATGACCTAGCTTTAAACCGATGTTTTGAGGCCAAAAAAAATCCCATGTACTAAACTGAGAGCAGCACAGGCTGTTAGGCCTCGTACACACAACCATTTCCTCGACAGAATCCATCAAGAAAATTGGTGGTAGAGCTTCTTTGCCGAGGAAAACTGTCGTGTGTATGTTTTTCGTCGAGAAAACTGTCGAGGAACTCGATGAGAAAAAAAGAGAACAAGATCTCTTTTTCCTCATCGGGAGTCTCAATTTCCTCGTCGGGCTGGTTTTCGACGAGAAACACGTTCTTGTGTATGCTTAGAAACCCATGCATGCTCAGAATAAAGTATGAGACGGGAGCGCACCTTCGGTAAAAGTAGCGTTCATAATAGAGATAGCACATTTGTCACATTCGTCACGCTGTAACAGACTGAAAAGTGCAAATCGTCTCTCACCAAACTTTTACTTAACACGCAGTAACATGAGGTTAGCAAAAGCAGCCCCAAGGGTTGTGCCAGTGGAATCAAACTTCCCCTGCCGTCGTATGTGTTGTACGTCACCTCGTTTGAGAATGAAGAGATTTGGTCTTGACAGTGTGTACGCAAAGAAAGCTTGTCAAGTTTCTCCACAAGCCTAAATGAAACGATGTTTCATTTAAGACAAATTCCTCGGTCGTGTGTACGAGGCCTTACATTTGCGTGACTCATACCATTTTGTGCAAAGTGCATCTGGTACCTAACCTTAGTGTCAAGGGCTGTCTGTGGCTGTCTACGCTTGGTGTTAGGTGTTTTTTACACCTTGATGCTTAGTAGATGAAGAAACATAATTAATAAGACTGACTGCTTTTGCTAGTTAAAGAGACCCTATTGGGCCTTCTAGCCAAGTGAATCTGCCAGTTCCCTGCCAGAGAAGTTGTAAACTCATGTCTGTGGTTGCTCATGTCTCCTAACTGTCTTTAATACCAGCTATGCAGCCTCTTCTAATGTAGCCTATGGCACTCTCTAACTGTAGAACCCCTTGGTAGCATTTAAAAAGCCCCCAGGTGGCTTAGCGAGCTAGCAATGACTCTTGCGAGGTGGAAGAAATTAGGTTGCAGTCATATAAAGATGTTTAGTATAGTTCATTAGGACATAGGATACCCAAAATGCAGATGTAGTCTCTCCTTACAGCCAATACAGATGAAAGGACCATTAAGTAAGTGTCAGAAACCATGAATCAGACTGAAACAGAAGTACAGTTAAATCACACTTGTTTAATAATAATAATAATAATAATAATGATAAAAATAAGATAAACAAAGTAAGTGTAGTCAAAACATAGCCAGAGTTCAGGAACTGGATTGAATAGTCAGTCAAGCAAATTGTTATAGAGCCAGAGATAAACTTGGTAAAACAGCAAGCAGGATCTGGAGCCAGAATGAGCGTCAGCTAAGCAAGTCTTCAACAGGGACGCAGGAGATAGTCTCTGTGATGTTGACCAAGGCGAAAGCAGAGAACAACTGAGCTGGACGGCTTAAGTAGGCAGGACTGACGAGCAGGATATCATCAACAGGTGAGTCACTGTGGAGAGATAAGAGCTGGAAGTTAGTCAACAGCTGAACGACCAGCTCAGAGAAGGAAGGGCTGAGCCCAGCCCTGACAGTAAGACCCTCGCTTTTAACTATTCAGAGTGTAAAACAGCTTTAGTGCAGCACATGTACTTCTTGGAATAGCCATTCGAATTTTATGCAAAGTTAACAGTCTTTACCCAGCTCTTCCAGACACTCTTTAGCAGATGAAGTTTCACACCTGGTGCTCCAGTCCAGGCAGATACCTTCTTGTTCCTCTTCCCTGGATATACCATTCAGCAGAAAGCTTGAAGACCTATGCTTGGACCCCTATCTAGCACTACACACCTTCACCAGATAGCAGGGTTGAGAGTTCTGGTACACCCAGCAACACACACCCTCTCCAGGCAAAGACTGGAAGGCAAAAGAGCTTCCCAAGGCTCAACTCACAAATATGTATACCCTTCCTCAGCATGCATATAGGCTGGTGGAAAATGAACTAAAGGGTTGATGATCCATTGGTTAAGTGTGTGCTGCGGTGTACCTTCCCCTGCATTTGTAACTCCCTGTTTAAAGGGGATATATGCAGAAGGAAGTGGGGTATTGGGGTCTTCTAGCCTGTGGGAATATGGGATTGAGATCATACATGTGAGATGTGAGCAGTATACCAAATTTGGAGACAAAGAAAAATGAATAAGCACTGATCCAGTGCGAAACGCGTCGGCTGTTCCTTGTTTCCACTGCTGTGACCCTATTTTTGTAAATGCTGTCTATTGAATAAAAGACCACCAATCAGGTTTTGGAGTGCGGCTATCCATTTGTCTTTGTCTTCATTTTGCTTAGTGCACCGCCAGCACCCTCGGTATCCTGCACCACCTGTAACCATTTAGTGATCCCACCTGGAGCGGTGACTCCTTTCTCTATACCAAATTTGGAGCTGGAATTTGAACTGAGCTGACTTTCCTTTTTTGTGAAAGGAAACACAACTTAAGGTATGAGCACCAGAGCATAACACAGCTCTGACACCACACTTAACAAAAAAGCGGAAATGGAAATAACACTGTTTTCTGAAGATTATGCCGTTGCTGTGTATCTTTATTACAAACTACAAAATAATTCAGTAAAAGAAGTTCTGGTTAAGTAACAACATCTGGTCTGATTTACTTTATGAAGAGAGCTATAGAAAGTGTTTCAACAGTGTTTAGGTGAACTGGTGAACAAAGTGTATAACTACAAGTTGACCCTTTGGTTTATGAAGTAAAACGTAATAAAAAGGAAGAGCAGTTAGCTCGGGAGTGGTGGTGGCTGGTGAAGGAGGTTTCATATTCAAGGCGGCCTGGCATGGGGTGCACTCTGCCAAGCAGTTGGGTCCTTATCTTAGGGCCCCTTGTGGATTGGAGCCCTCCTAGGCACTGGGCCTGGAGCCACAATGTTCAAGGCCTTGCACAGTATATGCTGAACATGGTCAAGTGAACAGTGTGAGAAGAGCTGGTGGAGGGAAATCAATACTCAGCACCATTACCATCAAAATGTTTCTGTAGTCAGTGCCAGGACAGGTGTCACTGGCGGGTAAAGGATGTTATCCTTCTATATTTTGGGCCTGATGAAGTCCAGTAGTTTAGCCTCTGTTTATTAGAGGGTGCTGAACCCACATGTGTAACAGTACATATCTATCAGCATGCAGTTCCCCCGTACTAACATGCACCACTGGCAATAAAACTTCTAGGGGTTGGCCAGAGTGACATAGATATTCATAGCGCAGGTTATTGGATTTGGCACACACTGACCCACACTGACCTACCTGACACACACTGACCACTATACTGACCCACACTGACCTACCTGACACACTGACATGCACTGACCTACCTGAGATGACCTCCTCCTGCAGCTCAGCCATAGTGTGCAGCTTGCCCATCCCAGTAGACAGCAGGAAGGCAGAGACAGGAGAGGACAGGAGAGTAGAGGAGAGCCGCCCACCTGAGCGCCGAGCAGGGATCATTGTAATTCCCGCCTTCTGGAACCTGCAACATCTATGATGGATGTCACACGTACCGCGTTCCTGGCATTGGACCAGTGGGACGTCCATCATGGGTGCTGCAGGTTTCAGAAGGCGGGACCTGGTTTGTCACTCGGCCGTGCTCCGAGTCAGATCGGTTCCCGCTCGGGCTTGGGGGTAATAATAGATTTGTGAATGCCCGAGGCCTGGGGCTTTTTGGGATCCAGGCCCAGTGCCTAGGAGGGTTCCATTCCACAAGGGGCCCTAAGATAGGGACCCAACTGCTTGGCAGAGTGCACCCCATGCCAGGCCGCCCTGAATATGAAACCTTCATCACCAGCCACCACCACTCCTGAGCTAACTGCTCTTCCTTTTTATTACGTTTTGCTTCATAAACCAAAAGGGTCAACTTGTAGTTATACACTTTGTTCACCAGTTCACCTAAACGCTGCTGAAACACTTTTTATCTCTCTCTTCATAAAGTAAATCAGACCAGATGTTGTTACTTAACCAGAACTTCTTTTACTGAAGTAATTCAGTGGAACACTCTGGGCTCCATCCCCCCTTAGCCCCCCTCTCGATGCCACTGCCAATGACGACAAAGGTAAGAAACATTCTTCCCACTGATCATCTCACTAATATTTCATGAGTTGTAGATATAGTAATTTTTTTAGCAGGGGTTCCTTGAGTCTGGAAAGTTATTTCAAGGATTCCTCTGTATTGGTAAGTTTGAGCTTCACCTATTGAACTTAGGTAATCAAGGCTGGTAAACACAGAGCCACCATGCTGAACTTGATCAACACTGTCTTGTTGTTACCCACTACGTTACTAAAATTCTTCTCAAAACAATAATTTTCACACTGCAATCACATTCAGACCATGGTGTGCCATTCCTTAATAAGAAAAAAACAAGTGTGCAGGGTGAATCATGTTGGTGACGAATTGTGATTTGTGAGATGCTCTTCTGTTGAAAGAAAATCTTATCTCACTTCCTAGACCGACAACAGAACATCTTTAAATAATTATGTTTTTCCGTTTCATATCCTTGTTTCATGTTTATCGGTAATCTGGGATTTTCCTATGGAACATTACATCAAAGACTGTCAGACCTTTGCTTTATGTGAGTTGCTTAAAAGGGGGGTGTTATCAGCTGCAGCGAGGAGCCCCTTAGGATATAAAAGGGGGCCACTGCAAGGGAGGGATTTTTTCTAAACTTTAGAGCATCTATAAACATATTTTAAAGAGGCTTTCCTAAATGAAAACACTGTATATCTTTATTAATGTGACATAAGATATACTATATTACCAAAAGTATTGAGACACCTGCCTTTACACGCACATGAACTTTAATGGCATCCCAGTCTTAGGCCTCGTACACACGAGCGGACAGATTTGTTCAAATCTGTCTGTCCGACAGATTTGAACAAATCTGTCTGCTGGGATTTTGGTTTGCTCGCGTGTACACACGAGCAAACCAAAATCCCCGCCAGCAGACGGCGCGCTGACGTGTCGGTGACGTGGCGGTGACGTTGACGCCGCCACGTCACCGCACCAGGAAGTAAAACACTTCCGCGCATGCGCCGAATCCATTCGGCGGCGGTGCGGCGGCGGTGCGGGACGACATGTCTGCTGGTAAGTGTACTAACCAGCAGACATGTCGGGCGGACGGATTCCCACCCGATAGATTTCAAAGCATGCTTTGAAATCTGTCGGGTGGCCAAATCCGTCGGCTCGGCCATACACACGATCGAATCTGTCAGCGGACAGATTTGATCGTGTGTACGAGACCTTAGTCCATAGGGTTCAATATTGAGTTGGCCCACCCTTTGCAGCTATAACAGCTTCAACTATTCTGGGAAGGCTGTCCACAATGTTTAGGAGTGTGTCTATGGGAATGTTTCACCATTCTTACAAAAGTGCATTTGTGAGGTCAGTCACTGCTGTTGGATGAGAAGGCCTGGTCCGCAGTCTTCGCTTTGATTCATCCCAAAGGTGTTCTATCGGGTTGAGGTCAGAACTCTGTGCAGGCCATTCAAGTTCCCAAACTCGCTCATTCATGTCTTTATGGACCTTGATTTGTGCACTGGTCCAATTCATTTGGTGGAGGGGGGATTATGGTGTGGGGTTGTTTTTCAGGGGTTGGGCCTGGCTCCTTAATTCCAATGAAGGGAACTCTTAAGGCGTCTAACCTAACACTATACCACCCTAACGCATACTGTTAGACAGGTTAATTTGGTTGTTCTGCAGGCTGGTCGGTAAGGAGGCCTGTTTTTTTCCTGGGCATTCCCCAGGGTTTGTTGTTATCTGTTTTAGCCTACCAATGCCACTTACTGTGATTGCCAGCAATAGATGGGGGCGGTGGACACGCTTTTGTTTCACCTGTGGTGCTTATATTGGTCCAGCAGTACACCAGCATCTATGCAGCCATTGTGCTATATGCTGGGTGTTTGGTGTGCTCCTGTACCTTTAAGGAGGGGTGGCTCCCCTTCAGTCCACCTGCCCTCATCTATCCATTAAAATGCATGTGCCTCTACTATTTGGACACTCACTGTTTAGTGTTAGGACCAAAGATCACAGGGTGCCTTGGTGTGGCTCTGTGGCTTACGCATGCGTTTGCAAATGCGTGCGGACAAAACCCATGTTTTTAACGCATACTGTTAGACAGGTTAATTTGGTTGTTCTGCAGGCTGATCGGTAAGGAGGCCTGTTTTTTTGCTGGGCATTCCCCATGTTTTGTTGTTAACAATACCACCCTAACCTGACACTATACTACCTAACCTGGCACTAACACCCTAACCTGACACTATACCATCTAACCTGGCACTACTACCCTAACCTGGCACTATACCACCTAACCTGGTACTAGACCACCCTAACCTGGCACTACTGTATATCACCTGGCACTACCACCTAACCTGGCACTACTGTATATCACCTGTATATCACCTGTATATCACCTAACCTGGCAGTATACTACCCTAACCTGGCAGTATACCACCCTAACCTGGCACTATACTACTCTAACCTGGCACTATACTACTCTAACCTGGCACTATACCACCCTAACCTGGCACTATACCACCCTAACCTGGCACTACTGTATATCACCTCACCTGGCACTTTGTGTTGGTCTATCACGTAAAATCACAAAAAAATACAATCACCTACCAACATGGCTTTGGTGTGTGCCCACACCAAGAGAACATGCAAACTACAAGTCGACGCATGCTTGGAAGCATTGAACTTCATTTTTTTCAGCACGCTGTTTTACGGCACCGCATTCTGATACGATTGGTTAATTAACCGATGGCGTGTAGGCACATCAGACCATCACTCAGCTTCATGGACTGATCGTGTGTACGCGGCCTTAGGCTTCGTATGCATGCACGTCCTCAGGTTCTCCAAGCACTTTTACTGTCCAGGGCTGAAGCAGAAGGACTGCGTATACACTTTCAGGACATGATAAAAACATCTGAAGAATTTCTCAATCTGACAGTAATGGCGTTCCAGGACATCATTGGAAATGATGAGCTTAATGTGAAGCAAGAAAACATTGAGTTGGAAGCAATTGGAAAATGGATCAGTCACAACGTAGCAGACCGTAGACAGCATATGGATCTGTCACCACCTAGCACACCATAGACAGCATATGGCCATGTTGCTACCTCTGCGGTTTTATTTTTTTGCGCTATAAATTAAAATAGAGCAACAATTTAAAAAAAAAAAGCAATATTTTGTACTTTTTGCTATAATATCCCCCCCAAAAAAAGCAAATTTCTTTCTCAGTTTAGGCCGATATATATTCTACATATTTTTGGTAAAAAAAAAAATCACAATAAGCGTATATTGATTGGTTTGGCCAAAAGTTATAGGGGATAATCTACAAAATAGGGGATAGTTTATGCCATTTTTTTTTTTTACTAGTAATGGCGGCGACCTGCAATTTTTATCGTGACTGCGACTTTACGGCAGACACATCGGACACTTTGACACATTTTTGTGACCACTGTCATTTTTACAGCGAACAGTGCTATAAAAATGCACTGACTACTATTAAAATGACACTGGCAGTGAAGGTGTTAACCACTAGGTGGCGCTGAAGGAGTTAAGTGTGTCCTAGATAGTGATTCTAACTGATAGAGGGAGGAGCTACCAGTGACATGTCACTGATCACTGTTCCCGATCACAGGGAACAGTAGATCCCTAACGTGTCACTAGGCAGAACAGGGGAATGCCTTGTTTACAAAAGCATCCCCCCGTGGGCTGCCTGGGAACATCGAGTACCCAGGACCCGCAGGCACATTCACAAGGCACCCATTAAGCGTCAAATTTACAGGGACGTAAAGGTACGCCCATTTGCCTTCCCATGCCATTCTGCCGACGTATATCGGCATGCAGCAGTCGGCAAGCAGTTAAGGTAAGGTAAAGGGTTCTTAGCCCCTTCCATCCAACATTTTTTAAGTATAAAATGTGATAGATCACTTTAAACGTAATTTACCATTACTAGCACTGGGGATGAGAGTAAGTGAGGATACTTCTCAATCCATGAATAGAGCCCTGGATAGCAGTGAAAACCCAGCATGAGTTTTAGTCCTTCCCCACTATGTACAACATTAGAAAACACAAAAAAAAATCTAATTTTGGATTAACGTACACTTTTACTGACAGATACAGCTGTTGAAGGAAGATCGACCAGATACAAGTGGGTTATGCTGCTATCTGCTTGTTTTAAATTGATCTTCTATTAATGGTTGTGTTTGTCAGTAAACTCTGAGAAAAAAAGTTAATGGCAAAAAAAATAATACTTTGTTTCTGCGTTTTGTTACTTGGTCCCTCAAATTCTAGTTACATCTGTTTTGTATAACTTACAGTTGAACCTCGGATTACGAGCATAATCCGTTCCAGGAGTATGCTTGTAATCCAAAGTACTCGCATATCTAAGTCAATAAAAACAAAAATAATTTGTTCCGCATTGACTTCAATGGGATGCAATACCTAATGCGGGCAGAGGGTGTGGTGCCAGAGAGCGCCAAAAATGTCCGAAAAGGCCCAAGGACACTTCGGCTTGTTTTCTGCGCCCCCGTACATCAGGCCAAATGAGGTACTACAGGCCAAAATTTGGCTCTGCTCGGCATCTGTGCCCCCCCCCCCCGTACCTCAGGCCAAATGACTAAGCATCAGTTGTCGATGTGAAACGCGTCAGCTTTTGTTACCCCACTGTTTGCTGTTTTTGCTGTTTTCGTTTTTTGACTGGAATAAACAGGGACTATTTTTAAGTCTTTTCATCCATTGGAGTGCGGCTGTCCATTTTTCTTTCCTTATATTGCACCACGCATTGCCTGCACCCATTTGGGTTTTTGAACTTTACTCACCACTGAAGAGTGTCGTCTGGAGCGGCGGTTTTCCCTTTACCAAATGAGGTACTGCAGGCTATTTAGCTTGAATTCTGCTCGTCTTGAGAGTCAACATTCGCAAACCCAGTCAGAATTTTTTTTTAAAAGTTGCTCGCAAGTCAAAACGCTCTCAAACCAAGTTACTCTTAAACTGAGTCTCCACTGTATATCATTTTAGTCATCTTTGTCAGGGTCGAATAGCCTTAACATATTGTGGATACCTAAGGAACAATCAAATTACCAACATCTTTGTGAAGGACAGACAAAATTGCACACATATGGTTAAGATATCCTGAAAACCCACCTTATCTTAAAGGGGAGGTTCCCCTAAAAAGAAACTTTTAACATTGCCTGTCTCTTCTTAATAACATGTAGAATCGGCTGGTAGTTTAAAAAAAAAACATCCGTACATACCATTTTCGGCATGTAGTCTCACCGCCGCTTCCGGGTCTGGCGGCCGGGGATGGGCGTGCCTACTTCATTGACAGGCATCCGATCGACGCATACAACGCGTCACGAGATGCCGAAAGAAGCCGAACGTTGGTGCGCATGCGCCGTATAGAGCCGCACCAACGTTCGGCTTCTTTCGGCATCTCGTGACGCGCTGTATGCGTCGATCGGATGCCTGTCCCCGGCCGCCAGACCCGGAATCGGCGGTGAGACTACATGCCGAAAATGGTATGTACGGGTGTTTTTTTTTTTAAACTACCAGCCGATTCTAAATGTTATTAAGAAGAGACAGGCAATGTTAAAAGTTTCTTTTTAGGGGAACCACCCCTTTAAGCATGAGTAGATCCTCTTACTCAAATTTGGAAAAAGCAGTTGTTCTGACCATGTCTGTCCAATGCTATATTACTGGTCATCAGTGGCTGGGTCACCACTAGTCTCACAAATGCCATCAAATCTTATAACACCAGAGCTGACAAATGGGTTGATGTTACCTGTGTGGAGGAACGCCCCACAGCATAATATGGGACAGCATACCTGAATGGTTATACTGTAAGTATCCTGATTGGAGGTAATAAAGAAAGGTATTACCACAGGCGTGTAAGAAGACTTTATCCTGTGATGAAAATTTGGCAGCAAGTAGATTCTTAGTTTCAAACAAAGTTTTGTTTTTCAGGAAAAAATACACTTTAATGAGTTTTAGTGAACCCAAACACATTGTCATACCCATGCTTTTAGTAAAGCATAAAAGATTCTGTTAGGCCGAGTCAATACGGTACCTTACAAAAGTTAGTACACCCCTCAAAATTGTTGTAAATATTGTATTATATCTTTTCATGTGACAACACTAAAGAAATGGCACTACTACAAGCCTAATAGGGTTAAAGTGGTGCTGGAAAATAATGGTGGCCACACAAAATATTGACACTTTGGGCCCAATTTAGATATTTTCACTTAGGGGTGTACTCACTTTTTTTGCCAGCAGTTTAGACATTAATGGCTGCGTGTTGGGTTATTTTAAGGGGACAGCAAATGGACACTGTTATACAAGCTTTACACTCACTACTTTACATTGTAGCAAAGTGTCATTTCTTCAGTGTTGTCACATGAAAAGATAGAATAAAATATTTACAAAAATGTGAGGGGTGTACTTACTTTGTGAGATACTGTAGATACCAAACATGTCATACTTTAAAATTGCATACACCGATGAAACACCAAATTACAATAACTAAACATTGCTTTAGGCAAAGCTTTGAAAGCTTTTACAGGTTACCAGTTTAGAATTACACAGGAGGTTTGGTGCTAGAATTATTGCTCTCGTCCTGTCATTGGCGGCAATACCTCACATGTGTGGTACGATCGCCGTTAACATATGCATGCAAAACCTAGGTGCGCGTTTTGATTTTGCAGGTGAGCATGAAGGAACAGGGGCACTTTAATTAAATGATGGAGGCAGGGGACGATGGAGGCAGAGGGCCTGGGGGAGATTGTGGCACCGCAGAGGGGGGTGAAGGTAGGGGGTGTTGGTGGCAGAGGGGGGTGAAGGCAAGGGGTGATGTGACTAAATAATTTGCCCTTATTATACCGAAAATAACAAAAATATGTTTTTTTACCTTAACCACTTAAAGCGGAGTTCCACCCTTAAAAACACTTTTTTCATTACATCCAGTATACTGGCGTCAGCGCCAGTATGCTGTTTTTTTTTTTTTTTTAATGCTCGTACTTACTGTTTCTCCCAAATTTAATTTCCTGGCGCACCGCGGAGTGTCGCCGCTATAAGGCGTCACGCCTTCCGGAAACAGCCGATTAGCATTCGGCTTTTACTCGGCGCCTGCGCACAGCCCCAGGAGCTGACTGCGCAGGCGCCGTATATAGCGCGTCACGCCCTCCGAAAAAACCCGAAGTAGGACCGGCTATTTTCGGCGCCTGCGCAGTCAGCTCCTGGGTCTATGCGCAGGCGCCGAATGCTAATCGGCTGTTTCCGGAAGGCGTGACGCCTTATAGCGGCGACACTCCGCGGTGCGCCAGGAAATTAAATTTGGGAGAAACAGTAAGTACGAGCATTAAAAAAAACAAAAAAACAGCATACTGGCGCTGACGCCAGTATGCTGGATGTAATGAAAAAAGTGATTTTAAGGGTGGAACTCCGCTTTAAGGACCGCCTCCTGCACATATACATCGGCAGAATGGCATGGCTGGGCACATGTACGTACAGGTACGTCCTGTACTAGTACCCAGCCGTGGGTCACGGGCATGCGCCCGCGGCATGCTCCCGTGACCCGGTCCGAAGCTCTGGGACCGGGACCACGGGACTCGTGGACTCGATCGCCGCTGGAGTGCGGCGATAGGTCCCGGAGCTGAAGAACAGGGAGAGCCGTGTGTAAACACGGCTTCCCCTTCCTTCACTGTGGCGGCGTCATCGATCGCGTGATCCCTTATACAGGGAATCGCAATCGATGATGTCACACCTACAGCCACACCCCCCTACAGTTGTAAACACACATTAGGTCACACATAAACCCTTCAGCGCCCCCTTGTGGTTAACTCCCAAACTGCAAATGTCATTTTCACAATAAACAATGCATTTTAAATGCATTTTTTGCTGTGAAAATGACAATTGTCCCAAAAATGTGTCAAAATTGTCCGAAGTGTCCGCCATAATGTCGCAGTCATAAAAAAATCGCTGATTGCTGCCATTAGTAGTAAAATTTTGCGCAAACCAACCGATAAACGCTCATTGCGATTTTTTTTAACCAAAAATATGTAGAAGAATACGTATCGGCCTAAACTGAGGAATTTTTTTTTTTTATATATATATATTTTAGGGGGATATTTATTATAGCAAAAAGTAAAAAATATTGCATTTTTTTCTAAATTGTCGCTTTATTTTTGTTTATAGCGCAAAAAAATAAAAACCGCAGAGGTGATCAAATATGACCAAAAGAAAGCTCTATTTGTGGGGAAAAAAGGACGCCAATTTTGTTTGGGAGCCACGTCGCACGACCGTGCAATTGTCAGTTAAAGCGACGCAGTGTCGAATCGCAAAAAGGGGCCTGGTCCTTTAGCAGCATTTTGGTCCGGGTCTTAAGTGGTTAATATCTACCTTAAATCACATTGCTATTTGCCTAGCGTGCTTGTTTGTAGCCTAAATACTGAAATTTGCACCTAAAAATGTAATTTAGTAACATTTGTGAAACGCCAGTAAAAACGTGGCTGTGCCAGTAAATTTCGGGTGTCGTGCCAGTAAATTTCAATCTGGTAGATTGGCAACACTGAAATACACCTGCATCCATTGGGATTCTATGGCCAGCAAGAATATTTCCTACATCTAATCAATATAGTGACTTAAGATTACCCATGCCTGATCCTGTTGTCCTTCTTACGAAACATAGATCCCATAGGTAAGTTCAGGGTCATTGGTCGGGCAACGCGTGGGACGTTGGAGAGCAATGGGTTGACGAGGGCTGCAAAGTATATAAGAAGGGGCTTCTGTTTGCTTTGCTGACAGCCTCTTAAGGATTATCCCTCATCGTGACATATATTCCGTTAATAGCCTAAATCTCCACTTGGGTTGCAAGGAAAATATTTTTTTTGCACTGCTAAGTTTGTCTTTTATCAATCTATCGCATAGTTAGCTGTCAGAGTTTGCAAGGTAATTCAGAGTCCTGGAAAATTTTGGAGAAAATCACGTGGTGTGGTGTGTAGATCGGCACCTGAACATGAGCGCCAACATGTGCTTCAGCTCAGCTTAAAGAGAACCGTGAAATTGCCGTCACTTTCACAATACCGTACCTTGTAAAATTAAACTGCACTTAACATCTGTAGGCCAGTAGCTTGTAGGATTTCACGTAATCAAGCTTTCAAGGAACGTTCCAACTGGCCCTGTGTGGATTTCTTCACGCAGGAAAGTATTGTTAGACCTCTTAACCACTTCCAGACCGCCGCATGGCGATATTCACCGCCAGAATGGCACGTACCTGTACAACCCTTTGAATTTCCTGCTGTGCGCGCGCGTGTGCCCCAGTCGCGTGCCTCGGGAGTGTTCTCACGGTCTCACGATCGTGAGACCGAAAGGCAGAACGGGGAGATGCCTATGTAAACACGGCATTTCCCTGTTCTGCCTAGTGACAGGACAGTGATCTACTGTTCCCTGTGATCAGGAGCAGTGACTGCTGTCATGTCACTGATAGCCCCCCCACAGTTAGAATCACTCCCTAGGACACACTTAACCCCCCTCTAATGTTTTACCCCTTCCCTGCCAGTGACATTTTTACAGAAGTAATCAGTGCATTTTTATAGAACTGATCGCTGTATAAATGCTAATGATCCCAAAAATGTGTCAAAAGTGTTCGATGTGTCCGCCATAATGTCGCAGTACTGAAAAAAAATTGCAGATCGCCGCCATTAATAGTAAAAAAAAAAGTTATAAAAACGCTAAAAATCTATCTCCTATTTTGTAGACGCTATAACTTTTGCGCTTGTATGCGATTTTTTTTACCAAAAATATGTAAAAGAATACTTTGAAAATTGTCACTCTTCTTTTGTCTATAGCGCAAAAAATAAAAACAGCAGAGGTGATCAAATACCACCAAAAAAAAAAAATCTATTTGAGGGAAAAAAAGGACATCAATTTTGTTTGGGTACAGCGCCGCACGACCGTGTAATTGTCAGTTAAAGTGACACAGTGCCGAATCGCAAAAAATGGCCCGGTCATTGGGCAGCCAATTCTTCCATGGCTGAAGTGGTTAAAGTCTGCTCACAGCAGGGACGTGAATTCAGGGGAGGCAGAGCCATTAACACATAAAAAAAAACGATTGAGCTTTAATGCCGCGTACACACGATCACTTTATGCGATGGAAAAAAAAACTACGTTTTCTGTGAAGTAAAAAACGACGTTTTTGAAACTTCAATTTTCAAAGACGATGTTGCCTACACACCATCGTTTTTTCACAATGCTCTAGCAAAGCGAGGTTACGTTCACCACTCTTTTCCATTGAAGCTCGCTTCATAACTAGCTTCTGGCCATGTGCGAGTTAAAAAACGTTGTTTTAAACAACGTTTTTTGCTACACAAGGTGATTTTTTGTAAAAAAAAAAAACGACGTTTTGAAAAACGACACAAAAAATTGAAGCATGCTTTAATTTTTTTTTGGTCGTTTTTCACAAGACATAAAACAACGTTTTCCCCCACACACGGTCATTTAAAAACGTCGTTTTTTTCCATCACATAAAGTGATCGTGTGTACGTGGCATAAGGGTCGTAGCTTGGTGACCTGGGGTCACAGAGACCCCAAATTTGGGGAGTAAGTCAAGATGGGGCTTCTGCCACCTATGGATACAGGGGGCCAGATTCACAGAGCGATTACGCCAGCGTAACAGGAGATACATTTAAGTCTAAATTTGCGCATGCGTTTCGATACTCCGCATCCCCAAAACGAGATACGCAAGAAATCTACTTTTTTTGTCCAGCGTAATTTCGTTAGACAGGCGCATCCGTCCGCGCAAAACTGTGCTACACACACCATTGATTTGCTATTCAAATATGCTAATGAGGGAGTTACGGGGATCCACAAAAGAACGTTGGTGCAGCGCAGGCTACGCGCTGTGCGCAACAGCTGCACGTCCTGTCTAAAATTAGACCATATAAAAGGTGGTCTAAAATTAGACAATTCGTCTACATGTCAGAGAAAGCAACACTGTTAGTGAGGAGCTGAGCAGTCACACTTGCTGCCCAACAATCTGTATGCCAACGTGCCAGTGGCATCCATGCTCATAGCTATACTACTGACTTTAGATGAGCAAAGAAGGAGGAGGGCACGGGAGATTCTTTGCTTTAAGAAACATTTGTACAAAAAATATACATACATATATACATCAATACATAACATATATACAAATTACAAACACGGTCTCACTATCTTTCAATAGCCCTTTAAAACCTTGATGGATATAATAATCTAATCTGATACAAGCCCCTCACTCTTCACTTGATATATCACACACGCATAGACATCTTTGGCATGAGTGATTCTGAGGTGTCTCGCATCTTCAGATTCACCCCTCATGCCATCCTGGAATTAACCACTACCCTGCAGGAGGACATCACCAGCCCAACACATGACACCACCCATGACAGCTACATATACAATCAGAGCCCCATCCCCACAGATTTCGAACAGAACCTGTATGGGGACAGCTGGCTGGTTGGTGAGTGACATGGGTGGCAGGCATGACTGTCCCCCCCCATGATGCTGAAATCACAAGGGGCACATGCACTACTAACATCCTCCTGTCTTATCCCTTCAGGGTGACTCTGCATATGCACTGGGACCCCATCTCATGACTCCTATACGGAACCACCCTAACCAAAGCTACCCCGTCTTCTGGGGGAAGAGCAGCCAGGAGACAGCTCACATTAGGCATCTTTGCACGTTAAACACACACATTAATCATGGCACAATGAGAATGCATGCATGCATACCACTGTGGTCTCTAGCACAGACACATCACATCCTCATCACATTCGATTGGCACAAGCCCACCATGCAGGACTTTTGTGCAGCAACACCACGCCACGGCTCCAATTATGTCACTGTACATTCATACACCATTCACACGGACCTGGGTTTCACTTCTCCACTAAAAATGAGGGTGACACCCCTTTTCCCGCAGGAATGTCACCCCCACATTCCAAAATCATACACAAACAGAACCAAAAAAAAAAAAAAAATGACGAGCAAAAATAAAAAATGCCCAGCAAAAATATAATTTAAACAAAATAACAACAAAGAAAACACATAAAAGACAAAAATCACTCTGCAAAACAGTCCCCAAATATCTCAAAGACACGTCACAAACAAACAAACAAACAAACAAACGCTAATAAACAACAGAACAAAAGCACCTTGCTGTATAGGGAGGGATACCAAGGGATGTACTTTTGCAAAGGAAGTGCGTTTGTGTCTGTCTATTTATGCTGTCTGCGTAGTTCACTAAGTTGCCCGGGTCCACTTCCAATTTCACTGATTGCGCCGTTCCCGAGTTGTGAGCATGCGCACAGAGGTGCTGACCATGGTCTGCTTCAAGCGCGCATGCGCGAGCCGGCCGGCCCTTCATTTGCATGGGGTCACGGCTCATTTCAATGTAACACGCCCACGCCCTTCCCAATTTGTATTACTCCGCCTTGCGCCTCTGAAATAACGTTGCGCAGGGCCAAATTTCTGCGTAAAAGCGACGAGAATAGGGTGATTGCGCCGCTACATTGCGCCAGTCTAACGTAAAGGCGGTGCGCTACGCCGGTCCAATAATGCGCAGATGTACGTGAATCTGGCCCAGGGTTTCTTGTGCAGCCTGTCAGAAGCTACATACAGAGCGGCCAGTTTAAATACAAGCTGACACACTTCGCTAGATTCACGTAGAGCGGCGTAATTTTGTGTGGGCGTAAATTAGAGAGGCAAGTGCTGTATTCACAAATCTAATTGATGGCGGCGTAGCGTAAATGGGCCGGCGTAAGCCCGCCGAATTCAAATGTGTTTGATGTGGGTGTGTTTTATCTAAATTAAGTGTGACCCCACGTAAATGACGTTTTTTACTAACGTCCGTGGACGTATCCCAGTGCGCATGCTCCAAATTACGCCTCTAAGACTCATTGGTTTCGACGTGAACGTAATTTACATCTAGCCCCATTCACGGACGAGTTACACAAACGACTTAAACCGTGAACATTTTTACGCGATCCTGACATCCATACTTAACATTGGCTGCTCCATCTTGTTGCAGCTTTAACTTTACGCCTGAAAACGCCTTACGTAAACGGCGTATCTTTACTGTGACGGCCGGGCATACATTTGTGAATAGGCGTATTTTGCTGATTTACATATTCTAGGCCTAAATCAGCGTACACGCCCCTGGCCGCCAGCATAAATAGGCAGCTAAGACACGACGGCGTAGGAGACTTACGCCGGTCGTATCTTAGCAACATTTAATCGTATCTCACTTTGAGAATACGCTTAAAGGTACGACGGCACAGATTCTGAGTTACGACGGCGTATCTACTGATACGCCGTTGTAACTCTTTATAAATCTGGCCCTCTCTGTTTGCAGCAGACTGAGAGGATGAGCTTACAGTGCCTCTCACTTCTTGTCAGAAGCACTGAGCTTAATAGACAGCTTGGAGCCTTGGACCAATGGCAAAGCACCATTGGAACAAGTTGTCCAATGAAAATGCTGCAGTGGAGGCTCTCCTCTCACTGCAGTGTCATAGAAGGGGGCATGTGTCTAAAAGAAAAATACTCCCTTCTAGCCCAGCCCTTATAACTAGAAATAAAAAGCATGGGTTTATGTGTATTCGATTTACCCACAGTTAACAGGGAGAATGAGAATCTTCCTCTGCTAAAAAGGTAATGTTATAATCAAGCTAAATCATATATTATAATGCTATATTTTATAACATAATACATTATTATTTATCTATTTACTACAAAATTACTGGTTGGAAATTATAACTTCAAATTAAAGTAATTTGTCCGTTAGGCCACTTGCTTGATTACAGATTTTGAAAATATAGTAAATTACCTTAAAAACAATATATAATAATTATTTGTATATTACTCACTTATGGTAATTAACCCCTTGTCACCCAGGCCAATTCTGACATTTCTCTCCTACATGTCAATAGCTGTCATAGCATGTCATAGCAAACTCTTTAGAGCCCACAAACATTTCATTTATATTTAAAAAAAAAAAAAAAACTTTTCATGAATAAAAAACACAGTAAAGTTAGCTCGATACTTTTGTATAATGTGAAAGATGATGATGTGCAGAGTAAATAGATGCCTAACATGTAGGCTTTAAAATTGTGCACACTTGTGGAATTGCACCAAACTTCAGTACTTAAAAATATCCATAGGCAACGTTTTTTTTTACAGGTTACCAGATTAGAGTCACAGAGGAGGTCTAGTGATAGAATTATTGCTCTCGCTCTAACGTTCGCGGCGATACCTCACATGTGTGATTTGAACGCTGTTTACACTCTTCTGTTTGTAGTGTCCCTAGTGGAAATGTACTGAATTTCCTCACCTCACAGAGGGGTATTGCACATTCACATTGCAGCACTCTATGGATCCTCTGTATGATTATTTCCAATCTGATATCCTATGTCTCTCATATGTAGAAAAATTAAGTGCCCATAGCGTAATACTGCTTTCAAAAAACCTTTATTATGTCCAAAAACAGTGGAGATATACTCACATTTAATCTGAATATGACAAGCAAATAAAAGTGTATCAAAACGCAGTGACGATACGCAATCCACAGCCCTGACCGGAAGTGAAGCGAAGATGCTCAGAAACTCCGCCCTACGCGTCTCGTCATTGAAGACGTTATCTGGAGCTAGCCACTGACCTCACTGCACGTCCCTGCTTAGTTTCTCATTCGTGCTTTGCAGGAAATTGTTCTCTCTGTACAGAGCTCTGTGTTGATTGCCAACACAGAGCTCTGGGCTGTGATTGCACACAGCCAATCCGCAGGTCCGGGCTGTGAATTATTGGCTGTGACTTGCTGACAGACTCCCTCACATGCACGTGCACAAAACCTGGATTCAGACAGCAACTTATGCCTGTGCGGGCCACTCGTCCACAGTACATTGCGGGTGGGCGGTCTGCAATTGTCACGAATCAGGTGTCACCAGAACTGCGTAGGTAGCAACAGAGGAAAACCAAACACAAGTCAGTGCGGCCCATCTTCCTCCAGTGCTCTCAGTCAGTCAGTAGGTGTGTCAGTGAGGTGTGCAGCAGACGTGCAGCAGACGCTCTCACCTTAGTCTGCTCACCTTAGGGACTGGGAGAGCAGGACGCTCTCAAACGAGTCGGCTCTCCCCAGGGACAGCATCAGGCAGGCAGGCAGGATCTTGTCACAGCTCTCTCCTTCATCCTCCAGACATCCAGACATCCTCCCCAGGTAGGCCCTACCTTCCATCACCTCCCCTGGAACCGATTGGCGGCCGTCCTTATCAGGATAAGCCGCCGAATCGGCTGAACGCTGGGGTCTCCTTCCCTCTCCTTACCCCACATTACCACCCACCTGTCAGTGTAACCTTCCCCTCGGAGCCTCCCCGCGATTCCCCGTTTTCTCCCCTGAACCGCGCCGGCCGTCACTGATTCGCGGCCGCCGCGGCTCAGGAAAGGCCGCGGCTTCATCCGCGGCCTAGCGGCGCGCCGCATTTTCGGCCATATCTCCGGTAGTAGCCCCCAGGAGCTCACCCCCAACCACTGTAGGTAATCATCCACCCCTGGCCTCAGCAACCAGCCCCCCCCCCTGGCTCACCAATCCACCCAGCTGGCTACATACCAGCCTGGGTCCCATGCCCTGCTCCTGGTCGGCGGCCCTCTTGGTACACCCAGCAGTGTCAGCAGTGTCAGCTCCCCCCCCACCCCCCCTGTCACAACTTAATAGCACTTGATCCAGGGGCTTGCCTGATCGCCTTTCAGGGATCAGGAAGGAATTTTTTCCCCTACCAAAGGCAAATTGGCATAGCATGGTTAGGGGTTTTTTGCCTTCCTCTGGACCAAGCTGGGAGGATTCACCGAATCCTCTCTTCATCGCCACCGAAAGGAACAACTTTTTCCCCGGTGAATGGCGACCATGGCTAATCTGCGGTACTCCGCAGAAACCATTTGGAATTTGAGGCGTTTCGCCGCAATACTGCCAGCCATCACCAAAAAGACCCTAAGAATTGAGCACCTTTTGAGGATCGATCGACGATCGACCGTCAAAAATTTTAGCCGTTTACCCCAACCTAAGCGCATTTCATGTGCTCTGATCAACACAAGATCGGCAGTAAAACACTGACTTGAAATCCATGATTTCATTCTACAACACGACCTAGACTGCCTCTTCATTACAGAGAGCTGGCTCACAGCCGACTGTAACACCATTCTAGGAGAATTGGTGCCAGAAAACTACCGTATTATAATGGAAAACAGAATAGGGCAAAGAGGAGGAGGACTGGCGGTGATCCATAAGACGCGTCTGGCGATCACTAAACCAAGCCTCCAAAACCCTCTTCCATTCATGGAAACCCTTACTCTTCAACTGCAAGTAAACGGCCAGGAGACCTTCCGGATTCTACTCTGCTACAGGCCACCTGGCCCCAAGTCGCAGCTGCTCCCATCTTTGACGGACTTTATCGCCACTTATACCCTGAATAGCAAACACCTTTTGCTGCTCGGGGACTTCAACCTTTGGGCCAACTCCCCGCAAGACCCCATTGCCGACGCCTGCATTGACCACCTGGAAGGATTAGGGCTTCAGCAACTAGTATGTGGGCCCACACATGCTCAGGTCACACGCTCGATCTTATTTTCAGACAAGATCTGGAAATAAAAATCTTTGAAAATGAACCATTGCCATGGACAGATCACCATGCAATTAAATTCATTATTTCCGAATTCCCCCCCTTAACAAAAACATCAAATCCAGTGACAACACACTGGACCAGATGTCAGAAGAAGCTCCATTCGGAACTCTTCAAAGCCACGTTAGGGGAAAAAATAAACACAATTCAGCCGCACCAAACAGCGGAAGAAACACTAGAGGCCATAAACACAGCACTATTGCAGTCAGCTGACTTGATAGCGCCGAAACGAAAAAGACCCAGATCAGGAAAAACAACTCCGGCTGGTTCAACAACCAGCTGGCGTTACTGAAGCAAGAGCGTAGAAGGGCAGAAGCAGCTTGGAAAAGAAGCTCTTCGGATGAGAACCTCGCGATTTACAAGGCAATAACCAGAAAATACTACAAGCAAATCTTCGAAGCCAAGAAAAACTATTTTTCTGAGGCTATCAACGGTGCCCTAAATCGCCCCCGCGAACTCTTCAAGCTGGTCACTCAGACCATGAATCCAGGATGCCTTGAAGCCCCCAACTTGGATACACAAGAATTTTGCGATGAGTTATCGGATTGCTTCATTAACAAAATTGAGGCAATCCGGCAAAGCATTCAGCAGAACAATTGCTCTCCCAGCCCCCCCCGTAGTCATTTACACAGCACCGGCAGCAATTCACCACAGTTTGGTGAGTTCACGCTGGAACCCATCTCCATTCAGACCACTAAAAATATCATCGGCACTCTGCGCAACAGCACTGCGCCAAATGATATTATCCCCACCAAACTGCTGAAGGAATGCGCCGACATCCTGGCACCTCCTGTCACGCAGCTTATTAACCAATCCTTCAGGGAGGGCAAAATGCCCTCCCAGCTGAAGGAGGGCTTCATTCAACCCATCTTGAAGAAAGCCACCCTGGATCCTAAGGATTCACTTAACTGGCGCCCCATAACAGGCTTAAATGTTCTCTCCAAGGTAATGGAGAAAGCAGTGGTACAGCAGCTGCAACAGCATCTAGATACCCACAACTTACTCGACCCATTGCAATCAGGATTCCGTCCCGGACACGGGACGGAAACAGCATTGCTTAAGATATGGGACGACGTTCTTGAGGCCGCAGACGAAGGAGAATCTTCTCTTCTGGTTCTGCTGGACCTAAGCGCAGCCTTTGATACAGTTGATCACAAGCTGTTATTGACTCGGCTGGCTAAAATAGCCAAAGTCGCAGAAAGCGATCTATCTTGGTTCTCCTCTTTTTTGGAAAACCGATCGCAAATAGTAAAGCTAGGACCATTCACTTCGGAACAACGCACATTATCATGCGGGGTCCCTCAGGGATCTCCCCTGTCGCCGATGTTTTTCAACATCTATCTGAGTCCTCTTTTTGAAATCATCAGCAGCCAAAAACTGCTATATCACTCTTACGCAGACGACACGCAACTGTACTTCCGCATTTGCAATAAAAAGGATCACCACCTCAATCTAGAGACATGCCTCTCTTTGATAGAGGACTGGATGACAAAGAGTTATCTCAAACTCAATGGAGCGAAAACAGAACTGCTTCTGTTTCACGCCAAGCGTAGCAATCAATCGATAACAACCTGGATCCCCCCGCCCATTCTGGGCAAAGTCATCACCCCTAGCACCAAAGTCAAAAGTCTTGGGGTCATCTTTGACTCCGACATGACAATGAACGCACAAATAGGGGCAGTAGTCAGCGGATCTCACTATCTGCTGCGCCTACTACGCAGACTCACGCCTTTTATTCCCAAGAAAGACATAGCGGTCGTGGTGGGAGCGATTGTAAACTCCAGATTGGACTATGCAAATGCCCTTTACCTCGAACTCCCCAAGTACCAAATCGCTCGTCTTCAAGTCGTTCAAAATACGGCCGCCAGACTTGTGACTGGGAAAAAACCCTGGGAATCAATCTCACCTTCACTGAGATCCCTTCACTGGCTACCAGTCAAAGACAGAATCACCTTTAAAGCACTCTGTCTAACGCATAGATGTATCCATGGGAATGCTCCCCATTATCTATGCGAAAAATTAAAAATTTACAATCCCAATCGTATTCTACGATCCAACAATCAAAATCGGCTTCAGATACCGAAAGCCAGATACAAGTCCAAAGGAGACAGGAGATTCGCTGTCCAAGGTCCCAGACTATGGAACGCCTTACCAGCCAGCATTCGACTGGAGGAGAACTACTTAGTCTTCAGGAGAAAGATTAAGACTCATCTCTTTTGATCTCAAAGGAGACAGGAACAACAAGCGCCCAGAGGCGATTTACTTCGCATGTGCTGCGCTATACAAGTTCTTCATTCATTCATTCATTCATTCACATGTAAAGTAAAAATAGTGATTAATTTAGATAAGTGAATAATGTGAATACATCCACCTTCAATATAACACAGTGCACAGCAAACCAACTAACAGACAGGGACCCACAAATAACAACAGACAGGTATATACAATAAATGGAAAATACTGGAATCATAAACATTAGCCAGGCCAGGGTCATTCAAAGGAGATCAGCAGACAGGGACAGGGAACAAAAGGACAGGGAGAGGATGGATGGATCAGGCTGCGGGGTAAATATAAAGGTAACAGGGTCACAGGAGGGACAGGTTTGGGGTTCAGGTATCAGGTACGGAGACAAAGTCAGGTTCTGAGATAACAGGTTCCGGTCAAGGAGCAGGGAAGATACCAAGGCAACTGTGAGTGTGTGTTGCCGAGTATTTATACATATCTCCTGCAATCAGGCTCAGGTGGCGCCTGATCGCAGGAGATAATGTCGGCTCCATACTGCCAAGAAACACCCGCTGGTGAACACCGGTACTACGGCCCAAGGATATAACAGATCCACCAGCAGGTGAAACTTTTCACTACAGATCCTGACTGTTAGAAGACACCTGCTGGTGTACATAGGTACTGCGATCCACAGGACCAACAGTGCGACCAATGGGGTGAACCATTTCCTGACAGCAAGTGGTTAATTAGTGGACCGTTAATTACTTTAGCATGCTTTACTTTGGCTCAACAGGTATGATGATTCCTTGGAAAGTATTCCCTGATTTACTTCCATAGCATTGAGTTAAGTCCGGGCTTGGGTCCAGCTTCCCCTTTGTATGACTTTATTAGACTGATGCCACTGGACTTGTTGTTAACCAGAAACTACTGTATACAAAAAAAAAAGAACAATGAGATCCAGTAGGCCTAAATAAAAAGGAATGCTGACATACACTGAATTCAACAGAGATGAATTTCTGGAAGAATAAAGATGGAAATTTTGGAACAGGTTTTTGACATAGACCATTAAGGCTGGCCTAAAAGCAAAGAAGAATCCCGCTTGCAGTGCCAAACGTCTGCATGCGGTACTCAGGAGGTATGCAGGTTTAGTGCCAAAAAGCATCTCATCCTCATTTATATAACATGACTATTGCAGTAATTACAAAGGCAACGTCTCCTACCTTCTAGCTGCACTCCTTGCTATTGTCATGTTAGGGAAATATATAAGCTTGTCTCTTTGGGGGCAGCCAATGCTTTTTAACATTCTTTCATGCCTGATAATATTCTTAGAATTTAGATACTTAACCATATCATAAATCTGACTGCCGCTTTTAGAATATCACTTTAATGTTCTCCAAAAATAGAGACATGAACATTTAGATACACTGATCAGCCAGAACAATAAGATCACTGGCACAGCCACTGTGCCCAACAAACGCAGCCACTGTGCCCATCAATTGCCATCACTGTGCCCATAAAACGCAGCCACTGTGCCCATCAAACGCAGCCACTGTGCCCATCAAATGCAGCCACCGAGCCATCAAATGCAGCCACTGTGCCCATCAATTGCCACCACTGTGCCCATCAAATGCAGATACTGTGCCCCCATGGTGCCCATCGATTGCCACCACTGTGCCCATCAAATGCAGATACTCTGCCCCCATGGTGCCCATCAATTGCCACCACTGTGCCCATCAATTGCCGACACTGTGTCCATCAAACACAGCCACTGTGTTCATCAAATGCAGCCACTGTGCGCATCAAACACAGCCACTGAGCCATCAAACACAGCCACTGTGCCCATCAAACTCAGCCACTGTGCCCATCAAACGAAGCCACTGATCCATCAAACAAAGCCACTGATCCATCAAACGCAGCCACTGAGACATCAAACGCAGCCACTGTGCCCATCAAACACAGCCACTGTGCCCATCAAACGCAGCCACCATCAAATGCAGCCACTGTACCCATAAATTGCCACCACTGTGCCCATCAAACGCAGCCACTGTGCCCATCAATTGCAGACACTGTGCCCATCAATTGCCGCTACTGTGCCCCATCAAATGCTGCCAGTGTGCTCATCAATTGCCGCCACAAATTCCTTCGCTTTGCTAACACACAGCTGAGGGAACAGCGAACGCCCAGCGTGGCGCCCGCTGTTCACATTTTTGGGTGCCTATCAGAGCCTATGGCTCTAATCAGGCGCTTCCAAAAAACACCTCTGCTGGTCTAATTCAGGTGCCGGTGCCCGAAAAGAGTCTGGACACCTGAATAGGGGGTGCCAGCAGTGACCATAGATTGATTCATGCAATGCATGAATCTATCTATGGTGATAGAGCGGTGCAGGAGAGAGGGAGCGGCGCTCCCAGGCCCTTTATGGACGCACAACCACTGAGTGTAGGTAAAATTCATTTGGCTCAGGGTCAAGCCTGAGCTGTGAATATGGGTCAGGGTTCAGTGACTCAGGGGCTGGATGACTCATCTGGCCGCTCTCTCTCTGGCACTTCCCTCTGGTTTGGAAGTTTGTTTGGATGGACGGGAGTAAGCAGGGGCTGCCATGAATAGTTATGAGGCCTTGGCCAATCCCCAGAAATTGGCCTGCAGGGGGCAGCGCTTACCTCATAAATAGACATGGGCCATGCCAGCAAGGGCAGTCGGTTTGAAGATGGAGTGCTGAGGAGGCTGTTGGTGGCCCTTGAGGGTGCTCTCTAGTCTGGGGGGGTAGAGGTGACCTTGGATCGGGGGCTTGGGTGCTGGAAGGATACTGCCAATACACACTTCCTGGAAAATTGGGAGTAAAGAGAGAGGACAGCAGGATAGGGTTGCCACCTTATCCCTTTAAAACCGAACAGATATTTCAAATATAACTTTTTTTATTTATTTCTTACAAGACAAACAAGACATACATACATGCATACAATAAGAAAATTACAATACAATACAGCACAGTACTGTCCACTAGAAGGGGCGATGGGAGAAACATGTGCATTCTCATCCGAGGGCGGACCAGGTATTCTCAAGTGTACAAGCAAACATCCTATATCCCAAGGCCACCCAAATAACCTAAATAACCTCCTCCTCCTAGGCTGGTCTGTATTCTATAATAAAGGCCCCTCGGGCAGATAGCGCCACCATCCTGTAACTGTCTAAAATTCAATTGCCCTGTCCAGGTCTCCCCTGTCCTTTGCTACAACGAGAAAGAGGGCGCTAGCAGGGGAGCAGCGGGTATAAAGTGAGTAAGGTCCAGGGGGAGGGCGGTAGGGTAAGATAGATAAGAATGAAAAAGAAAGATGAAAAATGTAAAACGAGGGGGGAGGGAAGGACCGGGGGGGGGGGCAACCCGAGGTCGCGGGTAGGCCCTAACGTCGCAGACAACGGGGCCACCTCACCTGCTCAAATTAGAAAGCAAGCATTTCCAACCCTTCATCTGATAAAATATACATATTCCAGAGCCTCCACGCCTGAGAATGCTTCTCCTGCTTGTTTTGGGAGGTGAGGACCAGGTCCTCCAATCGTTTAATATCTTCCACCCTCCGCATCCACATGCCTATCGTCGGGGGCGATCTCTTCTTCCACCTGAGAGGGATGCAGGACTTAGCCGCATTCAGTAGATGCCGTACAATTGACTTCTTGTAGGTCCGTTCCGGGAGTGGGGTGTCATTGAGTAGGAAAAAGGCCGGGTCGTTCACCATTACATGGTCTGTAAATTTCTGGGTGATCGTACCGACCATTGACCAGAAGTGCTGCAATTTGGGACAGGACCAAAAGATGTGGAGGAGCATTCCTATCTCCGTTAGACATCTCCAGCACAGATTGGGGGACGCGGGAAAAAATCTGTGTAAGACCTGGGGGGTATAATACCATCTAGTCAGGATCTTATAATTGAGCTCTTGAATTTTTGTACAGATCGATGTTTTGAGGGAAAGGCGAATTATCTTCTGTCTTTGGGTATCAGTGAAGGAGCGCTGCAGTTCGGCTTCCCACTTCTGTAGAAAGGGCAGCTCGGGCTGTGTCGGGGGAGAGTTAAGCAATTCATACATTTTGGACAGCACCTGTGGCATCGGCCCCTCATCCCTACAATACTCCTCGAAGGGGGTCAGCTCCCGCTGATAGTGCGCTGGATTCTCAATAGAGTGTAGGAAGTGGTGTAGGCGTATTGCCTTCCAGAACGGAAGTCGGAACTGACCGGTGTCGTTAGTCAGGGCCTGAATAGAAGGCCAATGATCCCCCTCCAGGAAGTGGGAGGCTTGGACCCTCCCTGTTGATGCCAGTGTCCCTTATTCTGCTACCTCCAGTCCCGGAGGGAATGCTGGGTTCCCCAAGATCGGGTACAGTGGAGAGTCGCCTGACGAGAGGTGGGAGGAGAGCAAAGTTGCTGTCCCCACCCCCAGGGTGGTGCCAATGACCAGGTGGGAAGACATGTCTAAGGGTAATCGGTCAGCACACCAGGGTGCCCTTCCTAACGGAATCTCTGCCTGTGCCTGTTCCAAATGGACCCAGAGCTTGGATTTACCGTGCTGGTTCCAATCTATAATCCTGCCCATATGGACTGCTCTGTAGTAATTCCGCACATCCGGGAGGGCCAGCCCTCCAAGATGTTTTGGTAACATCAGGAGACTCCTACGTAGACGGGGTTTGGAGCCAGCCCATATAAAATTGGTGAAGATGGAGTTCACCTGTTTAAAGAATGAGGGTGCAATCTTAATCGGCAATTCCTGGAATAAGTACAGGAACTTAGGTAGGATCGACATCTTGATTAGATTGCACCTCCCGAACCAGGAGTGCAATCCCTTGGTCCAGCCTTTCAACAACTCCCGAGCCCTGGCCAACAACGGCGGAAAATTAAGATCAAAAGTGCGCCCCAAGTCTCCTGGGATCTGAGTTCCCAAGTACCCGAGGGAACAGTCAGACCACTTAAATTTAAACTGGGCCTTCAGCGAGCTCAGCCTAGCGGGAGGAACATTGACCCCCATCGCCGCCGATTTATCAAAATTTATTTTCAGGTTGGACAAATTCCCATATCTATCAAACTCCCGAAGCAAGTTCGGCAGGGATATCACTGGATTGGTCAAGGAGAACAGGAGATCATCCGCGTACGCCGAGATTTTGTACTGTTCGCCCCTTACTGTAATCCCTGTAACATCTGGCTGTGCGCGTATCGTACGCAGGAACGGCTCCAGAGCCAAGGCAAAGAGCAGGGGTGAGAGCGGGCACCCCTGTCTGGTCCCGTTTGTAATGGGGAAGGATTCTGAAAGAATTTCGTTAGCCTTGACCTGGGTCGTAGGTACGGAATAAATGCTAGAGATCCAGTGAAGCATCTTGGGTCCTACGCCTATACGTCTGAGAGCGGCAAACATAAATGCCCAGTTAACCCTGTCAAATGCCTTTTCGGCATCTGTGCTGAGGAAGACGCAGGGCACTTTGGTTTTGGTTGCCACGTGAATCAGGTTGATCACCTTTGTGGTGTTGTCTCTCGCCTCTCGGGAGGGGACGAAGCCCACCTGGTCCCAGTGTACCACGTCCGGCATGAATTGAGTCAGCCTGTTAGCTAGGATTTTGGTAAATAGCTTGAGGTCAATAGGCCTGTAACTTCCGCACGCCGACGGGTCCTTACCCTCTTTATGGATCAGGGTTATATGTGCCCGTAGAGTATCCCTAGGGAGGGCACCTCCCTCCCTGAGGCCATTAAACATCTTCACCATATGGGGACCCAGACACGGGAGGAAAGTCTGGTAGTACTGTAAGGTGAATCCGTCTGGTCCCGGCGCCTTACCGGGTTTCATGCCACTCACCGCTCGCTGCAGTTCCTCTATAGTAATAGGGTCCTCTAAGTCCGCTCTCAGCATCATTGAAAGCTGAGGTAGCCCCGAGGTCTCTATATAGTCCTTGATTGTCGTTTCGCTGGGTGTCCCGGCCGGGAGATTGTACAAGGAGGAGTAGTAAGTCCCAAACTCCTGTGCTATATGGGTGGGCAGGGTCTTCTTTTGTCCCGAGGGTGCGATTATGTGGGGGATGAACGCTTTAAGTCTGCGGTTCTGAACTGCTCTGGCAAGCATCTTTCCGGACTTGTTCCCAGATTCATATGTAAGTTTCCGGCAGAATTGTAGTGCCGCCTTAGCCCTGTATTGGAGTAAGTCAACCGTCCGTCTCCTGAGTGCGAGAAATTCTGCCTCCAGAGAGGGCGTAGGTGTCCGATTGTGAGTGGATTCCACTATGCGGATTTTGTCCAAGAGACCCATCAATTGCTGCTCTCGCTCCCGTTTAATACGCGCGCCGCATTGGATCAGAATACTCTGATCACTGATTTATGTGCTTCCCCACAAAATACCTGGGTCGCAGTCGTCAGTGTTATTGGTTCTGAAGTAATGTTGCTTCTCATTTGTGACCTCTGCTAAGACTTCCGGTGTCTGAAGCAGGCTTTCATTCAGGCGCCAGAAGCGTGTTCTGGATCTCGAGGTCTCATTAAGGTCGTAGTGCATGGTGATAGGTGCGTGGTCCGACCACGTGATGTTCCCAATCGTTGGTGCGCGTACTGCCTCCAACTGACCATGAGGGATGAAAAAGTAATCAATCCGCGAGTATACCTTATGCGGAGAGGAGTAGAAGGTGTAGTCTCTCGCCCCGGGGTGGTGTAACCTCCACACGTCAACCAGTTGGGCGTTGTGTAGGTCCCTGGAAACGCGTTTGTGCGTCCCTGGGCGTACGGAGGAGTGTCCCGATGAAGTGTCTACTGATGGGGACAGAGGGATGTTGAAATCCCCTCCCACAATCAATTGTCCCTCCTGAAATTCCGTTAGTAGGTCCAGGGTATCGCGTATAAAGGTGTCTTGTCGGTCGTTGGGCACGTACAGAGTGGCCAATGTCACTTTTGTGTCCCCTATGGTCCCCTTGATGAACATATAGCGACCTCCGGCGTCCGCCAGGGTGCCGCCACACATCCATGGCACCTCTCCAGATACAAGAATGGACACCCCTTTAGATTTGGCTGACTCGTTGGTTGCGTGGTACACGAAGGGGAAAAAGCGACTATTCAAGCACGGAGGCCCCCCAGTCCTGAAGTGCGTCTCTTGCAAGAATGCTACGTCTGCTTTAATCCTTTTAAGATCATTGAGGAGCATGCGGCGCTTTTCGGGTACATTAAGTCCCTTCGCATTTAGCGAGAAAACGTGAAGACTGTCCATCTTCCCCGGGTCACCCGGAAGGAGCTAGCAGGGAAGGGAGTAGGTAGAGAAGGTAGGGGGGGTAGGGAGCACAGTCAGGCGCAGGGGTGGGGAGGGTGTGCGCGTTGATGAGGGGGATGGGTGAAGGGGGGGGACTGAGTCACTAACGAGGGTGGGAAGATAGGGGGGCAGGGAGGGGAGATGGGGGGAGGGAGAGAGAAGAGGGAGAAAGGGAGGGAGAGAGAGAAGAGAGAGAGAGAAAAACAAAAAAAAAAAAAAAAGAGAAGGAAAAAAAAAGGGGAGAGAAGAGGGGGAGACAAAGAAAGAATAGAACACACACAGAAAAGAGCACACACAATAAACACGGACGTAGCACTTGTAGAGTTATTAGACAAATCCCTAAACAGTGGACAGTATGTACCGTCTATCCTACTAAAAGGTGCAAGCGTTATGCGCTTGCGCAAAAGAAAGCACGCCCCGATTCACACCAGGGGTGGTGCTTCAGCCTATTGGGGAGGAGGTTAGAAAGGACCGAGGAGAGCTACTCCGGTCCAGCCCAGCCCCCCTCATATAACATGACTAGACATTCCTAAGGAAAAATAACATGAGAATAGGAAGCAAACGTGGATATATTAAAACTTTATCTAAACACCTATCAATCAACAGTGTGGTTACCGCTTCAAGCCCACATACCAGCAGCAGACCCCCACCCCCCTACCTTAAATCCCTCGATCCCGAGTCAGCACGGGAAATATCCCCCAGCCAAACAGACCTCCACCCCCCCCTACATAGATCGTGACGACATCCAGGGGGAGATACAGTCCATATATGTAGGTGATTCCCCATAGTCCATCAGCGAGATCTCATCTCTACACCTATTGGTTTTCACATCCCGCATAGTACAGTTCTGCCTCCATCAACCGTCTTCTGTAAGCATAAGCTGACCCCACCACCCCCCCTCCATCCAGCGTACCACCGAGTCAGGAGCATGAAAAAACACACAAAAAAAAAACACACAGGGGGGGGGCACGAAGGAGCAAGATCAAACAACATTACCACCCTCCACCCCCCCTCCCCCCGGCAGTGGGGGCAATAAGGGGCCCAATCTCCAATCCAGACCAGGATAGCCGCCGCAACGGCCCAGGATGTCTGCGCCCCACCCCTCACCCCAGCACCCGCCCCCCCGGCGTACGTCCCGGAGCTTCATGGGTTCAGCGGGCATGTACAATATTCCACGCTCCACTATAGAGCACCAGTGTGATCCAGCATAGAGGTGCCCCGAAGGACAGTCGGGGATAAAACAACGGGGGCGGACCAGGGGGGGGGGGGCTTCCAAGACCGCGATCTCCCCTGTCAGTGGGGGGGGAGACACAAAAGAGAGAGGAAAAAAAAACACCTTGGGGGACAGGGGCAGAGAAGGGGGAGAAATTTAAAGTAATAATAAAAAAATTAAAAAAGGGAAAAATCATCCGGGGAGGCAGGGGTAAAGAGGAGACATCAAAGGGCTCACCTCACGGCATGTTGCATTCAGGCTTCTCTCAACTCCTCGGCCGGGTTATGTCTCGATCTGCGGCGATCTCTCTGTGGCCTGGGTGACCTGCCTCTCCAGCGTCCCGGTGGACCAGAGCGGGGAGCTGTGCGATGAAAAAGTAGAGACTATGGGCCAGATTCTCAGCTGAGATACGACGGTGTATCTCAGATTTACCATCGTATCTCAGTATTTTTCAATGGGTATCTATGCGTGTGATTCCTAGAATCACTTAGGCAGAGATACACTAAAGATCCGACATGTGTAAAACAATTACACCGTCGGATCGTAGATGTAATTACAACCCCGGCCGCTAGGTGGCCTTTACGTTGTTTTCTCATTTGCCTATGCAAATGAGCCTAATACTCCGCTTTCCGAACGTTTTTACGCCGCCCCGTCGTCGTTTACGTAGTTTCCGTAAGGTTTTTCCGGCGTAAAGATAAAGCAGCCCAAAGATGACGCATCCTATGTTAAGTATGGACGCCGTGACCGCGGGAAATTTGAAACTTTTTACGTCGTTTGCGTAACTCGTCCGTGAATGGGGATTTACGTCGATTACGTTCACGTCAAAAAACACCGTCATAATTTGGAGCATGCGCACTACGATTTTACTATGGCCGGTGCATGCACAGTACGTTCGGCGCGTGGACGTGCCTAATTTAAATAGGAGACGCCCCCTACCCTCCTATTTTGAATTAGGCCGCCCAATTTACGCTACACCGCCACAACTGAACACGCAAGTGCTTTGTGAATACAGCATTGGCATGTTAAGTTGCGGCGGCGTAACGTTAATAAGAAAAATTACGCCGCCGCAACTTAAAGTGCGGCTACGAGAATCTGGCCCTATATATGGTGACTGTATATAGGAAGAGTTCTTCCTGAAGTTTGTTGTTGATGTGAAGTGGGCATCCCATAATCTCCCATCCCTATCCAAGTTATTGTTTTTTAACCACTTGCCACCCGCCATATAGCAAAATGACGATGGCAAAGTGGTTTCAATATCCTGACTGGACGTCATATGAAGTCCTCAAGATATTAAGCCGATGCGCTCCCTGCCGCGGCGATTGTTGTTGCAGGGTGTCAGTCTGACACCCTGCAACACCGATCTAGGTAAAGAGTCTCTGACAGAGACTCTTTACCACGTGATCAGTCGTGTCCAATCACGGCTGATCATGATGTAAACAGGAAAAGCCGGTAATCGGCTTTTCCTCACTCGCTTCTGTTGGACGCGAGTAGAGGAGAGCTGATCGGCTGCTCCTCTGACAGGGAGGGTTTGAGCTGATTATCAGCGCAGCCCCCCCGAGGATGCCCACACTGGACCACCAGGGATGCCACTAGACCACCGGGGATGCCCACCACAGGTATGCCACCCTAGACCACAAGGGATGACAATCAGAAATGAATAATGGATGCCAATCAGTGCCCACAATGGATGCCAATCAGTGTCCACAATGGGCATCACTAAATGGCAGGCATTAATGTTTAGCACTGATTGGCATCCATTAGTATAACATATTGCAGTACATAAGTGCCACCTATCAGTGCCCATCTATGTCGCCTATCAGCGCCCATCCATGCCACCTATCAGTGCCCATCCGTGCCGCCTATCCGTGCCCATCGATGCCGCCTATCAGTGCCCATCCGTGCCGCCTATCAGTGCCCATCCGTGCCGCCTATCAGCGCAACCTATCAGTGCCCATCAATGCCACCTCATCAGTGCCACCTCACTGGTGCTACCTCACCGCTGCCCATCAGTGCCGCCTTATCAGTGCCCGTCAGTGCAGTACCATCAGTGCCCATCAGTGAAGGAGAAAACATACTTACTTACAATATCTTGTAACTGAAACAAAAAAAACAATTTTTTCTAAATTTTCGGTAATTTTTAATATGTTTTAGCAGAAAATTAAAATCCCAGAGGTGATCAAATACCATCAAAAGAAATCTCTATTTGTGGGAACAAAATGATACAAATTTAGTTTGGGTACAGTGTAGCATGACCGCGCAATTGTCATTCAAAGTGCGACAGCGCTGAAAGCTGAAAATTGGTCTGGGCAGGAAGGTGTATAAGTGCCCAGTATGGAAGTGGTTAATAAATAACAAAATACAAAGACACAGACTGATCTCTGACTCTGGAGTGCCTGTGAAGATTTGGTGTGCCTGGCTGTGCAGGGTGGGGTACTTAATTTACAAAATTTACTGACAGAAACTTTTTTTAATTCTTCAAAATTTGCGGTCTTTTTTTTTTTAGCAAAAACTTTTTAGTAAAAAATAAAAATCCCAACAGTGATTAAATATCATCAAAAAAAAAGATAAAAAAAATCATATGGGTACAGTGTTGCATGACCGACCGCACAATTGTAATTTAAAGTGCAACAGCGCTGAAAGCTAGAAAATGACCTGGGCAAGAAAGGGGGGGGGAGTCCCCGGTATTGAGGTGGTTAAAGCGGTAGTAAACCCCCCCACATAAATACGATTTTCACAATATTATGAAAGAAATGGTAATTACGATTCAAATAATCACTTAGAACAGTCATGGCACCCCAGATGTTTTGGAACTAAATTTCCCATGATGCTCATGCACACTGCAGTATTGTGAAGCATCATGGCAAATGTAGTTCCAAAACATCTGGGGTGCCAAGGTTCGGCAGCTGTAGATCTACATTCTTTATCGTATTAAAGTTTATTCAGCATATTAGCCGACTCCATCTCCACTGTGGTTTTCTGCATCTGAATAGATCTGCATTTCTGCCCATAGTACGTATTCATCTCGGTAATCCCGCGTATGCGCACTAACTCGTGCCGTCTTTCTCTCCTCCACCCTGTGACGTACAAGTACAAGGTAACCATGATCCTCTTGGAGAAGAATTCTGAGGAAGCATGGCGGGATGTCGGAGCTGACGTCTACAACAGGAAATGATGCAGCCCCGACATAGACACAGAGGGCCAGATTCAGATACATCTGCGTATCTTTAGATACATCTTCGTTACGCTACGCCGCCGCAACTTAGAGAGGCAAGTGCTGTATTCACAAAGCACTTGCGTCCTAAGTTACGGCGGCGTAGCGTAGATGGGCCGGCGTAAGCCCGCCTAATTCAAAGCAGGTGGAAGGTGGGCGTGATACATGTTAATGAACCGTGACCCCATGTAAATGAGGTGCCGAACTAACGGCGCATGTGTCGTCCGTGGACGTATCCCAGTGTGCATGCTCTGAATTACGTCGCAAATACTCAATGCTTTACGCACAGCCCTATTCGCATACTTCTTTGTGGCAGTGTCACTGATCGTCTGTTCCCTGATATAGGGAATGATGATCAGTGACGTCACACCTCCAGCCACAGCCCCCTAAAGTAAGAATCACTGCCTTAGGGCACACATAACCCCTTAGCGCCACCTAGTGGTTAACCACTTCAGTGCCATTGTAAATTTCACAGTAATCAGTGCGTTTTTATAGCACTTTTCGCTGTGAAAATGATAATGGTCCCAAAAATGTGTCAAAAGTGTCCGATGTGTCCGCCAAAGAAAACGCTGATCGTCACCTTTAGTAGTAAAAAAAAAATATTAATAAAAATGCCATTAAACTATCCCCTATTTTGTAAACGCTATAATTTTTGCGCAAACCAATCGATAAACGCTTATTGTGATTTTTTGTACCAAAAATATGTAGAAGAATATGTATCGGCCTAAACTGAGGAAAAAATATGGGGCTAGATTCACGTAGCCCGTCTTATCTTTGTGCGCACGTAACGTATGTCATTTACGTTACGCCACCACAACTTTTTCAGGCAAGTGCTTTATTCACAAAGCACTTGCCTGTAAAGTTGAGGCGGCGTAGCGTAAATGACCCGGCGGAATTCAAATTCGGCGGGTAGGGGGCGTGTAGTATTTAAATCAAGCGCTTCCCCGAACAAACTGCGCATGCGCCGGCCTGACTGAATCACAGTGCGCATGCTCGAAATCACTTCGCTAATTTCAATGAAAGCGTCGTGAGCGTAACTAACGCACAGCTCCATTGTGAATCGACTTACGCAAACAACGTAAATTACGTCTGTCCCGACGTCCATACTTAACATTGGCTGCGCCTCACTATAGCAGGGGTAATGTTACGCCGGGTGTAAGTCTTACGTAAACAACGTAAACAGATACGCCGACCTGGCGTACATTCGGGAATCAGCGTATTTGCTCATTTGCACATTTTACAACTGGAACGCCACCTAGCAGCCAGCGTAAATATGCATCTAAGATACGCCGGTGTAAGTGTCTTACGCCGCTCGTATTTTAGCAACATTTAGGGCCCTTTCACACGGAGCGGTCCGTTTTTCGGTCCGCTCCGTGTGTCCATCGGCTCAGCGGGGGGTCTCCGCTGAGCTGTCAGGCAGATAGGGCGGTCCCCGCACACTGTGCAGGGACCGCCCTGTCTCTCCTCCGCTATCCCCTATGGGGAATCGGATGGAAACGGACCGTATGTCCGTTTGCATCCGATCCGTTCGGCCGGACGGAAGAAAAATAGGACATTCTTCCTTCCGAAAAAACAGATGCGGATCTGGCGGACGTTAGCGGATGCATCATCCGCTAACGGATCCGCTCCCATAGGGAAGCATTGAGGTCCGTTAACGGACATCCAAAAAACGGACGAACGGAACGTACGTGTGAAAGAGCCCTAAAGCGTATCTCATTATGAGCACACACTTAAATTTGCGCGGGCTCAGATTAGGACTTATGGCGGTGTATCTACTGATAGGCCCGTCGTAAGTCTGTGAATCTAGCCCTTCTTTTTTGGGGGGATATTTATTATAGCAAAAAGTAAAAAATATTGTTTTTTTTTTAAATTGTCGCTCTATCTTTGTTTATAGCGCAAAAAATAAAAAACGCAGCGGTGATCAAATACCACCAAAAGAAAGTTCTATTTGTGGGAAAAAAAGGACGCCAATTATTTTTTGGAGCCACGACACTGCCCAATTGTCAGTTAAAGCGACGCAGTGCCGAAAGGGTCAAGGTCCTTAACCTACATAATGGTCCGGGTCTTAAGTGGTTAAGGGCCCCAACAGTAAAGGGAACCTGTCACATTAACCAGTAGGAGAAAAAATGTAGGTCCACTTTATTATAAAGCAAAACATATGCACGATAGCCTATTGCTTTTACGATCATTTACTGTTCTGAATTTGTGTTTTTGTTCTCATTTTTTATTTCTTTGGCACGGAAATAGCGGGAAGAGGGCCTGGTATGATGATACTCCCGTGACTCACTCTTGAGTCATGCCTTGCATCGCAGTAAAACACGGTAATAATAATACCAGCATTTATTTTCGAAATAACTGCGTCCAGGACACACACTTTTCAAGCCTTGGAATAGAAATTGTTTCAGGGGGTTGAGAAAGGGATGGTTGCTACTTGTTGTAATATTCTCAGCCAGGATATTATCTGAATCTGATCTTTATCTGCCTTTACTTGGCAGGTTGCGTTTCCTTTATCTGCTACAAATCTTGTCCCAGCTTGAGCGCTGCGAGGGAAATCACACAAACAAATGCACGAATCATTTCATTTCTTGGGCTCGTGTTCTGTCAGCTTTCTTTGCCACAGGTATAAACAGATGTTCCTGACCGTATCATTAAAATTCAAAGGAAAGCTCCAGTGTATCTTTAGCCAGCATGATAAGCTGATCATTGATAAATGCTGTATAAAATTGTATTGTCTTGCTGCTATGACTAATATTTGCTGGAGATGCTGGATCAAGACCCAAAAGCTGAACCCCAGGAAACAGGCTACATTAAAGTGGTTCTAAAAGCAGAAGCGTTTTTCCACTTCTACTTACCTGAGCCCGATCTTGATCCAGTGATGAGCACAAGAGCAAAGGCTCTGTCTTTGCTGAACGCAATACGTATACCAACTATAGTCCCCCCCCAGTACAGACCCCCCTCCACAAACTACAGACCCCCCTCTCTCAGTATAAATCCCCTCCCTCAGTATAGATCCACCCTCACTAAGTACAGACCCCCCTTCCTCAGTATAGACCCCCCCACTAAGTACAGACTCCCCTCCACCAATTTAGACCCCCCACTAGGTACAGACCCCCATCAGTATAGAGACTTCCCCACAGTGCAGACCCCCATCAGTATAGAGTCATCCCTAGAGTGCAGACCCCCCCATCAGTATAGAATCCCCCCTCTCAGTGCAGACACACCCATCATTATAGGCACCCACCTCAGTGCAGACCCCCTATCGGTATAGAATTCCTTCCACCCTCTTAGTGCAGAACCCCCATCAGTATAGAATCCCCCTTAGTGCAGACCCCCATCAGTATACAATCCAACCCTCCTAGTCCCCCATCAGTATACAATCCCCCCTTAGTGCAGACCCCCATCAGTATAGAATCCAACCCTCTTGGTGCAGTCCCCCATTAGTATAGAGTCCTCTCCACAGTGCAGAGTTGGATGGAAGTCCGATCGTGTGTACAAGGCTTTAACCTAAAATTGTGATACCTTATTAAATAATAAATGCTCTTATTACAAATCATACAACTATTGTATAGACTCCCTCCCTCAGTATAGACTCCCCTCCACCAATTTAGACCCCCCACTAGGTACAGACCCCCCATCAGTATAGAGTCCTCCCCACAGTGCAGACCCCTATCAGTATAGAGTCGTCCCTAGAGTGCAGACCCCCCTATCAGTATAGAATCCCCCCTCTTAGTGCAGACACTCCCATCATTATAGACACCCCCCTCTTAGTGCAGCCCCCAATCAGTATAGAGTCCTCCCCACAGTGCAGAGTTGGATGGAAGTCCGATCGTGTGTACAAGGCTTTAACCTAAAATTGTGATACCTTATTAAATAATAAATGCTCTTATTACAAATCATACAACTATTGCCTTAGGGCTCTTTCACACGGGCGGACCGTATGTCCGCTTTTTCATCCACCTGTGTACGGATGAAAAAGGGACATACATTGGTCATACAGTGGTCCCTATGAGATCCAATTCTGCAGATGGAGGAAAACCCTATTTTTCCATCCGTCTGCGGATTGGGTGAACACGGACAGACGGTCTGTGTTCATGTGATCCCCCCATAGTATGGAATCCAACCCTCTTAGTGCAGTCCCCATCAGTATAGAGTCCTCCCCACAGTGCAGACCCCCCCATCAGTATAGAATCTCCCCTCTTAGTGCAGACCCTCCTATCATTATAGACACCCCCCTCGGTATAGACCCCCCCATCGGTATAGAATTTCTCCCACCGATGGTGCAGTAACCCCATCAGTAAAGAATGCCCCTTAGTGCAGACAGCCGCCTGCTGTATCACTAGGGCCCACCTCCGGCACGCTGCGTCATTGATTTTATTGACAGCAGCGGGAGCCAAAGGCTGCAATGCTATCAATCAACCAATGAAATACCGAGAAGCCCGACCAAGAAGCCAGCGCGTTCATGGCGTCAAAATCCAGAAAAGTAACCACATGACTTCAGAAAAGGAGTGGGGCTAAAATTTAAAAAAAAGTCACAGTCTAGTGCATGAGATATGTAAATAACCTGTCACTCACAGCAAAGGGGAAGAACGGACCAAAGTTTTCTCATGTTTGTCCGTTTATCTCACTGAAAAAAGAAAAGAGGATTGTTCAGAGCTGGATTAACTCTTTGTGTCAAGACTGGACAAAGATAATAGGAAATCTTATACTCTACATTGCGACAGCAAAAAAAAAAAATCAGGTTTACATCCACTTTACAACCTTTACAATCCCTTTAACCAACGCATGCTGTCACTGCTAACTTTGGCTGGGCATTTCGTCACCAGTGATGAAATGGTTAGAACTTTAAAGCTCATATTTCTTCAGGCCCACACAGGGGCGGACTGACAACTCATGGGGCCACCGGGCAATAGGAGATTATGGGGCCCCCGGGGCAATAGGAGATTATGGGGCCTACGGGCAATAGGAAATTATGGGGCAACAGGCAATAGGAGATTATGGTGCCCCTAGGCAATAGATTATGGGGCCACAGAGTACTGTATACACACACATACAATATACATACACAGTATACACAGACACACAATACACACACACACACAGTATACACAGACACACAATACACACACACACAGTATACACAGACACACAATACACACACACAGTATACACAGACACACAATACACACACACACACACAGTATACATACACAGTATACATACACACAGAATACACATAGAGACACACAGTACACACACACTGAGAAGGTACTGGAGAGACGGGGCAGCTATAATCTTGGGATTTTTAGACCAAAAGGATGTCGTTAAGGAACATATGTAAAAAAAAAAAAAAAACTGATTTTTACATACTGTCCCTGGTTTTACTGAGGCTGGCAACCTTGATGGGGCCCCTAGTGGCATGGGGCCCTAGGGCAGTGCCCGAATGGTCAGTCCACCCCTGGGCCCACAGAACACTCTTGTTGGAGATGTTTCTGTGGCCCCTGTTGTGACTACCTCCAGCCTACAACTGCTAAGTCGCCAGTCCCGTCTGAACATACAGTACATCTTCATTGCACTGTGGACGAACAGTTGAGGATGAGGACAGCCAAGTCTAATAAAAAAAAAAACATTTAGGCTAAATCACCAGAATGTTGCCAGAATTCAACAAGGAAGGGATTTCTAGAGAGATTTAAGCTATTTTTTTTTTTTTTTTAAGGTATTGAATAGGTTTAAAAAAAAAAACGCAGGGAGAAGTTCCCAAAATTGTATCAAGTTCCATCTTGCTTAAATTATTGGCATTAAGCTCATATGAGGGAATTCCTCCACATCCTAAATGTCTTTGCTTTTGTGATCCTTGATCTTTACGTTAATAATTCACTTATACATTTACTATATAAATATGGGATTCCTGGTAGCAAAGCATTAGAGAAAAAAGTATTGCATCCTGAATAGACTCCAATCCATTTTCCTTGTAGAACCCAAGCTGATTTTGGAAGTTTTCCAGCCCCTTCATAATGAGTCAGATACAGACAGCACATATATTTATTTTTATTGTTCCGTTACAAGATATATGTTGTTTCGTCTTGGAGATTTATGACAATTCCTTATGACTTTTTATGTTGATTAGCTGATGCAACATTTTATTAGGCTTCAGTCCCCTCAACCCCAAATTGAATGACTTCATATAACTTCTACAAATGCCACAAAAATGTTCTTGTGCATTCTTCTTTATCATTGACTTCTTCATTTAACAATTTTTACTCCATCATAGAGAGGGTGGGAATTTGAATATGTCTACTTACTGTACCTAAATCTAAACCAGGGGTCTCCAGACCTTTAAAACAAAGGGCCACTTTATTGCCCTTCAGACTTTAGGAGGGCCGGATTGGGGCCATCAAAGGAAGAAAATGTCACAGGCTCGGCTTTAGTGAGAACAAATATATACATGAACAAAAATCGACCACCACCTCATATGCAATAAATATTACAGATAGTCACTCCTCCTATATGGAGGTCACCACCATAACCAATAAGCATATATGGAAAAAATATATTCACCCCAAAAAAACCTCTACTTAGAAAAATAACCAAATAAAGTCCACCTGTCCAGAAAAACTAAAGTCCAAATGCTGTTTGCGGTATAGAGAGGTAAGTGGCAGTCTATATGGCCTGAGGATGGCCTAGTTGTACCAAGGAAAGTTCAATGATTATGTTGTTCAATCCCAATATAGTTAGTACAGCTGGTAGCATATGAGCCCACTTATACAGAGCTACAATATGTAGTTGGATATTCGCAGTGCTGACACTGCTAATTAAAAGGGGTTCGTCTGCTTAGTGGTAGAGCTTGATAGAGAGATGGCAGTGAATGAGCACAAACCCAAATTTATGAGCGCTGATAAAAAAGTGTGGAACGATCTTACCAGAGTCCACCTAGTAAGTGGTGCCGTTGCTCTCCGTCCCTGAACGATCAGCTGTGTAGCTCAGACCTCTGCTGCTGTTGTGCTGATGCTGTTCCCATAGATGGGATATGTTGACACAAACTGAGATCCTCGCTCGGCTCAATATATGCACCGATTGCTGGTACTAGTACCGTTGGTTGGTATGGGATAAATCCTTGGGTCCAGAAAAGTTAAATCGCTCCTGACCTCTCTCCGCCTGGAATCGCTTTCAAAATAGGATTTCAATCTCCCGCTATGGTGCGGGGCCTGGGACTGTGGCGTCCGTCAGCGTCTGACGTCAACGCGTTTCGCAATGGCAGATTGCGTAGCTTCGTCTGGAGAACAAATATAGCCTCAGGGTTGGTGGTCAGTAGGAAGAGGAGTATTTCTCTCTATTAGTTGGAGGAATAGTCTCCCATCATTGGTATCAGTGGATAATATAGTGCCCCATTGTTTGTGTCAGTGGGAGGAATTGTGCCCCAAGGGCCGGATAAAGGCTAGCAAAGGGCCACATCTGGCCGTCGGGCCACAGTTTGGAGACCTCTGGTCTAAACAATTAAATTCTTGCGAGCTACCATGTGATGCCTATTAATTAATCAAGTCAGTTCCTAGAACTGATTACGTCTCATATGATCATGCACAACAAATTGAAATATAGAGGAGAGTGCCGAGCTGTCTTAACCACTTGCTTACTGGGCTCATATACCCCCTTCCTGTCCAGAAGAATTTTCAGCTTTTGGCACTGTCATTTTAACTGACAATTGCGTGGTCATGCGACGTAGCTCCCAAGCAAAATTGCCGTCTTTTTTTTCCCCACAAATAGAGCTTTCTTTTGGTGGTATTTTATCACCTCTGCGGTTTTTATTTTTTGCGCTATATACAAAAAAAGAGTGACAATTTTGAAAAAATATATATTTTTTACTTTTTTTAAAAAATAATTATCCCAATTTATTTATTTTTTTATATTTTTTTCTCAGTTTAGGCCGATACGTATTCTTCTACATATTTTTGGTAAAAAAATAAAATAAAAATCGCAATAAGCGTATAGTGATTGGTTTGTGTAAAAGTTATAGCGGATAGAATTATGAATTTTTTTAAATTTATTTTTTTACTAGTAATGGCGGCTATTTTTATTGTTACTGCGACATAATGGCGGACACATCTGACACTTTTGATACATTTTTGGGACCATTCACATTTATACAGCGAACAGTGCTACAAATATGCACTGACTACTGTATAAATGTGACTGATAAGGAAGGAGTTAACACTAGGGGGCAAGGAAGGGGTTAAATGTGTACCCTACTAGTGATTCTAAGTGTGGGGGAGGGGACTGACTGGGGGCGGTGACCGATCTGTGTCCTTATGTACAAGGGACACAGCATCGGTCTCCTCTCCCTGACAGGACGTCACTGTTCTTTTGCTATTTTCAGTCGTATGTTCATATGACATCTATAACAAAAGATTTGCATTCTGCATTTTGAATTCCTATTTTCTGTTCGTATTTTGTATTCAAAATACAGAATGCAAATCTTTTGTTATAGATGTCATATGAACATGCGACTGAAAATACTAACAGAAAAAGGATTTTCGTCATTTTGTACTTTCGTAAATATATCGCGGGATTAGCGGCACTTTCAACACACGGCTCATCCATATTAACTATTGTTAAGCCCCATACACTTGGTCAGACTTTTTTAACCACAAACATAAAAACGATCGTTTTCTTTCGTTCTCAGAAAATTTGTTCATTTTTAAACTCCATCAGAAAACCATTTTTGGGTTCAAAAGTCTGGCCAACTGATCTCCCTTCAGATTAAAATCCACAGAAATGTTTATTTGGCTTTACTGTATTACTCACTGTACTAGTGTACACAAAAGAGAAGCTGCTTCACTAACTACACTCACTCACTGCCCATTCAAAAAAACTAAAATGACATCTATAACAAAAGATTTGCATTCTGTATCTTGAAACCCTTTTCTTTTGCTATTTTCAGTTGTATGTTCATATGACATCTATAACAAAAGATTTTGATTGAATACAAAATACGAACAGAAAATAGGAATTCAAAATACAGAATGCAAATCTTTTGTTATAGATGTCATATGAACATACGACTGAAAATAGCAAAAGAAAAGGGTTTCAAGATACAGAATGCAAATCATTGACGAAAATCCACAAAAATTATTGTCTAACAAGTAACGAACATGAATTAAACAGAATAACGAACCATCCCGCATGTACAAAAATAAAACGGTAACGAAAATACGAAACGATCGGAATCCGAAAAAATCGCGTCGTACGAAAAAAAGGGGGGTATCAGTGACAGTGGTGGGGTATCAGTAGTGGTGGTGGTGGGTATCAGTGGCAGTGGTGGGGTATCAGTATTGGTGATGGGGGTATCAGTGGCGTGGTGGGGTATCAGTAGTGGTGGTGGGGGGTATTAGTGGTGGGGTATCATTCTGTATTTTAAATACAAAATACGAACAGAAAATAGGAATTCAAAATACAGCATGCAAATCTTTTGTTATAGATGTCATTTTCGTTCTTTTGCCGTTTTCGTTTTGTCGTTTTTTTTTCGTCGGATCGTTCGTTCGTATTTGCGGTTGTTCGTTAAGCGGCTCATTCGTAATCCTGTCGTTTTCGTATTTTGGTGCTTTAATTTTTTCGGATGTACACATTATCCCGCGGGTACAAAAATTAGCATTTTCGTACGAAAATAACATTTGTACGAACGGGAATGCACATATCTACTTAGAGGTAATTTGTTGAAGTCAAAGCTTAACTGCAGACAGATATATGACTAATTCATATCTGTATTGGTTAATGCATGCAGTATAAATATCTAAATTTGGCCTGGCCCCTTGCAATCCACTTTCCAGAAAAGCTTAGACCAGGAGGGGTAAAGCAGCAAAATGAGCCAATCAGTTGTGCTGATAGGAGAAGAGAGAGATAGAGCGACCGGCTAGTAAGAGGGTCTTTTCGAAAAGGCCAAGTTGTGGCGGGTCCTACATCGCCCTGCATGCAGGGGTTGCTTTCGCGCATTGTGCGCTCATTAATGCCCGTGACCAGCGGAGACTGTGGTCATGTGAAGAATCTAACATTAAGGCAGTTCCCCGACTTAGAATTGAAACTTCACTGTGTGCAGTAAAAGTGCAGCATTCCTCGGGAAAGTACTGTCCTGTGACACTACATACTGTAACATTAAGGCCGCGTACACACGATCAAATTTATCTGCTGGAAACGGTCCGATGGACCGTTTCAGCAGACAAATTTGATCGTGTGTACGGGCGGACAGACAGGTTTTTCCAGCAGACAAATTTTAACCACTTTAGTCCCGAGCCTGTTTTTCAGACTCAGTGTTTATGAGACTAAAACATATTTTTTTGCTATAAAATTACTTAAAACCCCCAAACATTATATATATATTTTCTAATACCCTAGAAAATAAAATGGCAGTCATTGCAATACTTTTTGTTACACCGTATTTGCGCAGCGGTCTTACAAGCGCACTTTTTTTGGAAAAAATTCACTTTTTTAAATTAAAAAATAAGACAACAATACATTTGGCACAATTTATTTACATATTGTGAAAGATAATGTTAAGCCGAGTAAAATGATACCCAACATGTCACGCTTAAAAATTGCGCCCGCTCGTGGCATGGCGTCAAACTTTTACCCTTAAAAATCTCGATAGGCGACGTTTAAATTTTTTTACAGGTTGCATTTTTTGAGATACAGAGGAGGTCTAGGGCTAGAATTATTGCTCTCGCTCTAACGATCGCGGCGATACCTCACTTGTGTGGTTTGAACACCGTTTTCATATGCGGGCGCTACTCGCGTATGCGTTCGCTTCTGCGCGCGGGCTCGTCGGGACGGGACGATTTTCGTATTTATTTTTATTTATTTTACCAATTTTTAACACTAAAATAAAAAAAATAAAAAAATTATCACTTTTATTCCTACTACAAGGAATGTAAACATCCCTTGTAATAGAAAAAAGCATGACAGGTCCTCTTAAATATGAGATCTGGGGTCAAAAATACCTCAGATCTCATATTTAGGCTTAAATGCAAAAAAAAAAAAATGTAAAATAGTAATTACACAATAGTAATAACATTAAAAAAAAATGTCTCTTTAAGACGCTGGGCGGGACTAACGTTTTGACGTCACTTCTGCCCAGCAGAGCTATGGAGATGGATGAGGGAAATTTTTCCCTCAGAGCCCTTTCACACTTACACGATTTGTCCCACGATTTTGGACTGCAAAATCGTATGACAAGTCATTCTCCATTATTTTCAATGAACACCATTCATACTGGCACGACTTTAAGTAGTGCCGACTTCAAAGTAGTCCTTGCACTACTTTGGTCCGATCTTGATGCCACTTACACAGGCATTCATTGAAATCGCGGCCGCGAATCGTGGCAAAATCGCGGTAAAGTCGCGGCCGTGAAATCGCGGTAAAATCGCGTGACTTTAAAGTCGTACAAGTGTGAAAGGGACCTCACTCGCATCCCCACTGAGCACGGGAGAGGACCCGATCGCCTCAGCCGCTACCGACGCCGCTACCGACAGCTCCGGTAAGCGGCAGAGGGCGCGGGATCGCAGCGGGAGGGGGGGTCTTCGCCCGCCACCGATAACGGCGATCTCGCGGCGAATCCGCCGCGGAGACCGTCATTATCGTTTGACCGACCGCCCACAGAAGAGATGGATATCTCGGTTGTGGCAGCAGCTGCTGCCGTTACCGAGATATCCATCTTTAAAGTCATGACGTATTACTGCGGTGCGCGGTCTGGAAGTAGTTAAAGCATGCTTTAAAATCTGTCTGCTGGGAACCCGTCCGTCCGACATGTCTGCTGGTTAGGTCACTAACCAGCAGACATATCTGCCCGCACATGCGTCGAATGGATTCGACGCATGCATGGAGGTTTTTTACTTCCTGGTGCAGTGACGTGGCGGCGTCAACGTCACCGCTATGTCACCTCGCTGTCTGCCGGTGGGGATTTTGGTTTGATCGTGTGTACACGATCAAACCAATATATCCCAGCAGACAAATCCGATTAAATCGGTCTGTCAGACCGATTTGATCAGATTTATTTAGTCGTGTGTACGCGGCCTAATACATGTTGCATTAGAAGGGATGTACTGAGCCCTGCACCTGCTCCACCAGTCCAATGTACCTCTGTTACCTTAATCCCAGTAACAGAATGGGGTCCCGCCGAGCAAATAGTGCTGGCCTCATGAGAGCACTTATTAACTATTTCCTTCCTGTACCTTGTGACCAGGCTATAGATCTCTATAACTTGGGTGCGGATCCAGTTGCTATTAGATACTGACCGTTAGGGAGGGAGCCAGCATATTGACCCCACCACTACCAGAGGACCTCTTACCTTACCAGATACCACACCTAATGACTGGTTGCTTGTTTCTTGAATTTGTACTCTCGGTAACTGCATTTCTCTTTCTTATATTTCTGAGTATTACCCTTTGTAGTAGTGTTACTTCATACCCTGTAGTGCTTTACATACCCTGGTTCTTTAGAGACTACAGAACCAACATGTACCCCCTTTGAATAACTTCAGACAAGGCTTAGAACAGTTATTGGAACTTTACTGAAGAGTAGGGATGAGCCGAACAACCCCCCCGTTCGGTTCGCACCAAAACCTTCGAACGGACCGAACGTTCGCTCGAACATTTAGAACCCCATTGACGTCAATGAGACTCAAACGTTCGAATTTAAAAGTGCTAATTTTAAAGCCTAATATGCAAGTTATTACCGTAAAACATCTTTGAGAACCCGGGTCTTCCCCCAGGGAACAAAAAAAAAACAATAGTTTTTAAAACTTTTTTTCCATTGATACATGTTCCCTCGCGCAAGACCTGGGTTCACAGGCATACTATAGAAACTCAGCAGGTACAATATTTAAAGTAATTTTTCCTTTTTTTTATTTTTTATTAAAGCATCATTTAAATCACTGCTTTTCAGGAGCAGTTATTTTAATGATGCTTAAATGGAAAAAAAGAAATATGAAAAATTCCTTTAAATATTGTACCTGCTGGGTGTCTATAGTATGCCTGTGAAAACATCTTTAAATAGAACAATCACCTGCCTGCCAGTAAATTAGGAAGAACTGATCTAGCTAAACTATACAGTGTATAAATATATGTACAACACCTTGGATGTATATATATCCTCTACACACTGTAACATTAACTGACTAGCCTGCCTGCCTGCCTGCTCTATCTACCTGCAAAAAATGACACTCTCTCTGTCTCTCTCTGTTCTCTCTAACAACGCCGCAACACACTACATAAGGCCGACCTGCAGGCAACTTTTTATAGTGTGGGGCGTGTACTAAACCCCCTGAGCCATAATTGGCCAAAGCCACCCTGGCTTTGGCCAATTACATCTCTCTGTACTGACGGCGCTTTGATTGGCCAAGCATGCGGGTCATAATGCATGCTTGGCCAATCATAAGCCAGCAATGCTGCAGTGAATTATGGGCCGTGGCGCATCACTCCAATTTGGCGCGAACGACCCTTTTTGTTCGTATTTTGATGAACGATCGAACATACGATGTTGAGTCGAACATGAGTTTGACTCGAATACGAAGCTCATCCCTACTAAAGAGAGACTTTAACATTGCAGTTCAGTAAGAACAACATCCTTTCCCTAATCCTAACTACAATAGTGTGGCTGCCCAGGCATGCCTTTGTGAGGTGAGAATACTAGATGGCATTGTCCATGACTTGGTTGTCTCCGAGAGTCCCGGTGTTCTCAACGGGCTTGAAGGCATAGCAGGCCCAATACCACAAACAGAATCAACAAGTACAGGAAAAAGAACGGCTCTTGGACCTCAGCCTTCCCCCTTCTTATAGCACAGGTGGGCTGGCTAGGACTAAAAAGCCCAGGAACTGAGGCTGCAACAGTTAACCACTACCTAAGCCTGTGCCAGCTGCTAACTCAATAGTTCCAATATATGTCTACCTGCCTACGAGCTCATGACTCTTCTGCTTCTCTGTCCAGTACCAGGCTGTGGGAGGGACAAGACTTGTAAGAGTCACTCAACTGTAGCGGAGGAAAATTCTGTCTCTTATCCTGACAAACATACCGCTTTTGTGTAATAGAGATGTGTAGATCTCAGACATGGATAGACAGAAATATCATGGTGAAGACCAATAAGCCACTAGCTTCTTAACTACTTCAGGCCCGGCAGGTTTGACTGCCCAATGACGTGCCATTTTTTTTGCGATTCGACACTGCTTCGCTTCAACTAACAATTGCGCGGTCGTGTGACGTGGCTTCCAAATAAAATTGACGTCCATTTTTCTTTTGGTTGGTATTTGATCACCCCTGAGGTTTTTAGATGTTTCACTATAAACAAATAAAGAGCGACAATCTTGAAAAAAAAATATATACAATTATTTTTTTCCTCAGTTTAGGCCGATATGTATTCTTCTAGATATTTTTTTAACAAAATAGCAATAAGCGTATATTGACTGGTTTACGTAAAAAGTTATAGGGCTAGATTCAGGAACGAGTTACACTGGAGTATCTCCAGATATGCCGTTGTAACTCTGAGTGAGCAGTGTCGTATCTATGCGCCTGATTCTTAGAATCAGTTACACATAGATTTGTCTTAGATCCGACTGGCGTAAGTCTCTTACGCCGCCGTATCTTAGTTGCATATTTACACTGGCCGCTAGGTGGCGTTTCCGTCGATTTACGCGTCGAATATGCAAAAGAGCTAGATACGCCGATTCACGAACGTACTTGCGGCCAGGCGTATTTTTTTACGTCGTTTGCGTAAGCGTAAGTCTGGCATAAAGTTACCCCTGCTATATGAGGCGTACGTAATGTTAAGTATGGACGTCGAGCCGGCATAGAATTTTCCGACGTTTACGTCGTTTGCGTAAAACGTTTGCTAATAGGGCTTTGCATAACCAATGAGTAGTTGCGGCGTAATTTTGAGCATGCGCACTGAGATACGTCCACGGACGGCACATGCGCCGTTCGGAAAAAGCGTCAATTACGTGGGGTCACGATTAATTTACATGGATCACGCCCCCTACCTGCCTATTTTGAATTAGGCGCCGTTACGCCGGACCATTTACGCTACGTCACCGTAACTTTGGACGCAAGTGCTTTGTGAATACAGCACTTGCCTGTAAAAGTTGCGGAGGTGTAGCGTAAATAGGATACGCTACGCCCGCACAAAGTTACGCTCTTCTACCTGAATCTAGCCCATAGTGTCTACACAATAGGGGATAGTTTTATGGCATTTTTATTAATATTTTTTCTATTATTAGAAATGGCGGCGATCTGCGATTCTTATCATTACTGCGACATTATGGCGGACACATCGGACACTTTTGATGCTATTTTGGGACGATTGTCATTTATACAGCGATCAGTGCTATAAAACTGATTACTGTGTAAATGACACTGGCAGGGAAGGGGTTAACCACTAGGGGGCAAGTAAGGGGTTAAGTGTGTCCTAGGGAGTGATTCTAACTGTGTGGGGGCTGGGATACCAGTGACACGACATTGATCACTGCTCCCAATGTCATGGAGCAGTAGATCAGTGTCCTGTCATAAGGCAGAACAGGAAAATGCCTTGATTACACAGGCACCCCCCTGTTCTACAGCTCCGTGACACAATCACGGGTTACCGGTGGACATTGAGTCTGCGGATCCCGCAGGCACTGTTTAGGTGCTCGCGGCAGGTACCTCCCTTTGCAATTGCAATCCCATGCCATTCTGCTGATGTAAATGTTAGTGCGGCGGTCGGCAAGCGGTTAAACTCTTGTAAACCCAGTAAGAAGTGCCCACGATTCTCTGAGATTTTAAATGTTGCTTCCATTACAACCTAAACCAATATTGTCTGGTTCACAAAGACCTATGGTGCCCTTGATGGATTATCCACCTTCTGCATTCCAATGGAGACTTAGGGCCAGATTCAGGTAGATGGGCGCTTCTTTACTTTGGAGTAACGTTTCTCATTTACGTTACTCCGCCGACACTTTCGGCGCAAGTACTGTTATTCACATAGCACTTGCTCCTAAACTTGCGCCGGAGTAACGAAAATGCGCTGGCGTAACCCGACGCAAGTGGAAGTGGGTTTGATCATATGTAAATGATGGGCGGAGCCCAGCGCAGAGGCTTACGTTCAGCGCATCATCCACGGAGCATGCGCAGTAAGTGAGGCTTCACTCGCCCCCTTGTACGCATGCTCACAACTTCCGTCGGCATCACTTCACGGGACACGTCAGCGCAATGCGTTCCGTTGGGCGTTTAAATGCGCCCGTAGATGCGCCATTCCAGCACTAAAGTATATCCTGTTCCCCCTCCCCGCAGTGAAGTTACTTTTGTTCTGAGATGGCTGCTCCCGTTCCCCGCAAACACACAGGAGAAAGCTGAACTCTAAAGGCCAGGAGCTGTCAGCCGTCATCTCGGCTATGGAGACCTATGATGTCTTCCTCCATGGCTGTAAAAGTTGACAGACAAGCATGGACAGAGGTGTTGTCCTGCAAGTGGGGGTGCTCAGCTAGCTCCTATCGTCGGTAACGCTGCTGTAGCTGCTCTCCTGCTGACCTGTGGCCGTCTGGAGTAAAGATAAAGCAGCTATTTGTAGAAATAACTTTGCGCCGGACGGACGAGATACGCGCGGCGCATGTAGCCAGCGTATGGTGCTAATCCGTTCGCGAATCGGGAAATCTCCCTCATTTGCATATTTGCAGGGGAAATCAATAGGCGCGACTCATGCGCCAAGCGAAATTATGTGCTGACGAGACTCTGGCGTCGGAAAGTTAAGCCGATCAGAAATGGCCCGTTTTCTGTCGCATCTAGTTTGGTGGGTACGGCCACATAGAAACGACGGCGCATATTCACAGTTACGCGGCGCATATCAAAATACTCCAGCGCAACTCTACCTGAATCTAACCCTTAAAGTGTAAGTAAACCCTCCTATCGTTTTCAGCCAAGGAAGCTGCCATCTTTGCCTCTGTTTAATCTACAACTGCCATGATGCTGCACATGTGATCAGCTTAGACACCAGCCATTGGATGGCTTGACAGTTTGGTTGAGAGGACAACCAATGGGAGTGTTACATTTCTGGCACGTGCCAGAAATGAATCTGTTTATGGATGGGTTTACTTTGGCTTTAAGTGAGGAACATACACAATATTCTGCTAGCTAATGCCTTATGGTGGGAATTGCATGGCATATGAGAACCGCCAAATACATTGGAGGGAACTCCATGGAAAGGGTTGCATGAAAATTAAGTGGCTGGTTGATTTATCTCTGTTCAGATCTGAAAAAAAGGTTTTAGGTGGACTTATACTTTAGAACAGGGATGTCAAACTCAATTTTATTGTGGACCACATCAGCATTATTATTGTCCTCAAAAGGGCCGGTTGTCAGAAATTGAGTCCCGTACTCTCCCTTACATCACAGTGCACCCCCCTTTCCTTATGCTGCTGCTGGGAAGAAGCTGGATGCATTGCTTGACAGCAGAAAGTAAGGGTCTGGAGGAGGACCAGAGGAGGGCTGGAGCTCTACTGCAGCTGCAGGAGAGGTGCGAGGGCCACATGAAATGGCCTGGAGGGCTGCATTCGGCTCGAGGGCCTTGTGTTTGACACCTGTGCTTTAGAATGTAGACTGCATCACATGTTGAATAAATTTAATTCAATCATTTCAATCAAACAGACAAAACATTATAGTTCGAATCTAAAACTGCCTCTCCTTTCAATGTTTTTCTGCAGCACATTTGCTGTTTTGCTATTTCTGGACATGAGTTTTCTACAACTCGGTTGGAAGCCACAGGACATTAAAACCACATTTTTCATCGACAGCCCCATACTGGTTTCAATTATAAGAGGCACGGGTAGGGCTTCCTTGCTGGAACGGACAGTGGTTGCCAGGTGGAGGTCTTCCAGAGTCAAGTCCTGGAGAACCACCAGCAGGATTAGGTGATGGCTCATAATTTGGTCTTAGTTTTAATAACTTAAAATGGAAGCAGTTCTGTTGAGCACATTTCCTAAATTTCGTCAATACATTAATTAGACTTTTTTATTCACTGCAAACCGTTTGGAGATTTACATTTGGCAGGAGCCACCACTTCTGTGCCCAACTGTAGAAATAAAATAGTGTGGATTTTTTATCCATTAATAGTATTCATCATTTTTATTTGGTCCTTGGTGACACTGCCAATGCTGTGTTTAGCATAAATTGTCCTTCTGCTCTGTTTTCCTGAAATATTATAATACCTTGAGGAATAGACTGAGTCATTATGCTCCAGAGTAACTTTTTGGTCCAAGGTTATGGCTGGAAGAATCTCTACTGGTAGAGAGAAGTGTTGTATGAAGGTTCCAGTGCAAGAAATAGAACCCCAGTGACTCTTAAAGGGTGTGCCTAGCAAGATGTATATGAAAAAAATGTTCCAAATCATTTCTAGTAAAGCACGCAATATACCCATTATTAGACATGTGCATTCATTCTTGTCCGAATGCATTTTTACCCATGTGACGGATCTCGCATACCCCAGGTGGGCACATCCGCCAGGCCTGTATCTCCTGTCCTCCAAACGCACCAGCAGCTTGCAGATTCGCCATAACCAGCCCTTAACCCCTCAATTACAATACACATAGGTGTTGAGGGTTAAACATGCAGAGCACAAACTGTTTATTAAATACAAAACATACACTTTTACACGCAGTTAGGGACACTCCCCTTAGCTTTGTCATAGAGGGAAGGGGGTGGGGGACAAGGAACAACCAATGGGAACTGAACACTTGTACATTGAAACAGAAACTACAGATAAACATAAAGGGATTATGGTAAGCAGGCAGCCTCTCAATACACATCCCCTGCGGAGAGATGTCTCCAGTCCAGACCATTGTCTATCAGCAACAAGAGGGGGGGATAAGAGAGAAGGGATGTAGCATTACATTACAATATCTCAATGCCAGCTTGTTCCCAGGTCTCCAGTCTCTTCTGGGCCATAATATGTGGGTAAGAGGCCCGCCCTCAGTCCCTTCCAAAACACACAGTCACAATGAGTTCTGTCACAATCCGAATTTCGGGTATTTTCTTTATTGTTTTAACAAACGAAAACGAACGCGCAGAATCTGAAATCCGAAAGATCCGACATAAAAAAATGCTTTATTTTAGTTTTCGTTGCTACGACAGTTCGATAGAGATAGGAGATTCGTCATAACGCTGACAATAGCAATTTATGTCTATCAAATCTGCGGTCGAATATGCCTAACCTTAACTCTATTAGTCCAAGATTATTCTACATAGAGAGGAAAGATTCAACATTATAAAGACAGTGTTGGGTAGACCATTCGACATTAACAACAAAGATTCAACGAAGCAGCGAAAAACATACAAACGTCAAATTTGTCAGTGAAGGCTTATGGTGTCTGTCGAAAGTTCTAAGAAGATTCGACAAGCAGCTAAACTGTACAACGCCGCAATCGTACATTCCCGGTCAAATGCTCGGCTCTTAGGCTTTGAATTTGAATGTTGGTTGATTAGTAAAAATAATTTATAAATATAATTATTACTAATGTCATACAACATTAGAATTTTTCTATAGCTTGTAGGTATAACATTCGCTCGGAAATGTATGATTGCGGCATCGTTCTTAGAACATTCCACAGACACCATAAGCCTTTAATGAGTAACTAAATAAATGTATTTTCATGGAAAAAAAAACGACGTTTTTCAAACTTTGTTTTAACCACTTCCCGACCGCCGCATGTACATATACTGTACATCGGCAGAATGGCACGTACAGGCAGATGGACTTACCTGTACGTCCCTGCCTAGACGTCGGTTGGGGGTCCGATCGGGACACCCCCCCGGTACATGCGGCGGTCCGGTTTGCTGTGGGAGCGATCCGGGATGAGGGGTGGTTGTTCGTTTTTGTCCGCCCCCTCCGGATCGCTCCCAGCCAATCAGCTCCCTCCCTGCTCTACACTTCCTCTGTCTGTATAATGTAAACACAGGCAGAGGAAGTGATGTCAGCTCTCCTCTTGGCGGTATTTTCAATCCGCCGAGAGGAGAGAAGACATCAGAAGTAAGTCACACCAACACTACACTGACACCACACACATAGGCACTCTTGACCCTTTCAGATCACCCCCCAGCCCCCTGTCACAGTGTCACTAATAGCAGTGATCATATATTTACTGATCACTGCATTTAGTGTCAGGCCGCGTACACACGACCAAATAAATCTGTTCAAATCGGTCTGACAGACAGATTTGATGAGATTTGTCTGCTGGGCTAATTTGGTTTGATCGCTGTACACACGATCAAAGCAAAATCCCCGCCGGCAGACAGCGCGGTGATGTGGCGATGACGTTGACGCCACCACGTCACCGCACCAGGAAGTAAAACACTTCCGTGCATGCGTCGAATCCATTCGACGCATGTGCGGGCAGATATGTCTGCTGCTTACCGTACTAACCAGCAGACATATCAGACGGACGGATTTCCAACAGACAGATTTTAAAGCATGCTTTACAATCTGTCTGCTGGCAAAATCTGTCTGTCCGCCCGTACACACGATCGAATTTGTCTGCTGAAACGGTCTGGCAGACCGTTTCCAGCAGATAGATTCGATCGTGTGTACGCGGCCTCAGTGTGACAGTTAGTGTGACAAGCAGTTAGTGTTAGGTCCAAGGTAGCCCCCCGTACCCCCCCTAATAAAGGTTTAACCCCTTGATCACCACCCTAGTTAACCCTTTCACCCCCTATTGCCAGTGTCACTAAGCGATCGTTTTTCTGATCGCTGTATTAGTGTCGCTGTTGCCGCTAGGTAGCTAATTTTTTTTTTATTGCGATTTTTTTTTTTACTAAAGACATGTGGCTGAATACATTTTGGCCTAAATGTTTGACTAAAATTTTGTTTATTCGATTTTTCTTATAACAAAAAGTAGAAAATATCATTTTTTTTTCAAAGATTTTGGAATATTTCGGCTTATATCACAAAAAATAAAAATCACAGAGACAATCAAATACCATCAAAAGAAAGCTCTATTTGTTGGAAGAAAAGGACGCAAATTTTGTTTGGGAGCCACGTCGCACGATCGTGCAATTGTCTGTTAAAGCGACGCAGTGCCGAATTGTAAAACCGCCTTTGGGCATTTAGCAGCATATTGGTCCGAGGCTTAAGTGGTTAAAAAACTATGTTGCCTACACACCATCGTTTTCTGAAAATGCTCTTGCAAAGCGCGGTTACGTAAGACACTTTCTACGGCACTCTGTTCCATTGAAGCTCCCGTCTCATAACTTGCTTCTGAGCATGCGCGGGTTTAAAAACGTTGTTTTGCCCACACACGATAATTTTTTATGACACAAAAAACGACATTCAGAAAAACGACATAAAAAATTCAAGCATGTTCAAATTTTTTTTTGGTCGTTTTTTCTAAAACATAAAACGACGTTTTGCCCACACACAATCATTTTAAATGACGTTTTTTTAAAACGTTTTTTTTTTTTATCACAAAAAATGACCGTGTGTACGCGCCATCAGAATTATTTTTTCTCCATAGTTGCCCACGACATAACTTAAATCTTATCTCTTAATTTATACAGCTCTATGATCAAAGACCACCTTAAAGCTCCTACAAGAGAACTATCTTCTGCTCAGCACCAGGGCACAAAATGTAAAGAAACAGAACAAGTATACCAACATTTTAATCAAGGAAATAAAAAAAGATTCACAGAATATAAATAAAATAAAATAAATGTCCAGAAATTGACACACTTATGCTACATACACACGCTCTGAATTTCCGACAACAAATGTTTGATGGGAGCTTGTTGTCGGAAATTCTGACCGCGTGTGGGCTCCATCGGACATTTTATGTTGGAATTTCCGACAACAAAAATTTGAGAGCTGGTTCTCAAATCTTCCGACAACAAAAATTTCCGACAACATTTGTGTGACCGTGTGTATGCAACACAAGTTTGAGCCAACATCCGTCCAAAAAAAAAAAATCCACGGTTTTGTTTTCGGAATGTCCGATCGTGTGTACGCGACATTAGTATCTTACCCACTCCATGCTAAAAATGTGCTTTTATTTCCAACAATTAAGGTTGTAAAGGTTTGTTTTTTATTTTCTAAATAGGTTCCTTTAAGCTAGTGTATTGTTGGTTCACTTACCTTTTCCTTCATTTCCCTTCTAAATGTTTTTTTCTTTGTTTTCTTTGTCTGAATTTCTCACTTCCTGTTCCTCCTCAGTAAGCTTTCCACCATCATCCGAGCCGTTCTGGCTGGGGGTTAGTCAGCCAGAACACCTTACTGAGGAGGAACAGGAAGTGAGAAATTCAGACAAAGAAAACAAAGAAAAAAAATACATTTAGAAGGCAAATGGAAGGAAAAGGTAAGTGAACCAACAATGCGCTAGCTTAAAGAAACCTATTTAGAAAATAAAAAACAAACCTTTACAACCCCTTTAAACTAGGCACTCTAGGATGTTTTCATGAGTTAGGGAGGGAATTAGTGTGGGGCGTTTTTTTTCTATTTGTATCTTGTCAATACATATTTTTTATTTTATTTCAGGTACTCATATAGCACCGCCAATTTAAACAGCGCTTTACATATACATTATACATTCACATCAGTCCCTAACCCTCAATGAGCTTACAAGCTAAGGTCCCTACCACACATTCATACATACTAGGGCCAATTTAGACAGGATCAGATTAACCTATCAGCATGTCTTTAGATTTAGATGGGCACCGATGAGGTGGCACCAATAAGGTGGTACTGATGGTCACTGATGATGGTCACTGATGGTCACTGATAGGCGGCACTGATGAGCACTGATAGGCGGCCCTGGTATGTGGCACTGATGGGCACTCATAGGCAGCACTGATGGGCACTCATAGGCGGCACTAATGGGCACTTATAGGCGGCACTGATAGGTGGCACAGATGGGCACTGGTGGGCACTGATAGGTGGGCACTGATGGGCATGGATGGGCACTGAGAGGTAGCACTGATGGATACTGAGGGGTGGCACTGATACTGATACTGGTGGCATTGCTGGGCATCACTTTTTTTATGTTGTGCCCATGTTGCCAGTCAATGCCCATTTGTGGGCACTGATTGGCATCTATTGAGAAGATTTTTTAACATGTGGATGGCCCTTCCATGGTGGTCCTGGTGGCTTCCCTGGTGGTCCTGTGTGGTCATCCATGTGGGGGGGCTATGCTGATAAACAATTGGCGTATACCCCCACTGTCAGGAGAGCTGCCGATCGGCTCTCCTCTACTCGCGTCTGTCTGCGAGTGAGGAAGAGCCGATCAACAGCTCTTCCTGTTTACATTATGATCAGCTTTGATTGGACACGGCTGATCACATGGTAAAGAGCCTCCACCTCAGACTAACACCCCGCATCACTGATCGCCGCACTGCGCCCCCACGGGCGCGCGCTGGCATGTTATCCTGCTGGACGTTAATAGACGTCCAATCAGGATAACTGAACCACTTCTGGGACGTTAATTTTCTATTGACCGAGCGGGAAGTGGTTAAGTACTAAAATGTAGCTTTTATCTCCAACTATTAACATTTTATTTTATATTTTCTTTCATTTCCCCACACATTTTCAACCTCACAAAAGATATATTGTTAACTATAATAGGAATGGTGCACAATTTTAATATACAGCACTGGCACTACTGCTTCTTCAGTATGCGCTATCCTTCCTCTCTATTTCTTGACAACTTTTTCCTCTACATACACTAAAATCTTTAATATCCTCCTCTCTATTTCTTAAACAGTTTAAATCCTTCTTCTAATATTCTCTTTCCTCTTTTCTTTCCTCTGCCAATTGCCTTTCTATTTTTTTTCTTTTTCCTCCCTAACCTTACCAAGTAACCGTTTCTCAATACTTCCATTCTTCTTCCAATGTTGCACAAATCCCATCACAAACAAAATCATTTAAGCGCTCCACCCTGTGATTTTTGGAGAATACTATTAAGAAAAAGGTCTGGTTTTTACATTTTTTTTTTTTTTTTAGAAAAAGAGATACTATATTAAAAAAAAAATAGATTATTAGATTGCATTGATAATAAGAAAGATATTGTTTATAATGTTTATATGTTTTGCTATAACTGATAAGAAAAAATCTTTGAATAAAGAATTATATAAAAAAACAAAACAAAAAAAAAAACAAAGAGGAGAAGCTGGAAAAGAGAAAAAAGGAGAAATGACTTGTACTATTTACTCACTTGCCGACCGCAAAGTAACGTATATATATACTATATGGCCGGAATTCAGAAACAAAGTACGCCGGCGTATCTCCAGATACGGCGTTTCCATGAAAAATATGCAAATGAGCTAGATACGCCGATTCACGAACGTAGTTGCGCCTGGCGTATTGATATACGTAGTTTGCGTAAGGCGTATGACCGGCGTAAAGTTACCCCTGCTATATGAGGCGCAGCCAATGTTAAGTATGGACGTCGGAACAGCGTTACATTTTCCATCGTTTACGTCGTTTGCCTAAGTCGTACGCGGAAAAAGGCTGTGCGTAAGTTACGTTCACGTCTAAAGCATTGAGTATTTTCGATGTGATTCAGAGCATGCACACTGAGATATGTCCATGGATGGAGCATGCGCCATTCGTTCGGCACCTCATTTACATGGGGTCACGGGTCATTAACATGTATCACGCCCACCTTCCACCTACTTTGAATTACGCGGGCTTACGCCGGCCCATCTATGCTACGCCGCCATAACTTAGGACGCAAGTGCTTTGTGAATACAGCACTTGCCTCTCTAAGTTGCGGCGACATAGCGTAAAAAGAAGATACGCTACGCCCGCACAAAGATACGCAATTGTATCTGAATCCGGGCCTATATCTCCCCATTCTGCCTAGTGACAGGACACTGATCGTCTGCTCCCTGTAAATAGGAGCAGTGATCAGTGTCATGTCACTGCTAGCCCAGCCCCCACACAGTTAGAACACATCCCTAGGACACGCTGAACCCCTTCCTAGCCCCCCAGTGGTTAACCCCTTCCCTGCCAGTCACATTTATACAGTAATCAGTGCATTTTTATAGTGCTGATCGCTGTATAAATATTGAAATGCAAACCATCACACAGCTCTCAGCAAGTCGTCTCAGTTTTTTTCTCCCCCCTCCCCCCCCTTTTCCACGTATGGGATTTATCCCCTCTGAGAGAGGGATATCCACTTTTTTTTTGGTAACTTTTTTTTTTTTTTTGGTAACTCTATGAGTGAAGACGAGGAGGACTACAGGAGTCGGATGATCTCGACATTTTGGAGGAGTACTAAGACCCCGCAGAGGTTCATCTGCAAGCTTCTATGACCTTGCCCTAGGAAGGTCCACCTTATCTGGCAATGTTCAATTTCTTACCTGTGGGCTTCGTAGGAGGAGGAATACATCTTGGTGGTGGTGAACAGCCATTGTATCCCCTTCTTTCTTCAACTTTAATGTATATGGATTTTCGATTGTGGGACTGGAATTTTCCTTTTTAGACATATTGGACAATTTTTATTCACAGATTTTTGTTTCACGCAGAAGGGATCTGTGTGATGGTTTGCATTTCAATATATTTAGCGTTTATATACTTATATACATTTGGTGCTCTTCAGAGTCGGTTCACACACAGGCGGCACGACTCCGGGGGCGGCTCTGCAAGTCGTCCTGAGGACGACTTCAAAGGCGATTTGCAAGACGACTTCTGTATACACCATCAGACCAAAATCCCCGCGGACAGAGAACACAGTGACGTAGAAGACACCGACGTCCTCAAACCAGGAAGTTCAATGCTTCCACGCATGCGTCAAATCAATTTGGCGCATGCGCGGGATTTCGGTCCGCTAGTTAGACGTACTAGCCATGGAAAGTGCCTTGGGTGCCATATGAAGAAGGCACTGTTCAGTGGCTGGGCAGCAAGTCACTTACCAGGGTCTGAGGGTCCCTTCTTACCTCCTCCCGAGCATAGGCAGGATCTCCTTTTCAGCACCTTTGCTAATGGACAATGGCAGCACTATCCCTGCTGCGTTCAGCCACAGCCCTCCCCTGTTCTCCCATTCCATCTGGTCGGATTGGCAGCGCACAAAGAAGAAGGAAAAACATCAGTTTCTCCCTCTCTTCGGTGAAAACTGAGGCCTTAAGTGATAAGGATTTCATCACTTCCAGTATTGGTTCTGCATTTACTTGGCCTTGGAGGGCAAAGGAGGGATCAGGGGTCTAATAAACCCCAGATTTCTCCATAAAGAGGATATGTTACTACCCAAAGTATCACAAGGGATAATAAATATCACTAGTTTTGTTAGTCGTTTTTTTAAGGTTATCCGAAAGATGAGTTTCAGTGCTTGCCATTAGCGCAATTTACACTAGATATGCCTCTGCATTATATATATATATATATATATATATATATATATATACTGTATATATATATATCACTTTTAAATTGCAAGTTCTAACGAGCAGGGCCCTCTGATTCCTCCTGTATTAAATTGTATATATATATATATATAAATGTAACTTTCTTGTGGCTTCTTGGAGCGTCTATGTAAGTTTCGAGACAATCTAAACCTGAAAAGTTGACACTAAAATTATGTTTTCTCCAGCCTCCTTATTCTCACATTTGCCGTTCTCCACAGAGTTTGTGTTATAGGAAAATTATATGTATAAAGTATCACTTTGGCACAAGTCGTAAGAAGCACAATGCCTTTCTGTGTACATGTCTCTGTCATCTCATAGGCTAGCTCCCAATTTGGTTTTCAAGCAAGTCATAAAATCACAATACAAAAGACATATAAAAGATGAGGAAAAACATTCTTAAGCTGTAAAGGAAAATTGGATTTGGGCTGGAGATCTGTGGCTTTTTTCTTTTTGCTGAGATTCAGAGGGATTTTAAGGGGTTTGGAACGGGATGTGATTGAAAAAAAAAAAACATTGAACGCATCTTAAGAGTGACAAATCTGGTGAGATTTGTAGACAGTATACAAATGGTTGTCTGCTTGTAGCTGGAGATGTATTTCTTTGGTTTAATTTGACAGTGGAGCATAAAATCTTGAAAGCCTAATTTTGGTCTTCAAGAAGAAGAAAATCTACATAACAGATTGGATTTTATGATAATAATTATGTGAACGTAAACTCCAGGGCATTTTTTTTTATGTTGTATAGAGTGGAGAGGAAATAAAACATGCACAGTGTTTATCTCTGAATGTGACCCCATTGGTGAGATTTTGCCAAATTTCCTGTCCCCGTGACACCCATAGAAGAAATGTGGGGAACGGACGCATTGACAGAAAAAAAGAGAAACATGATTGTGTCTGCTTGTTGAAGAGATTTACAAACAATTCCTGTCCTGCAGTTGGATAACCTTTGCAAGTCCAAAACTCCCTTTATATTCCTTGATCTTGAGAATAGGGATGAGCTCCTCGTTCAATTCGAACGTATGTTCGACTCGAACATCGTCTGTTCGAACGTTCCTCAAAATTCGAACAAAATGGGTCATTCGCGGCACGGCCCATAATTCACTGCGGCATTGCGCGCTGATGATTGGCCAAGCATGCACTATGTCCCGCATGCCTGGCCAATCACAGCGCGCAAAAATCGGAGAGCCATAATTGGCCAAAGCCAGGGTGGCTTTGGCCAATTATGGCTCAGGGGGTTTAGTACACGCCCCACACTATAAAAGGCTCCCTGCAAGGCCGCGTACACACGATCGAATTTATCTGCTGAAACTGGTCCAACGGACCGTTTCAGCAGACATCTCTGATCGTGTGTACGGGCTAGCGGACATGTTTTCCCAGCGGGGTGTCTATAGTTTGCCTGTGAAAACGTCTTTGAGAACCCTGGTCTTGCCCGAAGGAAAATGTATCAATGGAAAAAAAAGTTTTAAAAACGGTTGTTTTTTCAGGAGTCCTGCTCCTGAAAAAAAAACAACCATTTTTAAATCTTTTTTTTCATTGATACACGTTCCCTGGGGCAAGACCCGGGTTCTCAAAGACGTTTTACGACAATGACTTGCATATTAGGCTTTAAAATTAGCACTTTTGAATTAGATTGTTCGAATCCAATAGACTTCAATAGGGTTCTAAATATTTGCGTGAACGTTCGGTCCGTTCGACGGTTCTGGTGCGCACCGAACACAAGGGTGTTCGGCTCATCCCTACTTGAGAACTAGTCGAGTGCCAGAGCCCACCAATCAGGGGTCAAGTCCTGGGGAAAAAAGTGTGGGAACTCCCACCCAAGATCCACTCCCCCACCAAAAAAAAAAAATGATATGCTCATATGCATAATAACTAAACCGCATGTTTTTATTTTTCGATCCACTGTACCTTAGTAATCCTTTATGTTACTGGCCGCTTCCTGTATATGGATTCATCAGGTAGTGTGCGGGTATTCCGTCACTTCCTCGATGACGCAATGTCTCCTGGGAGCTTTTGTCATTGTTCCCAGGAGACATTGCGGAGGTCTGCCGCGAGTTATCGTGGGATTTAGAAAGATTGTTTCTAAATCCCGAGATAACTCTACTAAGGTTCGCCTGCCCCTGACAGTGACTCGAGCTGGGCATCGCCTCTTAGTGAAGGATTGGCTCGGGCGGTTCAGCTGCTCTAGTACTGCAAAGGGAACTGAGTTCCTCCTGTGAATAAAGTGCAGGGACCCTGTTCCCACGTGTTGCCGCAGGACTTGAGCCCTGCCACCAATGACCTCTTCCAGTTGGCTTTAGTTGAATAAGCACCTTGTGCTTGAAGCCACACCTCTAATGCATGCCACCCATAGCTGGGATTTATCATAGATGCATCTAATAAATGCAAAACGTCTTTTGGTTGGCTGAGGTAGAGATTGTGACATCACCACCCCATCTCTCTACCTCATCCAATCAGAGAATGTTTTGAATTCATTGAGAAAGTGCAAAGTGTTCCCTGAATGGTGCCGGTGCTCAGTGCTGGTGCAAAGATTTTTGCCACCCTAGGCTAAACCTCATTTTGCCGACCCTTTGGCTCCACCCTGGACTCCAGTCCCTTTGCCCTGCCCATGTATACCCCACCTTCTTTATGAAGCGCCCATTAAAAGGCAGCCCACCAGCACCTATCAAATGCAGCCTCACCAGCGCCCATTAAATGCAGCCTCACCAGCGCCCATCAAATTCAACCTCACCAGCGCCCATCAAATTCAACCTCACCAGAACACATCAAATGCAGCCTCACCAGCGCATATTGCAGCCTACGAGCGCCCATCATTGCAGCCTACCAGTGCCCATCATTGCAGCCTACCAGCGCCCATCAATACAGCCTACCAGCCCCAATCAATGCAGCCTACCAGTGCCCATCAATGAATGTTTGCTTGCTTTCATTCATTCGGGAGTCGGGACACAGACACAATCCTCTGCCGCCACTCTGCCTCTGACACTATGTGTGAATGGAGCGGTTGCTGCCTGCTGATTCTGAGACATAGTTGCTTGCTGCAGAGAGTAGACAGGCACTCTAGACAGCAGTGCACCCCAGGAAGCTGTGCTAAGCAAGCGACCTTCTGTGTTTAGTACGCAGCAGGGCAGCCACTTGGCATGGGACCCAGAAGCTAATGAAGATCACTGTAGTATCAATCCATACTACAATGATTTCCAGCCTCCATGAAAATCCCACAGGTATAGCACATACATGCTTATATTGGTCCATGATGGAGAGAGATTTTGTTACCCTTGGTAACTACTTTATATCTAGACTATATGAATTTCTCTACTGTTATACCCCAATATACATGTGCAATTCGTATTGCTCCAAATTAGTTTTTGAACTAATTTCGACAAATTCTTTAAATCGGAAACATCCTAATTAACGAAAACACGTTTAACAAATTTTTCTGAATATTCGTAAATTTGTATATTCTTAAATTCATAAATTAGAAAATTTGTGAATTCGAAAATTCGTAAATTTGTAAATTCGAAAATTCATAAATTTGTACATTTGAAAATCCCAAAATCTGAAATAAAAACTAGCTATTAAATTATAGGTATTGAAATTTCCTTTCAAATTTGGCTGTTAGTGAACTTAATGAACACAAATTTATCCCAAGTTACGAAATAACTAATGGCGTATCTAAAAGATTGGAACGTAACTAATTAATAAGAATAAATATTAATAATAATAATAACTTTTTATTATTATTTACTATTAATTCATTATGTTCCATTTGTTTAGATGCGGCATCCGTTATTTTGGATAATTCTTAACTTCGGATAAGTTCGTATTCGCTATGTTCACTAACAGACAAATTTGAAAGGAAATTCCAATACCTATAATTTAATAGTTAGTTAATATTAGTTAGTTATTATTTAGAATTTTCGGATTTCATTCTTTAGAATTTACAACATTTCTTTCTTATTTCCAGATTTGCGAATTTGCGAATTTACAACATTACGAATTTTCAAATGTACAAATTTATAAATTTACGAATTTTCGAATGTACTAATTTACAAATTGCGATCATAACTAATGACCCCCAAAAAAGAAACAAATGAAACGAAAATGAAAATAAACACATTTTTCAGCAGTTCACAAGTCTATTCCCCCTAAGTGTTTAGTGACCGGAGCTGTAGACTATGGGCCAGATTCAGGTAGATAGGCGCATATTTGTGCCGGCGTAGCGCAGCGCATATACGTTCCGCTGACGCAAACTAGTAAGGCAAGTACAATATTCACCAAGCACTTGCTCACAACATTGCGCCGGCGTAACGTAAATGTGAAGGCGCAAGCCGGCGTAAGTGGAAGTGGGTGTGACATTATGCAAATGATGGCCTGAGCCTGGAGAAGAGACTTTTACGCCCGACGTATAATCCACGGAGCATGCGCAGTGTCGTCGACGTATTATCGCTTCCCTGTGCGCATGCTCACAACTACGCCGGTCCAACTTCCTAGGATAAGCCGGCGCACCGTCTTACGCCGAGCACATAAATACGCCCAGACATGCGCCCCTCTGACGCAAAAGTACTTCCTGCTCTGGCCGAACCGTTCGCCCATCCCTAATTGTACACAGTTTGCCACATTTTTTTTCTACTAGCACTCCCAGCATTTATTAATCCATTCACTGTTGTAATCACACACTAATCCCGTTTTTTACTTGTACTGATAAAATACACAAGTATTACAGTAAATTGATCTAATCACTAGGGGGGTTGAAAACTTTTAACTTTTCAACACTGTGGCCACAGATTACACCCTTTCGCCCCACAAAGTATCTTTCATAATACATTAAAATGAAGTATGAGGGGAAAACAGTCCCCTGATGTCTCTCCAGCTGACCTGTGCACATCTGGTGCAAAGATAAACCAGCTATTTGTTGGAATAACTTTACGTCGGACGTACGACTTACGCACATCGCGCGTAGCCTGCGCCGGGCGCGTGTACATTCGCGAATCAGAATTTGCATATTTGAATAGGAAATCAATGGGAGCGCCAGATGCGTCCAGCGTAAATATGCGCCTACGATACGCCGGCGTAGGAAAGTTAGGTCGGTCGGAGGAAGCCTATTTTCAGGCGTATCTAGTTTTGTGGGTACGGCGCATGGATACAGCGGCGCATATTTACACTTACGCCGTGCATCTCGAGATACGTCGGCGTAAGTCTTGATGAATCTGGCCCTATATGTCCTGGTTATTTGCATTACACCCCTTTAGTAACTTCAGACTAGGCAAAGGCAAAGTTTCAAACACTTTACTTGAAAAAAAATTGTGGGATGACAGATACAAATAACAGTCCGAAATAAAGTGCAGTCATTTCCCTAACAATCCTAGTCCCTAACTCAGGCTTGTGGCTGCCCCAGCATACCTGTTTAGAAAAGAGTCCAGTCACTCAGAAGAGGGAAGGAGGTGGATGGGTAGTGGAAGGGGGGGGTGAAGAATGGGAGGTGTGGGGGAGGGGAGGGGGGAGGGGAGAAACGAAGAGGGAGGGGAAATCTTTTCCCTTTTTTTTTTTTTTTCTGTTGTTTTGAGGGGGAGGGGGGGGGAAATAAAGACAAAAGGAAGTAGGGTAATACAAGAAGGAAGAGATAAGAACGGAACTCAAGGAAAAGGGGAGGTGAGGGATTTGGCGGGTGAGAGAAGAGAGGGGGGAGAGAGGAGGAGAGTAAAGAGGGAAGAGAATGAGTAGGATAAATAGAAGTGACCTCAGAACCTCTAAATATACCCCTGAAACTTGAAGGACCGTAAGATAATAAAGGCTATGCTTATTAAGTGGACCCTAATGTAGGATCTATTCTAAGGATGTGAAGCTAATACTCCTCAAGTAAAGAAAGAATCTTGTTCTACGGAGTAGCTAGCGTTAAATAATTTCCTGTAGGTGGGAGATTAGGAAGGGAAGGTATATTGATTATAAGTTTTGGAAGATTATACTAAGGAGTCCTTCCCGGAAACGTGTCTTGGTTAACCTAGGGGTTTGATATATATATATGTTATAGATACATTAAGGGGTTACCAATGTGAATGGTGTAACATGTAACTGCCTATCCTTTTGTTTTTTCTTTTTCTTTGAAAATAAAAAAACGTAAAATATGAAAAAAAAAAAAAAAAAGAAAAGAGTCCAGTCTTGGCATAGTCCATGCATGGCATCTTCAGGAAAGACTGCAAGTCCCAGGAATCCTCCTAGGCAGTGGGAACTTTGACCTCAGCATGTCACTGGGAATCCATACTCTGGCAATGGCAGGGAATGGGTCCAACCAAAGCAAACTGTCTGGAAACAAACCAACCGAACAGCAAAAAGAAGCCCCAAAGCTCTGGCCTTCATCTCTTTCATAGCACAGAGGACTGAGAGGTCGGACCCAGGAAAAACCTATCAAGAAAGACCTAGGAAACACAATTATCTCCAAGCTTCCGAGCTGGTGCAGCATTAACAGATACCTGCCTACAGACTCCCTCTATACCAGTCCAGGTGCTGCTGCATTACAGTAGCATATAGGAAGCAATAATAAAGAAAATCAGGTACCTTTTTCCCACAAATAGAGATTTCTTTTGATGGCATTTGATCAAAATTTAAAAAAAACAAAAAAAACAAATATTGTTTACTTTTTTATACAATAAAAAAAAATGTAAAAAGATCAAATTTCTTCACATCCGACTTTGACTGTGGGATGCCCTGGTACGTGATCCACGACAAGCCGGAAGTGACGTTTGCCGGTCAGAGTCAGCTGGAATACCAAGAAGAAGATACGCCGGCTGCAATAGACGCACGCTCTTGTCTGGAAACGGTGAACTGTGACTACGCTTTTCCGGGACTCTCTTTTTTGCTCCTAAACAATTTTAAGCTAGTACGTATAACTTGTATAAAAGGGGCTTTTGGCTATGGTAAACAGGATTACACTATGTGGACATTCCATTTTTTTTTTGTATATGATCCTATCCCATTGGAGCTTTGTATACCCAGTAAAACTGCTAACAGAATTGGTGGATGTTCATTTGAAGTGGTGGCCAAAGACCATATTAACCTCCCTGGCGGTATTCCCGAGCGTGACTCGGGGTTAACATTCAGTGCCAGAAGCGGTAACCCCGAGTCACGCTCGGGGTGCATTTTTTTTTCCCCCAAAAATTCCTGGCGATCCGGCGGGGGTTTCCCGCTGGATCGCCGGTCAGACTAGCCTCCCTGGCGGTCTTCACGTGTGTGGCACGGGGTGAGATTTTTAAGCTAATATCGGTAACCCCGTGCCACACACGCGCTTACCTCGCTGGATGCAGAAAAAGTTTACTTACCTTTTCTCTGCGATCCAGCGATGAATCCCCGCAGTACACGGCGGGCGGATGTCCGCCTGATGCTGTGTGTTCCGCCGATTCCCTTCCCTGCGAGCGTCGCGACGTAGGGGGGGGAACGGCGCCAAATTTAAAAAAGTAAACAAACACTATACATACAGTACACTGTAATCTTATAGATTACAGTACTGTATGTAAAAAATACACACCCCCCATGTCCCTAGTGGTCTGCCCTGTACACTACATGTCATTTTGTATAATAAAAACTTTTCTTTCTCCCTGCAAACTGTAGATTGCCCATAGCAACCAAAAGTGTCCCTTTATGGCAAAAATTGTTTTAGAGCAGCTAAAAAACAGCGATAATAAATCAGAATCACTTGCAGAATTTAGCGATAGCGATTTATGGGGAAATTCGTCATAAAAAAAAAAAAAAAAATGACAGCAAAAATTCTGCAACTGAGCAAATTTCAGTGATTTTGATTTGATTACATTATTGAATAATTTTTACTATAATTATATTATCATTTGTGATCATTTTTTATAATTATTTATTATATTATAATTTTTAATTAAAAAAAAAAAAAAAATCATACCCGGGATGCCTATTAGACTCTTGTTTGAATAGATTTAAGTGAGTTATTCCTAAGAATTACAAGCCTACAGTATAAAACGCCAAATTCCCTTGCAAATAATGGTACCGCTTTTAGCACCTAAAATCTTAAAGAATCATACCGCCAGGGAGGTTAAATGATCTTTATATGATCTTTATATCTGGTGAGTGATCTTTATATCTGGTGAGTGCATTCCCAAAGGGGAGCTTTTTTCCTCACGTGGTGGCAATCTTGGTGGATGGTTTGCGATCGGTATCAACTTACTAGGTTAACCACAGTAAGGATTGCACTACTTGAAAGAAAAAACTGTGCTTACCGTTTTATTTTTATGTGTACAGAAACATATGAAATCGTGTCATATCCGGACTGATTGACATGAGCGCTGCTGTGACATTTTAGGATATGGGACTGTATGGAACATTCTAATGTCATTTATAGTCATATTTTGCTAACATTTATATATTTTATTGTCAGTGGCGGTGCGTCTATAGTGGGCGCAGGAGCACCGCCCCCACTCTCCTGCACCCATTACTCAACAATAGATAGATTCACGCAATGCAATGCATGAATCTATGTATTGTCGCCGCTGCCGCCAACTATTCAGGTGTCCGGCCCCCTTTTGAGCGCTGGCCATCTGAATAACAGCAGTGGGTGTGTTTTGGAAGTTCCCAATTAGAGCCAGCTTCCCGATTAGAGCCTGTGGCTTCCAAATGTATAACCAGAGGGTGCACGGCTGTGTGCTCCCTTGTTAAACAGTGCTCCCTGTTTAAACAGGGAATCGCTTTCCTAACACTGACCCGCCTCTAAGGTGCACCGGGTCTGGTTACCGGTCACCTGATTGGCTGAAGCGACAGGCGAGCAGAGATGACGTCGAGGGAGCGTGGAGGAGGATGGCTGACCAGAGAAAGGTAAGTGCCGGATGGGGGGGCCCATTGGCTGCATTTGAGGGGGCAAACTGGTGGTATTTCAGAGGGCAAACTGGCAGCATTTGAGAGGGCAAACTGGCAGCATTTGAGAGGGCAAACTGGCGGCATTTGAGGGGGCAATCTGGTGGCATTTGAGGGGGAAATCTGGCAGCATTTGAGGGGGAAATCTGGCGGCATTTGAGGGGGAAAACTGGCAGTATTTGAGGGGGCAAAGTGGCTGTATTTGAAGGGGCAACGTGGCTGTATTTAAAGGGTAAAGTGGCTGCATTTGATGGGGAAAACCGGAGGTAATTGATGGACACAGTGGCTGCATTTGATGGCACAGTGGTGACAATTGATGGGCACAGTGGCTGCATTTGATGGCACAGGGGCGACAATTGATGGGCACAGTAGCTGCATTTGATGGGCACAGTGAGGCTGCAATTGATGGGTTATTTTTTTTGTTTGTTTAGGCCCCCCCAAAAAAATTGAGCACCAGCCGCCACTGTTCATTGTCACTTTTGTAGTGCTACACTGTTTTCCACCACAAAATGGTACTTGACTGAATTTTCCAAAGGGGTGATAATGGAAGGTGGGCAAGTGGTGGAACTAAGGGATGGTCCTCAGAGGTGGGTAGGGGGTGTAATTAAGGGATGGTCCTCAGAGGTGGGTAGCGGGTGGAATTAAGGTATGGTGCTCACACTGCTCAGAGGTGGGTAGGGGGCGGAGAAAAGGGGTGACTAAGAAGGGGGGGAGTACCTGCACCTATTCTCTGAGAAGAAAAGCCCTGATTATATAACTGTAATTGTAGATAATAGCCATTTACATCTATGTACAGCTTCAAATCTCCTATAATCTAGCAGAACACATGTAAGGTCACTTGGGATTTATTAACTTCTCCAGTTCCCCATCTCTATTAGGAAACACATGATGAACATAATCCAGACAAATTAGTTCTTTTCTTTTTCAGATGACATTGTTGCACCGCAACATCTTTAATCTTACCTTCATGAGGTTAATGGAATGAAGATGTAACATAGCTGCAGCAATTTTCTAGGGTCAGAGTTGAACTCCTTTAAGAAAAATATGAGACAATTCATCTTGAAAAGGTTCGTCTTCCATCCTCCCGAAACTATGTTGGCTCTTGGCCTCACCTATAACGAGACATCAGTTCCTCCAGTTCCCTGGCTACATCAGGATGCCAAGGCGTGCTTTTAATTAAGATGTATGGAACATCGTTATCTGTTTTGATATTATGTCTGCGATGGTACATCCCCAAACTATTTACTTGCAGAGAGATGGAACTTTGAGCAAAGTTTCTGAACTCCTTCCAGACACATCATGGTTCAATAAAAACGCATAAATATAGAGTCAGGGACTAAACACAAAGGCATCGCTGTTTGAAAAGCTTGCTCATTTAAGCTTAGCAAATGTTAGCATGCCTCTCATTTTCCTTTACCGCAGCTTGTTAATGTTTATGGTAAGTATTACCAGCTCTTTTGGTTTTAAATTGGTGCTTAAAGGGCAAAGAGCTAAGTAAAAAGTTGAACACCTCTAACATACTCTAACCTCTAACAACTTTTTGTCGTTAATGGTTTCGGTCAATTATATATATATTTTTTTAGGGTTATAATTACTATTCCTGTTTTTTCCACTTTCAAAAAAAAAATCCTTTTTCTACAAATAAATATTTTAATGTATGCAATACGATGCAAAGACCTCCCGGAGCACTATGAGTTAACTAAAGAACCAGCAGAGTAGAGCACCTTGCTTTTCACTTCCTTTTTTTACATTTATAAGCTTTATGCCTATTTTTCCACTATCTGTAGAATAATCCTTATTCTACAAATAAATATTTTAATGTATACAATACAATGCAAAGGCCTCCCAGACCCAGAGCACTATGAGTTAACCAAAGTTAGAACCAGCACAGTAGAACACCTTGCATTGAAACTATTTTTTTTTGGAGATTTTAAACGTTATTCATGGTTTTGTTCCACTATCTAAAAAAATATTATTTTACAAATAATTATTGTAATGTATACAATACAATTCAAAGGCTTTTCAGAGCACTATGGGTTAGCTAAGGAACCAGCACAGCAGAACACCTTGCTTCAAGGCTTCCTTTTTTTTAGCTTTATTAGAATTTTTTTTATAGTTATCCATTTTTCCTACTATCTATATGACAATTTTAGATATAAAATAAATATTTTAATGCATACAGTACAAAGATTTCCTGGAGCATTATAAGTTAACTAAAGAACCAGCACAGTAGAGCACCTTGCTGTGCAATTTTTTTACCTTTATATGTTTATGCCTATTTTTCCACTATCTGTATAATAATTCTTGTTCTACAAACAATATTTTATTGTATACTATACAATGCAAAGGCCTCCCAGACCCAAAGCACTATGAGTTAACCAAGGTTAGAACCAGCACAGTAGAACACCTTGCATTGAAGCTTCCTTTTTTGGAAATTTTAAATGTTATTGATGTTTTTTTCCACTATCTAAAAAAATGTTGTTCTACAAATAATTATTGTAATGTATACAATACAATGCAAAGGCTTTTCAGAGCACAATGGGTTAGCTAAAGAACCAGCACAGCAGAATACCTTGTTTCAAGGCTTCCATTTTTTTAGCTTTATCATATTTTTCCAGTTATCCATTTTTTTGTACTATCTATATGAAAATGTTTGTTCTAAAAGAAATATTTTAATGCATACAGGACAAAGATTTCCTGGAGCATTATAAGTTAACTAAAGAACCAGCACAGTAGAGCACCTTGCTTTGCATTTTTTTTTTTTTTACGTTTATACATTTTATGCCTATTTTTCCACTATTTGTATAATAATCCTTATTCTACAAACAAATATTTTCATGTATACAATACAATTCAAAGACCTCCCAGACCCAGCACTATAAGTTAACCAAAGCTAGAACCAGCACAGTAGAACACCTTGCATTGCAGCTTCTTCTTTTTTTTTTTGGCGATTTTAAACATTATTCATGTTTTTTTTCCACTATCTAAAAAAAAAAATTCTACAAATAATTATTGTAATGTATACAATACAATGCAAATGCAGAGGCGTCGTTAGACCCTGGCTAGGGGGGCTGGAGCCCCGAATGGGTCCCCGAAAAGCCCCGAGTCCCAGGCATTGAAGACTCCATTATTAGCCCCGAGTGGCGAGCGCCGGGACGATCTGATCCCGACCCTTGCCAAATGTGGCCGAGTCCTGCCGAATCTACGAGTTCCCACACTCTGGAAAAACTTCCGCACTGTCCTAGCTTTGCAACAGCACGGACAGTTCATGGCCGAATCTACGGAGGTGTGCTGTACCCGGCCCGCCCCCCAGGAAACACCTATCAGGATGAACATGTGCCTGGGCAGTGTTGCTAAACTTCAGTAAGAAGAAGCTGTCGGGGCAGGGCGGGGCGGGATGGATGGACGGACAGGCTGGCTGCACCTGTGAGTGTTCATTTCCCCACAAGACAAGCCAGCACACTCCCCCTTTTTGCAAAGACTGGACAGGAGAGGAGAGAGATATTGATTTGCTCATCCTCCTCCCGCCCCTCTCCTCTGTGTCTGCCCCACCCACACTCCAAACCATGGCTAGTACTGTGCACGAGAAAGTAATGCTGTGGGCGGGAAAATTTAAGCAATGGAGGAGACAGATCCACCTGAGTATATGATTGCTATATCCACTGTCGGAGACTGCAGAGATCAGCCCTGGGGTAAGTGAGTTTTACAATACTACTGGCCTCTCCCCAGGGAGTGAATTTATGGGAGGGGTGGAAGGCTGCAGTCTCCTCATGCTGTGTAGAGGACTGGTGACAGCCCACTATGCTGGGACCTGTAGTGCACTAGACTAGAGGGGACTGAAGAATGCATTCCCACTATGCTGGGACTTGTAGTGCCCTAGTCTACATGGGACTGAAGAATGCATTCCCACTATGCTGGGACCTGTAGTGCACTAGACTAGAGGGGACTGAAGAATGCATCATTCCCACTATGCTGGGACCTGTAGTGCCCTCTGTGGGGGGACTGAGGAATCTTCAGTTCCCTCTAGTCTAGTGCACTACAGGTCCCAGCATAGTGGGAATGCATTCTTCAGTCCCATGTAGACTAGGGCACTACAAGTCCCAGCATAGTGGGAATGCATTCTCCAGTCCCCTCTAGTCTAGTGTACTACTACATAGTGGGAAGTCATTCCAGTCCCCTCATAGTGCACTACAGGTCCCAGAATGATGCAGTCCCCTCTTCTTCAGTCCCCTCTAGTCTAGTGCACTACAGGTCCCAGCATAGTGGGAATGCATTATTCAGTCCCCTCTAGTCTAGTCTGCACTACAAGTCCCAGCATAGTGGGAATGCATTCTCTAGTCCCCTCTAGTCTAGTGTACTACAGGTCCCAGCATAGTGGGAATGATGCATTCTTCAGTCCCCTCTAGTCTAGTGCACTACAGGTCCCAGCATAGTGGGAATGCATTCTTCAGTCCCATGTAGACTAGGGCACTACAAGTCCCAGCATAGTGGGAATGCATTCTCCAGTTCCCTCTAGTCTAGTGTACTACAGGTCTCAGCATAGTGGGAATGCATTCTTCAGTCCCCTAGTAGTCTAGGGCACTACAGGTCCCAGCATAGCAGGCTGCTCTGACAGAACAGAAGGAGCTTGAGAAGATGATTGTCGCCGCTCTGTGTGATCCAAGGGCACTGCTAGGCTACACTTAGTGGGCACTGGTAGGCTGCATTTGAGGCATTGGTCTCTTGTATCATGTCTGCAGTCTCTGAATATCTCTTGTATCATGTCTGCATTCTCTGACCATCTCTTGTATCATGTCTGCAGTCTCTGAATATCTCTTGTATCATGTCTGCAGTCTCTGAATATCTCTTGTATCATGTCTGCAGTCTCTGAATATCTCTTGTATCATGTCTGCAGTCTCTGAATATCTCTTGTATCATGTCTGCAGTCTCTGAATATCTCTTGTATCATGTCTGCAGTCTCTGAATATCTCTTGTAAGGTGAATGAATGAGGAAAGTTTGTGATAATGGTTTGAGTGAATGAGTAAGCTATGTCTGCTGTATGTCTGGGGGCTCTTTCTAACAGCTCTCTCTGTGTCTGTTAGAGAGACCCCCCCCCCCTCCAATTCCAATTAGAGCACTTTCTTCCTGTATTTTGTTTATTGTTAAGGGATCATAGGAGGATCCCCGGGTATCAAAGACTCCTCAGGGCGGCAGAATCTCTGTGTTTAATTTGTTGCCATAGAAACATTTATAAAGGGGAGGAGTTAGTATAATGAACACACCCATGCAAGGGCGCCAGAAATATTTTTGCACCCAGGCGCCTGTGACCCTATGATGGATGCTGCAGACTCCAGAAGGCGGGAATTACAATGTGGCCGCCGAGCCACATTGGCGCTCAGCCCAAAACCCCCCCCCCGCGCTTCTGGCCTTCGACCTTGGGCTGAAGCCCCTGGTCTTTTTGCCATCTAGCAACGCCCCTGTGCAAATGCTTTTCGGGGCATGATTGGTTAGCTAAAGAACCAACACAGCAGAATACCTTGCTACAAGGCTTTCTCTTTTTTTTAGCTTTATTAGACTTTTTCAGTTATCCGTTTTTTCTACTATCTATATGAACATTTTTGTTCTAAAATAAATATTTTAATGTAGACAGTACAAAGATTTCCTGGAGCACTATGAGTTAACTAAAGGACCAGCACAGTAGAGCACCTTGCTTTGCATTTTTTTTTTCTTTTTATGTTTATAAGCTTTATTACGGTTTTTCCACTTTATCCATCTGTATAAAAAATATGTTTTCCAAAAAGTGTTTTATTGCATACAATACAATGCATTGACTTCCCAGAGCACTATGGGTTTCTGCTTCCTTTTTTAAGTTTATTAACATTATTACTGTTTTTTCCACTATCTATATAAACATTGTTCTACAAATAAATGTTTTACAACATACAACTTCATACAAAGGCTTCCTGGAGCACTGTGGGTTAGCTAAAGAACCAGCACAATACAACACCTTGCTTTGCAGCTTCCCTTTTTAAAGTTTATAAAGTGTATTCCCTTTTTCCACTATCAATATAAAAATGTTCATTCTACATGTAAATATTTGAATGCAAACAACTCAAATGCTTTTTGGAGCACTATGGGCTAGCTAAAGAACCACCACAGCAGAACACCTCAATTTGCAGCTTCATCTTTGCTCTGCAAATAAATATTTCGATACATACAATTCAACACAAAGGAGTTGATTTACCAAAGGGAAAGCCACTCTGCCCTACAAGTGCACTGCAAGTGCAGTCTCTGTAGATCTGAGGGGGAGATCTGAAATGAGGGGAAGCTCTGCTGATTTTATCATCCAATCATGTGCAAGCTAAAATGCTGTTTTTTATTTTCTGTGCAAGTCCCCCCTCAGATCTACAGCAACTGCACTTCCAAGTGCACTTGTAGTGCAAAGTGGATTTGCCTTTAGTAAATCAACACCAAAGTCTTCTTGGAGCACCATAGGCTTGCTAACGAGCCAGCACAGTAGAACACCTTGCTTTGCAACTTAGGGTCCTTTCACACTAGCGGACCGTTCATCCGTTCATTACAAGTCCGTTTACGGACTTGTAATGAACCCCTATGGGAGCGGATCCGTTAGCGGATGATGCATCCGCTAACGTCCGCCAGATCCGCATCCGTTTTTGCGGACGGAAGAATGTCCTATTTTTCTTCCGTCCGGCCAAACGGATCGGATGCAAACGGACAGACGGTCTGTTTCCATCCGAGAGCGGAGGAGAGACGGGGCGGTCCCTGCACAGTGTGCGGGGACCGCCCTGTCCGCCCGACAGCTCAGCGGAGACCCCCCGCTGAGCTGACGGACACACGGAGCGGACCGAAAAACGGACGCTCCGTGTGTAAGGAGCCTAACTTTGTCTAAATGAAGCTTTGTACTCAGCTGTATGATAAGGGAGGAGTCGGTACTCTGATGACTCAGAGTTCTGCAAACAATGAACTTATTCGTGAACAGCTGAAAAGTAATCATGCTAATTTTGTTTAAGGAGAGTAGAGCACCGCCTGTTAGCGAGGCAGAGGACTGCACCATAATAATATGCAATAATATGCAATATTTAAAAAATAAATTGTTTATTTATTTTTTAACCCAGACCATAATAAACAAAGAAAGAAAATAAGTAGAAATAAACTATTCATTCATTTTAAACACTTTTTCTGACCACTCTATAGCAGATGTACTGCTACAGGGAGGACGCTGTGCATAGGATCACATATATATAAGTGACCTTGCACTTCTGGGTAGTGATCTTGCACTTCTGGGTAGCGGGAGCGGTTGAAATGTCCATGGCACCTGCCGATCATTTGGTACAGAGTCAAAACAGTAGTCTGCCTATGTAAACAAGAACATGAATAATAAACCTCATTGAAAGTATATTGCAAGTTGTAAACAGCCATACACATGGTATTATGGAACAAGACAAGTAAAAATGCGCAAGATAACACAATGCCTAGGGTATCAAGAATGCATATACATCTGTGGGAACAGGGCAAAGTCAATGACTGGTAGTTTAGCATAAGCTAACAATAAGTCTTCACCACCACACATCAAAAATCGACCGAAGGACTCCAAGTGTGGGTCATAGAGCAAATCAGTAATTCCCTAAACCCAGTCGAAAGATTCAAAAAATTATGCGCCAGAGAAACTTTCTGAATTTATTATCTAGATACACTCTTCCCTGGAGGCATCAATGAAAGCATAGAGATCGCCACCATTCTTTATTCCCATTTTGGCCACACACGATATTATGATCACACATACACACAACGGAAAAACAAAGAGAACAACAATAGTCATCTTATTGCTGTAGACATGTATAAGTCTTCCTATAATGATCTTTCCTATACTGTATACCCGTACATGCAAAAGTACCCCCCCCCTTCCCTTTCCCTCTCCCTCTTAAACATGCTTCTAACTCCAGTATCTGTAATTTCAGGTGCTCTATACCATAAAGGTTCCTCTACTACCTAGGGGTTGGTGGGAGTAAGTATATTTCATCTGGGAACCCCCCCCCCCCCCAAAAAAAAAAAAAATACCCCCACCTCCCCTTCTCCCACCCCTCTCTTCCCCTCCCCCCCCCCTTTTCCCCCCCTCCCCTTATCTTTCCCCTCCCTTTTTTTGTCCTTACCCCTATACCTTCCCTCTTCTCACCCCCCCTCCCTTCCCCCCCGCTAATGGTTTGAATACATACCCTTGCATCTATACTTTAGACCGTGGTTCCACAGTACCACTTTAACCATTGTTGCTTTTTTTGTCACTATTGCTGCTGTTATCATTATTGGTTTTGTTATTGTTTTTATTTATGCTTATGGTTTTTATATATTGTTATACTCCATATCTGGTGTTGATCATGCATAATAATCCCTTTATAAGTGTCTGTTATCGTTGTGATGCTGGACAGTTCACTCTGTAATGGTCGCTTACTATACCACATTTGCATATGTGGTCCAGGCTTCGTGGACTTTTATGTATACGTTTATGTATACCTGGATCTGCACCCTATATGGCGCATCCCACATCCCCCTCCCCAGATTGCCTATACTGGGGGCAACCCATACTAACTTCAGCCAACCCTTCCAACTTGCGGCGCCATTTAATATAGCATAATTAAGCCCTATTGCCTTATCCCCTAAAATGGTTTCCTACAACTATATCCCCTATATATTTTAATTTGTTTCCACATCCCCCTTTTCCCCAATTAGGCTTTATTTCCTTTGTCCATTCCATTCAATTTAAACTTTAATTAATTTCATAACCATCCTTCACTTATCTTGACAGATACTTGATCACCATATATTTTAACTAAAAATCCCCCGTATGGACTTTGTCCTTTATCTCGCCACACCTGCTCGATCCAATTAGTCTATCTTATTCCTTCTCCTCTCTCCAGTCTTTCCCCCTCCTTCTGTCCAGCCCAACCTATCTTGTCCCATTCTTAAAAGTCTCGCTCCCTCCCCTTTCACGCCCCCCGTATGTTATACTGCATATGTTATCCTCCTCCTTCCGTCCTGCCCAACCTATCATGTCCCGTCTGTGACGGTAGTCGAACATATCCCCGTCAAGCATTCCCTTCTTCTCTAATAAAAGAAATCACCCAATATTCCATGAGTAGGAATATCCCTGGAATCGCCGAATAATCCACACATGAGCCATGGCTTAATGCTGAATGTAAACAGGACACACTTTATTGAAAGTACACAGCACACTTTCATACAGGATTTGGAACATCCCGCCCCCAACAACCGCTTTCTTATTGGTCCTTTTTACAGTCCCATCAGTTCCCCCTCAGGTCCACCTTCCATGCAAATGAGGACTTGAAAATGACACAGCAGAGATTGGTCAGAAAGCTCTGAATGGAAAGACTGCTATGTGTATTCAGACACAAGCCCCAGGGGGGCAATCAATGTACACAATAGCCAGCCACAGAACAATGGAACTGTCTGGAGAATTGAGACGGGGCAGAAGACATTCACACCTGATAATCAAAAGAATTTAAATAGGGTTATCACACAATGGACAATGAGTATCTCTTATGAGTCTGTTGACCTGGCTGGGGTTCAGAATAAAATCTCCTGTAATACATGAATTAGGATTTCAGTATTTCATGGTCCATGACATTACTCCCCCTGGCAAATAGTTCAACATCCACAGTGGGACCCAAACGGGTCACTCGAGGATGTTGGGCAAGTAGTCTTAAGGTTCCAGGACTGTCTGCCAGGATAAACCATCCGCCTTCCCGCTTTGAGGCCCTGGCCCATAATCGGATGGCAAGAGGCTTGCATTCCGTCCTCTCCAAAAGCCCCTGTCCCGGCTAGGCCTGTCACACATCTCCCCTTTTGGCAGGGGACTAACCCAGTAGGAGACACCAGATTGGTTGTCTCTGAAGTTAGTCAGTAGTTCCAGTCCCCCAATGCCGGTATCCATACAGTACCCCAAATTACTTGCCCCAAACCGAGCATTACTTACCCCGCCATCCTCTCTCAGGGAACACGTCTGCCGCTGGGGAGAGGCCTGGACTAGCCCTTCTCCCTGGAGTCCTTTCAGCCGCTGGAGACATGACAAGGGTGGCTGGGCTCAGTCCATCATGCGGTTGCTGGGGAGGGGGGCCAACCGCCCCGGCTCCCTGGAACTCCACAGTTGGTCCCGGTGCTGGGCAGAGATGGCTGGCACTCTGCCCTGTTGCCAGCACTTCTGCTGGGGGTGCATAATCCATAACATCCTCTGAACAGTCCATACATTCTGTAATCTGTGGCTGGGGAGTGATCGCCATCTTCTCACCCTGAGCCTCTGAAACTGCCACAGGGGTGGGGCAGAGGTCTTGAACCCTCTGTCCGGTGACCAGCGCTTCAGCTGGGGAAGTTCCTTGTAACTCCACAAATACTGCTCTTGGTGCTGGGCAAAGTCTAGCAGCTGTTTGTAGGCGATCTCCAGGTCCCATTCCCGAGCGGCCAGAAATTCCAAATCTTCCTGTAGCCAGTGCGCTTTCGAGATATTCAATTTTTTCTCTCTGTGCTCCATTATGTCCTCCAAGCGCCACTCCCGATCATCCCCAAAGTCGGGATCACTGGACATCCTCCAATACAACAATCCCAGGCCATCATAGTCATAGCCTTCTATGGGGCTGTCATCCGCTGACCAGGGGCACTCTTGGGCTACATACCACCGGAGGGCTCTGTAGCTCTCATCCAGCTGCATCTCTGCCCGGATCAGCCTGTTTAATTCCGCTATCCACTCCTGCTTCGGTTGTTCCCCCAACAACGGCATTCGTACGTCATACTGCGGCCAGTACCTTGCATAGATGTAGGGCAGGACCTCTCCTTGGTGTTGCTGCTCCAGAGCTAGCGCTTCCTTCCAGAGTTGGCACCGAATCACATCCGCCCATCCCAGCAGGACCTCCTCTGATACGGGTCCTCTGTGCTGTATCCGCATCTCTTGTAACCTCCTTTGAAATTCCTCTTCCATGGAGACTGGTGTCTGCACCTCTCCTATCTCTTTAGTTTGTGCTGCTGTGCTGTACTCACTGTTTGGAGAATGTGCGGCTGCTTGTTGGACTGCTGCCAGTTTTAACTGTAGCTCTGCGTCTCTTATTTGTTTAGCCTCCTCCGCTAACAGGTTCATCACTTTCAGCACCACATCCGCCGTTGGGTTCGGACCGAACCATGCTAATTTCTCTCTTATTAGCTTGTTGGCTGGTGATTCCTCCTCCTGAATCACTGGTGTCTCCATCTCTTGTACTGCTGGCGTTGCTGCAACCGAGTTCTTTTGTTGCTAGCAATCCTTCCACAAACTTTCAGTAGTTCTTTCAGTGTATTTCTTTTAAGCCGGGTGTACCAGTCTTCCATTCACTGTTCCCAGTGTCTGCTTGGAATCCTGGTGTAAAGGAAAGTAGAAGGGAAAATCCCGCTGCTGCCAACCAGTTGTGACGGTAGTCGAACATATCCCCGTCAAGCTTTCCCTTCTTCTCTAATAAAATAAATCACCCAATATTCCATGAGTAGGAATATCCCTGGAATCGCCGAATAATCCACACATGAGCCATGGCTTAATGCTGAATGTAAACAGGACACACTTTATTGAAAGTACACAGCACACTTTTATACAGGATTTGGAACATCCCGCCCCCAACAACCGCTTTCTTATTGGTCCTTTTTACAGTCCCATCAGTTCCCCCTCAGGTCCACCTTCCATGCAAATGAGGACTTGAAAATGACACAGCAAAGATTGGTCAGAAAGCTCTGAATGGAAAGACTGCTATGTGTATTCAGACACAAGCCCCAGGGGGGCAATCAATGTACACAATAGCCAGCCACAGAACAATGGAACTGTCTGGAGAATTGAGACAGGGCAGAAGACATTCACACCTGATAATCAAAAGAATTTAGATAGGGTTATCACACAATGGACAATGAGTATCTCTTATGAGTCTGTTGACCTGGCTGGGGTTCAGAATAAAATCTCCTGTAATACATGAATTAGGATTTCAGTATTTCATGGTCCATGACACCGTCCTTAAATCCTCGCTCCCTCCCCTTTCATGCCCCCCGTATGTTATACCGCATATGTTATCCTCCTCCTTCTGTCCAGCCCAACCTATCATGTCCTGTTCTCAAATCCTCGCTCCCTCCCCTTTCACGCCCCCCGTATGTTATACTGCATATGTTATCCTGTCCAGCCCAACCTATCATGTCCCGTTCTTAAATCCTCGCTCCCTCTCCTTTCACGCCCCCCGCATATTATACTGCATATGTTACTAACCTATCATGTCCCGTTCTTAAAATCCTCGCTCCCTCCCCTTTCACGCCCCCCGTATGTTATACTGCATATGTCAACCTCCTCTTTCTGTCCAGTCCAACCTATCATGTCCCGTTCTTAAAATTCTCGTTCCCTCCCCTTTCACGCCCCCCGTATGTTACACTGCATACTCTTATTACGTCCTGCCCCATTCCCTCTCCTGTCGACACGCCCCCTCCTCGCACATCCCTCCGTGCTCCGCTCAGTCTCCTCCCCCCCTTCGATGTATTAAAACTAGCCTCCCCCTTCCCTGGTTTTCCTTGTGCTTGAAAAAGGAGTGCAGCAGCCAGTCCATTCGCTGCTGAAACTCAGAAACGCGTCGCATTTTGGTGACATCATCGTCCTGCGTCTGCTCTTCATCCTACCATCTAAGCACCAGGTAGAGGATCGCACATCACAGCCGACTTCCATCGCCCTATGATGAGAAAGTGTCCTCCCTGCACAGCGCTTCCACAGACTGCAGAAGAAAGCCCAAATCGATGACAGCTCACCACTCCAAGGAAACAACTTCCTTTACATGCTTACCTGTTACTACTCAAATGTGAGTGAGATACGTTTGTTTTTAATTAAATTGCTTTTAATCTACTACACCCAGAGGCGCCTCTCTCCTTGCCACATGGTATTATGCAATGGTAAAAATTAAAAAAATGCATGTATGTCTGTATACTCGACGTGTTTCCCAAGCTCAGCTTGCTTCTTCAGGAGCTGATGACTGTTTATGCAAATTTGTATGTAAAGTAAATATCAATGAGATAGGACATACAATATTGGTTGTGGTCAGACAAAAAGCAGGGGGCCTAAATATCACATCTTATTGAACTGCAGCTGAGGTCTCTTACCCCTCTAGAAAGGGCTTTGCTGTGTGGCAGAGCTGTGTAAATCTCAGGACTGGGTCTACAGAGATACAAATCCTTTGCCAAGGAAAACCGCACCACTATGTATAGTTAGCTGCTTGGAGTTCAGCTTTAAGTAACACAGAGAAGGTTTAGTGAATGTGGAGCAGTGGTGTTGCTCCAAGGCAATTCCCTGATGCCCCCGGAGGAAAGCGATATAGACAGATAGGACGGCGTTGGCTTCATGACATGGAAATCAATACCTCTGTTAATGACTGCAGATGTCAGACTTTTCTGAGTACATTTCTCAAGCAGAGAAACAAAACAATTTCCCTGGCAGTATCTGATCAGATGGAATTTTGGGGATTTTTAGAACTACTGGTCTCTGTGTTGTTTTTTTTTTTCTTCCAAAAACTTACCAGTTAAAGAACAGGAAATGACTTTGGGATTAGGAGATAATTTCTCCAATGATTAATGAGGTCAGTGTTACATGCAAGTCTGCGGGTTACATAACTTCCATTAGTTGTTAATGGTCTGAGCTGTACCAGCTAGAAACCCCACACTGTTTTCTACACAGGCCGGTGCTACTGGGTTGTGTGTCACTGACAAAGGTAGCCATGACCTCCTCCAAGCCTATGCAATCCCCCGTTCCTTAGATTTTGAGTTATCATTGCAAAGCTGGATTTTGGCAAAAGGATAAACAGGCAAATCCTTGAAATGCAATAATGTAGATTGTAGATTTACATAGCTCTGCAGCAAAGCACAGCTAGGCTGGTGACCTGATTTTCCTGTGTTGAGATAAAGCATGAAAGTAAGGTCTGGGCCCAAGCCTGAGACTGAAGGAACCACAGCATACTGATGGAAGTCATTTTTCTGCTCCCTCCTATCAGCATGCTGACTATTATCCTACTCTCAACCTGAGTCCTAAGATTAAAATGACACCAAACTCTGGTTTACAAAAATTCTAGTAAAGTATAAATTCTTAAAGTGGTTGTAAACCCTTACAGACCACTTTTACCTACAGGTAAGCCTAGATTAAGGCTTACCCGTAGGTACAAGAAATATCTCCTAACCTATACGGTTTAGAAGATATTTGCAGAAAAGACTGCACTGATGTCTACGGCGCACTGAGCGTGCCGTTAGTGAAGCCGATCGTGTCGTCACTGACGGCTTGAAGTAAATAAAATCATGCAACAACCAACTATATGTATCTATCCTTAACTGTAACTTGTAATACCTATATATAAGCTATTGCATCTGTATTAACATGCTTGAGTCCTGTATCTGCTACTGTGTATCAGGCCGAAGTGTGCTCTAGGCCTGAGGCTAATCGTTAGTCACTGAGACAGACACCTTTGAAATTAAACAGTTATATTTATTCTAACAAAAAGCGTCCATTGTATAGTAAACAAAGCTGTAGCATAGAATTCCTATTGCACAATATACAATCACTAACAAATTGCCTATGGCCTATTACAATAAGGGCAAATAAGATAGAAAGATACTCAAGCTCGGTCCTTCCTGGCTGGGTCCTGATGGAAAAGGGCGAGCTTAGGCCTTGGCCTTGACCACATGGCTAAGGCCAAAATACCGGCCAGGCTTCCATGCGGCCTAGTCAATGTGGTCTCAGCATAGGCCTTCAGATGATAGGTTCACTCCAGCATTCAAGCGAATAGAGAGAGGAAAGTTCTCTTCCAAACTCCTTTTACCAAACCTCACTCAATAAACATTCGCAACACCTCCCATGTTGCCTGCCCATCTGATGTTCAACCAATCGTTGCATTTCATGACTCCCATCCTTGTTCATTCCCTACCTAGCCACTGGGATTCCTTTGATCCTTGTAAGCATGTTTACCTAATCAAAGTCCTTTGTTTGTGGAGAGTGCCTAACAGCTGGTTTTGTTTCCTGGACCCATTGAAGTCTAGTGTAAGGGGTGTAGGAGATTGCCTTCCTGTGGGGGGGGGGGGGGGGCAGGTATCCTGGCTTGTTTGACTGGAATCAGAGGATGGTCAGAATTCATACTTTCATATTATTTGCAACATATGCCGCTTTGCGCCTAATAAGGCGCATATCCTCCTCCTTTAGACATGGCTCCCCTCGAACAGTCCATATGGTCTGAACAGTCCTCCACTGTTTCAATGTGTTGCATTCTTCAACATGCGCCTCAGAGACAGCTCCTATGGAATAGCCCACAGTGGTTTCACCGTGTTGCGCCTCTTTACCATAGGCTTCAGAACCGGCTCCTATGAAACAGTCCATAGCTGACTTCCAACATGTGTCTCAGAATCAATACCTCTGGAACAGTCGTCAACTGTCTTCCTTCCAACATGTGCTTCAAAAAACAGCTCTTTGGGACAGTCCATAATGGTTTCAACATGCTGTGCTCCTCAACACGTGCCGCTTTGCTACTGGGTGACACACCAACATTACTCTTCCATGATGGCTTCCATGTCTCCATTCTGTATCTTCTTCTTCTTCTTCTTCTTTTTGCTATCTTCATGAAGGGGTGCAGTATCGGCAAGGGATATTCATTCACTCATCATTCACCAGCACACACTCAGAGCAGAATATTAACCAGCTTTCAGCTACAGAACCCAAGATGCGTCTTTCTTGCCCATCTTATTAGCCTAAAACTCACCGTTATTACTTTCCGCCCTGACATATCACCCCACACCTTAATATACATATATACATATGACCCATCAAATCGCGTATCCCGCTCCCAACCTCCTTTAAATACGGGTCGGGATTATGCAGGCTTGCTCACAGTGGTTTTACCTACTGCAACTTGGCCTGTCTGCGATACTTCAGGGATCTAACTTGGCAGCAAAGTCTCTAATTTGTATTAAGAGAAGTTACCGTCAATTTGTCCCTCAACTTGCATAGATAAGCAGGAGAGCTTCCTATATAAGTTTTGAGTCTAACACACATATAAATCTCAAACAATGATAAAAAATAAATAAAAAACCCACAGAATTCCATCCCTGTGATTCGACTTCAGTGACTATGCCCAGGGTATATCCTGCACCTTTACCTACTGTTAGGTTCAAGAAATACCCTTGTTTCATGACTGACGTTAGATTGGTATCCTTTAGGACAAGGACAAATTTGTCTACGCCCTAAATAATAACCAGGTGCTTCCTTCCCAGCACTGATCTCTCCATCCAGAACACAGAGTACTGTGTATTGACCTTGTATGCAGAGGAGATAGTGGTCATGCTTTCGATAGAGGGAAATATAAACCTGCCCCCAGCTCTGTACTCCCTGACCCCATGTGGGTCATTTGGCCACAGATGCAACAAGATAGAATCCCCAGTCAGTAAGCCCCTTGATGCCACAAAATATACAAACCGAGTCTGCACTTCTGTATGTGGATTATACAGCACACCCTTTCACAATCCAGACCAGTACAGCCCATCCAGGCATTCGACTACCACTTTGGATTAGTGTAAAAGGCACGTATTTTGCAAAGTCTTACCGAGCGGTGATGCTAACTCATCAGGCCACTGCCCCTCATAGAGAGACTGTACAATCAGCTTGATGGTGGTCCATAATTCCGCCTACCGCTGCGTGCACGCCAGAGCCAATGACATATACCTGTCCTATACCATCTCACACTCTCTACCACCTCTCATCCTGGTTGACAAAATCTCGAGCCACGTTACACTGGCTCCTATTCCCCCAATATAGTGCTAAATACATCCCTCCTCTTCTGGTTACTCCTCAGAGATTCATGCCCTGAACCTCACTCTGTGTCCGCACATCTTTGGGAGCAAGCCACTAATATGCCGTACTTGATTCAGGGTATATTCAGCACATATAGGGTAGGATTCTATCAACCATTGCGAGATGCTGAAGCGCCATGTGATGACTGCATACTGCACCCTGGTAGCCAGCCTTTTTACAAGTGCCAGCCCCCTAGGTACCTGCACCATATTCAGTTATGTCAATACATTTGAACAAAAAACATTTCCTTCTTTCATTTCCTCCTCCCACAATAAAAAAACATATTTTACATCTTTTGTTCTGAAGGATTGGATACGTTATATTCCTTCCCCAACCTCCAACCCATTGCATTTGTATTCATAGTCCGTTTGCATCCATAAATGACAGGAGAGACTTTGACAAAATGTTTCACGCGTCTCGTTGTTGGGCAAAGTCTTTCAGATCCAGTATTAGTGCAAAAATTGTCCTTAAGCAAAAGAAACCTGATATTTCAAGTAGTAATCTGAATCTTTTCTCTCCTGAACGTTTATCAGAACAAATTTTCGGTGTGGTGTGGCACAGACGAACTGCCGACCAGATGAACATTCTTCATCTCTGTTCCAGAATCCTCTCCAATTTCGCTCCACCAAGATTCTGGAATTAAAGAACAAGAGCAGAATCAAATTCTTATCGATATTATCTCATAACACAGGAATTTAGCATTCCTGACTTCTAAACAAATTATCAAAACACCATGATTCCTCTAGGATGAACCCATTCTAAAATGGATCCCCATGGTACAAGCAAAAATCTAAAATATAAAAAAAATGAATGTGACCGTTGCTTCTCAAAAATTCTAAATTTTAAAGCGGAATTTCACCCTAAATATAAGCCCTCCCATGTGATCCAGCATACTGGCGTCAGCGCCAGTATGCTGTTTTTTTTTTTTAAATCCATGTACTTACTGTCTTATGCAGAATTTTATTTTTTTTACCCCGCGGTGGACGGCGCCAGTATAGCGCGTCACATCTTACGAAAGTACCCGAAAAGGACTCGGGTAATCTCGGCGAAAATGCGGCGCTTGCGCACAGACCTAGGAGCTGACTGCGCAGGCGCCGTATTTCTCCGAGTCCTATGGCTATGGCGCGTCACGCCCTCCGAAAAACGCCGAAATAGGACTCGGAGAAATACGGCGCCTGCGCAGTCAGCTCCTAGGTCTGTGCACAGGCGCCGCATTTTCACCGCGATTACCCGAGTCCTTTTCGGGTACTTTCGTAAGATGTGACGCGCTATACTGGCGCCGCCCACCGCGGGGTAAAAAAAAAAAAATTCTGCATAAGACAGTAAGTACATGGATTTAAAAAAAAAAAACAGCATACTGGCGCTGACGCCAGTATGCTGGATCACATGGGAGAGGGTATATATTTAGGGTGAAATTCCGCTTTAAGCAATAAAAAAAACAATGCATTATCTGTACTTTAAGATCCATGCACCCATGCATTACTCCCACTTTCAGGTGGACAAACGACAAAATATTGGAATTCTTTCCACCTGAATGAAAAGAAAAGCCAACAAAAGAAAAACAAAACGCAATTTCCGCAGCTAAAAATGGCTTCCTAATGTCGCCAGCTGCTAATTGAGGACATAATTCAATGACCACCAAGTCAGTTGCTAATGATCCTTTGCAGGTGTACTAAACCTAACAATTTTTCCACCTGAACAAAACAAAACTAAAAAATAAAAAAAAATAAAAAAATTGAAAAATTTAAATTAATAAAAAATTAAAATAAGAGGCTTATCCTCGAAAATATACACATATCAAGGTCCTCTATGATTTTCCAAACATGACCGGCAAATCTCTAACTATAACATCTAAATCCTTATTCATCTCAAAGAAACGTTATCCCGAAAATTCTCACCATCCCTGCAGCTCTTTAAGGGCTGCTACCACTGTTTCCTCCCCTTGCTATATTTGAATGGACATGTGGCTCCTCCCCCTTTTCATAATAGTGACTCCCCTGTCTTAATTGAGTATTATGGACTCTATGCCTAGGGTTACCCCATCTCACCGAATACACTTCATACCGTCTTGGGGTCGTTTTGGGGTGTTGAGATCCTATTTTGATATTATTCGCCGCCCAACAAAATCTGGCAATGTGACCCCCTTTTTTACACAAAAAACATTTAGGGGTCGGTCTCCCTGCCTGGGGTCTTCTCTGAGTATAAAGCGATTGAGACCCACGTTGCTGCATAACATCACTCTGAACGGACTTTATACTTTGATCATCCGAGGAGTAGTCACTAGCGATGCACTCATCAGATGTCTCCACTGATTCAATACCAGAATCATTTTCTAATGCGGTTACCGCATTTCCATTTAACTTTTCAACCTTAATTTCTATCTTTATTATGCCGTTGGCATTTGCGGGGGGTGTCACCACTACTGTGATTTCGGCTACTTCTGCAATTCTCTTATGGGGCCTATTGTCTTGATCTCCCAAACCCAATCTCTTAATGTATTTACAAAGGTCTGGTACGAGGTGGCATTCCTCAGTGCAATTCTGGTATGGTAATCAATGCATGTGCACTTATTAGCCATAGAACACAGAAAACTACTGTCATCGTGAGACATATCAGGACAATTGTATGTAGCCTTATAAATGGCAAAATATTCACTGCAAAAGAGTATTGGATCAATTCCCCTTCTAAATTTAGTATTTTCTAGGGCATCTGAACCCCTGGTATCCCTTCCTCCCATTATGTGCTGCATTTCCCTCATTCTATCTGCCGAGTTCCCCCAATTTGAGTTTAACTCGGGAGATAGACCTCTATGATTCCCGACTGGTGGTTGCAGTTTTTCACACAGTTGCCATGGAAGCCATGCGCTGAGAAGTGCGCATGCATCCCTATTGTTTAAAATGTACTGTGTCACTACAGCTTCCAGCCTGATTGAGAGAATAATGGGTGAGGCAAACGTGTCAAATTTTCCCAAAATCTGGCACAGATTTGTGCGATCTTGTATGGAAAGTGACGTGTATAGGGTGCCATCCTCACTTTTTAAAATTGTAGATCCTGGCCAAGTCCTTTGTGACGCAGGAGTAAATAGAGGGGAACTGTGATCTGGGGCCTCCTCTGTCTTGTCAGCTGACCATACTGGTTGCTGTTCTATCAGCATCCCTTCTCCCTGCTCTTTTGTCACACTGTGCTGTGTATCCTTGTTAGCACAACAATGGCTGTGCATTTTCTCCATTGCTTGTGCTTCCAAAGATATGATGTGCTATTTGAGTTTTACATTCTTGTAACTCTCTATTAAGTACTTTTATCGCAGATTCATTCACAGCCTCTTTCTTTTCTAAAGATGCGATACACTGTTCCCTCAACATACATGTTTCCTCTAACATACTAACCCTTTTTTCCAATACACACTTCTCATTTACTAATTGTTCAATTTGTTTACCCGCATCTGCATCACACTTCTTAGCTATATTCATTACATTGCCCACAAAATCCATGATTTCATCTGTTATAGCCCTTCTTTTGTACAGTATTAAAACCATTCTCATTAAGTAGTTTTCCAAGAAAATCCATTGTTATGCTAACCTGCCACTAGCTTCAACTGAAAAGTTGTTTGGCCAGTTGCTTAGACAATACACATCTGACAACAACAAAAAAAAACTTTCTTTAAAGCTATTTAAACTTGAGTTCCGTGCACAGCAATCAATGCTCTTCTAACATCAGTAGATTATCTATCACTGATTTCTAGCCCTTTTAGATTGCAGGCCACATTGATCCTTTATAGGAACGGAAAGCTATTTTCACTTTCACCTGGGTACCAAAAAAAATGAAATACAATAAAACTTCAAAGTAACAATAAAAAAAAAAAGAAAATATAAAAATAAAAAAAATATATACCTATCCCACTTTTTCCGCACAGTTGTGTATACCTTCTCAAGGAACAGAAAACTCTTTTCACTTTCACATGGGTAATAAAAAAAAAATGAACTAAAAATAAAAACTTAAAATTCAATAAAAATAAAAATCATAACAAATATATATATATATATATATATATATATATTTCTCCCAGTTTTTCCACAAAGATGTATAGTCTATCCTGTCAATCTGCAGGCTATATCGCATATCCAGGGGTGATCATTCCCTTCACTCACCAGTACCCGTGACTGGCTAAAGGCCTAACACACATGAACACTACAATACAAACGCTTAACAATTAAACATATCAGCCAGGAATCTCACCGTTTTCTGTACGTCTACACTTCCGATGAGATTTTACAGAACTTCCTGGATCATCAAAGCAGGGTTTCGAGATTCGCGAGCCAGCGGCAATCTTGTCCGTAACTTGCGACAAATTTCAGTTCTGGGTTGAGGACGCTTAATGGACTCAAAACAAAAAATACATTAGGGTTTGTGGACTCTATGTCCAACGATCTAGGGTGCCATTATGAAGTAAATAAAATCATGCAACAACCAACTATATGTATCTATCCTTTACTGTAACTTGTAATACCTATATATAAGCTATTGCATCTGTATTAACATGCATGAGTCCTGTATCTGCTACTGTGTATCAGGCCGAAGTGTGCTCTAGGCCTGAGGCTAATCGTTAGTCACTGAGACAGACACCTTTGAAATTAAACAGTTATATTTATTCTAACAAAAAGCGTCCATTGTATAGTAAACAAAGCTGTAGCATAGAATTCCTATTGCACAATATACAATCACTAACAAATTGCCTATGGCCTATTACAATAAGGGCAAATAAGATAGAAAGATACTCAAGCTCGGTCCTTCCTGGCTGGGTCCTGATGGAAAAGGGTGAGCTTAGGCCTTGGCCTTGACTACATGGCTAAGGCCAAAATACCGGCCAGGCTTCCATGCGGCCTAGTCAATGTGGTCTCAGCATAGGCCTTCAGATGATAGGTTCACTCCAGCATTCAAGCAAATAGAGAGAGGAAAGTTCTCTTCCAAACTCCTTTTACCAAACCTCACTCATTAAACATTCGCAACACCTCCCATGTTGCCTGCCCATCTGATGTTCAACCAATCGTTGCATTTCATGACTCCCATCCTTGTTCATTCCCTACCTAGCCACTGGGATTCCTTTGATCCTTGTAAGCATGTTTACCTAATCAAAGTCCTTTGTTTGTGGAGAGTGCCTAACAGCTGGTTTTGTTTCCTGGACCCATTGAAGTCTAGTGTAAGGAGTGTAGGAGATTGCCTTCCTGTGGGGGGGGGGGGGGCAGGTATCCTGGCTTGTTTGACTGGAATCAGAGGATGGTCAGAATTCATACATTCATATTATTTGCAACACAGCTCCAGCGTGCATTTGAGGGAATGACGTCATCGCGGCTCCGGCCAATCACAACCCAGGAGCTGCGATACCCGGAAGTCACTCCGGGAGTAATGCCGGCAATGGAGGAGTTGAACGAGGGCCACTGCAGGGGCTTCAATCTTAGGTAAGTACCTCAAAATTAGCTAGTATTCTGTGCATACTAGCTCATTATGCCTTTGTCTTGCAGGGTTTCTTTTTTTTTTTTTTTTTGGCGCTTTGCTTCCTCTCTAAAGTGAAGTCCACCCTAACACTGAAATCCTAGAAATGAATGGTAAGCAGCGGCTGTGCATCCATAGTGGGCGCAGGAGCGCCTCTCCCTCTCTCCCCTGTACCGTCACTCAACTTAGTGTACAATACATAGAGATTCACGCATTTCATGAATCTCTATGTATTGTCGCCGCTGCCGCCCACTATTCAGGTGGCCAGCCCCCTGGTGAGCACCGGCCACCTAAATAACGGCAGCTGGTCGGCTGTGTGGAAGTGTCTATCAAAGCCAGTGGCTCTGATAGGCTTTCCAATTACAGCCTGTGGGCTGTAATCGGCTTCCAAATAGTTAACCAGGGGACGCAGGGGGTGTGCGTTCCCTGGTTAACACTGACACTAGTCTCAGCCAATCAGGTTCATCGGGTCTGGTCACCAGTAACCTGATTGGCTGAAGCGACATTGAGGGTGGGACTCGGGAGAAGACATCGAGGGAGGATGGCTGACCCAAGAAAGGTAAGTGCTGGGGGACGGGGGGAGCAATCTGGCGGTTTTTGAGGGGGCAAACTGGCGGCAAATGATGACACAGTGGCTGCGTTTGATGGCATGGCACAGTGGCGACAATTTATGGCACAGTGACTACAATTAATGTCACAGTGGCGACAATTGATGGGCACAGTGGTGACAATTGATAGCACAGTGGCTGCGTTTGATTGCATGGCACAGTGGCTGCGTTTGATGGCATTGCACAGTAGCTGCGTTTGATGGCATGGCACAGTGACTGCGTTTGATGGCACAGTGGTGACAATTGATGGCACAGTGGGTGCGTTTGATGGCATGGCACAGTGGGTGTGTTTGATGGCACAGTGGCGACAATTGATGGCATGGCACAGTGGTGATAATTGATGGCATGGCACAGTGGTGACAATTGCTGGGCACAGTGGGTGCATTTTATGGCACAGTGGCCAAAATTAATGGGCTCAGTGACTGCGCTTGATGGGCACAGTGGCTGTGTTTGATGGGCACAGTGAGGCTGCAATTGATGATTTTTACTTTTTTTTATTGTTTGTTTGCACCCCCCCCCCCACCAGCAGCCACTAATGGTAAGTCACATCACCCATAGACTTACTATGGGGCTTCCGTTGTCGGCTGTGTCCTCTGCACACGCCTCCACAGAGAAGCCGCAGCTGACAGCTCAGCGTGGGATCGGGTTGGATCGCCTGCAGAATAGGCAAGTATACTGATTTCTTCTTTACAGGGCTAGAGAGCTTAGTGTTAGATTGTGGGTGTCTATAAATGCAGGGATTGTGTCAGGGTGGACTTCTACTTTAATTTAAAAAAAAGTCCCTTCCGTTGCTCTCAGGTTTCTTCAAATCTCAATTTTTATTTTTTTTGCTGCTTTGATCTGACTTCCTGATAGAGGGGTGGCTACGTCCGTTCTCCATGGTCTCACTCTCCTCTTCCTGCTGCAGAGGTCTTTTCAGGATGGAGAGTGGGGGAAGGGGCTAATCAATAAATGAACACAGTGTGAACACACTCGCTCACTGTGTTCATTCATAACTGAAGCAGTGTAAACTGTTTACTATGCTTGAGTTTGTGAATATACAGGAAGCCCCTCAGCACAGAGCACTTCCCATTCATTCACTGTCCAATACAGGAAAGATGGAAAAATCTCCAAAAGGCGTCAAATTACAGATTAGTTGTTCTTATAATATGTAAAAAAAAAAGTTAGATTTTATTTCCATAATTTACACTTTCAATATTACAGAAAACAAAAAAATGGTGTCTGCAAAAGTTTGGGCACCCTGCAGAATTTATAGCATGCACTGCCAGTGTCATGGATTGTTCTCATCTTAATCATCGCCTGGGAAGACTAGGTGATCTTAATCTCAAAGGTTTTAAATGCCCAGACTCATCTGACCTTGCCCCAACAATCAGCACCATGGGTTCTTCTAAGCAGTTGTCTAGAAAACTGAAACTGAAAATAGTTGACACTCACAAAGCTGGAGAAGGCTATAAAAAGATAGCAAAGCGTTTTCAGATGTCAATATCCTCTGTTTGGAATGTAAATAAGAAATGGCAGTCATCAGGAACAGTGGAAGTTAAAGCAAGATCTGGAAGACCAAGAAAAATATCAGACAGAACAGCTCACAGGATTGTGAGAAAAGCAATTCAAAACCCACGTTTGCACGATCCCTCCAGAAAGATCTGGCAGACACTGGAGTTGTGGTACACTATTCCACTATAAAGAGATACAAATATGGTCTTCATGGAAGAGTCATCAGAAGAAAACCTCTTCTACGTCCTCACAACAAAAATCAGCATTTGAACTTTGCAAATGAACATATAGGCAAGCCTGATACATTTTGGAAACAAGTTCTGTGGACCGATAGGGTTAAAATAGAACTTTTTGGCCGGAATGAGCAAATGTATGTTTGGAGAAGAAAGGGCACAGAATTTAATGAAAAGAACCTCTTTCCAACTGTTAAGCATGGGGGTGGATCAATCATGCTTTGGGGTTGTAGTGCAGCCAGTGGCACAGGGATGATTTCACGAGTAGAAGGATTCAGTAACATTTCAGCAAATTTTGGATGGTAACTTGATGCCATCTGTGAAAAAGCTGAAGTTAAAGAGAGGATGGCTTCTACAAATGGATATCAAAATCCACGGGGGGTTGCATCAAGAGGCGTAAACTGAAGGTTTTGCCATGGCCTTCGCAATCTCCTGACCTCAACATAATTGAAAATCTATGGATAGACCTTAAAAGAGCAGTGCATGACAGACAGCCCAGAAATCTCAAAGAACTGGAAGACTTTTGTAAGGAAGAATGGGCAAAGATACCTCAAACAAGAATTGAAAGACTCTTGGCTGGCTACAAAAAGTGTTTACAAGCTGTGATACTTGCCAAAGGGGGCAGTACAAGATATTAACTCTGCAGGGTGCCCAAACTTTTGCAGATGCCTTTTTTTGGTTTTCTGTAATTTTGAAAGTGTAAATGATGGAAATAAAATCTAACTTTTTTTGACATATTATAGGAATGTCTAATCTGTAATTTGATGCCTTTTGGAGATTTTTCCATCTTTCTTTGGCTTTGTTATGCACATTAATACACATTTTTACCTGGGGTGCCTAAAATTTTCGATCCCCACTGTATATATATATATATATAATATATATAAAGTATATATACAGTATAGGTTCCTGGGATGCTTCCCGGGACGCGACCACATCAGGACAGTTTAGTAAAAAGCATGACTGTCCCTGTAAATCCGGGACAGTTGGCAAGTATGATGCAATGCAATATTATTGTGGGCCCCCCATGTACCTGGGGCCCCAGGGCAGTGCCCAGGAGTGCCATTGCATTAAGATGGCCCTGATTTGTATGGTGAACTGTTCTCGATTATCTCCAGACATATTTTTGGGAGTTGAGGCCAAATAATTAAATTTTAGTCTCATCTGACCACCTTAAACAAACGATTCTGAGGCCACATGGAAAAGGGTGTTATGTTTAGATGAAACTAAAATGTAATTATTTGGTCTTAATACCAAACGATGTGTCTGGCATGCAATGCATTTGTTCAGCATTAATGGGGTTATAACAGGTGGTGAGGAGGTATCACATCACCTCCCTACTGCCTGCCGATTACTTTGTCACAGCAGCTGTGGAGATATTGTAATTTATTATAACTATTCACATATATATTTGGACTTGTGTTAGTATTTGGCACTGATTGCTTTTTTCACAGAATACATATTGGTCTAAACCAGTGGTCTCCAAACTGTGGCTCGAGGGCCAGATATGGCCCTTTTCTTGCCTTTTTCTGGCCCTTGGGGCACTATCCCTCCCACTGATACGAGACCCTATTTTGCCATCTGGCACCTAAAAAGGAGCACCATTTCTCCCACTGACACCACTAATGGGGCACTATTCCCCCCACCTAATACCAGATGTTTACTCCCACTGATGCCAGGAAAATTTCCACTCCCGCTGGCCAAAGTCCGGCCCTTCAAGAGTCTGAAGGACAATAAACCTTTGTTTAGAATGTTTGGAGACCCCTGGTCTAAACTGATGAAGAAATGTGATTATTATTTGTTTTTTTATTTATCGGCTGTTTTATAGCAAAAACATTTAAATATTGTTATTTTTTTTTTTAATTTTCTGTTTTTTGTTTATAGCGCAAAGAAAAAGGGTGCTCAAATTTCACAAAAAAAACTCTATTTGTGGGATAAAAGGACATACAATTTATCTGGGTACAGCGTCCCACAACCGCACAATTGTCAGTTAAAGTAACAAGGCTGTATCGCAAAACATGGCCTGGTCATGAAGGGGGGGCAAACCTTACAGAGCTGAAGTGGTTAAAGTGGATGTAAACCCACTCTGAGGCCCCGTACACACGGCAGAGAACCTCGACGGGCGGAACACATCGTTCCGCTCGTCGAGGTTCTCTGTCGGCCATCAGAATCGGCGACCCGCCCGTCGGGAAAGGCAACCAGCCATTCATCCCGATGGGCCGTCGAGCAAATAGAGAACCTATTCTCTATTTGCTCGACGGGTTTCCCGACAAGCGGGGCTCGCGGAGAGCGTACACACGGCCGAGGTCCTCGGCAGAATGCGGCTCCCAGCGAGGTTCTCGCTGGTTTCTGCCGAGAACCTCGGCCGTGTGTACGGGGCTTCATCCGTTCTAAACTACTGCCATAGTGCTGATCTATAAGGATAGCCATGCCTCCTACATGTATCCTTACCTGTCAAATGTCTCCCCTCTGTATGTTATAAGTGCAAAAACTGCAGGTTCTGTGGGTGGGTCTGTTGTCTGGAGCTCGGTGGGTGGAGTCGTGATGTCAGTAGACTCCCCGCCCTCCTCTACACTCCCCTTGTCAACATGTATTTTTTCCTATGTATTCCTTACACTGAATTCTGCTATGATCACTAACATCCAGTCAAAATCCAGAAAAGTAACCACATGACTTCAGAAAAGGAGTGGGGGTGAGAATTAAAAAATAATGCCTTTCTCCAGACTATTGCATGAGATATGCAAATAACCTGTCACTCACAGCAAGGGGGCGGAACGGACCAAGGATTTTCTCTGTAAGTCTGTTTTATTTCACTGAACAATAAAAAAGGATTGCTCAGAGATGGATTAACTCTTTGTGGAAAGACTGGGCACAGGTGATAGGAAATCTTATACTGTACATTGTGACATCAAAAAAATTAAAACATTTTTTTTTGTGTGTTTACATCCACTTTAAGTGCATTTAAGACTAGCTAACTAAGGTCTATAAGCACCATCATCTGGCCCTGCATATAATCCGGTGTCTATGTCTTTTATTCAGATCTACTATGCTAGTAAAAGATACAAAAAATAGAAAAATATTCTAGACCCAGACACAAATTGGTGACTATTGATGACAAATGCTGGGATGGAAAAGATTATGGTAATGGCCCTCACTTTGTCAGGATGAAATGTGAGTAACATACCACTGACAATACTCGTATCCTGCACTCTTGTGAGCTCACACGTCTCCTGCAAGACGTCACGTGACTGTAATTGGGGAAGGTGGACCAGTACAAGATCCTAATAAATAACAGCCGCACTATCAGGAAGGGACCCCAGGAGACAGCACAATGTTAGAAAGCCTCAGTCTGCGTATGGTAGAACAAAAATCCCCAGATCTGGAATGACATGAGGAAGGTGATTATTTTAATGGCTTGCACTTTGCAGTCTGAAAGTGAGAGCCAATAATTCTTTACATATTACCGAAATAAATCACAATAGACTTTCTTCTTTTTTGGAGCAATCTATTTTTCTTGCCCCTATTCCCGTTTCACTATCAGGCGTTCCCATGGATGACATCACCATTAATATGTTGTTTTGTTCACAGAGAAACATCCAGTTCTTCATTAATACCACATGCCTCTGAACGGATGAGGAAATTTGGGGTGTCTACTAATAGGAGAAGATACTCTGATAAATGCAGTGGACTACATGCATTCCTTAGCTAAATCTTAAGATCATTTAATAAAAAAAGAAAAAGAAAAAGGGTATTTAACGGTAGAGTGAGTTTCCCGTTTATGGAATTTTGCGTCCGTGGCCTACCAACAAGGAGTATTATATTAAAGTGACACTAAACATGGTGTGTTATAATAAAGTGACACTAAACACTAGACATGTGCATTCTCGTCAAAATTTGGGGGATTTTCGCGTTTGTTTTAACAAAAGATAACGAATGTACAGAGTCCGAAATCCAAAACATCCGATATAAAAAATGCTTTATTTTCATTTCGTTGCGACAACAGTTCGACATAGATAGACGATTCGACACGACGGTGACAAAAATGATTTGTGTCTATCGAATCTGCGGTTGAATGTGCCTAACCTTAAGGCCGCGTACACACGATCAGACATGTCCGAGGAAACATGTTCGACGGACCGTTTCCAGCGGACCAGGCTGAAGTTGTCTGTTGGTCTGATGTGTGTAAACACCATCGGACAAAAATCCCCTCGAATCAGAACGCGGTGACGTAGAACACAACAACGTGATAATAAAACAAAGTTCAATGCTTCCAAGCATGCGTCGACTTGATTCTGAGCATGCGCGGGATTTTTGTCCGATGCTTTCGTGTACTAACCATCGAACTTGTCCGAGGGACAGGTTTCCAGCGGACAGGTTTCTAAGCATGTCTAGAAACTTTTGTCCGCTGGAAAACGGTACGATAGGCCGTACTCACGATCGAACATGTCCGCTGAAACTGGTCAGCAGACCAGTTTCAGCAGACATGTTCGATCGCGTGTACGCGGCCTTACTCTAGTAGTCCAAGATTATTCAACATAGAGAGAAAAGATTTGACATTACAGAGACATGAAGATTCGACATTATAGAGACATGAAGATTCGACATAGAGAGAGAAGATTCGACATTACAGAGACATGAAGATTCGACATTATAGAGACATGAAGATTCGACATAGAGAGAGAAGATTCGACATTATAGAGACATGAAGATTCGACATTATAGAGACATGAAGATTCGACATAGAGAGAGAAGATTCGACATTATAGAGACATGAAGATTCGACATAGAGAGAGAAGATTCGACATTATAGAGACATGAAGATTCGACATAGAGAGAAAAGATTCGACATTATAGAGACATGAAGATTCGACATAGAGAGAAAAGATTTGACATTATAGAGACATGAAGATTTGACATAGAAAGAAAAGAGTAGACATAGAGAGAGAAGATTCAAAATAGAGAGACATATTTGACATTATAGAGACATGAAGATTCGACATAGAGAGAAAAGAGTAGACATAGAGAGAGAAGATTTGACATTATAAAGACATGAAGATTCACGAAGCAGCTAAAAACATACGATCGTCACGAGTGGACATTTATGGTCAAATACTTCGCCCATAGGCTATAGAAGAGTTTGAATGTTAGTTGACTAGTAATAATAATTAATAAATATAATTATTACTAGTCATACAACATTAGAATTCTACTATAGCTTGTGGGCGGAGCATTTGAAAATGTATGATTACGGTGTCATACAGTTTAGCTGCTTCGTCGAATCTTCTTAGAACATTCGACAGACACCATGAGCCTTCAATGATAGATTCAACCTTAATTAATTCATATTTCCAGACGAATGCACTTTTTTAACGAAGTAAAATAAATAAAAATGAATTTCGAAAGTAACTAAATAATTTGAAATTCCATAACTAAATATTTCATTGTGCAGATGTCTAGTAAACACTGGTGTTTAAAAAATTCTATTCAAGTATGTATTCGTGACTCAAAAAAGTGCCTCCTATTGCTCTCAGCCTCCACCAAAGTCTGGTGATTATTATAGGCAAACTCCACCTACGGTAGAAGAGCGACACAGATATCCTGGTGGATCGACACAAAATTGCTATAGAGACTGAATTGCTCTCAACACAAGAAAGTTTCCCGTCCAGCAATGATAGAATCCCCAGCAGGCAGCATCAACAGACCCTCCAGCACACCGCAGTAACCCTTACCATTACATAATTCAAAGCCGGATGTGCCGGAATGCCGTTCCCCCATGTTCCCGTTGAAAGAAAACCCTGGGTTTACCCACTGAGCGAGTTTCGGCCGGTTACTCAGGAACCATCTGTGCAGTGCAGTGTATGGCCAGCGGTATACCTCCACCAAGTATATAACAACCAGACAATGATGGGAGGACAATACCCAAAGTAGAAGTTTCATCTTTGAAAGAGACATCTCATGTTTCCATTTAGAAAATAGATACAAACCCCAGTCTAGTTGACAATGTTTGAAAAAGTATTCTTGATTGATGCCTACATCAGCCAAGGGCATAATAAATATCATAGGTGTGCTCAAGGGGCGTGCCAGGTGTGCCTGGGCACACCCTAATCCTGGGGTTGGCAACCTGTCAATTGTGGGCAGGTGACAGGTAAACCGCAATCCTTCCTTGCCAGTCCTCAGAACCTGGACAGGAGAGGAGACAGGGGTGAAATTTAGTGGAACCGATCTGTATTTTCCTCCTACATCAGCTGAAAGTAGGCTTGTCCTCCTCTCCCTTTTGTCAACATTCAGCTGTCATATATAATATAATATTAATAATAATTAATAATAATTAATAATAATATATGCCACCCCTCCTTTCCCTGTTCCTCTTCCTTCTGTTGCCTGGGTCCCCCATGTGCTCCCTTGCTCATCCTAACGCAATAGGCTGCGCACACCTATGATTAATATATTGTTATGAGTTGTATGATCAACTTGCCTGTTGATGGCTACTTGACTATATAGTAGGCTAGTGACGATATCTATTTCAAAGATACATTGTGAGTATATTTGTAATTACTTTTGTAAATGTTTCCTGTTTAGTTATATTCCACCATGTATATTTGACAAAAATGTTCAATAAAGACTAGAAAAAAAAAGTAAAGGATAAGGCTCCATGCACACTGAAGCTGATAAAAGCTATAAAAAAACGCCTGTAGCTTTGCAGGGAGCCTTGCAAAGTTTTTTCAGCGTTTTTGCAATAGCTTTAATCAGCGTTTTTCAGTGTAGCTTTTATCAGCTTTTTTTTTACTTTTTTTTTTTTATTGGATAAACGCTGGCGCTGGCGTTTTTCAGCGTTTTTCAACGTTTTGCGTTTTTTAGCATTTTTCCCCCGCCAAAAAACGGCACTTTGAACTCAAATTTCGGGCATTCAGAAAAAAGACAATAAACTCCAAGGCTTGTTAATACTGAAAAACACCCAGGTGTGCATGGGCACATAAGCTAACATAGAGTTCCGTTTATGGGCTTTAAAAAAAAAAGCCAAAACGCCAATAAACTGCAGTTTATCAGCTTCAGTGTGCATGGAGCCTTAATCTGCTTACAAACACTCAATGGCTGCTGCTGCACTTGTGCTAATTGTGTAAAATTGACTTTACGTGTAATTTGGACATTATATGGTCAAATGTTGAACACCTAACCATCACACATATGAATGTCCATCGTTTTGAAATGGGATGTGGCTCCCTTTGGGGCTACAACAGCCTCCACTTTTCTGGGAAGCCTTTACACAAGATTGTGAGGTATGTCTGGGGAAATTTGTGCCCATTCAGCCAAAAGAACATTTGTGAGGTCAGGTACTGATGTTGGATGAGAAGATTTGGCTCACAATCTTTCATTCTGAAGGCGTTCAGTAGTGTACGGGTCAGGGCTCTGTGCAGGGCATTCAAGTTCCTCCACACCAGATTTCTCAAAACATGTCTTTATGGAGCTGGCTTTTTACATTGGAGTACAGCTGGAACAGAAAAGGGTCTTCCCCAATCTGTTACCACAAGGTTGGAAGTGCCCAAGTGTCTACAATGTATTTGTATGGTGTAGCATTAGCAGAAGTCCCCCTTCACTGGAAACACCCAAAACCAATAATTTGGAGTGGTTGTAAATATACCAAATACCTGTAGGTAGGTGTGATGGTCCAGTGTTTACAAAGGTTTATCTTTCATCAAATGATATGGAGCAGTTTCCCCAATGGGGCTTTAGACAGCAATATACAGTTGTATGCAAAAGTTTAGGAACCCCTGACAATTTCCATGATTATCATTTATAAATACTTTCATATTTCAGTAATGAAATGAGGATTATTGGATTAACAGAAAATGCGCAATATGCATCAAAACAAAATTAGACAGGTGCATAAAATTGGGCACCCCAACAGAAAAATCACATCAATATTTAGTAGAGCAGAAATAACAGCCTCTAGACCAGTGGTTCTCAACCTGGGGGTCGGGTCCCCCTTGGGGGTCAAATGATGATTTGCCAGGGGGTCACCAAATCATTGGCTGTTCCTGAAGCCCGCAGCCACCCACTTAGCCGCCCATTCAGTTCACGGCATGGCTGGGGGGCAGAGACTAGAAGTCAGCTGACATGAGGAATGTGAAGTGGGAGAGGCTGGAGGAGACCCTATCTCCTGATTTCAGCAAAAGGGTCACTGCTACGACACACTACAAAGTCTGAGACACCGTGAATGTGGAGACAGTGAGTAACACTACCTGTGATTATAATTGCCATTAAAAGCCCCCGCTACATTTCTCAGATCAGCAGATGACCTTGATTAAGAGCACCTAAGTTGACTGATCAGAACTCCCTGCCAGCACCGCCACTGATCCTGCACTGTATGAGTGGAAGGGACTCAGGGAGCGCTAAATGTCCATGGGTTAGGGGCACAAATTACTTGTCTTGCCTTGGATGCTGACAAACCACGCTATGAAAATAATTTTACCGTTAGGGGTCCCACAACTTGGGAAATTTTATCAAGGGGTCACGACACTAGTAAGGTTGAGAACCACTGCTCTAGACGCTTCCTATAGCCTGTAATGAGTGTCTAGATTCTGGATGAATGTATTTTGGACCATTCCTCCTTACAAAACATCTCCAGTTCAGTAAGGCCGTGTACACGCGATCAGTCCATCCGATGAGAACGGTCCGAAGGACGGTTTTCATCGGTTAACCGATTAAGCTGACTGATGGTCTGATATGCCTACACACCATCGGTTAAAAAAACGATCGTATCAGAACGTGGTGACGTAAAACACAACAACGTGCTGAAAAAATGAAGTACAATGCTTCCAAGCATGCGTCGACTTGATTCTGAGCATGCGTGGCTTTTTAACCGATGCTTTTGCATACTAACGATCGGTTTTGACCTATCGGTTAGGCATCCATTGGTTACATTTTAAAGCAAGTTCTCTTTTTTTTGACCGAAGGATAACTGACCGATGGGGCCCACACACGATCGGTTTGAAGGTCCGTTTCATCGGTTTTGACTGATCGTGTGTACGCGGCCTTAGGTTTGATGGCTGCCAAGCATGGACAGCCCGCTTCAAATCACCCCCCAGATGTCCAATGTTATTCAGGTCTGAGGCCCCAGATGTCCAATGTTATTCAGGTCTGAGGACTGGGATGGCCATTCCAGAACACTGTACTTGTTCCTCTGCATAAATGCCCGAGTAGATTTTGAGCCGTGTTTTGGCTTGTCTTTTTGAAATATCCAGCCCTAGCGTAACTTCAACTTTGAGACTGATTCCTCAACATTATTCTCAGGAATCTGCTGATATTGTGTGGAATCCATGCGACCCTCAACTTTAACCAGATTCCCAGTACCGGCACTGGCCACACAGCCCCACAGCATGATGAAACCTCCATAAAATTTTACTGTGGGTAGCAAGTGTTTTTCTTGGAATGCAGTGTTCTTTTGCCACCATGCATAACGCCCCTTATTATGACCAAATAACTCAATCTTTGTTTCATCAGTCCACAGCACCCTATTCCAAAATGAAGCTGGCTTGTCCAAATGTGCATTTGCATACATCAAGCGACGTGTGTGCAAAAAAGGCTTCTTTCCCAACACTCTCCCATACAGCTTCTCCCTGTGCAAAGTGTGTGGAATTGTTGAAGGATGCACAGTGACACCATCTGCAGCAAGCTTATGTTGTAGGTCTTTGGAGGTGGTCTGTGGGCTGTTTTTGACCGTTCTTACTATCCTTCGCCTTTGCCTCTCCAATATTTTATGTGGCTGACACTTCTGGCCTTTACATGAACTGTGGCTGTGGTCCTCCATTTCCTCACTATGTTCCTCACGTTGGACACTGGTGGCTTATATCTCTGCGATAACTTTTTGTAGCCTTCCCTTAAACCATAATGTAGAACAATCTTTGTTTTCAGGTCATTTAAGAGTTGTTTTGAGGCCCCCATGTTGCCACTCTTCAGAGAAGAGTCAAAGAGAACAACAACTTGCAATTGGCCACCTTAAATACCTTTTCTCGTGATTGGATGCACCTGTCTATGAAGCTCAAGGCTTAATGAGCTCACCAAACCAATTGTGTGTTCCAATTAATCAGTGCTAAGTAGTTACAGGTATTCAAATCAACAAAATGACAAGGGTGCCCACATTTTTGCACCTGTTTAATTCTGTTTTGATGCATATTGCGCATTTTCTGTTAATCCAATAAACCTCATTTCACTATTTAAATATTACTGTGTGCTTTAGTTATTCGATAGATCAAAATGAAGTTGCTGATCCAAACACCCAAATATTTATAAACGATAATCTTGGAAACTGTCAGGGCTTCCTAAACTTTTGCTTACGACTGCAGGCATAATCAAAAAATATATTTATAGGATTATTAATAGAATTGTTTTTATTTATTTAAAGGTTATCGGATATCAAATACAATATATGAAAGTCTGGCCAGATAACATACTGCGAATTCCACAATATAGCATGCAAGCAAGGTAAACAACATGATTACATAGCAAATTCTATGGGGTATTGAATTACTGACGCGTTTCGACCATAGAGTGGTCATCTTCAGGGGGATCGTTGACTCTGTGAAACATATAAATTAACTTCAGAATTTCAAAACATAACATACATCACAATTACCGCTTGAAAGTGGAGTAGGTAATTGCATGACCAAAAATGTTAAAAAGCCGTGGAGTAATCAAGGAGGGCCACGAAGCTGCCACCACCATCCCAAAGGGAACAAGCCCAACCTAATTGCAAGAGTATTGAATTTGATCTGTATGTATTTGAATATATGGACTAACTGCAATTATATTTGTCAATGTGTGCACATAAAAATTTCCAGAAATGTGGTTGGCCAATATGAATGGAGCATTATAATGGTACATAAATCTGTTTATAAGGGGATTTGATTAAGCTCCATATTACTTGTTTCGGGGTGTGCAGCACATACATCTATCTTGCATGTGTTTTTCCCTTTCTATCGTTCATCAAATTAGTCTGACCAGAGGTTTCATGCCAGAGGTACCAACTCTTCTGTAAAGCTGGTTGTATGTTTTTCCTGCATAATATATATTTTTTAGAGAATAATAGCCTAAGTGCTAAAAATAAACCTAGCATCAGAATTATTATTATTATTATTCCCGAACGACTTACGCATACGACGTAAACGATGTACAATACGACGCTGTTCCGACGTCCATACTTAACCTGGGTTGTGCCTCATATAGCAGGGGTAACTTTATGCCGGTCGAACGCCTACGTAAACGACGTATATCAATACGCCAGGCGTACATACGTTCGTGAATCGGCGTATCTAGCTCATTTGCATATTTTTGCATATTTTTGCATATTTTTAATGGGAAAGTCTAATGCGTCCAGCGTAAATATGCGCCCACGATACGCCGGCGTAGGCAAGTTACGCCGGACGACTGAAGCCATGTTTTTCGGCGTAACTTGCTTTCTGAACCGGCGTAAAGATACGCCGGCGCACATTTCAATTTACTATCTTACAGCAAAGCAAGTAACATCAATTACAAAATATTTCAAAACCAAGAATACAGAGTGAATCTCTGCAAGAGAAATACTGTATGGTTGTACTAGGTTTGCTAGTTTATAGTGTTTGCCATAAGAATACTATTTCTGTCTGGTGCTAATAGAGGTTAGGTAGCAATCTCTGAATCAGGGTGGGAGATAAAAACTTAGCATGATAACAACTAATTCTGGATGTAATCTTCGACTGTATGGTTAGGCTAGTCGAGCATTGGAATATCATAGAATCAATCACTATTAGATGTAGGTCTTGATATAATTCCTTTACATAGGGAGAGAGAGAGAGAGGGAAATAGGAAGAGAGAGAGAGAAAGGAGAAAGAGAGAAAAAAAAGGGGGGGGAGCAAAATTGCGGAAGGACGTGTAAAAAAATAAAATAAAAAAATATATATATAATTTCCCTTATCTTTGGGGAGTGATTGATCTGAAGTCACAGGAATGGTCCCCCTCAATCTTCCCTTGTTTAGGGGTGGGAGGCCCTATGTCTAGTGTATATAAGGGAAAACCTGTTGAAAAGTAAGGGTAAAGTCAAAAATAATCTCATTCGTCTTGCGGTGGAGGGTCTGGAAAAGAATGGCATATTAATGACTTGTATCTATTTGTAGTACGAAAATGGGACCAGCAGGTCCAAGTGTGTGAAAATTTGGCTGGACAATCTCTAGCTATGGAGATTAGTTCCTCCATTCCCACTATTTTGTACACTCGCTTGAACCATTCAGGAATGGTCGGAACTCGGGATGAGACCCAATTTAAAGGAATGCACTATTTTGCCTCATTTATTATGGGTGGTATTAGTGTTTTGTGGTAATGGTGAGTTGGTATATCTGAGTGGTGTAGGAGAAACTGTGTTGGGGTATGCTCTAAGGCGTATGTGGAAATTTGTTTAATTAGTTCTCGGAATTGAGTCCAAAAAGGTTGGATTAAGGGGCATGACCACCATATGTAAGATAATGTACCTGCTGTATTTATCCGGGTATTGCGCGCACCCGCGTATAGCGCGCACCCCCAACCTAGAAGGAAAATTTCAGAAAAAAAATACTTACGGTTTGAATGCCCCTCGTCGGTGTCTTGCCCGGCGTCCATTGGCGGCCTTGTCCGGTCTGGCATCCGTCTGCAGCCTCGGTGGTGTCCTCCCAACTTCTCCCGAGCTGTCTCTGAGCCGATCCCCGCTTCCCGCACTGTGTTTGAACGACGCCACTGACATATACCGAGCGCAGTACACACGGGACGCTCGGCTTCATTCGTAAAAAGTCTAGGAGGCGGCACCCAGCGTGACCGCGAGGGGAGCCAAGCCTGGCCGAAAGTACCCGAGTGTACTGCGCTCGGTTTATGTCGGCGGCAGCTTCAGACACAGTGCAGGAAGCGGGGATCGGCGTATATCGCGCACCCCTGATTTTCCCCTGATTTTAAGGGGAAAAAAGTGTGCGGTATACGCCGATAAATACAGTACTTCCCTGGAACATCTCCAGCATTTGTCAGAGAAGGAAGGGTTATATTTGTGTAACAATACTGGTGTTTTATAGAATTAGTTTTACATGTTAGGAGAATTCTTGCTGAATACAGAATACAATTTTAAAACATTTTTTTTTCCAATTGTGTTATAGGAGAGGGGGGGCAGTGAGGCAAGAGTGAGGAACAATAAAAAAGGGTGAAGGTCCGCTTTAATCTGTCCACCTTTAAAATGACCTGGACATTTTCAGAGTTTTGATAAATAAGTCTACTAGGTGCTGCTTACGATATAAAATGTAATGTTACAGGGTTGTATAAAAATTTTCAAATTCTTGTTTAATTTTTTATTTTTTTTTAACATGTCAGGATTGCTAGAAAAACAATAGCATTTGACTTGAAGCCCTCTGGTCTTGTTATTTAGATGATGTATTGCGTGTCTGCATGTACATAGCGGTTCCTGTTGGTGTTCATCCCAGAATGTTAGCTCATTAGGGTCCATGTCTTTAACATTCCTGTAAGCAGAGACCCACAATTAAGTGTTACCTAGTGGAGCAATCATACTAACAGGCGCAGTTATCCCGGTATTCCAATCGCTTGTACTGTAAAGGGCTAGATAATGTATAGAGTGACTCAGAAAACGTGATGAAAGCATTCGTTGTTTACTATTATCACTAGTACCTAAATCTGAAAAAAAAAATGTGTATTTTTTGCAATGTTGCAGACCTCATGGAATAAAACGGTGTATTAATAATACATTTCAATAATTCAATGTTACACTGGGGGTTTATTGGTGGTGGTTACTGCTACCTTGGCTGCCTTGAGAGGATTGAGGATCTACAGCCAGTTGGATTCCCCCCCTCACCTCCACAAAGTATTTTGAACATCCCACGCCCTTAAAGTGGTTGTATACCCTTAAAAATAATAATAAAAAAGCAAAATTAGTTAGTATGACTAGCATACTAGCTCATTATCAATTACTTACCTTAGATCGAAGCCACGTCCTCCGCCGCTGTCATGATACTCAAAATGACTTCCAGGTATCGCCACTCCGGCTCTGTGATTGGCCAGATCGGCGATGACGTCACAATCCCCGCGCATGCGCACAATTCCGGCACTTTCCGGCAGGCTCCCATTCAAGAGCCGCCGCGCTCAGTGCGCCTGTGCTGTTGTCTATGGCGCACGTGTGCCGTAGATATCGGCACCCGCTTTTCTGCAAATACTGTATCTCCTTAACCACGTAGGAGAAGGAGATATTGCAAGCACCTACAGGTAAGCCTTAATGTAGGCATACCTGTAGGGGCAAGTATACCATGAGGGTATACAACCACTTTAAAGCCCAACAAAAAAAACTACCCTAAAGGAACATTAAAATTATTTTGACTTACCTTATCCTTCACCATAGGTGTGCGCAGCCTATTGCATTAGGGTGTGCACTATGAAGCTCAAACGTGTGTGTATCTAGATGTATATGACCCTGGCACCTTGTTCGCTCTGCCGGCACAGTGAAAGAAGTGCGTAAACACTTTTCTTTTGGCAGAGCCGGTAAGAGGGAGATCTTTCTTATCTTCCTGCCGACACACAGAGCGATAAAGATAATGTGCATGGGGTGATTAGGGTGGGCCTAGGCACCCCGGCACACCCTGTGCGCACGCCTACGCCCTTCACTTCTACTGGCTTCCTCGTTTCCATGTATTCCCAAGGCCTCTTCTCTCTGTTGGTCACACTCTGACCTCATCATGTAGGAACGGCATTTCTGCAATGTAAGCAAGGACACTAAAGGTTCAATGACAACCAAGGGGATCAGAGAGCAGAGAAAAATGCCAGCTGCTGGCGGAATGAGTGATAAGGTAAGTAAAACCACTATTTAGTGGTACCCTAGACAAAAGTAAGCATTTAACCCTTTGCAATGCCTAGCAGGCCCCACTGCAAAATTGTTTTTCTTTTCCCCCTGGGCTTCAGCTTTAATTGCTTGCTCACTGCCTCACGTAGATTTATGTCGGTAGAATAACACGGGCAGGCAAAGCAACGTATATATAAGTTGCTTTGCCTTCGGGACCCGCGGACTCGATGTCTGCTGGTGTCCCGCGATAGGGTCATGGAATGGCAGATCGGGAGATGTCTTTATAAATGAGGCATCTCCCTGTTCTGCCTAGTGACACAGCACTGATCGTCTGCTCCCCCTCATCGGGAGCAGCGATGAGTGACCTGTCACAGTAGAATCACTCCCTAGGACACACTTAACCCTTTTAGTGCCCCTACTGGTTAATCCTTTCACTGCCAGTCATATTTACACAGTAATCAGTGCATTTTTATAGCACTAATCCCTTCTGTCCCCCTTTTAATAGAAATGAAGGAAGACATGTTTGAAGTTCAGCCTTGGTGACAACCAGAGATACAGTGGAGGACATAATAAAGAAAACAAATGGATCTATGAGATCTGATCAAGTCAAGTCTGCATGGCATTACATTTTTGTTTTTATGATTGAACGCGCTTTAACCTATTTCTTTGCAGTCAGTTTATTTGGCTAGAGCTACCCAGGAGAATTTAAGAAGCTAGATTATTCAATTAAAATTGCCAGCAATAGTTGCTGGGGGTAGCAATTAATAGGTAAATTCTGGTTCTCTATGGAGAAAGCTACACAAATAGTATGCATTAGCAAATACTTTCCATCTTTGGTAAATTTTAGATATGTGCATTCCCGTTCGTACGAATGTTATTTTCGTACGAAAATGTTCATTTTCGTACCCGCGGGATAATGTGTACATACGAAAACGGTAAAGCACCAAAATACGAAAACGACGGGATAACGGATGAGCCGCATAACGAACGACCGCAAATACGAACGAACGATCCGACGGGAAAAAACGACAAAACAAAAAACGGCAAAATAACGAAAATGAAATCTGTATCAAGAGGTTTGCACTGTGTATTTTGTTTGAATCCGTTTTGTGTTCGTTTTCAGTTGTATGTTCATTGTTCAATGACATCTATAACAAAAGAATTTCATTATGTATATTGAATGAATTCCTTTTTCTGTTTTCTGTGTATTCAAAATACTGAAGGCAAATCTTTTGTTACAGGTGTCATATCAACATATGAAAATAACAAAAGAAATGGGTTCAAATGCAAATCTTTTGTTTATGTTTTTTTGAATGGCTAGAGAGTTAGGCTGGCCATACATGATACAATTTTCTGTGCAATTTTCTTTAGATTTACCTTCAACTATGTAGTGCAAGGGCCTGCCTGATTGCATACAATTGAAAGTGTTGTTTAGTTTGACCTCATATTATATGGTTTTTGGTAAATCTAAAAGAAAATTGTACAAGAAAATTGAACATGTATGGCCAGCCTCAGTGACTGAAAGCAGCTTCTCTTTTGTGTTGAGTAGTAGTGAGCACACTTGTACAGTAAAGCCTAAAACTTTTCTGTGGATTTTCACTTTTGAACCCAAAAATGGTTTTCTGATGCAGTTTAAAAACGAACAAATTTTCTGAGAACGATCGGAAAACAATCGTTTTTATGTTTGTTGTTAAAACAGTCTGACCAAGTGTATGGGGCTTAACAATAGTATTGTTAAGCCCCATACACTTGGTCAGACTATTTTAACAACAAACATAAAAACCATCGTTTTCCGATCGTTCTCAGAAAATTCGTTCGTTTTTAAACTGCATCAGAAAACCATTTTTGGGTTCAAAAGTCTGGCCAACTGATCTTCCTTCTGATGAAAATCCACAGAAAAGTTTATTAGGCTTTACTGTACAAGTGTACTCACTACTCAGCACAAAAGAGAAGCTGCTTTCAGTCACTGAGGCTGGCCATACATGTTCAATTTTCTTGTACAATTTTCTTTTAGATTTACCAAAAACCATATAATATGAGGTCAAACTAAACAACAGTTTCAATTGTATGCAAACAGAGATAATTGCACATAAAATTGTATTATGTATGGCCAGCCTAACTCTCTGGCCATTCAAAAAAAACATAAACAAAAGATTTGCATTTGAACCTGTTTCTTTTGTTATTTTCGTATGTTGATATGACACCTGTAACAAAAGATTTGCCTTCAGTATTTTGAATACACAGAAAACAGAAAAAGGAATTCATTCAATATACATAATGAAATTCTTTTGTTATAGATGTCATTGAACAATGAACATACAACTGACACTAACAAAAGAAAAGCATTCAAGATACACAGAATGCAAATTGACGAAAATTCACGATAATTATTGTCTAACAAGAAACGAACATGAATTAAACAGAATAACGAATCATCCCGCATGTATGTAAATTAAACGGTAACGGAAATACGAAACGATCGGAATACGAAAAAATCGCGTCGTACGACAAACGAACGGGAACGAACGGGAAAACGGGCGTCTTACAAAAAACGAACGGAAACGAACAGACGGGGCCATACGAAACGGAACAAAAAAAACAATTTTTTTTTCTGTGCACATGTCTAGTAAATTTACTTCAAACTTGGAACCTTGCTTCCACCATCACTTTCTTTTTGGCCTCATCTGTTGCCAGGTTAATGTTCTGCTTTACGTCACGGCTGCCTTCATTTACTGGATGTCATCCATCCACCATGTTCTTCTTCTTTGCCCTTTCTTTACGTAGCTTCCCTCCACAGGCTTGCATTGCACCTCTCTGGCTGAGTTTTGAAATATGACCAAAAACATTGTCTTCTTCTCTTCAATATTCCTTCCAACAGATGTGGTTTTGCTTCATCAACCTTTTGCAGTACCTCTTTATCCGTTACCATGTCCGTCCAGATCCTCTTGTAGCACCACAGTTTAAGACTTGTGATGTAGGTTTTTAGAGACATTGTAAGGGGAAATGTTTCTGCGCTATATGTGCGCCATACTAAATGCTACCTATCTAGCTTATGCTATAGCCTGGTAACAGATAATAGATTTTAAAGGGTTAGTTGCCCAAAAGTGGTAGTTAAAGATGTGGCCTGGTGGTCTAAGTTGGCCTCTTTGGGCCAGATTCAGAGAAGGGGGGCGTAATATTGTGCGGGCGTAGCGTATGCTCCTTACACTATACGCCTCTGCAACTGTTATGGGCAAGTGCCTTATTCAGAAAGCACTTGCTCCATAAGTTGCGACGGCGTATTGTAAAGTGGCCGGCGTAAGGGCGCCTAATTCAAATTAGTAATGTGGGGGCGTGATTCATGTAAATTAATCATGACCCCACGTCATTTACGTTTTTTCTGAACGGCGCATGCGCCGTCCGTGGACGTATCCCAGTGCGCAAGCGTGAAATCACGTCGCAAGTTGTCAATGTAAACGACTTGAACGTAAATTACGTCCAGCCCCATTCCCGAACGATTTACGCAAAGGACGTAAACGACGTACAATTCGACGCTGTCCCGACGTCCATACTTAACATTGTCTGCACCTCATGTAGCAGGGGTAACTTTACGCCGGACTAACGCTTACGCAAACGACATAAACTACGACGCCCGGCCGCAAGTACGTTCGTGAATCGGCGTATCTAGCTCATTTGCATAATTTACACGTAAAACGACGGAAGCGCCACCTAGCGGCCAGCGGAAATATGCAACTAAGATACGACGGTGTAAGTGACTTACGCCGCTCGTATCTTAGCAGAAATCTGGCGTACCTTCTTTTCTGAATACAGAAAAAAGATATGCCGGCGCTGCTTAGAAGTTACGCGGCGTATCTATAGATACGCCAACGCAACTGGTTACTGAATCTGGCCCTTTGTCTTTATTGCTGTGTCATGGTTATTATTCACATGCCAAATCATGGCCAACTGGGGGTTTGGTGTATCGCCACCCAACATAATATAAATTAAATACATTTTCTAGCAGGGTTGGTGGGAGCCCCTCTTAATGGGTGCAGCAGGTGTGCAGGGATATCAACAACAAAGTCCATAAGAAATAGAAAAAAAATTGTCAGGGAGCTGAAAGTGTATTTAAAGTATAATTGAAGGAAAATTAAATTTTTAGTTTTGGATGGAGCAGAGGGGGATTTAAACCCCTGTCAAGTTTTTTTCTTGAACAGAACTAACAAAACAACTTGGATACAATAGTATTTTTAATTGGACAAAAAAGGAGCGAATAAAATAAGTTTGATGTTAGGCTTTATGCACTTTCCGATCGCCTAACTGTAAATGTATGTCATTACTTTAGCGTTAATATCAGGGTTTTGCTTGCGGATAGCTCTTTTTTTTTTATATATATATATATATATATACTTTTTGTAGGCTTTCTGAAAAAGTTGTACAGTACAGAGCCTTTGGGTATTCCCTGGCTCAGGTGATCGGCTTCAAGATAAAAGTAATCCTAGCGACGGATTCGCCCCAGGATAATTTTCATAGGTGGCGGGAGAGGAGCACCCCACCCCCCTTCCCACTACTTTACGGTCATTCTCAAGCTTACCAGAGCCATCAGTAAGCCCAGAACCAATCCACTGATTGAGGCAAAGTCGATTGAGGGAAAGATAACCCCTATTCGGCTTTATGCCGTTGGAGGACCAAAGCGACATCTGATGTCACTTCCTGTTCTCGGGCTGACAGGATTCGATTTTTTTAAGGCAAAATGTCTTTTTTCTGCTTTTTTAAAGTAAATGAGAGATCTGGGGTCTTTTTGACCCCAGATCTCTCAATATAGAGGACCTGTTTGGCATATTTCTATTACAATGGATGGTAACATTCCTTGTATTAGGAATAAAAGTGATCAAAAAAAAAATGTATGGGACAGTGTAAAAATAAATAGAGAAATTTGACCATTGACTAATACCCCAATTGGAATTTCTGATGGCCTAAAATCCGATGGAATTTTTTGTCGGAATTCCATTCAAGCTGTCTTGCATACACACTGTCAGACCAAATTCTGACCATTCAAAATGTGGTGACGTAAATCACAACGACGAGCCGAGAAAATTAAGTTCAATGCTTCCGAGCATGTGCGACTTGATTCTGAGCATGCATGGGTTTTTTTCTCCGTTGGAGTTACACACAGACGATAGGAATCTCCCAGGATTGGACGGGTGATCTTTTTATCAAAGTGCCCCGGGCAAGGGGGAGGTGCTATACATGATGAGGCATGGCGGGGAAACACACAGCTATTCAAATGCAAATGAAAGCTGTTGTGTTCCCCCAGCGCATATTTACTAGATGTCAGCATCGGCTCGGCGGGGGGAGGGGGGGGGACTTGGCTTTGTCTTAGGGGACACAAGGCTGCATTAGGGACATGGCTGCATCTAGGGACATGGCTGCATCTAGGGACATGGCTGAATTTAGGGACAAGACTGCATTTGGGGACACGTGGCTGCATTTAAAAAAAAGTATCGGTAATCGGTATCGGCGAGTTAAAAAAAAAAAAAACGGTACTTGTACTCGGTCCTAAAAAAGTGGTATCGGGACAACCCTACTTACTCAAGTACAATGTAATAATACAAGATTATAGAACTAACACTAGTTCTATAATCTTGTATTACTACATTGTACTTGAGTTTGTATATCATATAATCCTTTTCTCTCCATGTAATCCATCTTTTGTGTACAATAAAAATTGATAAAAAAAAAAGTTAAATAAATAAGAAAAAAAAAATATATAACGTGCCTCATCCCTCTGCAGAAGCGAACGCATACATAAATCACGGCCACATATGTAAACGGTGTTTAAACCACACATGTGAGGTATCGCCGCATTCGTTAGAGCGAGAGCAATAATTCTAGCACAAGACCGTCTCTGTAACTCTAAAGAGGAAACCTGTAAAAAAAAAAAATTTAAAGCATCGCAACAGAGATTTTTAAGTACCGTATTTTAAAGCATGACATGATAGGTATGAATTTACTTGGCGTAACATCATCTTTCACATAAAAAAAAAAAAAAGTGTGCTAATTTTACTGTTAGTTTTTTTATTACTATTTATTAATGTGTATTTTTTCCCAAAAAATTGCATTTGAAAGACTGCTGCGCAAATACCGTGTGACATAAAATATTGCAATGGCCGCCATTTTATTCTCTAGGCTCTCTGCTAAAAAAATAAATATATAATGTTTGGTGGTTCAAAGAAATTTTCTAGTAAAAAATACAGATTTTTACCACAAATGTCAGAAAAAGGGCCTGGTCTTAAAGTGGTTAACTCTACAGCACCTACCAGATGCTAAAATATGACTTTTGAAGTCGCCATAAAATCCTTGGGGTTATTTAGGAGACAAGTGAAGTTCTTAAGCCCTGTACACACGATCGGTCAAACCGATAAGAACGGTCTGATGGATTTTTCCATTGGTTAACCAATAAAGATGACTGATGGTCAGTTGTGCCTACACACCATCGGTTAAAAAACCGATCGTGTCAGAACGCGGTGACGTAAAACACAATGACGTGCTGAAAAAAATGAAGTTCAATGCTTCCAAGCATGCGTCGACTTGATTCTGAGCATGCGTGGATTTTTAACCGATGGTCGTGCCTACAGACGATCGTTTTTTTGCTTTCGGTTAGGTGTCCATCGGTTAAATTTAAAAACAAGTTTGCTTTTTTTTTAACCGATGGATAAATAACCGATGGCGCCCACACACGATCGGTTTGGTCTGATGGAAACGGTCCATCAGACCGTTCTCATCGGTTTGACCGATTGTGTGTACGCGGCCTTACATTTGCTTTTTGCTAGTGTAATATCCACTTGTAAGTGGCAGAATAACTTGAAGGTGAAGACTTCCTGTGTCCCTCAATAGTAGGTTCGCACCAGAACCGTTGAACAGACCGACCGTTCGCGCGAACATTTAGAACCCCAATTGAAGTCTATGGGACTCGAACTTTCAAATTCAAAAACGCTCATTTTAAAGACCAATATTCAAGTTATTGTTGGAAAATGTCTTTGAGAACCCGGGTCTTGCCCCAGGGAACACGTATCAATGGAAAAAAGTAAAAAAAACAGTTTCTGAAAAAACAACCGTTTTTAAAACTTTTATTCCATTGATACATGTTCCCTGGGGCAAGACCCGGTTTCTCAAAGACGTTTTCACAGGCAAAATATAGACACCCAGCACTGCAGGCACAATATTTAAAGGAATCTTTCTTTTTTTTTTTTATTTAAACATTATTAAAACCACTGCTCCAGGAGCAGTGATTTTAATGATGCTTAAATTAAAAAAATTAAAATAAAATTCCTTTAAATATTGTACCTGCTGGGTGTCTAAACCTGTGATAACGTCTTTAAATAGCACAATCACATGCCTCCCAGTAAATTAGGAAGAACTTATCTATCTAAGCTATACAGTGTATAAATATATGTACACATCCTAGGGATGTATATATATTCTCTACACACTGTAAATTAAGCTAAACTGACTAGCCTGCCTGCTCTATCTATCTACAGTGCGGAAAATAAGTATTTGAACACCCTGCTATTTTGCAAGTTCTCCCACTTGGAAATCATGGAGGGGTCTGAAATTGTCATCGTAGGTGCATGTCCACTGTGAGAGACATAATCAAAAAAAAAAATCCAGAAATCACAATGTATGATTTTTTTAACTATTTATTTGTATGATAAAGCTGCAAATAAGTATTTGAACACCTGAGAAAATCAATGTTAATATTTGGTACAGTAGCCTTTGTTTGCAATTACAGAGGTCAAACGTTTCTTGTAGTTTTTCACCAGGTTTGCACACACTGGAGGAGGGATTTTGGCCCACTCCTCCACACAGATCTTCTCTAGATCAGTCAGGTTTCTGGGCTGTCGCTGAGAAACACAGAGTTTGAGCTCCCTCCAAAGATTCTCTATTGGGTTTAGGTCTGGAGACTGGCTAGGCCACGCCAGAACCTTGATATGCTTCTTACAGAGCCACTCCTTGGTTATCCTGGCTGTGTGCTTCGGGTCATTGTCATGTTGGAAGACCCAGCCTCGACCCATCTTCAAAGCTCTAACTGAGGGAAGGAGGTTGTTGCCCAAAATCTCGCAATACATGGCCCGGTCATCCTCTCCTTAAAGTGGATGGTTCACAAAAAAAATAATATTAAAAGCCAGCAGCAACAAATACTGCAGCTGCTGACTTTTAATATTAGGACACTTACCTGTCCTGGAGTCCAGCGGCATCCGCAGCAGAGGACGAGCGATCGCTCGTCTCCCTGCTGTTCCCCCCTCCATCCACGGTGAGGGAACCAGGAAGTGAAGCGCTGCGGCTTCACTGCCCGGTTCCCTACGACGCATGCGCGAGTCGCGCTGCGCCCGCCGATTGGCTCCAGCTGTGTGCTGGGAGCCGAGTGTTCCCAGCACACAACGGGGGGCGACGGGATGTGATGCAATGCCCGTCTTTTGCCCGTGAATGCTGGGCCGGAAGTGGGTGCAGATACCTGTCTATCTGCACCCCCCTCCCCCTGAAAGGTGTCAATTGTGACACCGGAGGGGGGGAGTGTTCGGATCAGCGGATCTTCACTTTAGGGTGGAGATCCGCTTTAATACAGTGCAGTCGCCCTGTCCCATGTGCAGAAAAACACACCCAAAGCATGATGCTACCACCCTCATGCTTCACAGTAGGGATGGTGTTCTTGGGATGGTACTCATCATTCTTCTTCCTCCAAACACGGTTAGTGGAATTATGACCAAAAAGTTCTATTTTGGTCTCATCTGACCACATGACTTTCTCCCATGACTCCTCTGGATCATCCAAATGGTCATTGGCAAACTCAAGACAGGCCTTGACATGTGCTGGTTTAAGCAGGGGAACCTTCCGTGCCATGCATGATTTCAAACCATGACGTCTTAGTGTATTACCAACAGTAACCTTGGAAACGGTGGTCCCAGCTCTTTTCAGGTCATTGACCAGCTCCTCCCGTGTAGTCCTGGGCTGATTTCTCACCTTTCTTAGGATCATTGAGACCCCACGAGGTGAGATTTTGCATGGAGCCCCAGTCCGAGGGAGATTGACAGTCATGTTTAGCTTCTTCCATTTTCTAATGATTGCTCCAACAGTGGACCTTTTTTCACCAAGCTGCTTGGAAATTTCCCCGTAGCCCTTTCCAGCCTTGTGGAGGTGTACAATTTTGTCTCTAGTGTCTTTGGACAGCTCTTTGGTCTTGGCCATGTTAGTAGTTGGATTCTTACTGATTGTATGGGGTGGACAGGTGTCTTTATGCAGCTAATGACCTCAAACAGGTGCATCTAATTTAGGATAATAAATGGAGTGGAGGTGGACATTTTAAAGGCAGATTAACAGGTCTTTGAGGGTCAGAATTCTAGCTGATAGACAGGTGTTCAAATACTTCTTTGCAGCTGTATCATACAAATAAATAGTTAAAAATTCATAAATTGTGATTTCTGGAATTTTTTTTTTGATTATGTCTCTCACAGTGGACATGCACCTACGATGACAATTTCAGACCCCTCCATGATTTCCAAGTGGGAGAACTTGCAAAATAGCAGGGTGTTCAAATACTTATTTTCCGCACTGTATATAAAAAGACAATCTCTCTGTCTCTCTAACTGCTCTCAGTAACAAGCCGGAACACACTACACGAGGCCGCCCAGCAGGCGGCCTTATATAGTGTGGGGCGTGTGCTAAAGCCCTGAGCCATAATTGGCCAAAGCCACCCAGGCTTTGGCCAATTATGTCTCTTCGTTTTTTGTGTGCTGTGATTGGCCAAGCATGTGGGACATACAGCATGCTTGGCCAATCATCAGCACGCAATGCCACAGTGAATTATGGGCCATTGTGCGTCACTCGAATTTGGTGCGAACGACCGCTTTTGTTCGAATTTCGTCGAACGTACGAACAGACAATGTTCGAGTCGAACATACGTTCGTATCGAACGCGGAGCTCATCCCTACTGAATAGATTAGAAAGGAAATAAAAATGTTGTACTTACCATGAGATCCTTTTCTTGGAGTTCATTGAAAGGTCTTCACCTTTGGGTTATATCACCACCTACAGGAAGATTGGGCACTGGCAAAAAAGAAGGCATAGTCATCCTGTGTTTCTTAAAGGATGAATTTTTTGGGGGGTAGACTGGCCCTTTAACAAACACATTTTTATTTACCCTGGAGCTTCACTTTAAACTGTGCAGCATAAGTAAAAAGAAGACAACTTCACAACATTAATAAATAAAATGAAGTAATACAATGTAATAATGATAATAATGTGTTTTGGCCCTAAATTTGGCCCCAGCTCCTCCAATAATTCAACGATTTATTAAAAGGAAAAGAAGAACCCCCACCCCTTCCCCCTCAACATTCAGCTAACCAATTGATATTCTGGTGTTTTTCTCCAGCAGGTTTAATGAAACAGCAAATGAGACAAACAGATGAGGAACATGGAACAGACACAAAACAAGGCTGGAGCGAAGACGGACCCCCATCACCTGAATCCAGCCTGCTTCACCGAGTAATAATGAGAGAGCAAAAGCAGACCCCAAATCAGTCCAAAATGATACATAATAGCCCTAGCAGAGAACGCACTTCTCATCTGTAGACCTCCGTGTATCACTGCCAGGCCAGAGGGCGCCTGTCATTTTGTAGCAAGCGGCATGCAGCAAAGGATAAATTAGCAGGTTTGAGTATATAGGCACCCCTTCTTTTTTTTAAATGATGGATTGCAGTATTTTGGAAGAGCTGTGTTAAAGACGATGCAAACCTTAATTCCAGGATTGCCAAACTTTCTAACCAAAGTACTATTTTACTGGTCCTCAGATAGGAGAGTTGGACTGGTATTAGAAAATGTCCAGGTGTCAGAGTAAACAATGCATCATCTTTGGTGTCAGTGGGAGAAAGAGTTCCTCATCGTTTGGGTCACTGGGATGAATAGTGCCCCATCATTGTTGTCAGTGGGATAAATTGAGCCCCTATTGTTGGTGTCATTGGGAGGAATTGTGTCCCATCACTGGTGTCAGTGGGAGGAATTTTTCCCCTTCTTTGGTGTCAGTGGGATAAATTGAGCCCCTATTGTTGGTGTCATTGGGAGGAATTTTGTCCCGTCACTGGTGTCAGTGGGAGGAATTTTGCCTCTTTTTTGGTGTTAGTGGGATACATTGAGCCCCTATTGTTGGTGTCATTGGGAGGAATAGTGTCCCATCACCAGTGTCAGTGGGAGGAATTTTGGCCCTTCTTTGGTGTCAGTGGGATACATCGAGCCCCTATTGTTGGTGTCATTGGGAGGAATTGTGTCCCATCACTGGTGTCAGTGGGAGGAATTTTGCCCCTTCTTTGGTGTCAGTGGGATAAATTGAGCCCCTATTGTTGGTGTCATTGGGAGGAATTGTGTCTCATCACTGGTGTCAGTGGGAAGAATTTTGCCTCTTCTTTGGTGTCAGTGGGATACATTGAGTCCCTATTGTTGGTGTCATTGGGAGCAATTGTGTCCCATCACTGGTGTCAGTGGGAGGAATTTTGCCTTTTTTGGTGTCAGTGGGATAAATTGAGCCCCTATTGTTGGTGTCATTGGGAGGAATTGTGTCCCATCACTGGTATCAGTGGGAGGAATTTTGCCCCTTCTTTTGTGTCAGTGGGATAAATAGAGCCCCTAATGTTGGAGTCATTGGGAGGAATTGTGTCCCATCACTGGTATCAGTGGGAGGAATTTTGCCCCTTCTTTGGTGTCAGTAGGATAAATTGAGCCCCTATTGTTGGTGTCATTGGGCGGAATAGTGTCCCATCACTGGTGTCATTGGGAGAAATAGTGTCCCATCACTGGTGTCAGTGGGAGGAATTTTGCCCCTTCTTTGGTGTCAGTGGGATAAATTGAGCCCCTAATGTTGGTGTCATTGGGAGAAATTGTGTCCCATCACTGGTATCAGTGGGAGAAATTTTGCCCCTTCTTTCGTGTCAGTGGGATACATTGAGCCCCTAATGTTGGTGTCATTGGGAGGAATTGTGTCCCATCACTGGTGTCAGTGGGATGAATTTTGGCCCTTCTTTTGTGTCAGTGGGATACATTGAGCCCCTATTGTTGGTGTCATTGGGCGGAATAGTGTCCCATCACTGGTGTCATTGGGAGAAATAGTGTCCCATCACTGGTGTCAGTAGGAGAAATTTTGCCCCTTCTTTCGTGTCAGCGGGATAAATTGAGCCTCTAATGTTGGTGTCATTGGGAGGAATTGTGTCCCATCACCAGTGTCAGTGGGAGGAATTTTGGCCCTTCTTTTGTGTCAGTGGGATACATTGAGCCCCTATTGTTGGTGTCATTGGGAGGAATTGTGTCCCATCACTGGTGTCAGTGGGAGGAATTTTGCCCCTTCTTTGGTGTCAGTGGGATAAATTGAGCCCCTATTGTTGGTGTCATTGGGCGGAATAGTGTCCCATCACTGGTATCATTGGGAGAAATAGTGTCCCATCACTGGTGTCAGTAGGAGGAATTTTGCACCTTCTTTGGTGTCAGTGGGATAAATTGAGCCCCTAATGTTGGTGTTATTGGGAGGAATTGTGTCCCATCACTGGTATCAGTGGGAGAAATTTTGTCCCTTCTTTTGTGTCAGTGGGACAAATTGAGCCCCTAATGTTGGTGTCATTGGGAGGAATTGTGTCCCATCACTGGTGTCAGTGGGAGGAATTCTGCCCCTTCATTGGTGTCAGTGGGATAAATTGAGCCCCTAATGTTGGTGTCATTGGGAGGAATTGTGTCCCATCACTGGTATCAGTGGGAGAAATGTTGTCCCTTCTTTTGTGTCAGTGGGATAAATTGAGCCCCTAATGTTGGTGTCATTGGGAGGAATTGTGTCCCATCACTGGTGTCAGTGGGAGGAATTTTGCCCCTTCTTTGGTGTCAGTGGGATACATTGAGCCCCTATTGTTGGTGTCATTGGGAGGAATTGTGTCCCATCACTGGTGTCAGTGGGAGGAATTTTGCCCCTTCTTTGGTGTCAGTGGGATAAATTGAGCCCTTATTGTTGGTGACATTGGGCAGAATAGTGTCCCATCACTGGTGTCAGAGGGAGGATTTTTGCCCCTTCTTTGGTGTCAGTAGGATAAATTGAGCCCCTATTGTTGGTGTCATTGGGAGGAATTGTGTCCCATTACTGGTGTCAGTGGGAGGAATTTTGCCCCTTCTTTGGTGTCAGTGGGATAAATTGAGCCCCTAATGTTGGTGTCATTGGGAGGAATTGTGTCCCATCACTGGTGTCAGTGGGAGGAATTTTGCCCCTTCTTTGGTGTCAGTGGGATAAATTGAGCCCCTATAGTTGGTGTCATTGGGCGGAATAGTGTCCCATCACTGGTGTCAGAGGGAGGAATTTTGCCCCTTCTTTGGTGTCAGTAGGATAAATTGAGCCCCTATTGTTGGTGTCATTGGGCGGAATAGTGTCCTATCACTGGTGTCATTGGGAGGAATAGTGTCCCATTACTGGTGTCAGTGGGAGGAATTTTGCCCCTTCTTTGGTGTCAGTGGGATAAATTGAGCCCCTAATGTTGGTGTCATTGGGAGGAATTGTGTCCCATCACTGGCGTCAGTGGAAGAATTTTTGCCCCTTCTTTGGTGTCAGTGGGAGAAATTGAGCCCCTATTGTTGGTGTCATTGGGAGGAATAGTGTCACATCACTGGTGTCAGTGGGAGAAATTTTTCCCGTTCTTTGGTGTCAGTGGGATACATTGAGCCCCTATTGTTGGTGTCATTGGAAAGGAATTCTGTCCCATCACTGGTGTCAGTGGGAGGAATTTTGCACCTTCTTCGGTGTCAGTGGGATAAATTGAGCCCCTAATGTTGGTGTCATTGGGAGGAATTGTGTCCCATCACTGGCGTCAGTGGAAGAATTTTTGCCCCTTCTTTGGTGTCAGTGGGAGAAATTGAGCCCCTATTGTTGGTGTCATTGGGAGGAATAGTGTCACATCACTGGTATCAGTGGGAGAAATTTTTCCCGTTCTTTGGTGTCAGTGGGATACATTGAGCCCCTATTGTTGGTGTCATTGGAAAGGAATTCTGTCCCATCACTGGTGTCAGTGGGAGGAATTTTGCACCTTCTTCGGTGTCAGTGGGATAAATTGAGCCCCTAATGTTGGTGTCATTGGGAGGAATTGTGTCCCATCACTGGCGTCAGTGGAAGAATTTTTGCCCCTTCTTTGGTGTCAGTGGGAGAAATTGAGCCCCTATTGTTGGTGTCATTGGGAGGAATAGTGTCACATCACTGGTGTCAGTGGGAGAAATTTTTCCCGTTCTTTGGTGTCAGTGGGATACATTGAGCCCCTATTGTTGGTGTCATTGGAAAGGAATTCTGTCCCATCACTGGTGTCAGTGGGAGAAATTTTGCACCTTCTTCGGTGTCAGTGGGATAAAATGAGCCCCTAATGTTGGTGTCATTGGGAGGAATTATGTCCCATCACTTGTGTCAGTGGGAGGAATTTTGCACCTTCTTTGGTGTCAGTGGGATAAAATCAGCCCCTAATGTTGGTGTCATTGGGAGGAATTGAGCCCCTATTGGTGGTGTCATTGGAAAGGAATTGTGTCCCATCACTGGTGTCAGTGGGAGGAATTTTGCACCTTCTTTGGTGTCAGTGGGATAAAATGAGCCCCTAATGTTGGTGTCATTGGGAGGAATTGTGTCCCATCACTGGTGTCAGTGGGAGGGATTTTGCCCCTTCTTTTGGTGTCAGTGGGGGAAATTGAGCCCCTATTATTGGTGTCATTGGGAGGAATAGTGTCCCATCACTGGTATCAGTGGGAGGAATTGTGTCCCATTGTTGGTGTTAGTGGATGCCATGCCTTCATTCAGGATCAGCCGCAGATGATAACCCGACCGGCCATCGGTGGAAGGCTGTGTGTGGAATCCTCACTTCCGGTTCTTCTGTCTGTAACTACACACCGTAATGCAAGGCTTTCTTCCTGGTGTGGAGAACGCCTCTTGAGGTGGGAGGGGGCGATCAGGCAAGTCAGGACACTCTCTACTTTGCAGATAGAGAAAGGAGCGGTGTGTTAGTGGGCATCCTGACACTCCTGCTCGCCCCCTCAAGAGGCTTTCTCCACACCAGAGAGAAAGCCTTGCATTACAGTGTGGGGTTACAGACAGAAGAACAGGAAGTAAGGATTTCTCAGTAGAAATAAGGATATTTAAAAGCAAAATGGAAGGATGAGGTAAGTGAAGGAGGACTGCACTGAGGTAAAGGAAGCTATTTAGGGAAAACATTTTTTACCTTTACAACCCCTTTAAGAGGCACTTTATTCATATGAATAAAACAAGTTGATATGGAAAGAAAAAATATACAGAAGTAGGCATTTAAAACACTTGATTTTTCAGTGTTTTACCTACATTTCTTTTTAAGTTGGTAACAGGATCAAGTGTTTAACCAAAGATTGAATTAAAGCTGCCACAAGCCTGAGCAATTCAACATTAACATATAATGAAAAACACATAAGTAGAGGTTACATTAAAAACCTCAGTTCAAAACAATCAGTTTATCCAGAGATAAGGGCAGCTAAAATTCTACATAAATCTTGATTTTACTATAAGGATTAAGTGTTGTTATTGCATAAATCAGATATGACTGAAGAGGTTTCCATTGTGGACCTCCCTTGCAGGTTACAAACTGATTGCAGCTGTCATTTTATCATTCTGACAGTCCATTCATCTGCAGCAATTAAAGTGATACTAAACTCACGCTGTTTCATTTACATTATCCCTTCTATTTCTGTATGGGGATGATGATGGCGCTGTAATTATTTTAATTAACCCCTTCAGCCCTGGAAGATTTTACCCCCTTCCTGACCAGAGCACTTTTTACAATTTGGCACTGCGTCGCTTTAACTGGTAATTGTGCGGTCATGCAATGCTGTACCCAAACAAAATTGACATCCTTTTTTCCCCTTTTTTGGTGGTATTTGATCATCTCTGCAGTTTTTATTTTCTGTGCTATAAACAAAAAAAGAACAGTTAATAAAAAATAAAAATAAATAATATATATATATATATATATATATATATATATATATATATATATATATATATATATATATATATATATATATATATATAAATAATAACATGTGCCATTTTGCCATGTCTCAGTCGGCATGTGGTTAACCACTTCCCTATGGCCGTACGACTTTATACGGACGCAGGGACGTCCTGAATCTCTAACAGGCCTTGTTTTTACGGCCTGTTCTTAGACAGGCCACTGGGGGGCGTGCGTGCACCGCCATCGGCGTGCGTGCACCGCCATCGGCGGCGTGCGCATGCCCGCCACATCGCTGACATGCCAATGCACGTGCCTGGCGGCCGTGATGTCCGCCAGGCACTCGGGATCGGCGGCTGCAGGGACAAGACGTGGATCTCTGTGTAAACACAGAGATCCATGTCCTGTCAGGGGAGAGAGGAGAACGATCTGTGTCTCTTGTACATAGGGACACAGCATCGGTCACCTCCCCCAGTCACCCCCCCTCCCCCCACAGTTAGAACACAATTTAGGGTACACATTAACCCCTTCCTCACCCCCTAGTGTTAACCCTTTCAATGCCAGTCACATTTATACAGTAATTAGTGCATATTTATAGCACTGATCGCTGTATAAATGTGAATGGCGCCAAAAATGTGTCAAAAGTGTCCGATGTCTCCGCCATAATGTCGCAGTCACGAAAAAAATGCTGATCGCCGCCATTAGTAGTAAAAATAATAATAATAATAATTCTGTCCCCTATTTTGTAAGTGCAATAACTTTTGCGCAAACCAGACGCTTATTGCGATATTTTTTTTTTTTACCAAAAATATGTAAAAGAAAAAAAATTGGACTATTTATTACAGCAACAAGTAAAAAATATAGATTTTTTTTCAAAATTGTTGCTCTATTTTTGTTTATAGCGCAAAAAATAAAAACCGCAGAGACGATCAAATACCACCAAAAGAAAGCTCTATTTGTGGGGAAAAAAAGGGAGCCACGTCGCACGACCGCGCAATTGTCAGTTAAAGTGATGCAGTGCCACAAGCTGAAATTTCACCTGGTCAGGAAGGGGTATATGTGCCCAGTAAGGAAGTGGTTAAGGACCCATTCACGCCGATATACGTTGGCAGAATGGGGGGGGTCACTAACGCGCCACCGGTGGCTCGCTCACGACCTGGTCCGAAAGCTCAGTGACCGTGCCCCCCCCCCCCTCACAGGACCCGTGGACCTATCCATGCTGGTGTCCCGCGATCGGTCACTGGAGCTGAAGAACAGGGAGAGGTGAGTGTAAACACACCTTCCCCGTTCTTCATTATGACAGTGGCAGTGATTGTCTGTTCCCTGATATAGGGAAAGACAATCACTGACATCACATGTCCAGCCCTGCCCCCCTACAGTTAGAAACACATATAAGGTCACACTTAACCCCTATAGCGCCCCCTAGTGGTTAACTCCCAAACTGCAATTGTTATTTTTCTCAGTAATCAGTGCATTTTTATAGAACTTTTTGCTGTGAAAATGACAATGGTCCCAAAAATGTGTCAAAATTGTCCTATGTGTCCGCCATAATGTCACAGTCATGAAAAAAAAAAAAACGCTGATCGCCGCCATTAGTAGTAAAAAAAAATTATTAATAAAAATGCAATAAAACTATCCCCTATTTTGTAAACGCTATAATTTTTCGATAAACGCTTATTGTGATTTTTTTTACCAAAAATAGGTAAAAGAATACGTATCGGCCTAAACTGTTTTTGGGAGTAGTTTTATTCTACCAAAAAGTAAAAAATATTGGATTTTTTTCAAAATTGTCGCTCTATTTTTGTTTATATGCTAAGCAGGAACACGGATCTCTGCCTTCTCCCAGTAAAAACACCCCCCCCACACTTAGCAAGTAGGGACGAGCCCAACACCCCCCGTTCGGTTCGCACGAGAACCTTCGAACAGACCGAACGTTCGCGCAAACATTTAGAACCCCCCTATGACGTCTATGGGACTCGAAGGTTTGAATTCAAAAGTGCTAATTTTAAAAACTAATATGCAAGTTATTGTCATAAAACATCTTTGAGAACCTGGATCTTGCCCCAGGGAACATGTATTAATGGAAAAAAAGTTTTAAAAATAGTAGTTTTTTCAGGAGCAGTGATTTTAATACATACATTGTATGAACAGAAGATCAGTGTTTCCCCCGCTGACAGGAACGAGAGCTATGTGTTTACAAACATAGCTCCCATTCCCCGCTCTGTAACGAGCAATCGCGGGTGCCCGGCGGCGATCGTACCTGCCGGGCAAGCGTGCGGGACTCGGGGGCGAGCGGACACGCGCGCGGCGCCTCCGGCGGTGCGCACGCACCCCCTAGTGGCCGCTTTAAAGCGGACATATAGCTACGGGCTCTCGCCCAGACGTGCCACCGTCCCGCAGTAATATGACGGTGGGCGGGCGGGCGGTCGGCAAGGAGTTAAATAAAAAAATAAAAAAATGAAAAATTATTTTAAATATTGTACCTGCTGGGTGTCTATAGTATAGCACAATCACCTGCCTGCCAGTAAATTAGGAAGAACTGATCTAGCTAAACTATACAGTGTATAAATATATGTACAACACCTGGGATGTATATATATCCTCTACACACTGTAACATTAACTGACTAGCCTGCCTGCCTGCTCTATCTACCTGCAAAAAATGACACTCTCTCTCTCTCTCTCTCTCTCTCTGTCTCTGTTCTCTCTAACCACCGCTGCAACACACTACACAAGGCTGACCTACAGGCGGCCTTTTATAGTGTGGGGCGTGTACTAAACCCCCTGAGTCATAATTGGCCAAAGCCACCCTGGCTTTGGCCAATTATGGCTCTCCATTTTTTTGCAAGCTGTGATTGGCCAAGCATGCGGATCATTGTGCATGCTTGGCCAATCATCAGCCAGTGATGCAGCAGTGAATTATGGTCTGTGAAACGTAACTCGAATTTGGCACAAACGACCCGTTTTGTTCGTATTTCGACGAACGGTCGAACATACGATGTTCGAGGCGAACATGAGTACGACACGAATACGAAGCTCATCCCTATTAGCAAGCACTCCCTCGGCTTACAGTTATTCCTCTGTTCATCCCTGATGTTAACCCCTTCCCCCCAGTGTCATTTAGCACTGATCACTGTATTGGTGTCACTGGTCCCCAAAAAAATTTCACTTAGTGTCCAATTTGTCCACCGCAATGTCATAGTCCTGCTATGAGTCGCTGGTTGTCGCCATTACTAGTAAAAAAAAGTAAATAAAGAATCTGTATATCTATCCCATTGTTTGTAGACGCTTGACGTGATTGTAGCCGTATTAGTGCAATTGTAATAGAGAAAACTGAGTACTGTCCGTGATACTTTTTTTATTTGCACTAACATACGACGCTATAACTTTTGCGCAAACCAATCAATATACACTTATCGGGAATTTTTTTACCAAAATTATGTAGCAGAGTACATATTGGCCTAAACTGATGAAAATTGTATTTTTTCTATTGTTTTTAATTGAATGTGTTTTTAGCAAAAAGTTAAAAATTATAGTTTTTTTTTCAAAACTGTCTGTTTTTTTTTTTTTGTTTTGTTTATAGCGCAAATTAAAACCATAGGTGATCAAATGCCACCAAAAGAAAGCTCTATTTGTGGGGAAAAAGGACATACATACATTTTAATTGGATACAGCATTGCACGACCACAAACTTGTCAGTTAACCACTCAGCTTTCGGGACTGTGTCATTTTAACTGACAATTGTCGTGCGACGTGGCTCCCGAATAAAATTTACGTCCTTTTTTCCCACAAATAGAGCTTTCTTTTGGTGGTATTTGATCACCTCTGGAGTTTTTATTTTTTGCGCTATAAGCAAAAAAAATTGTGACAATTTTGAAAGATATTTTTTTCTCAGTTTAGGCCGATACGTATTCTTCTACATATTTTGGTAAAAAAAAAAAATCGCAATAAGCGTATAGTGATTGGTTTGCGCAAAAGTTATAGCTCCTACAAAATAGGGGACAGAATTATGATATTTATTTTATTATTTTTTTACTAGTAATGGCGGCCATCTGTGATTTTTATTGTGACTGCGACATTATGGCGAACACATTGGACACTTTTGACACATTTTTGGGACCATTCACATTTATACAGAAATATATGCACTGATTACTGTATAAATATCACTGGCAGGGAAGGGGTTAACACTAGGGGGTGAGGAAAGGGTTAAATGTGTTCCCTACTAGTGATTCTAACTGTGGGGGAAGGGGACTGACTGGGGGAGGTGACCGATCTGTGTCCCTATGTACAAGGGACACAGCATCAGTCTCCTCTCCCTAACAGGACGTGGATCTCTACACACAGAGATCCATGTCCTTAGCTGTGTAACGGCTGATTGGCACCTCGGTATGCGCATCATCACCTCGGTGACATGGCTAGAGGAGCCAAGGATGTCAATAGACGTCCTCCCGGCATTGTGGCCGTCAATGTACAATGGCCGGGGCTCCAAGTAGTAATTTTTATTTTTACTTTTTGTTTTTGTTTGTGTTCTTCATTATGTCTATGTGCATAAAACAGAAAATATTTTTTTCAATATAAAAAAAAAAGTCAACCACCTCATATAATACTTTGTAATCTGACGTTATGGCAATGTTTTTGCTGCTGTGATTCAGAGACGAGAACTGAATCGGTTAGGGACTTGGACAGCTCTCAGGCTGTACAAAAACATTTTACTACAATATATTTGCATTCTGGCCGCACAAATTAATATTAATATGTATCCACAGTTAATGCTGTTTTTTTAAGAAAGTAAGAAATATTGGACCAGATGTCTGCCGACACCTACTGATCATGCAGTACTCTGACAGAATGTAAACAAGGCAAATTGGCGTTCTGTCAGTAAGGAAGGCATTGATCCTGAGTCTCTCTAAGCAGGGACATGAATCCATGCCTTCCACTATTAAAATCACCTCCCCCACTACAATGAAACATTAGCTAGGAACACAGTTAACCTTTTGATCGCCCCTGATGTTAACCCCTTTCCAGACAGTTTCATTAGAACAGTGACAGTGCATTTTCTTTTAGCACTAATCACTAAATTAGTGTCACTGGTCCCCAAAAAAGTGTCAAATGCGTCAGTTAGTGTCCATTTTGTCTGCTGCAATATCGCTGTCCATGGACGTTTTTACATCCACTTTTTACATCCACTTTTTAGCCTTTTTTACAGCTTAAAAACGCCTGTCCATGTTTTTAATTTTTTTAGCTGGAGCTCAAAAACACTGTGGTAGCGTTTTTGCGCGTTTTTGAGCCGTTGAGACATCTGTCGTTTTTACAGCTCTAACGCTGGAGCTTCAGAACGCACTGGTCCTGTTTTTTTTTTTTGCAGCTTAAAAACGTCTCAGCCATCTACAGCTGAAAAACATCATGGTGGGCATGAGGCCATAGACTAACATAGAGAGCCGTTTTTAAGCTGCAAAAAACGCTCAGAAAAGTGGCTGTAAAAATGTCCATGGAAATGAAGCCTAAGTCACTGATTGCTATCATTACTAGTAAAAAATAAATAAAAAATAAAGTAAAAATCTTGGATTCTCGTAGCGTATCAGAAATACACTACGCCGCCATTTTTTACCTGGCTCTACGTGGAATCCAGGTAGATTTTGTCCAGTAAACGACGGCGGCGTAGTGTATTTCTCCCGTCGCAATCCATCTAGACGAGTAGGGGGCGTGAAGGATTTAAAATAGGCGCGTTCCCGCGGCGATCGAACTGCGCATGCTCCGTTCGCAAATTTCCCGCCGTGCATTGCGCGAAATCACGTCGTTACGTCATTCGTTGTTTGAGTAGCGTCGTTTACGGACATTTCTATACCCGAACGAGTTACGCAAAAAAAAAAAAAAAAATTTAAATTCGACGCGGGAACGACGGCCATACTTAACATGGGCTACGCACCGTTAGACCAGCAAAAAGCTGGTCTAACAGTACGTAAAAAAAAACAGACGTAAGCGATTGCGAAGACCGCTCGTATCTTCGTGGATCGCCGTAAAAACACATTTGCATATCCCGACGCATGAAAACGACGCAAACTCCTCCCAGCGCCCGCAAAAATATCGCAGCGTAGATCCGAAGGCTTACGAAGACATAAGCCTCTTGGATCGAAGCCCGAAGCCGCCGTATCATGGTTTGAGGATTCAAACTAGTGATACGGTGCGCGAAATTTGAAATTACTCCTGTCTAACACCAGTTAGACAGGCGTAATTGCTTTATGAATCTGGGCCTATAACTTTTGTGCAAACCAATTAATATACACTTATTGGGATTTATTTTTAACCAAAAATATGTAGCAGAATACATTGCCTAAATTGAGGAAGAAATGTATTTTTATTTTACTTTATTAGATATGTTTTTATAGCAGAAAATAAAAAATATTGATTTTTTTTAAATTTTCTGTCTTTTTTTTGTTCACAGCGCAAAAAAAAAAAAAAAAAACGCAGTGGTGATCAAATGCCACCAAAAGAAAGCTCTATTTGTGGGAAAAAGGGACATCAATTTTATTTGGGTACAGCGCCGCACGGCCACGCAATTGTCAGTTAAAGTAACACAGTGCCTTAACGCAAAAAATGGCCTGGTCAGGGGGGGGGGGGGGTAACACCTTACAAAGCTCAAATGGTTAATGGGGCCGGAGTTGTTACTTAAAGCTCTGAGATCAGACACTAACATATACAATAATGACTCTGCTTGGGCTTATTTCCTAATTTTTGTCTAAATAAATAAATACAATTATTAATTGCTATGTCTCATTTGCTGGGTGTTAAATTTAAAAAAAATCACAAGTTGAGCTTCCCAGGAATAACAGGAAAATAAATGGTATTTTTCTCTCGTATGACCCATGCGGTGTTGGCTGTAGACCTAAATCATTTGCAAGAATGCAGCTGGATTTATTGGTAATGCCCGGCCCATTTATCTGGCTTGCTGTTATCTGATCTCCCTGAAAGTGAGGATTGAGGACAGCGGCTACAAATGTGCTGTAGCTGACAAGACATATAAGTCAGCCAGGAGCAATAATAAGCAGGCATAAGGCATGGGAAAAACAGTTCCATGTGGAAAAGTGCCACCCAACCCGAGCCATGAAAATACCATCGTAATCGCTGACATTAGCTTGTATGATGAAGCCGCCTCCTCATTAGAACTTTATCTGACTGCTGATGAAAGGCAGTAAATATGGAATCATTGGTGACTTCCAAGTTATCCTGTTATTTTCTGCAAAGTTTCTATTAATAAGAGTAGACGCAGCAAAAAAAAAGAAGCATAAAATAAAATAAAAAAACCTGCAATTGCTGTGGGTTTAGCCAAAAATATTAATTGTTGTGGCCAGGATGCAAATATATTGTAGTAAAATGTTTTTGTACATTCTGAGAGCTGTCCAAGTCCCTAACCGCTTCAGTTCTCATCCGTGAATCACAGCAGGAATAACTTTGTCATAACGTCAGATTACAAAGTATTATATGAGGTCGAGGGAGGGGGCAAACTTGGATTTTTTTTTTTTTAGTATTGTCTTGCAAAAATTATTTTCTGTTCTGTGCACTCTATAGACATAATGAAGAATACAAAACAAACTGGACTAGTGTTATTTTTAAAGTACATAACATCAGATTACAAAGTATTATATGAGGTCGAGGGAGGGGGCAAACTTGGATTTTTTTTTTTTTTTATGAAGAATACAAAAAAAAATTGGACTAGTGTTATTTTTAAAGTACATAACATCAGATTACAAAATATTATATGAGGTGGAGGAAGGGTGCAAACTTGGCTTTTTATTTTTCTTATATTGTCTTGCAAAAATAGTTTTCTGTTCTATGTACTCTAGATAAAGATAAAAAATCCTTCTGCCTTTACAACTCCTTTAAAGTACATACAGTTATTATAGCCGCTTCCCCTCTGGAAGATTTAACCCCCTTTCTGACCAGGATATTTTTTGCGATACAGCACTGCGTTACTTTAACTGACAATTGCACGATTGTGCAACGCTATACCCAAGAAAAATGTATAGGCTTTTTTTACCACAAATAGAGCTTTCTTTTGGTGGTATTTGATCACCTCTGCGATTTTTATTTTTTTCTTTAACCACTTAAGACCCGGACCAATACGCTGGCAAATGACCCAAGGGGTTTTTGCGATTCGGCACTGCGTCGCTTTAACAGACAATTGCGCGGTCGTGCGACGTGGCTCCCAAACAAAATTTGCGTCCTTTTTTTCCCACAAATAGAGCTTTCTTTTGGTGGTATTTGATCACCTCTGCGGTTTTTATTTTTTGCGCTATAAACAAAAATAGAGCGACAATTTTAAAAAAAATGCAATATTTTTTACTTTTTGCTATAATAAATATCCCCCCAAAATATATAAAAAAACATTTTTTTTCCTCAGTTTAGGCCGATACGTATTTTTCTACATATTTTTGGTAAAAAAAATCGCAATAAGCGTTTATCGGTTGGTTTTCGCAAAATTTATAGCGTTTACAAAATAAGGGATAGTTTTATTGCATTTTTATTAATTATTTTTTTTTTACTACTAATAGCGGCGATCAGCGATTTTTTTCGAGACTGCGACAATATGGCGGACACTTCGGACAATTTTGACACATTTTTGGGACAATTGTCATTTTCACAGCAAAAAATGCATTTAAATTGCATTGTTTACTGTGGAAATGACAGTTGCAGTTTGGGAGTTAACCACAGGTGGCGCTGTAGGGAATGTGTGCCCTAATGTGTTGTTTACAACTGTAGGGGGGTGTGGCTGTAGGTGTGACATCATCGATCGCGTCCCCCTATTACAGGGATGACGCGATCGATGCTCCGGCCACAGAGAAGCACGGGGAAGCCGTGTGTACACACGGCTCTCCCCGTTCTTCCGCTCCAGGGACGGATCGCCGCACTGCAGCGGCGATCGGGTCCGCGAATCCCGCGGTCCCGGTCCTGGAGCTTCGCGCCCGCGACCCACGGCTGGGTACTAAAACCAACGTATATATACGTTGATGTGCCCAGCCGTGCCATTCTGCCGACGTAAATGTGCAGTAGGCGGTCCTTAAGTGGTTAAAAACAAAAAACGCGACTTAACTTCATCCATATCTCAGCTCAGACGCATATGTCTAGGTCCAATGCTATTTACTCTTTCCATCTGGAAAAAGTGTAACAAGAGGTTCTCTCTCTCTTTTCCATGTCCACCTCTCTTAAACGTAATTTTTAACCCAGATATCCCGGATAGCCTATCCTACAATACCATGTATCCATGGTCTCAAGCAGACATTTTTCAGCTCTGCCACCTAGTACATCCTGTAACTCACAAATTAATCTCCTTTCAAGATCTCCAAAACAAATTTGACATACCCAAAAAACTTTTTCATATCTCCAATTTAAACATTACTTCCATTCTATATCGCCTGCCTTAGCTTTAGAAAGACCCAATGCTTTTGAAACTTTATGTGCTCACGGCCCTTACCAACCTGGTCTCATATCCTCTGTATATAAGATCCTCCATGACTCAAATCTGCCTACGTTAGAATCTCATGTATATATGCGGAGATGGGCCAGGGTTCTTCCAACCCCTATATCCCTCCCTCAATGGCGGGAGATTTGGACCTCCATATCTAAAGCTTCCAGATGCGTGGAGCAGAGAGAGACAGCTTATAAGGTCCTCATGTTCTGGTATAGGACCCCAGAGGTTATCCATAAATACGATCCCTCTGTGCCCCAGACATGCTGGAGGTGCTTACGGGATATAGGAACACACTACCATATTTTCTGGGAATGTTCTTTAATTTTGCCATTTTGGTCCTCGGTCCAATCAGTGCTCCAGTCTGTGTTAGCAATAGACATTCCAAAAGACCCGGCCCAGTACTTGTTAGGTCTCCCAGTTCCTGGAATACCCAAACATGCCAAAAAATTGATGACATATATTCTCTTAGCCACCAAGAGAGCAATACCTACCCATTGGTTATCCCCCAACACCCCTACACAATCCCAGTTGATCTTGGCTTTAGCACAGATACGTAGAATGGAACATTTGACAGCGGTGATTCACGATTCTTTGCCTCAATTCTCAAAGATATGGGATCCTTGGGACAACTCCTCCTTCAATCCTGAATCGCTTTCCTGAAATATTATTAAAGGTCTTTTGGCAACCAGTTCCTGCATGTTCGGATGATTGGCCTGCATACCCTTATTACTACTGTATATATATACTATTACTACATATATGCTACGTCTAGATCCATGGTGTACCCCCCCACCCCCCCCCATGATTTTATTTTTTCTTCTGATTTTGACATCCTCCACTTAGACGCTTGTCTTCTTCTATATGAGATGATGATACTTTTCTGTATTATGTTCACCCTTTCATGTTTTTGTAAAAAATTTCAATAAAAATACAATTACAAAAACAAAAACAAAAAAACGATTGTCAATTTTGAACAAAAACAATATTTTTAATTTCTTCTATAAAACATATCCATAAAATAAATAAAAAATGTCTTCATCAATTAATTCCAATATGTATTCTGCTACATATTTTTGGTTATAAAAGAAACCCAATAAGCGTATATTTATTGGTTTGTGCAAAAGTCATAGGGCCAGATTCACAGAGCGATTACGCCTGCGCAACAGGAGATGCGCGTGCGTAAGTCTAAATGTGCGCGTGCGTTTCGATGCACGGCATCCCCAAAACGAGATACGCAAGAAATCTACTTTTTTTGTCCAGCGTAATTTCGTTAGACAGGCGCATCCGTCCGCGCAAAACCCCTTTCCAGCCAGTGTCATTAGAACAGTGACAGTCCATTGATTTGCTAGTCAAATATGCTAATGAAGGACTTACGGGGATCCACAAAAGAACGTTGGGGCAGCGCAGGCTACGCAGTGTGCGCAACAGCAAAATGTCCTGTCTAAAATTAGACCATATAAAAGCTGGTCTAAAAAGAGAAAAATCGTCTACATGTCAGATAAAGCAACACTGTTAGTGAGGAGCTCAGCAGTCACACGTGTTGCACAACAATCTGTATGCCAACATGCCAGGGGCATCCATGCTCATAGCTATACTACTGACTTTAGATGATCAAAGAAGGAGGAGGGCACTGAGGAGGGCACTGAGGAGGGCACAGGATTATTTTTTTATTTATTTTTTAACTTTTTATTTGCTTATATAAACTTTACAATTTAATCTAATCTAATACAATATTCTTATCTGATACAAGCCCCTCAATCTTCACTCTTCACGGGAGAGGATATACTGCACACGCATAGACATCTATGGCATGAGTGATTCTGAGGTGTCTCGCATCTTCAGATTCACCCCTCATGCCATCATGGAATTAACCACAAGCTTGCAGGAGGACATCACCAGCCCAACACATGACACTAACCATGACACCCATGACAGCTACATATACAATCAGAGCCCCATCCCCACAGATTTCGAACAGAACGTGTATGGGGACAGCTGGCTGGTTGGTGAGTAACATGGGTGGCAGGCATGACTGTCCCCCCCATGATGCACACATCACAAGGGGCACATGCACTACTAACTTCACATCAGCTGCTTCAAAGCCCCATTGGGACCATTTCTTTGCATGCACTACTAACATCCTCCTGTCTTTTCCCTTCAAGGTGACTCTGCATATGCACTATGACCCCACCTCAGTATTGTACTATTTACACTGAAGGACCCCTGCAGGGCATAGCCAGAATAGCATCACTTAAAAGCAATAGCAGCAATATAGAGCAACGTAAGGCACTTCATAGCACAAAGTACAGAGATACCTTTTTTTCTTTTTTGTCCTTACTTGCGCTTGGATAAAGCTGAACCAGGAGTAACATCCGTAACATCTACAACAACAATAACATGTAAGTAGAGTGTGCGACAGCTAGAAGGTGACGCTGAATGAAGGCTGCAGAAGAGAACATCAGATGGTAACTGTGAGTAAAACCTTGCTTCATTACTATTGCTATGGCTCCCGGGTATCTGACATTTGAAGCGAAATGTAGCATGCCTTTGATGTTCTGAAGCTACAGGCTGGAATGCCCTAAAACATGCTTTAATCATGTCGATGGAAGAGAACGTGAATATTTAATACTTAAGAGATGTTTAAGAGATAAGAGTCTGACTTTCCAGAGCTCCCTGTGCTGTGTTTGAGCTCCACTAGGTTGTAAAATTAAATATGGAAGTATAACAAGCGACATGGCGGGGCCTGAATAGCACTAAAAGACTGATGAATAACTGTTAATGGATGTTAATAGAACTAAATACAGCTACAGTCTACTATATAGATCGAGTACACATAGGAAATCCTTATACTGATTGATCTGGGGATTGAGATCGGCTTGGTAAACGGATGAGCTCCCCTGTACCCAAGAATAGCTAACTGTATCTAACTGTATTCAGCCGCCTGATTGAGTATAACATAGAGTGAAACATAGAGTGAAACATATATTGTAAAACGATATTTATGGGAAAACAACTTGGCTTAGCTGGGGTACAACGATGAGTACAAGAGCAAGGGGAGCAAGAGGAGGAGCAGCTTCAGCTCCACGCCTAAGCCAAAGCCCTGGCCCTGGCTCAGGCCCTGGTCCCATGAGTAAATATGTAACTCACGTAACCCAGGGGGCCAATGGGGAAAAAACAGTAGGCGAGAAGCAGCAGGGGGGCAGAGGTCCTCAAGCGGAGAAAAAAAAGGACAAGACAAAAGCGGTATCAAACAACTCAATAGACACTGAAACTATACCTGGGATGGTGATTGAACATGATATGGACCCGACACATGATAAAAGAATGTCTGATGATCAACAAGACAGACTGGCACTACCAACAAAAATGGAAATGCAGGGAATATTTGCGGCGCTAGAAAGATCACTAACAGCACAAATGGAGAGAATGGAGAGAAATATGGGCTTCATGCTGGAAAGACTAGAGGGAGTAGAAAAGAAAGTAGACCACAATTCTAATATCATTAAGAAATTGGAGGAAGAAATCAAAGAAATTAAAAAAGAACAAAGGGAACAAGCGTATAAAGTAGAAGATCAGGAAAATAGAGATAGAAGGAAAAATATAAGAATACGTGGGGTACCAGACTCGTCTCAGTCAGAAAATGTACCTGAAATCATACGAAAAATTTGCAACCCGCTTCTGGACAGAGAAATAACCTCTCCATTAAGCATTGAGCGGGCACACCGGATTAGGAGGCCTAGAGAAATTCCCCGGGAGAGCCCCAGAGATATTATTATAAGGTTTGAAAATTGGGAGGAAAAAAATCAATTATGGAAAAATCTGAGAGGAAAGTCCCCCATTAAATTTGAGGAATATAACATCCACATTTTTCAAGATCTATCTCAAGAGACACTCAGAAGAAGAAGAAACTTAAAACCTTTATTACAGGTGTTACAAGAACGAGAAATACAATACAATTGGGGCTTCCCGGCATGCTTGATCGGTAGAAAAAATGGGGTCACCGCAAGACTAAGATTCATAGATGAAATACCAGAATTCTGTCAAAAACTGGAGATCCCAATACCATGAAAATATGGAGTGGGGGGGGGGGCTGGAGGGGGGGGGCGGGGGGGAGGGGGGGGCAGGGGGAGAGGGGGGTAGTAAATAAGGAAATAAGCTAACTAGGTGAAAGATAATGGTGAGACCTAGGAGTGGGTGTGACCGACCACCTTGGGGCAATCCCCCTGGAAGCAGGGAGAATGAGGGCGTGGCGAATGGAATTCCGCCTCAGGGAAGGGAACACAAGAGCACAAGGAGGTGCAAGTCGAGAGGTTCCCCAATACGACCATAGGGTCACGGTAACATCTAGGGATAGAGGGGGGGAGGAAAGGGTAGGGTGGGAGTGGGGTGGGAGAGGGGAGAGAGGGGGGAGGGGGGATGGAGGAGCGGGAGTGGGGATGGGAAGGGAGGGAGGGGTGGAGGGATGGAACGGGAGGCTTGGAGGGGAGGGATGGGAAAGAGTTTTAAGATTAGCGGTCTGTCCGAAAGGTGTAATGAGAGCGGTAAGGGTAAGAGAAAAAAAAAAAAGAGAAAAAAGGAGTATGTCTAACGTAAATCTATTAACATATAACGTAAGAGGTCTTGGCTCCCCGGGGAAAAGACATATGGTGTTAAAGGAGATCGAAGGACAGTACGCAGACATAGTCTTCCTTCAGGAGACACACATAACGGCTGACTCAGGAATCAGGCTCTACTCTCGGGCGATTCCAACCTGGTACTATGGCGACTCTCCTCAGAAAAGATCTAGGGGAGTCGCCATAGGGATAGGGAAAAATATCAGCTTCAAAGTTGAAGATAGGAAAGTTGACCCAGAGGGCCGTTATGTGTTTCTGAGAGGGACTCTTCAGGGGGAAAAATACACCTTGGTTAATGTATACTGTCCCAATAAGCACCCTCAAAAATACTTAAAGAAGATTCTAAATATACTAATGGACTTCAAACAGGGACATGTAATACTGGCAGGGGATTTCAATTTTACGCTAGAACATCAGTTAGATAGGGCATCAGGGGTTCATATAACAAATACTAAGCAACAGCAGTTGCTGAAGAAAATTTTTTTCAAACAACAATTAATAGACCCCTGGAGAATTGCCAATCCAAATAAAAGAGATTACACATATTATTCGACAGTGTATAATATGTACGCAAGATTAGATTATATAATGGTGGACCATGAAATATTGGAATACGTAAATAAAACTTCGATAGGATCGATTACGATATCCGATCACGCCCCTGCCCTGGTTAGAATCCATTTCCCAGACATTGAAGAGAGAAAGGGCAGTTGGAACTTAAATGAGGAACTACTCCAGAAATATGCAATATAATAAAAGCAGATATAGAGGAATATTTCGTAATAAACAATACAGCGGGAGTGACCTCAGCAACTGTATGGGAAGCCCATAAGGCATATATTAGGGGAAAGCTCATTTCCTTGGGGGCTGGGAAGAAAACAGCAAGAGAAGCTAAAAAGAAGCAATTAATTAGGGAACTCCAAGAACTGGAAAATAAACACAAAAATATAAAAGAAACCGAATTATATAAGGAAATAGTAACAAAAAGGGTCCAATTAAGAGATTTAATGGCAACTGAAACACGGAACATATTTAAAAACGTTTCAAAAGAAAGATATGTCTGGGGGAATAAACCTGGGAAATACCTGGCCAGGATTTCAAAGGAAAAAAGGAATACAAACTACATAGAAAAAATCAAGGATCAAGTGGGACAGATGAGGTATAAGACGACTGAAATCGCAGAGGCCTTTCGGACGTTTTATAGTACATTGTATTCAATTAGGAAAAGAGAAACACAGGAACAGAAGGACATTAGGTTAAAAAAAATTAGAGAATATATCGAAGAAGCTAACCTCCCAAAATTAACGCAAGAAACTGTAGAATCTCTGGAAGAACCAATAACATTGGGGGAAATAAGACAAGCAATTTCGGAAACACCAGGTGGAAAGAGCCCTGGACCGGACGGGCTCCCCATTAAATACTATAAAAAATTTATGGAACCGCTGGCCCTGATGATGTGTAACTACTTTAATAAATTGGGGGAAGAAGAAGAAATTAGAAAGGAATCCCTCCTTGCCAATATTACAATCATCGCCAAAACAGGAAAAGACAATACCATATGCTCTAATTATCGTCCAATTGCATTATTAAATGCAGATATAAAGACCTATGCAAAAATATTGGCAACGAGGATAAAAGTCCATATGCCAAATTTAATCAATGAAGATCAGACTGGGTTTATTAAAGGGAGAGAAGGACGAGACAATAGCTTAAAAACGATTTTGTTACTGCAAGACAAGCAGAAGAAACCCCCAGTCATACTCATGTCAATCGATGCTGAAAAAGCTTTTGACAGGGTTGACTGGGGGTTTATGATGGAAACATTGCGGAGCGTAGGACTGGGCCCAAGATACATGAAATGGGTAGGAAACTTATACAACGCCCCTACAGCAAGAGTAAAGGTAAATGGGAATATGTCGTCCTCTTTAGATATGAATAATGGAACAAGACAGGGCTGCCCACTCTCACCTCTCCTGTACGTAATAGCGCTTGAACCATTGCTGAACAAGATAAGAAATAACTCAGATATAGGGGGGGTGAGAGTTGGAGAAAATGAACACAAGGTGGCAGCGTATGCCGATGATATACTCTTATACATTACTAGACCAAGACTCTCTATCCCAATAATAATGGATGAGATAAGAAAATATGGAGAACTCTCCAACTTTAAAATAAACCCAGTAAAAACAGTAATATTGAACCTGGGTATAGAGACCTCAGAAGAAATAGCTTTACAGGAAGCATACCCCTTCACATGGGAAAAAGAGTCAATAACGTATCTAGGGATAAAAATTACACCAAGAGTAGATAAACTATATGAGGCCAACTACATACCGCTAGTTAATGAGATAAAACAAGATCTAAAAAATCTCACAAAAAGACAGATTTCCTGGATAGGGAGGATCAACGTATTTAAAATGATGGTCCTTCCAAAAATAATCTATAAATTCCAAATGGTCCCAGTAAATGTCCCACAAAGCTTTTTTAAGTTAGCACAAACTATAATTTCAAAATTTATCTGGCAGGGCAAAAAACCAAGGATAAGTTACTCAATCCTGTCCCGCAGTAAAAAAAAAGGAGGACTATCGCTCCCTGATATAAAAAGATATTATTATGCTGCAATAATTACTAGATTGGTGGAATGGACAAATAGCAACACAGAAAAAAAATGGGCACAGATGGAGAGAGAAATAGGTTTGGCACAGTTAGACACAAATGTGTGGATCCCACCCAAATTTAGAATAATGAACACTGACACGCACAGTATAACAAAGAATGCACTTAAGGTATGGGATATGTTGTATAGGCGGGAAAAATGGGAATATAACTCCCTATTAATCCCACTAGCGAACACTAAATTTTTTCCACCAGGAAACAGGACAAAATTAGGAAGGAAACTAGGAAATAAAAGAGTAGGGGAAATAGTCTCACTAGGGAGAATCAAGGAAAAAAAAGAAATACTAGTAAGAGAGGGACACCAACAGTTAAGCGACTGGGAGTACATACAATTAAAGCACTTTGTGAGCACACTGTCAATCTCAATAAGTAAGAATAAAGCACAGAATCCGATAGAAAATCTATGTTCCACTGTAACACCATTACAACACGGCATCACAAAGCTCTATAAGATATTAACAGATATAGGGTCTAAGGGAACTTTGAAAAACATCGAGAAATGGGGACAAGATATTGGGGAAAGGATTGAGGAGACCTCTATGATAGGCGCGGTGCACAAAAATACGCACAAGACATAAAAACCATCGAAGCCAATTATAAATGCATGATGCGATGGCATTTGACCCCTGTCAAAATGAATAAAATACACCCAACCAACTCAGCTCTCTGTTGGAGAAATTGCAACCAAGTCGGTACTACAAAACATATTTGGTGGGATTGCCCGAAGATCCAAGAATATTGGCAAGAGGTCCTAGAGAGTATAGAGGAAATAACAGGGATAGGGGTACCTCAAAATCCCCTGTCATGTTTATTCCATGGGTCGAGAAAACAAATAGAAAATTACGGATCGACACTGGTCCCGATTCTCCTAAACGCAGCAAAGGGCGTAATACCTACATTTTGGCTGCAGCCAAAAAAGCCAACGTTAAATGAATGGATACAACGGGTCAACCACGTTTCAGAGATGGAAAATCTAAGGAGGACAGACTTGGGCGATAAAGAGACTGACAGTAGTAGACTGGCCTGGGACAAATGGAGATTATTTAAAACAACAGAAAAATTCGCTCAGATTTTGATAGAAATAGATAGCGGAGACCAAGGAAATAGTAGGTAGGGGGGGGAAAAAGGGGTCGGAAAGAGAGGGACAGTACCGCTAAGTATAACGAACTCAGAAAAAGGGAGGGAGGTGGAGGGGGGGCACATTAAAAGGGAAAGGTAGAATCAAGGGAGGAAGGGGTGTAGGATGGGGACAAAGGGAAGATTTAGGACAGAGGGGTGCTGAATAAGAAAGAAACGCGCTTCTTCTTTGTTTTGTTTATTTTTCTCTCTCCTTCCTACAGTTTGCTTATTTTTGTATAACCCCTTAACATATAGATATCATAACAAGGGGAGAAGAGAGAAGGGAAGGGAAGAAAAAAAAAAAAAAAGAAAAAAAAAAGGGGAACAAATGTAAGAATAAAGCACAAATGATGCGAGACCGAGGAGGAAATGCGAAGGGCGGAAATATTGTGAGCAACCCCCACTTCCAATCTAATCGGATATGACTGATGTGCAAAAAAAAAAAAAATGACCCCATCTCATGCCAGCTCACATATGCATCTTTGCACGTTAAACACACACATTAATCATGGCACAATGAGAATGCATGCATGCACACCACTGTGGTCCCTAGCACACACACCCCACATCCTCATCACATTGGATTGGCAGAAGCCCACCATGCAGGACTTGTGAGCAGCAACGCCATGCCAAGGCTCCAATTATGTCACTGTACATTCATACACCATTCACACGGACCTGGGGATCACTTCTCCCTGGTCCTGGGGAACCCTTCTCCACCAAAATTGAGGGTGACACCCCTTTTCCGGCAGGAATGTCACCCCCACATTCCCAAATCATACACAAACAGAACCGAAAAAAAAGCCCAGCAAAAATATAATAAAAAAAAAAAACAACAAAGAAAACACATAAAAGACAAAAATCACTCTGCAAAACAGTCCCCAAATATCTCAACGACACGTCACAAACAAACAAATAAACGCTAACAAACAACAGAACAATAGCACCTTGCTGTATAGGAAGGGATACAAAGGGATGTACTTTTGCAATGAAAGTGCGTTTGTGTCTGTCTATTTATGCTGTCTGCGTAGTTCAGCAAAGTTGCCCGGGTCTACTTCCAATTTCACTGATTGCTCTGTTCCCGAGTTGTGAGCATGCGCACAGAGGTGCTGACCATGGTCTCCTTCAAGCGCGCATGCGCGAGCCGGCCGGCCCTTCATTTGCATGGGGTCACGGCTCATTTCAATGTAACACGCCCACGTCCTTCCCAATTTGTATTACTCCGCCTTACGCCTCTGAAATAACGTTACGCATGCGCAAATTTCTGCGTAAAATTGACGAGAATAGGGTGATTACGCGGCTACATTGCGCAAGTCTAACGTAAAGGCGGTGCGCTACGCCGGTCCAATAATGCGCAGATGTACCTGAATCTGGCCCATAGCGTCTACAAACTATGGGATATTTCAATTTTTTTATTAATGTTTTTACTAGTAATGGTGGCAATCAGTGACTTACGGGCCAGCGATATTTCAGTGGACAAAATGGGCACTAACTGACACTTTTGACACTTTTTTGGGGACCAGTGACACTAATACAGTGATTAGTGCTAAAAGAAAATGTACTGTCACTGTTCTAATGACACTGGCTGGAAAGGGGTTATCAAAGGGTTAACTGTGTGCCTAGCTAATGTTTCAGTGTAGTGGGGGAGGTGATTTTACTAGTGGAAGGCATTGATCCATGTCCCTGCATAGAGAGACACAGGATCCATGCCTTCCTTACTGACCGAACGGCAATCTGCCCTGTTTACATAGGCAGACTGCCATTCTGTAAGAGTACTAAACAATCAGCGGTTGCCGACAGACATCTGGTCCACGGGACCCGCTGATCAGCTCCTGCTGTGTAAAATCACAGGGGAAGCGAGTTGCCAGCAGCATCGTGCACTGGCGCCCGATATCCCAAAGTGCAAGATCATGTGTGTACATAATATATATATATATATATATATATATATATATATATATATATATATATATATATATATATATGGTAAAAAAATCCCTAGAGAGAACCCTAGGAAAAACACTGCGCTAACAGTGATAAGATAATTAAATATTGCGAATAAAACTGATTAAGAAGCTGCCAGTACCTATTGCTCAAAATACCCAAAGCAAAAAAAACACATAAATACAAAGAAGGTACAGCGCTAAATGGATAAGTTATAAACCAGATTGGTAAAAAATTGGGAGAAAACCCCAAGGAAAACAAAGGGTTTAGGTGAAATAATCCGCAAGCGCGATGACATGACACGCACAGCTGGCCACTCCTACGTACGTTTCGTAAATGACGTCGTCTGGGATGACGAAACGTACGTAGGAGTGGCCAGCAGTGCGTGTAATGTCATCGCGTTTGCGGAAGAGAGTTACACACACACGGAGAACAGTTGACAGGACCCGATCGGATGCACGCGCTGCGTTCTGTTTTTTACCACGCTGTTGACATCAGCTTAATTGTAAGTGCAATCTCTTTTATTAAAATCCCCAAATCCACAGTACTTCACCATGGAGTGTTTTTATTTGTTTTATTTGTTTCCTTCAATGTATGAGCCTTAACCTCTCATGTGCTGGGGACTGTTGCTGAGGACCTGACCCTCTTTTTCACCTGTCTGATTTAAGTCTGATTGGGAAGACTATAAACATTCCTGTGCCTTACTGACCGCTGTACTAACGGTCAGTGGATCCGGTAAGGAGACTACAATTCACCACACGGGTGTTCCTTTTTGGTGGAAGAAATCAACTTTACCTCCCTTCACTTCCCATCATTTAATGGACTTTAATTATTACTTTATCAATATTAAGTAATTCACTTTTTTGATTATTATCATTATTTCACCTAAACCCTTTGTTTTCCTTGGGGTTTTCTCCCAATTTTTCACCAATCTGGTTTATCACTTATCCATTTAGCGCTGTACCTTCTTTGTATATATATATATATATATATATATATATATATATATATATATATATATATATATATATATATATATATATATATATATATACATACATATATATATATATATATAGGTGATCCTGCCTGCCTAGCGCGGCCACTAGACAAGTGCACTGCCCAAAAATGTGTTACTTTTAATTTTTGTCTAATTTGTTTACCTATAATTTAATAGTTTATAATAATAAATAATAACAATACAAACTATATTTTGTTTTTTGTATTTTCTATTATAATTACATTTTTAGCTATTAAATTAATTTAATTATAGTAGAGAATACAATAAACTAAATTATCCGAATGTAATCAATTTGTTAAACTCGTAGGTTGAATCGTTTATCCAATTTTTCTTTTTCTTTTTAACCTTGCACATTGTTTTACACAAAAAAAAAAAAAAAAAATGAAACAAAATAAATGAAAAAAAGTTTAAATATTGTAAAGGCTTTTTGCAAATAATAATAACAATGGGCCAGATTCAGGTACATTGGCGCGTTTTTTGACCGGAGTAGCGCACCTCGTTTACGTTAGACCGGCGCAATGTAGAGGCGCAATCACCGTATCCTCGTAGTATTTGCGCAGAAATTAGCGCCGGTGTAACGTAAATTCCGAGGCGTAAGGCGGAGTAATTCAAATTGGGAAGGACGTGGGCGTGTTTCATTGAAATGAGCCGTGACCCCATGCAAATAAAGGGCCGGCCGGCTCGCACATGCGCACATGAAGCAGACCATGGTCAGCACCTCTGTGCGCATGCTCACAACTCGGGAACGGTGCAATCAGTGAGATTGGAAGTGGACCCGGTCAACTTAGTGAGCTACGCAGAGAACTTAAATAGACAGACACAAACGCACTTCCTTTGCAAAAGTACATCCCTTTGTATCCCTTCCTATACAGAAAGGTGCTTTTGTTCTGTTGTTTGTTCGCATTTGTTGCTTTGTGACTTGTGTTTGATATATTTGTTGACTGTTTGGGCTATTTTTTTGTATAATATATTTGATAGTGTTTTTTGGTGACTGTTTTTGTGCCAAAATCTTTTTTATTGTTTTCCATTTAAATACATTACATAACATTCTTCAATACATTTATTTTATCCCTTCAGATACTAACATTTCAAATCCCTATCCCCATAAAAGAACCCGTCTCATCGTGTTCCTCTTTATCAACCTTTGATTGAAAGAATATATACGGTCCTCCTATATAAAGCTCCTCTCCTGTCCCACAGTGCCTTTATGCCGGTATCCCGTCCCTTTCTCTTCTTTCTTCCCCCTTTTCCTTCCCTTTTCCTTTTTTTTCCCTTTTTTTCCCTCCAATTAAGTTGAGGGGAAGTGAGTTTCTATTACCCAATATGTGGTTACATTAGAGGGGCCATATTACTAGCCCCCTACTCTCTAAAGTGCTTGTGCCTAAGAAGGGGAGAAGAAAGAAAAATATAATATATATATAAAAAAAAAAAAATAAAAAAAAAATAAACACACCCCCCTACCTCCCAATCCCAAAAAATCCCTTCACTAAGGGGGATTATACATCTGTTGCCCCTTAATGGGCTTATAATTAGAGGGGGCCCCAACAGCGGCCCCATGTGCCCCAACATACCCCAATCTCTAAAGTGCCAGTGCAAAAAAAAAAAAAAAAAAAACCCATACCTCACAATCCCATTATTAAGGGGGGCCTATATACCCGTTGCCCCGCCTAGGGCTACGATCTAGGGGCCCCGACAGCGATCCTATGTGCCCCTACCTATCCCAATCACAAAGTGCCTGTGCCGAAAAAAAAAAAAAAAGGGGGGGGGGGGGGAGAACCCTACCTCAGAATCCCATTTTTAAGTGAACTTATCCTCAATTGCCCCTTGTAGGGCTATCATTTAGGGGGGCCCCAACATCGGTCCCATGTGCCCCAACGTGCCCCACTCTCAAGGGTGCCTATGTAAAAAAAAAAAAAAGCGGGGGGGGGACCCTACCTCAGAGTCCCATTTTTAAGTGAACTTATACCTCCATTGCCCCTTGTAGGGCTATAGTTTAGGGGGGCCCCAACAGCGGTCCCATGTGCCCCAACGTGCCCTACTCTCAAAGGTGCCTGTGAGAAAAAAAAAAAAAAGGAGGGAAGCACAGGGGGAACACCTCCTACCGACCCAGGCTGCCCATATATGTTTCTGTCTTCCTAAACTCCCTCCATCCTCTCCAGATCACTTCGTATTTTGGTCTGCATTCATTTTGAATTGACAATAATTCTTCCATTTCCCCCATCCTTCCTACTTCCCTAAGCCATTCCCCCACCGAAGGAGCACTAACTTGCTTCCAGTTCTTAGGTATTACTGCCTTTGCTCCATTCAGTAGGTAAGGGATCAGGGACATTCTATATTTTTTCCTTGGGGTTGTTGTATTGTGGAACAAACACACCCATGGATTCTGTTCCACCTCCGTCCCGCTTATTCTCTTTATTAGCCCCAGAACCTCTTTCCAGAATATCTGTATCTGCGGGCATAGCCACCAGATATGGGCGTGAGTCCCCTCAAGCCCACATCCTCGCCAACACAAGGGCGACGTCTCGTTATTCATTCTATGAAGTTTTAGCGGGACAAAGTACCATCTGGTCAGGAGCTTATAATTCATCTCTTTTATTTTGTTATCTACAGAGGTTGAGTGGACATAGTCCAAAATCTGCCTCTTATTATCTTCTGGTATATTTTGTTTTAGTTCCTCCTCCCAAGCCCTTACATACTTTGGCTTCTCCGTACCCCCCGATGTAGACAGCATGCCGTATATATTTGATATCCCTTGTCTACCCTTACCCTTCCGTTCTATGAGTCTTTCCCAGGGGTTCGGCTCATTTGAATCCCGGATAGGTTTAGGTAGAGATTGGATGAAGTGTTGGACCTGTTTATATCTCCACTCATCCCCGTCTGCCACCCCATTCCTTTCTTGTATTTCACTCAGCGGGCTCAGGATGTTACCCTTCATTATATCTTTAAGTTTAAGTGCTCCCGTCCTTGCCCATCTCAGGAAGCGACCCCCCTCCTTACCCGGTAAGAAATATTCCGTACCCGTGAGGGGCAATTGAGGGCTATTATACGGCCATCTTTTAGTTTTGCATATACTGTCCCATACTCTAAATGTTTCTTTAGTTATTGATGGGGTGTTTCCAAGGAGACATCTATATTGTTTTGGCACCCAAATTCTTGTTCCCAATTCCTTACCGCTCAAGTTCTCCTCAATGTCTACCCATTTTTTCCTTAATCCCGCCTCTAGGAACCAGTCGGTTATCCTTTTTAGTACAGCTGCTTCGTAGTATCTCTTAAAGTTTGGTAATTGTATTCCTCCCTCGTTTCTAGTCCTAGATAGAATTTCCGCTGAGATACGGGATTTCTTATTTTTCCATATATATTCCCTTATTATTTTCCCCAGTATTCTAAAATAAGTTTCTGGGATTTTAATAGGGAGTACTTGAAATACATACAGAATTTTGGGCAGATTCATCATTTTGACAGTATTTATTCTCCCAAACCAAGATATTGTATCATTCCGATATCCTCTAAGTTCTCCCTTGATTTTATTTAATAAGGAGATATAATTTTCAGCGTACAGTTCCTTTTCTGATTTGGTCATATGTATTCCTAAGTACTTCATTGTCTTTTTTTTTCCAATGTGAATGGGTAGATAACTCCAAGATCCCTGCGTTCTCTTACACTCATAGCTATAGTCAGAGTCTCCGTTTTCTCTCTGTTAATTTTTAGATTTGAAATTTCTTCATATTTACCATATTCCTCGATAATTTTTGGAATTGTCTGAATTGGATTTGATACGTACAACATCATATCATCGGCGAACGCAGAGATTTTGTGTTCCTCCCCATCCACCATAATCCCCTTTATCTCCTCATTTAGCCTAATTGTAGCCAATAGGGGTTCTAATGATAATACAAACAAAAGAGGGGATAACGGACACCCTTGGCGAGTCCCATTAAAGAGGGGGAAGCTATCTGACAAGGAACCATTAACACGGAGCTGGGCCGAAGGTTTCGAATATAAAGCTTCTGTTAGCCTGAGCATTCTAGGACCCAGTCCTATATGTCTTAACGTTGCTATCATAAATTTCCAATCTAGTCTATCAAATGCTTTTTCAGCATCGAGAGACATAAACAATACCGGATTTCCATTCTTCTTTGCCTTTTGGATCAAGAAGAGCCCTCTCAACACATTGTCTCTTGTTTCCCTCCCCGAGAAAAACCCAGCTTGATCTTTATTTATCAGGCCTGCCATTAGCGGTTTTATTCTCTCCGCCAGTACCTTTGCATATATTTTTATATCAACATTTATCAAAGATATAGGCCTGTAGCTAGTACAAATCGTGGGGTCTTTTCCCTCCTTTCCTATAAGGGTTATGTGTGCACCCAGCGCTTCTTCTCGTATTACTGAACCTCTTCCTATAGAATTCATGTAGTCCTGAAGATAAGGAACAAGAGTGTCTCCAAATCTTTTATAGTAGAGAGAGGTATATCCATCGGGGCCCAGACTCTTCCCCATTTTGATGTTTTTTATTGTTTGTATTATCTCCTCCCTGGAAATCTCACTCTCTAAGTTAGCAGCCTCTTCCTCTGACAATCGCAGGATCTTAGATCTCTCTAGATATTGTTTCATTTTCCCCTCTCTATTCTGCTTCCCTGTCGTATCTTGATTAATATCAATTTTATATTTGTGGTCAGAGTCTTCGAGTATGGAATGTGATCACCCTAGCAACCAAGGCCTGAGGTGTGCCTTGGCCTAGCTGGTCGGTATGCCTAAAAGAGGGCATACCCTGAATATGAGAATAAGAAAAAGAACAAAGAGAAATGGAGTGTGTGAAGCTGGGGGAACGGGTGGGTGGGAAACCAGAAATGGCGCCAACACCGGACCTGACGTGGGAGGAGCCTTAAGTACTCACCAGACTCCTCCCACAAATACAGGCTAACCATACGGCAAGCCTTAATACTTGTGGTCAGAGTCTTCGAGTATGGAATGTGATCACCCTAGCAACCAAGGCCTGAGGTGTGCCTTGGCCTAGCTGGTCGGTATGCCTAAAAGAGGGCAAAAGACACATGTGTAGGTGAAGAAGGGTAGAGAACACACCGTCCAGTGGAGTAGCGTACGCCTGGAAGGCAAGCATGCAAGAAACCGTTACGACAGGAGAACCCACCGACCCATGACTTGAGACACAAGGAAACCTCTATGGAATCTGTGAACCACTTAGAACTTATTGACCCATGAAAGATGGAACGAGCCTGATGCCCAAGACAACCCCACCCTAAGGAATGAACTACTTGTGACCAGAGGATGCATGGGGGAAATGGAGCAAGGGCCAAGCGGATTGAAACCTTCAACCGGGCAATACCCGCGCTGATGTAGGGAAGCGAGAGGGTAAGTTGCAAAAAGGACCACAGGCAGGAGACTGAGTGTCAGCTACCTGAAAAAGCGGATAAGGCCGATGCACTGGTAATAGCATCGTGGCACATGGGAACCAAGCCAGACTCAGATTGGGAACATAAACTAGCAAACAAGACAACAGATCACCAGACATGCAACGATCACAACCCCTTCGGCACCTACCTAAGAAGGAGAACATGAGCAGGAACATCGAGACCACTGCGCGTGAATGAACCAAGACTGCCCCCCCCCACCCCTATGTGAAAGTTACATGCGCCCGAGTAACCTGCAGCGCAGACACAGGTGACAACTGAACACTCAAGGCTGGTGAACCCACGGAGCGTGGTGGGTAGTCGTATAGGTGTAAGAATGAACGTGTATCGTATGACGTATGGTATACAGGCGAGAAGATTGTGGGCGACAATCATTAAAAACGAAACCTCAGCCCGTATGGATCTGTAGACGTGACAGATCCTGAGATTTGAATGCTAGCTAACTAACCCAGTTGCAACATGACAAAGAACAATGAGACACGATAACAAACAACAACCACGCCATGACAGACAATACGACCGACATGCTGGGGCAGAAATGACAAACGTGCGACTGGGGCAGAAATGACAGAAACGTGCGACTGGGGCAGAAATGACAGAAACGTGCGACTGGGGCGGAAATGACAGAAACGTGCGACTGGGGCAGAAATTACAGATAACCGATCACCAGACAAGCAACAACCCCCCCTCCCCCCGGCACCTTACCTAAGTTCGGGAACATGAGCGAGAACATCGAGACCACTGCGCGAGAATGAACTAAAAGATGGCACCCACCCCTATGTGATTGGTAAATGAGCCTGAGAAACCTGCAGCGCAGACATAGGCGATAACCGAACACTCAGGACTGGTGAACCCACGGAGCGTGGTGGGTAGTCGTACAGGTGTGAGAATGAAAGTGCATCGTATGACGTATGGTATACGGGCGAGAAGATTGTGGGCGACAATCATTAACAACGAAACCTCAGGCCGTATGGATCTGTAGACGTGACAGATCCCGAGATTCGAATGCTAGCTAACTAACCCAGTTGCAACATGACAAAGAACAATGAGACATGAAGACCAACAAACAACAACTACGCCGTGACAGACAGACGTCATGACCGACATGCTGGGGCAAAACGACAGAAACGTGCGACTGGAGGGCTGGGCCAGAAACGCAGAGACTGGAGGGCTGGGCCAGAAACGCAGAGACTGGAGGGCTGGGCCAGAAACGCAGAGACTGGAGGCCTGGGCCAGAAACGCAGAGACTGGAGGCCTGGGCCCGAAATGCAGAGACTGGAGGCCTGGGCCCGAAACGCAGAGACTGGAGGCCTGGGCCCGAAACGCAGAGACTGGAGGCCTGGGCCCGAAACGCAGAGACTGGAGGCCTGGGCCCGAAACGCAGAGGCTGGAAACGCTATGAGGGTAAGCCCCTGGGGACAGGAACACCCCAGAACCGCTGTGACTGAAATCGCGGGCCAGAACCGCTGTGACTGAAATCGCGGGCCAGAACCGCTGTGACTGAAAACGCGGGCCAGAAACGCTGTGACTGAAAACGTGGGCCAGAAACGCTGTGACTGAAAACGTGGGCCAGAAACGCTGTGACTGAAAACGTGGGCCAGAAACGCTGTGACTGAAAACGTGGGCCAGAAACGCTGTGACTGAAAACGTGGGCCAGAAACGCTGTGACTGAAAACGTGGGCCAGAAACGCTGTGACTGAAAACGTGGGCCAGAAACGCTGTGACTGAAAACGTGGGCCAGAAACGCTGTGACTGAAAACGTGGGCCAGAAACGCTGTGACTGAAAACGTGGGCCAGAAACGCTGTGACTGAAAACGTGGGCCAGAAACGCTGTGACTGAAAACGTGGGCCAGAAACGCTGTGACTGAAAACGTGGGCCAGAAACGCTGTGACTGAAAACGTGGGCCAGAAACGCTGTGACTGAAAACGTGGGCCAGAAACGCTGTGACTGAAAACGTGGGCCAGTACTCGTGGGCCAGTACTCGTGGGCCAGTACTCGTGGGCCAGAAATGCTATGACTGAAATCGTGGGCCAGAAAACGCTATGACTGAAATCGTGGGCCAGAAACGCTATGACTGAAAACGTGGGCCAGAAACGCTATGACTGAAATCGTGGGCCAGAAACGCTATGACTGAAATCGTGGGCCAGAAACGCTATGACTAAAATCGTGGGCCAGAAACGCTATGACTGAAATCGTGGGCCAGAAACGCTATGACTGAAATCGCAGGCCAGAAACGCTATGACTGAAATCGCAAGCCAGAAACGCTATGACTAAAATCGTGGGCCAGAATTTATCTGAGAGAAATGCTGAGCCTGACACATAGGGGCCGAACTGCCATGACAGGAAACCTGGGCAGAAAAAGGTATGAGACAAATGGTGAGTCTAAAAGCGGAGCCTGTGCTGCTGAAGCGTAAATGCGATAACAGAACCCTGGGGCCGAACGATGAGGGAAAATGCTGCGCCTGAAACGCCGAGGCAGAAATACAAAGACAGAATCCTGCCAGAAGGAAATGCCGAGACTGAACCGCTGAGGCAGAAAAAGCACTGACAGTAACGCTGAGACTGCAACGCAATGACAGAATCCTGGGGCAGTCCACGCTGAGACTGGACCATGAGGCAGAAATGCACAGACAGCAAACCTGGGGCAGAAACGCTATGACAGAATGCAGCTACTGAAACGAATGACAGAAATGCTAATGAGAAAAGCTGAGACTGAAACTGAAAAGACAGAAAACGTGGGGCAGAAACGGTATGACAGAATGCTGAGATGGAAACCAGAAACCCCCCCCAGACCCAAGGACTGAAAACACCCCCCCCCCTGCACCCACCGGGAGCTATGACGGAACACCCCCCCCCCCCGGGGCAGGACGCCGCGACGGAATCCCCCCCCCCTCGGGGCAGGACGCCGCGACGGAATCCCCCCCCCCCCCCGGGGCAGGAAGCTGTGATGGAAAAAACCCTGGGGCAGGGCGCTGTGACCGCAACCCCCCGGGGGCAGGAATGCTATGACAGAAAACCCCCCCCCCCTTACATGAGTGTGCTACACATGCCCCAACGTACTGAAGCTGTAATGCAAAGCATGGAAATACTGGGCCCGAGAGCCTGACAGAAACTCTTGGGGCACAAACGCATGACAGAAACTCTTGGGGCACAAACGCATGACAGAAACTCTTGGGGCACAAACGCATGACAGAAACTCTTGGGGCAGAAACGCATGACAGAAACTCTTGGGGCAGAAACGCATGACAGAAACTCTTGGGGCAGAAACGCATGACAGAAACTCCTGGAGCAGAAACGCATGACAGAAACACCTGTGGCAGAAACGCATGACAGAAACTCCTGGGGCAGAAACGCATGACAGAAACTCCTGGGGCAGAAACGCATGACAGAAACTCTTGGAGCAGAAACGCATGACAGAAACTCCTGGAGCAGAAACGCATGACAGAAACTCCTGGGGCAGAAACGCATGACAGAAACTCCTGGGGCAGAAACGCATGACAGAAACTCCTGGGGCAGAAACGCATGACAGAAACTCCTGGGTCAGAAACGCATGACAGAGCAGAAACGCGGGGCAAAAACGCATGACAGAGCAGAAACGCATGACAAACTATGGGCAAACGCACTGACAGAAAAGACTAGAACGCAGAGCGACTGAAACGCAGAGACAAATTGCCGAAATGCAAGGAAGACTGGCAGCGTAACAACTCAAGGACAGAAACGCCGGGGCAGAAATGCTAAGACAGAAACGCCGGGGCAGAACGCCATGACAGAAACCCAGGGACAGAACGCTAAGAAAATGCATTGGCTGGAAACCTGGTGTGACAGAACGCTAAGACAATTGCAGCAACGAGCAGACTGCCTGCGCAACCCGTGGGAAAAGGTGCTGGCATAACCCCAGGAATGAAAGGTGGACAGTCTCCTTTCCCCCCCTCCATGTTGCCAACGTGACCCCCCCCCCCCCCAAAGACACTGTGTGCCTGGAATGCATGGCTCAGCGAGCTTGTGAACTGACAGGGAAGAGTGGGTGGATGCCCCGAGCAGCAGCGTGCCCCCCTCTCCCCCCCCCCGCATGGACAAGCGGATGGCCGTGCAAGTAGCAGGAGTGCTCACCAAGCAAGTGGGTGGAAGGACGCCCCCCCTCAGCGTGAGCCCGGAAGCCGACAGGGACAAGGAGCGGGCGTCCCGCAGCTTGCCTGGAGTGGGGTGGTGTACGGCCCCCCCCCCTCCCCTCCCCCTCGTGCAGTGGCGCGCACCCTGAGAAGTGCTCCTCCGCTCTGAGTGAGGAAGGGAGACAGGGGAGGAAGGCGGCCCGGTGAATGCATGGGGAGAAACTGGCGGCGCAGCGTGCACCCGGACAGCTCACCCCCCGAGATCCCGGAAGGCAAATAAAAGACGAGCGAGGGGGCAGGTCTGCAGAGCAGTGGGTTGGTGGGTGGCGGGCTCCCGCTCCATGATGTCCAGCGTTCGAACCGGGACAAGCTAACCACGCAGCAGCCCCTCCCGGGTTTGGTAAGGGAGAAACACGTGGACGCCCCCCTCACTGCCAGCATCCGTGTATAGCCAGAAAAGCGGGCACCCCCTTCCTCCATCAAGCCGGCATGCCCTCGGGGAAAGGACAGGTAGATAGACAAGATAGATGGCTGGGCAGGCTGCCTCACATCAATGAAACCCGGGAGAGACACCGCCACGAGGCTGCTGCTACTCTGCACCTCCCCCTTCAACCAGAAATGGCGCCAACACCGGACCTGACGTGGGAGGAGCCTTAAGTACTCACCAGACTCCTCCCACAAATACAGGCTAACCATACGGCAAGCCTTAATACAAATTTTGATAATATTCTTTTAAGATTCCTGCTATATCTGTAGTCGAATGCTTCATATCCCCTTTCTTGTCCCTCATTTTTAATATATAGTTTTGTGCATTTTTAGGTTTAATTATACTAGCCAGAAGTTTTCCAGTTTTGTTACCCATAGCATAAAACCTCTTGTTCGTATTATCAAAAACCCACTTCGTTTCCTGGGCCAATAATTCCCGTAGATTTTCTCTCTTCCCGGTTAATAAAGTCAAAGTTTGTTCCTCCAGACTGTCTTTATGTTTCTGTTCCAATACCTGTATCTCTTCCAACAGAGTTTTTTTCCGTGCCTGCCTAATTTTGTTCCTCTTGGCCTTCTCCGCTATTAATTTCCCTCTCATAAATTCTTTATGAGTCTCCCATAAAACCATTCTATCGATGTTGTCTTTATCATTTTCTCTGAAAAATAGACCCATGTCCTTCTCTAGCTCTTCAGCTATCCTAGTATCTCTTAGGAGGGATTCCTCCATCCTCCAGACTCTCTGACCCAGGGGACTCCCCCCCATATCCAATGACATCTCCACCGGGGCATGGTCTGAAAGTGTAATTGATTTAATTTCGATCTTTCTCAAGCCCTCCAACAGCTGATGGTCTAGAAGGACATGGTCTATTCTGGAATAAGACCCATGCACGAGGAAAAAAATGAGAAATCTCTGTCTCTAGGATGAAATATTCTCCAAGCCTCCACCAAATGCATTTGATATAATTTATGCTTTACTGCCCGTAAGTACTTTCCCTCTGACCTTAATGACACAGGTTGGGTGTCTAATACTGGGTCAAAAACGAAATTTAAATCTCCCGCCAGAATCAGCTTACCCACTCTAAACCCTTCTACTTTATTCAGAATCCTCCTAAGATACCTAGCTGGGCGGGAGTTAGGACAGTAGACATTCACAAAAGTATATTTCTCATTAAGTATAGACCCCCTAATAAAGACATATCCTCCATCTGGGTCTATTTCCATGGCATCCATAGTGCCTTTAGATCTATTGTCCTTTGAGTACAGTCTAGATTTTGTTGTCCCCTTGAAATGGGTTTCCTGAGAAAATATTATATTGGCTGACATGTTCTTCATTTCCCGCAAAACCTGATACCGCTTGTTGGGGCTGTTTTTGAGACTTTTTTGTTGATAGATTTTGTTTGATTGTTTTGTTGCTTGATTTTTCCTGCTTGTTTTTGTGAGTGATTTTTGTTGATTGTTTGGGAGAGAGTTGTTGTATGAATATGACTAAAAGGAAGAGCAAGACCAATTTTTCTTTGGGGGAGAAACAAATTATTGCCCGGGCCCTTACCCAATATGGGTGTTTCCTGCACGGCCCGGAGAGTGCCAACACCACCCGGCCAGAAAGAAGGAGATATTGCAGAACATCACCGACCAGGTAAATTCATTGGGGGGGGGAGGGAGACCCGGACACGCGAGGGGATCGCCAAGAAGATCAATGATCTCCGGCGTCTGGTCCGTGGGAAGCTGGGGCAGATGACAGCACATGCCAGGGGCACTGGAGGGGACCCACCATGCCCTTTTAGGCTGACAGCGGAGAAGCGTGCGGTGGCCCAGACCTTTAACAGGCAGCAAGTGGAGGGCCTGCCTGGCTTTGACTCCATTGAGGAGGCCGTGAGGACAGGTAAGGTTTTTTTTTTTCTATCTGGTGTGTAGCATGTGTGGGGGAGGGGGGTGGGGAAGGGAATATGTGGCAAGTGTGTGGATCCTCCAACCTGTGAATGTTTTGTGTCATCAACAGATGTGCAGGAGGGTGCTGGGCCATCTGGCCTGACCGCACCATCCCCGGGACAACAGCCTGATGAGGACCCCCAGACAAGGCCGGAGTCCTCGGAGGAGCTTGAGGAGGAGGAGTTTGAGTTGGAGGAGAAGGTCATGTCAGGCAGTGGCTTGTTATTTTTGGAGGACTCTTCCCCTCTGGCTGGCAGCAGCCAGCCCTCCATAAGGGGTAACCCCTCCCACTCCTCCCCCAACAGGGCTCCCCTCCCAAGGGGCTCCCCTTCTCCCCAGCCACAAGCATCATCTGGAGGCAGGAAGTCGTCCCAGAAAACCAGGGAGTGGCCGAGGTTCTGCCTGCCAATCTCAGAATGGACCAGGCCCTTCAGACCCGCCATCTGGGACAGGTCAGCCAGACTTTGGTGCGGATGCAGGAGAGCCTGTCCTCCATAAAGGACACGCTTGGGGACCTGGACTGCCACTCCCAGGCTCTTACAAACTGCCTAAACAAACTGCAGACTACTACAGCAGACGTTGGGCAGGATGTGAGGGCCCTCACCCAGGCTATCCAGGCAAATACGGCAACACTAAATGCTGGCCTGAACAGAATAGCCGTGGCCTTGGAGGGCAGGCAGCCAGGTGGGCAGAGACCAGGGGCTGCTCCTCCTTCCCCGGATTAACCCCCCATGAGTCCACCCTGAGGAGCCGGGGCCGTGGCCATGGGCACCCTAGGCGTGGGTCACGCCAGCGGCATTAATTTTGTTTCCCCCTTTTTTTTTTTTTTTTGCTGGACTTTTTATTTTTTTTGCTGAACATTTATTTTTATTTTTTTGCTGGACATTTTTTTTTTTTTTTTTTTGCTGGACAATTTTTTTTTTTTTGTGTTTTGCCTGATTTTTGAATGTGGGGGTGACATTCCTGCCGGAAAAGGGGTGTCACCCTCATTTGTGGTGGAGAAGGGTTCCCCAGGACCAGGGAGAAGTGATCCCCAGGTCCGTGTGAATGGTGTATGAATGTACAGTGACATAATTGAAGCCGTGGCGTGGCGTTGCTGCTCACAAGTCCTGCATGGTGGGCTTCTGCCAATCCAATTTGATGAGGATGTGGGGTGTGTGCGCTAGGGACCACAGCGGTGTGCATGCATGCATTCTCATTGTGCCATGATTAATGTGTGTGTTTAACGTGCAAAGATGCCTAATGTGAGCTGTCTCCTGGCTGCTCTTCCCTCAGAAGATGGGGTAGCCTCGGTTAGGGGGGGGATTGTCTGGTTCAGGGGTCAGGTCATAACGTATGTCAATCTCCAGGCCCTTTCTCCCTGCGAAGTTGTGCAGCATGCAACATGCACCGATGATCTGACATACAAAGTTTGGGGAATACAACAGGGTACCCCCAGACTTATCCAGGCATCAGAAACCTGACTTCAGGAGGCCAAAGGTGCGCTCCACGACTGCACGGGTTTGGGCGTGTGCTTCTTTGTATCTTTCCTCTCCTGGGGTTTGGGGGTTCCGCATAGGAGTCATGAGATGGGGTCCCAGTGCATATGCAGAGTCACGTGGAAGGGAAAAGACAGGAGGATGTTAGTAGTGCATGTGCCCCTTGTGATTTCGGCATCATGGGGGGGACAGTCATGCCTGACTAAAACAAAGATTTAGAGCTGCGCCTTGTCACCCGGACTCGATACAATCAAAAAAAGAGTCCATATATCAGTCATGTGGAGATAAACAATCCTTCAGACATGAGAGAAGTAGTAGATTGGCTCCAAGACAAATCTCCGCTGGTCTTTAATCAGGATGGACATATAATAAACACCACTGTGCTCGAACTTGGCTTTTCAATGTGGCCCACCACCAGAAGTATAAGCAGCTTACCAGAGGAATGGCTGTAATCAACAGTCGGCTGTGACCCAGCCGCGGCCTTTAGAGAACCAGGACGAATCCCAAATCCTAGGGCAGTGTTTACACCGGGGCTCCACTCAGCAACTCCACCAATTAGATCATATGTAAATGATAAATAGAGGCAGACATAGCGTAATCCCGCTGGGACATTTATTTAAAAAAGTAAAAACCAGAATACTCACATGGGAGATGAGTTAGACAGGCATATAAAATACAAAGTTGCCGGCCGGCAAACAGATCAGCAAGGACCCTCCTCCAGAGCGTAATGACGTCACCGCACGTCTACCCAGACGCGTTTCGTCGTAGGACTTTGTCAATGGGATAGGGCGTTGCGGTGAGTCAACACTTAAATAGGCCTGGACCTCGCCGTGAGGTGTAGATCCAGAGCTGCAGACGCCATCTTGGAAAGGGGCAAGATGCCAGTTCTTAACCCAATCCAAAACTGTTGCTAATATAAAAAACTTAAAAGACATTTCCTAAGAGATACAGCAGGCAAAGTCCTTATCTTGTAATCCCACAGGAGAAAAGAAAAAAAGAAGAAGCAGAAAAAACTTTACTTTGATGTCATAGATACAGGAAATAGATAGCGAGTGCCTACCACATCATTCACATTGTCTATACCTATTCCTCGTTGCGGCGACATCTAGTGGATCTTTTAAAGAAATACAGCGATGTCAACGCATTGGAAAAGGAAGGGGACAACGGAAGGAAACCAGCCAAGACAGATAATTATGACTTGGCCTGACCTAAACCATATGATACTGATAATGATCGATAGCTGCCGATCAAGCGTATTTGATGGAATATAAGGGAAAAAAACTATAAAAGTGAAAATACAAAATAAAAGGGGATATGAGCCCAAGAGTCCCCCAACTTGGGTGAACATTATACCTACAGTGAGCAGGAGTGCAAAAAAACTAGACATTAATATTAATGTGATTGTAAACCCTCAGGGTTTTGATTGAAAGTCTATATATAGTCACATTTAAGTGACCATGCATCGTAGTTTCGATTAGACACTACTGTGCAAGTGTGAACACCAAATAATATATACTAGTGAAGTGTTGGTGATTAGAAAAAATATATTTATTAAGAGGACTCGTTGTTAATGAGCCTCTAGTGAAATTAAAAGACATGATCCTCGAAAAAAAGAAGAATTTAATATTAATTTTTAATTTTAATTACTAACATTTTCTCGGACAAGTGTGGGAAATGTTAAAAATAAGGTGTGGAAAATGTTTAAAAAATATATAAGAAAATATACAGTGATTACCTAAGTGCAAACAATTTATTATGCCTAGTGTTCATTATACCGGGCTCACCATTAAAAGGGCCCGGTATAGGGAAAAAATGGGAGAAGGGGGGGGGGGGGGGAATTATGTAATCAAATACAATGATTCTGAACATGTGTGGAAACTGTTAAACTGGTGAAATGATTTTGTATAAATGGCCCAGAAGAGACAATCTCCTGGCCCAGAGACTATTCAAACAGGCTCTCATTCCCTTGGCGTCAGCAGTACATACGACCACACCCCACGCTAAGTTCCAGTACAATATTAAGCATTATTAATAAACGCGTTAACGTCAGTTTCGATGTTTAACCCATATGGTGTATAGCATTTTAAACGGTATATCCAACTCATTTCCATTCTTGAAATGGTCCTTACTAGATGACTCCCCCTCCAATTGGGTTTGAATTTATCTATCCCCACAAACAAAGTTTTTGATGGATCTTTATTGTGTTTGAGGAGGTAGTGTTTCGAAACCGAATGGTTTCTGAATCCACTTATGATGTTGGTTATGTGTTCATTAATGCGGACCTGTAAGGCCCGTTTGGTCCGTCCCACATATTGCAGGCCACAAGGGCACTGCAACATATAGACAACCCCTGTGGACGTACACGTAATGCATGGTTTTATGGTATGTTCCTGACCTGTCACCGTAGAGACGAAATTAGTAATCCGCCTATCTTGACAGGAATTCAAGGCACATACCCTGCATTTCCTACATCTATAATACCCTGTTAGTTGGTCAAAGAAACCCCTACTCCCTGTGGGGGGATTTAGGGTATTGATCACTACCTGGGTCCTAAGGGGTTGAGCTCCCCTAAAGATAACTCTTGGGTTATCTGGGAGAACATCTTTCAAGACATTGTCATTCAATGCTAGATGCCAATGCTTTTTGATGAGTTGCTTAATGCTTTTATGTTGTACCGAGTATGTGGTAACAAAAGGCACCCCCAATGGGAATTGGTCGCCCTGTACCAGGGCCTTGTCTGCCAGGAGGCTTTCTCTGTCAGTATTAAGCACTTCTTCCATAGTTACTTTCAGAGTTTCTGCAAGATAGCCCTTTTCTAGAAATCTCCCTGTCAGGATCTGGGCTTGATTTCTGAAGTCTGTAGTGTCACTACAGTTCCTCCTAAGCCTTAGGTACTGGCTCTTGGGAACCCCAGTGATCCACGGTCTATAATGGCAGCTGTCGGTGGGTATAAAGGAGTTTCTATCTGTCTCCTTAAAAAAGGTTGAGGTAGTAAACCTATCCCCTACTATCCTTATATTCCATCAAATACGCTTGATCGGCAGCTATCGATCATTATCAGTATCATATGGTTTAGGTCAGGCCAAGTCATAATTATCTGTCTTGGCTGGTTTCCTTCCGTTGTCCCCTTCCTTTTCCAATGCGTTGACATCGCTGTATTTCTTTAAAAGATCCACTAGATGTCGCCGCAACGAGGAATAGGTATAGACAATGTGAATGATGTGGTAGGCACTCGCTATCTATTTCCTGTATCTATGACATCAAAGTAAAGTTTTTTCTGCTTCTTCTTTTTTTCTTTTCTCCTGTGGGATTACAAGATAAGGACTTTGCCTGCTGTATCTCTTAGGAAATGTCTTTTAAGTTTTTTATATTAGCAACAGTTTTGGATTGGGTTAAGAACTGGCATCTTGCCCCTTTCCAAGATGGCGTCTGCAGCTCTGGATCTACACCTCACGGCGAGGTCCAGGCCTATTTAAGTGTTGACTCACCGCAACGCCCTATCCCATTGACAAAGTCCTACGACGAAACGCGTCTGGGTAGACGTGCGGTGACGTCATTACGCTCTGGAGGAGGGTCCTTGCTGATCCGTTTGCCGGCCGGCAACTTTGTATTTTATATGCCTGTCTAACTCATCTCCCATGTGAGTATTCTGGTTTTTACTTTTTTAAATAAATGTCCCAGCGGGATTACGCTATGTCTGCCTCTATTTATCATTTACATATGATCTAATTGGTGGAGTTGCTGAGTGGAGCCCCGGTGTAAACACTGCCCTAGGATTTGGGATTCGTCCTGGTTCTCTAAAGGCCGCGGCTGGGTCACAGCCGACTGTTGATTACAGCCATTCCTCTGGTAAGCTGCTTATACTTCTGGTGGTGGGCCACATTGAAAAGCCAAGTTCGAGCACAGTGGTGTTTATTATATGTCCATCCTGATTAAAGACCAGCGGAGATTTGTCTTGGAGCCAATCTACTACTTCTCTCATGTCTGAAGGATTGTTTATCTCCACATGACTGATATATGGACTCTTTTTTTGATTGTATCGAGTCCGGGTGACAAGGCGCAGCTCTAAATCTTTGTTTTTGTTGTATTTCCCCTTGTGTTTCGGCACAAGAGCTGCCGCCTCCCCCCTGTATTTTTTAATTTTATGTTCTAATGTTAGTAACTGACCACACCGGTACTAATTGATTATTTAACTGTGACAAGCGCAATTTTTCTCTGTATTATAGTCATGCCTGACTCCCATGTCCCTCGCCAACCAGCCAGGTGTCCCCATACAGGTTCTGTTCGAATTCCATTGGGATGGGGCTCTGATTGTATATGTAGCTGTCATGGCTGGATCAGGGGTGTTTGGCACGGACGTGCCATATGAGGCCTCGGGCATCGACTATCACCTGTACGTTGATGGAGTGCCAATGCTTCCGATTGCGGTATATGTGCTTCTCACGGGGGGGCTGGAGTGCCACATGTGTGCAATCAATGGCCCCCACGGTGCGTGGGAATCTGGCAATTCTGTAGAAATCTGTCATTGCCTTCAGCCGCAGGTCCTCCTGGGTGGGTTTTATGATTTGGTTGGCCATGCGTCTAAAGGATTGCAGGGGGGGTGTGGCTTGACGCATGGAGGAGTAGGACGCTTGTGCCTGGAGCTCCCGCACACACTGCCAGCATAACGGCCCTAACAGCAGCCCTGACACGCCAGACACTCTGGTGATGGGTCGGAAGGGAGGGGGTGAGACTCACCGCAACACCGATCCGGGCAGGGACGGTGAAATCGACCGATTCTTTGCTAAAATCCGGCTGGAGCAGCGCGGCACATCTCCAGCCAAGATGGCGGCGGCCCGTCCTTCCGGATCCCACGCGGCCTCTCATGGAGCCTCTTCGCAGCGCTCAGCATCAGGTATGAAGACCAGACAGAGGGCTAGCTCCCCCCCCGACTCCGATGCTGGCTCCATCCGATCGGCCGGGCATTCCCCAGACTCTCACCGCTCCTATGGAGGCTGGGACCTTGAGGCCTATATCAAAGCCCTACCTACCAGACATGACTTTGAGGCCTGCGTTCAGCGTATGGAGAGATCCTACAAACAGGAGATTTCTGAGCTGCGCAGGGATGTTACTGACAGGCTAGAGGAAGTGGAGCAGCGTATGGAGAAGACTGTGGCCACCTTGCAATCCCATGAGGCTATCCTTAATGACCACACTGTCCAGATACAACAGCTTATGCTATCCCAGGACGACCAGGAGAACAGAGCCAGACGCAATAACATTCGCATTCGCGGCCTCCCTGAGTCGGTTGAGACCAAGGATCTGGCCCTAACAGTGGTGGCCCTGTTTAATGACCTACTGCAGAAGGAGAAGGAGGCCCCCATGGAGCTGGACCGAGTGCACAGAGCTCTGGGCCCCAGGAACCCCAGCCCGGATCACCCCAGAGATGTGATTTGCAGGGTTCACTTCTTTGCTGTTAAGGAAGCTATCATGCAAGCCGCACGTACGCAGGAGGCCATCCTTTTCAATGACACTCGCATCCATCTGCTGACTGATGTCTCCAAACTGACGCTCGACTTACGTCGGGCCCTGAAGCCCCTTACTGGAGCCCTGCAAGCTAAGAACATTAAGTACCGTTGGAGCTTCCCTTTTCAGCTGTCAGCCTCCCATGATGGAAAGTCGGCGGTTTTTCGCTCGCTGGGTGATCTCCCCAGGTTCTTGGGTGCCTTTGAGCTCCCGCAGATCTCCATCCCAGACTGGCCACTGCGAGCAGCCACCCCGGGCTTTCAACTCTCCTCCGGCTGGAAGAGACAATCTAAGAAACCTCGACGATCCAGGTCGGAGACCGCCAAGACCCCTGATGGATGAGTTGACCTGGCCCCCCATGCCATCGGGGTCACTGTATATTGCTGCTCATGGACTTTAGTCTGCTGAGATCCTAACTGTTTGAGACATCTGGTTTTGGAGGGACGCTGGGCTGGGGGGGTGATTGGACTGTGGGGGGGTGGCGTCCTCCCCTCTTTCTGGGCCCTCTCCGGCCTGGGGGCCCCTGGTTTCCCCTTGGATCATATCAGCAAACTGTGCCTTGACCCATCCCAACTTAGGCGGGCCACCTCCCGCCTCTCCCTTCCCTATGCTATTTTCTAGAAGTCTCACCCTTGATACCAAGGCATGTTCAGATGTTTACCACATTACCCTGTAGGATGCAGATCTACCAATGTACTTGGGAGAGGGATATCCCCCATTCTTAGCGTGCATGTTATCTTTCAGCAAGAAGTCCTGCAGGGGTTCTAGTTAGTTATGAATACTGTTATTGAATTTTTGTAAATGTTTGATGTTTAAAGTGTGCGGGTGCCTCTCCGTGCGGCACCCACGTTACCCCACCTAGGACCTTCAGCCCCTCTTGCGGTGTCAGTTGAAATGTTGCTAGCAACAATGTTAGTGCGGCCATTCCGGCCCAATGTTTTCTGTGTTTCCCTCTTTATCTTTTTCTCTTTACTTTACCCTGGGTCCTCCACCCACTGTCTCCCCTCCCCCCTTCCCCATGCTCTGGAGACGGTGTGCTTGTTCCCGGTAAGTTGCTGTTACCCCCTTCTACTGTTTCACTTATGGCCTCCTCTAATTTCCTGACAGTATCCTCCCTGAACTGCAGGGGTCTTAATGTCCCGGAGAAGCGAAGGCAGATAGTATTCCATTTCCATAAATTACGTACCCAGATCCTCCTTCTCCAAGAAACCCACTTCAGATCTGATTCTGTCCCCACCCTTCTTCATAAGCAATACCCCACTTGGTTCCACAGCACTAACCCGTCTGCAAAGTCCAAAGGGGTCTCCATTGCATTTCATGCCTCCTTCACACCAGATGTTCTAGATACCCTCATAGACGCTAAGGGGCGATTTATTTTTCTTAAATTGTCATACAAGAATGTGATATACACTGTAATTAACGTGTACTCTCCCAACCAGGACCAACAGCAGTTCTTCGCCTCCATGACATCCCGCTTGAGGAAGTTTAGCACGACCAACATGATCCTGGGCGGTGACTTCAACGTGGCTCTGGTACCCCGCATAGACACGTCGGCTGGTAAGTCCTCGCTTTCATTGGCTTCCCTGACCAGGCTGCGCACTCTCCTTACTGATCTCTCCCTGGTGGATGTCTGGAGAGTCCTTCACCCCTCCGCCAGGGACTACACATATTATTCCCCTGCCCACTCCACATACAGCAGACTAGATTATATACTCATTTCACAATCATTGCTGGACCTCTCGCCTTCTGCTTCCATTGGTCTTACACTTTGGTTGGACCATGCCCCGGTACATGTGGAGCTAGGGAGGGCTCCCCCCCCTAGGCCCAGAACCTCATGGAGGCTCAATGACAATCTCCTCACAGACCTGCACGGACGACATAGTTCAAACCATTGTGAACTTCAACGCAGATCATGCCCATGATGACACCAACCCACTTACGAAATGGGAAGCCCTTAAATGTGTTCTTCGGGGTAAATTCATCCAACATGGCTCCAGACTCAAGAAAGCCCGTTCGGCGGACGTATCCCGCCTTCTGGCTACTATCTCGACCCTGGAGGACTCACACAAACGATGGCCTGATGCAGCCACTTTGGTGGAACTGACAGGTGCAAGACGGGACCTGTTACAAATTTTCTCTGACCGCTCCTTGGTAGCGAGAGACAAGGGCCGCTTCACCCATTACTCTCAAGCCAACAAATGCGGTAAGCTTTTAGCGAACACTCTTCAACCACGGAAGGCTAGAAAACATATACCCTTCATTGCATCTCCCGGTGGGGGTAAGGTGTTGGCTAATTCCGCCATAGCAGAGGAATTTCGCCACTACTATTCCGATCTTTATAATCTCTCCCCCCAACCCGCTAGGCCCTGCTCCATACCCAGAGACTCCCCGGCAGATCTAGCCTCCTATATTACAGACACCGCGCTCCCGTCCATACCAGCCTCCGCTGGTGAGGAGCTGGAGTCTCCTCTGACCGAGGCCGACTTCCGTCTGGTTATCAAAAAACCTAAGAATGGCAAAAGCCCCGGTCCAGATGGTTTTACAGGACGCTTTTATAAGTTGTTCGCTCCCCACCTGGCTCCCCTACTAGCAAAGGCCTTAAAACGCCATCGAGGAGGGGGTGCGTCCCTCCCCATCCCTGCTTTTGGTCCAGATTGTAGTCCTCCCCAAATCGGGTAAAGACCCGTCTCAATGTTCCAATTATAGGCCTATCTCTCTCGTGAAACTCTTCACGAAAATTCTATCCGATCGGCTTTCCCCCCTATTGCCCACTATCATACATGGTGACCAGGTGGGCTTTGTCTTGGGCCGTGAGGCCCGTGACAACACTACCAAGACCCTGCATCTCATCGCCTATGCCCAGAGACACGGACTACCATCTTGCCTTCTCTCATGTGATGCGGAGAAGGCTTTTGATAGGGTCAGCTGGTCCTTCCTAGAAGCTACGCTCCGCCAGATAGGATTAGGCCCAAAAATGCTCTTGCGTATCCTTTCCCTGTATTCCACTCCCTCTGCCTCTATCTTGGTCAACGGCACGCAGTCAAGCATGCTATCGATCAAGAATGGTACACGGCAGGGGTGCCCCCTGCCCCCTCTCCTGTTTGCTCTGGTGATAGAACACTTAGCACAGGCGATTAGGGCTAACCCAAATATTCATGGGATCCAAACGCCCTCCCTTAATTGCAAGCTCTCCCTTTACGCAGATGACCTGCTTCTTTATGTCACTCGACCCCACTTGAGCATCCCATCCGTTCTGGCAGAGATTGACAGATTTGGCAGACTCAGCAACTACAAACTAAACTTGTCCAAAACGGAAGTGTTAAACTTATCCATTCCACAGCGTACCCTCGCCCTTCTCAAATCTAATTTTTCCTTCCATTGGAAGGAGAAATCCATTTCCTACTTGGGAACTGCCATACCAGCGCACTTGTCCGAGATATACACTTTAAATTATACTCCACTCTTAACCAAGCTCCGGCTCCTCACAGAGAAGCGCATGGACCTGCCGGTGTCATGGTTTGGGCGTATGAACACTCTAAAAATGGACGTTCTGCCGAAGCTGCTGTACCTGTTCCAAGCGCTCCCCATAGCTCTCCCCTCAGCTTTTTTTCGTACATTGCGCTCTATGGCTATTTGGTTTGTGTGGCAGGGGAAATGCCCTAGGCTGAAACACTCACTGCTCTGCTCCCCTGTCTCTAATAGGGGTACGGGTCTCCCAGACTTTGAACTCTACCACGCGTCTGCGGTGCTTTCTCGACTCTTGGAGTGGTTCCCCCGCCCCCTGACTAAGATCGCTACCCAGGTTGAACAGGACTTAACTTCAACTGATCTCTGTGCGCTTCTCTGGGGACACGATGGGGGGTACCGGTCTATACCAGATTTGTCTCCCCTGACCAAAGATGCCTTGGGGCTTTGGTACTGCAGAAGGGAGGCCTGGGCACTTTCAACCGACCCCAGCCCACTGACTCCCCTGTTTGACAACCCAGCCTTCCCCGAGAGTAGACTGACCAGGGCTCTGGGCGACTATGACAGGGCTTCCTGGCCGACGGCACGGCGCTTTGTGCATGCCTCCACAGGCTCCTTTGTCTCACCTGGGGCTACCCCTTCAGCTAGATTGACCTGGCTCACCCAAATGCACCTGACGACCTATTGTAGGACACTACACCTTTCTAAGCAGGTCCACAGACCCCTGACGGGCTTTGAACATTTATGCTCACTGCCAGAAACCCAAAGGCACACCCTCTCGTTGGTATACAAACTAATTACAGAACACACCCATGGTTCCCTTCCTAAATTCACTGCAGCATGGTCAGGGGACCTTGAGAGGCACATTAGTGAAGCGGAATGGCATACAGCCCTTCTCTTCACCCATAAGTCCTCAGTGTCCAGTTATGCGCAAGAAAAAAATTATAAATTACTGTCTAGGTGGTACAGAGTCCCTTCCGCCCTCAGGGTCATGTTCCCATCGGCCTCTGACTCCTGCTGGAGATGCAACCGGGCTATAGGTACATACTGTCATGTCTGGTGGGACTGTGCCTTACTCCGTCCGTTCTGGAACCATATTTTTGAAATATATTCTGAACTATACGGAGATCCCCTCTCCCCATCTCCCTTTATTGCCCTTCAATATATTCTCCCGGGCTCCATTAAATTTCAAAAGAATTCCCTCCTGAAATGTTGTCTTAGCGCAGGTAGACAACTGATCTCCAGGCACTGGAAGTCACCCTCCCCTCCGACTTTGATTGAATGGGTAAGCGAAATGAATGGTATCATGCTTATGGAAGAATTACAAGCTAAATCCCTAGACAGATATGATAAATTCTCCTTTACTTGGAGCTTATGGAGACACTACTCCACATCAGACAAACTAAAGGCCAGACTGAGTTTCCCAGATGATGATCGTTTGATCGAAACGCGTCGGGATTCTTGCTGACTCCACTGCTAGATTTTACATGCTTTGATATGTCTGCTGAAATGTGAGTGTAATGATTTGTATCTTGAACATCACAGTAAGGGCCCTTTCTCACGTCCGCTCCGCCTGTCTGTTCATTACAAGTCCGTTAACGGACTTGTAATGAACCCCTATGGGAGCGGATCCGTTAGCGGATGATGCATCCGCTAACGTCCGCTAGATCCGCATCCGTTTTTGCGGACGGAAGAATGTCCTATTTTTCTTCCGTCCGGCCAAACGGATCGGATGCAAACTGACAGACGGTCCGACCGATTTGAACAAATAGATTGCCTCGTGTGTACGAGGCCTAAGAAATAACGACAAAGTGTAACAATACATTGTTGCACGGTATTACTCAATGACACTTGTAGACTACCTGTAAGTATAATTTTGCACTAAAATGACTGCATTTTAACAGACACTCCTGCAATGAAATACATAAAAAGTCCCATCTGTAATTTTGACAGCTGGGACTTACTGATTATAGCAGTGATAGGGATGGTAATGGGGGATCAGCAGGGCGTAGGAGATACGCCCTTGATACTTAACTTTTTTAGGCTCTATGTCAGCCTTTCTCAACCTTTTTACCGCTGGGGAACCCTAAAAATAATTTTCAGGTCTCGGGGAACCCCTGATAAAACCCATTCATTGGGGTTCAGTGGAAACAGTGCCCCTTACTTTGGTGGTCAGTGAGAAGAATACTCTTTTTTACAGTAGTGTTAAGAATGCCCCCCTTACAGAGAACTATGAAGATCATTGGTGTCATACCACTGGCTCCTCCAAGTGGAATTGGCTCTGAACTATGTAGGCACCATCAAACAGGAGGTAAATCCTCCACAGCTCAAGGAAGCCCTAGCCACCTCTGGAGGAACCCTAGGGTTACACAGAACCCTGGTTGAGAATGGCTGCTCTATGTCCTACGTCAAAGGTCCTCGAGTGGTTAACAGTCACATAAGTCCCCATTGCAAACCCTACAATCACATTTATTCATTGTCAGTGCATACGTTTTACAGCAGTCTTTTGAGTCTGATAGAAAGTAACTTGTGTAGAAAAAGACATCCCCACATTACAAGGTCTTCTACTCTTGCTGAGGTTGACATACTTTCTATATGCACAGAACAGTCTAATGGCTGCATGGGGACAAACATTAGCTATTTTCATTGGAATGGGTGCAGGATAAACCAGGTTTTATGTACAGTTAGATTTATAGCTTTGCTGAAAAAAGCCATATCCAGTAGGGGGCGGTGCTGAGCCCCAGTCTGTGTGTCCGTGGACATGCAGAGCAGGATTAGGGGACCAAGTCCGCCTGCTATGGAATCATCAGGGGAGAGGAGCGGAGGAAAGCCAACCGGGGACCCAAGAAAGGGAGGATCGGGGCTGCTCTGTGCAAAACCACTGCAAGGAGCAGGTAAGTATAACATGTTTGTTACCAGTGGCAGCCGCTACATACAGAGTGCTGGACGCATGGATTTCAATGTTTTTTTTTTTTTTTTTAAGCACATGATTAGAGCCTGAGGCTCTAAATCCCTTGTGCTTATGCATAACACATAACCCAAAACACAACATGAGTATTAATAATAAAAAATAATAATAATAATTACAATAGCATTAATTAAGGGAATACATAACAGTATATATTCTACAAGTGAAAGAAAATGTACAGTATATAATTGGAAAATCCACACAATAATATCTCAATGTCTGTGGAAATACATGATAGAACTCCAAAAACATGTGTCATCCAATTGATCAGTAGTATCCTCAATGTGACTACTTTAGTGCTCCATCACCTATAAACACACCAACCGGTTGGCAGATGTTAAGACCTCTAAATTTAGTGGTCTTTCAGGGCTTCTGATATGTCAGGGACACCGTCAGCCTGGACATAACACCGTCACAACAGTCTCAGCCGGTATTTAACAAACATCATCTTGTTGCTGTGCAGGAATGTCCTCTTTGGGTGTTGGTGGGACTGAACTTGTGTCCCTGTGATCCTGGAGCAGAGGAAGTCTCTTGATTTAGAGGGTACTTGCTGCCGTGCAAGGATGTCCTCTTTAGGCGTTGGCGGGACTGAACTTTTGTTCTTGTGAGCCCAGAGAAGAAGAAGACACATAATCTAAAGGATACTTTATTTCAGTGTTTCTCTGCCACGTGTATCTGTCACTGGTCTGGTTTACTTGTTGTCATGCAAGGATGTCCTCTTTAGGTGTTGGTGGGACTAAACTTGTGTCCTTGTGATCCTGGAGCAGAGGAAGTCTCTTGATCTAAAGGGCTTTTGCGTTGTGTTTGGAGACATCACATCCTGTTTTCAAGGAAAACTTCCTCAATTGGGACACAGGTGTAAAAGATATATGAAAAGGGCTCTAACTTCCTGGTGCCCAACCCATAGACCAGGGATATGCAATTAGCGGACCTCCAGCTGTTGCAAAACTACAATTCCCATGAGGCATAGCAAGACTCTGACAGCCACAAGCATGAACCCAAAGGCTGAGGCATGATGGGACTTGTAGTTTTGCAACATCTGGAGGTCCGCTAATTGATTATCCCTGCCATAGACCTTGAACAAAGAAAACCCTCCAAGGGTGCGGGACTATTGTAGGCAGTACGGACAAGTGACCAAAAAGCCACAATTAATAAAAGTATACATTTTATTAGAAAACAGAGTAAAAACATCAAAGTGGGGAAGCAAGGAAAATGCAGCTTGAATGTATATAAGCAATAGCAGCATGCAGTTCAGAAAGGGAAGATTGAGACATCCAACGCATTTCCAGACTTCAAACATTTACTTTTCTTCAGGGATGCTCACATTAAATGTATATAGATTTTCTATAATACAAAAAAAAGAAGTAAGTCTACAATATGCATATATAAGTGTAATGAATGAGTAAATTTATCGTGCACATTAAAGCGGTGGTTCACCCCAAATCTACTGTGTCCCATCCGATGTTTTTTTTTTTTTTTTTAATTGCTCTACTCACTGTTTAATGAATAATTTTAATTTCTGTCCATCGCGGGTGAATGGCGCTGCTATAGCGCGTCACGCCTTCCGAAAATAGCCAATTTAGGACTCGGCTATTTCCGGCGCTATACGGCGCCTGCGCACAGACCTAAGAGCTGACGTATATCTCCGAGTCCTATTTCGCCTTTTTTCAGAGGGCGTGACATAGGACTCGGAGATATACGGCGCCTGCGCAGTCAGCTCCTAGGTCTGTGCGCAGGCGCCGTATAGCGCCGGAAATAGCCGAGTCCTAAATAGGCTATTTTCGGAGGGCGTGACGCGCTATAGCAGCGCCATTCACCCGCGGTGGACAGAAATGAAAATTATTCATTAAACAGTGAGTAGAGCAATTAAAAACAAAACAAAAAACAGCATACTGGCGCTGGCGCCAGTATGCTGGATCGGATGGGACAGAGTAGATTTAGGGTAAACCACCACTTTAAGGTGAGTACTAAATAGGTCCATAGAAGCTGCTTCACATAACAGAAAGCCCAGGGAAGATATAAAAGCATTAAATGTAAACAAATGGCCGCCTGTATTCACCCGAAAATGAGACCGGTATTGCTCCCAACAAACCCAAGAAGCGATGCCACTGAGGGTAACCAGATAGGGCCAGGCCGACCAGACAAAACTCCTCATTAAGCTGCATGAAGAAAAAAATATACAAAGGAAGTATGGTATGTGCTATAGGCTACTTAGAATGAGAGTAAAAAAAAAGGACTTTTATTGGTAATCATTGACAATAGCTTACAGACAGGTGAAGTCTATGCAGAGGGGTTTATGTCATGGTAAATCCAATTTTTATTTTATTTTGTGGAATATAAGTTGGAACAGGAACGCCTGTGGAACACAGAAGCTCTTAAAAATTATGAGCCAGAAAATAATGGACACTCAGAATATGTATTGAGTTCCTTTAAAATGGTTCTGTAATTCACAATATCTCCCAGGATATATGCCATATTAGAATAGTGACTCATTCTAATGTGGCTGTTCTGCATCTAAATGTGGCTTGTGCTAATTGACCCTGTAATTGTGTGAAGGTGTATTGATGATAATGTGTATTGTAAATTAGCAGACAACCAGACTGGCTAGCCTAAGGGTTATGTGTCTAAATCATAAATAAATAAATAAATCATTAGCTGTAGTTAATTAGCTCATGTAAATTAGGTCAGGTCTCAGAGTCAGTGTGTCTGCTAAGAGATGTATTGAGGATGATATGTATTGGGGGGCTCGTTAGGTAACCATTGTGTGATGTTGTGGGTGGATCCGGGTCATACCTCCTGTGGTTACTGCAGGATCCTAAATTGTATATAAGAGCCTGTATTCCTCAATAAAGTGTCAGACCTGCTTGAACCTGCTTGAACCTGCTTGAACTTCATACAGAGCTGTGTCTCGTATCTGGGGAAGAATTATCCTTATGGGTCTCGTGGAGTGTCGGTAGCTGCCTTGTGTTTGGAAAGGGAATATCCTAAACGGTGTCAACTCCTTTCGCATTTGGGGTGCCGTTACATAAGTTTATTGAATTTTCAGCAATGCACAAAAGATCATTCAAGTCCGTTTACAGTGCAAAACCATCTAAAAAGGATTATAGTATGTAAAGAAAACAGCCATCCAAGATTTACACTCCTATTACATGAAGCAGTATGGTGTTGGGAAATCCAAGCACAGTGTCATTTGGGTGCCCATAGTTCTATGCCAGTAGGACATGGCATAATATTCAATACTGATAATGGTGCATGAACCCTGTGATGATACTGTCATTAAACCCTGTACAGGGAAAGGTGGGAAAAGAGAGCCAAAGCAGCAAAAAGAAAAAATATGAAAGAAGGGATACAAGAAAGAGAGAAGAAAGATGACTAGCTGGTAGGGTGCTCTAGATAGTCTTACTACACATGACTACAGCCATGACTACAGCCTCAACATTCTGTCAAAAGAAGGGTTGCAACTTGAGGGAAGCTGCAAAATCCATTCATACAAACCAAGATTCCCAAAATTTCTGTCATCAAGAAGTAAGGAAAACATTCCTCCAATTGGGAGGTTGGTTCCTATGACAATTCTCTAATATGGGACATTTGTTCCCTTTAGAAAGGTTTTCTCTAATTTTCTATTACTCTAAGAAGGAAGTAATAGGAAATCTCCAAAGTGGGACTTAAAGGAGTTGTAAAGACAAAAATATTTTCCTTTTAAATTAAAGTCTGACAGTAGCTGATAAAGTAAAAAGTAATGTTTTGCATTATAACTAGTTTGATACCTGTTGAAATCAAGCTGTTTTATTTACCTCTGTCACTCCTGAATCGTTATTCTCACTGACTTCCTGGTTTGTGGTGCGCATTCATTGTTGCTACATCACAGCCTAATGGGAACTACAGTTCCCATTAGGCTTAGCCTCCATGCCTGTGAGGGATAAGACAGCATCTTCACGCAGGGCTGTAGTCATAGGCAGGGGGTGAGCACATTCTGCTTTCCACCATGAAAAACGGCTCAGATGCTGGTGGAAAGCAAGAAGAGGAGAGACAGGAAATGGCATTTTCAAACCTGGATTACTGTATTTTGGAGGTCAAAAGGAAAAACGAGGTAAGTGATATTTAAATGCTCTAGCTTACAGCAATCAATTGATCTAATAAAAAACAAACTTTTAGAGTTCCTTTAACCTGATAGCTCATTCCATTATCCCATACGCTATACCAATTAAAAAAATATTTGGCTTCATTTACATTAAAAGACTTATAAAGACTTACATAGCCGGGCAGCTCAGGAGATGGGGATTTGACCCTGCCTTGTAAAGTGATTTGGCCTCAGTCGGACGCACGTAGACAAGGCCGTCGCAGTGTTCTCACACATGTTTTTCGGTTGGCAGACGCTGATAATTCATACTGGTGTTTTCACAGTTCCAAGAGTGAACCAGGAATGCACTGCATCATTGCAGTCAATAAAGAACAGCGGGGAACGTATTTGGCCTGCGTCCAGCACAGAAGCTGCTCTTTCAAAGTTCCGAACTTTCTAAACATACTTTTTACACTACATATCGGAAATCTATACAAGCGAGTCACCTACTGCTGTGCAAGAGGGAGGGGAGGCAGGCTACAGGAAAACGGGGGCAGAAGTCTGCTACAAAATTATCCAAGTCAATATAACCTTTACAGGCAAAGGAAACCAACATATTAAAAAAAGAAATGTAAAAGAGGATCTTAAAGGGTTAGTCCATGCAGAGTGATATTTAGATTTCAGATATAGTCTAGTGCAGGGGCGCATTATAAAATAAGTGGGCACATGTGCAAGATCAAAAGCCCTAGGCATTGATCAACAAAAAAAGGTGGCGTGCGTAGTGCACCGGTGTAAAATGTGGACGTGGACTGTGTCAGTGGGGCACAATTATTATTATTTTTTATTTTGTTTTTTTGTGGCAGACTCAACAAGGACAGGGGCTTTTGGAAAGGCAAGCCACCTACCCACAGATTATGGCCCATGGAGAGAGTAGATCATTCTCCCATGACAGACATCATTGTGATGAACGCTGAGAGCGTGGCTTAGATTAATTCTGTGAATAAGAACAATAAAGATTCCCTTCTGCAATATCTTGGCATTTATCTGACTCCCCACCTTCACTCCCTCTTTAGGCAAAACTATATCCCTCTTCTAAATGCCATTAAGGATGATCTCCGGAAGTGGTCTTCCCTCTCACATTCTTGGCTAGGTAAGGTCAACATAATTAAGATGAACGTACTCCCCCGTATTCTTTTTTTGTTACAAATGATTCCCTTGAAGATCCCAATAGTTTTTTTTACCCTTTTAAAAACCATAGTATCCCGTTTTATATGGAGGGATGGGCGTCCCAGGATCTCTAGAGAGACTCTTTTCAGGACCAAATGTTTGGGGGGGCCTGGCTTTACCTAATTTTAAAGCTTATTACCAAGCAGTTATACTAGCGCGGATAGCGGACTGGAAATATGCCTCCGCCTCCAAATTATGGGTCCAATTGGAACATTCTTTATGTGGCTCTGATCTTTCTATGATCCCTTGGATCCCACGCTCTTTTAGAGATCTATCCCCTATTACCTCGCCTCTTACTTCATCTTCCTTACAAATATGGGATGATCTACATAAGAAGTTTACGTGGTCCTATGATTCCCCATTAACTCCCTTGATGTCTCACAGATACTTTGCCCCGGGTCTCATTGACTCAGGTTTCCAGACGTGGTCACCGGATGGCCCTCTCCTATTATACCATGTTGTTTCGTCCACTTGTCCTAAGCCCTTGTCTGAGATTCTGGGTCATAATTCACCCTCATTCTTAGACAAATGGAGATACAAGCAATTGAGTAGTTTTCTCCATACACTACCACGTCCCTTAAGAGGTATCCCAGATCTCAACAGCATAGAACAGGTCTTTCTGCCTAGAGACCCTCCTATACGTTCTATCTCTCAATTTTACAAGGCCCTTTTAGACTATCAATACCCTCCGTTTCCAGAATATTTATCCCGGTGGGAGAAGGACTTAGGGACTACTATTACGAATAAAGAAAAGGATAAGATGCTTAAGCTTACGCATGTCTCTTCCCTGGCTTCTTCCATGACTGAATCTAACTTCAAGCTCCTCACTAGGTGGCACCACACCCCTGCCAAGCTTCACCGTATGTTTCCTAGTAATTCCCCACTCTGTTAGAGGAATTGCGGTCAAATCGCCACCCATGCCCACATATGGTGGTCTTGTCCACCTCTAGACCCATTGGCAAATACAAACGTTCAATTGTCCCACACCTTCTAAATGCAGCTAAAGCTATTATCCCTCGTCTCTGGGGTCAACCTGAAACCCCTTCCATCAAAACATAGTTGCAAAAGATTTCTGAGGTTAGTCTCATGGAAGAACTCACTCACATTGCAAGAGACACTAGAGAACAATACTCCTTAATCTGGGCATCCTGGTCTTCATTTATTTCTACACAGTGCTATTTAGATATTATTTCCTCACCCCCTGAAACCACATAAAGCTTATTTTCACCAAATTGTGGCCCTTGTTTCTACTTTATGGTATGGTTCCTCTTTATTTCTGATATCTTACTAAATGTGTTCGTTTAGCGATGTGCTCGATACTGCTGCCATGTGTCCTGGCTCTCCCCCTTCCCTACCCTTCCCTACTTGTCCACCCATTATCCCTCTAATTTCTTTCTCTACATCCCCTTTTTTTTCCCCTTCTTACTTCTTTCCTAACTCTTTCCTTCTCCCTTTTCTGTAATCTCTCTGTCTCCCTTTTTCTTTTTTATTATTTCTATAAAAAAAAAAAAATCTGAAACACTTGTGTTCTCCATGATGCATCATTTGTTGTATTTCCTAATTTACTATTCCGTGACGATGCTTCTTTAAAGTGTTGATTTGCTCTTATATTGTACTGTCTATTTCTTTCAATAAAAATATATTAAACCAAAAAAAAAAGATTCCCTTCTGCATGGATGGATGTAATATTGATCTTGTGCAGGTTAATTGTCAGAGGGAATATGGTGGCCCTCCTGCAGACTGGGTTGGAGAGGCTCCTCCACTTGGGACAGAAATATTTATCAACAATCTCCCTGAAGAAATCTATGAAGATAAATTATCTCCACTTTATCAGAATGCTGGAAGGTTGTTTGTCTTCTGATGACTTGTTCATTGGACAGAATACACACCTTTGTGTCTCTCCCATTGTGTGCCTCCTAGGCGTGCATTCCCATGGTTAATTCTGTTAATTGATTCACCTATTTTTTCTGTCTGTCTGCTCATCTCTGTGTTTATACCTACGATAAGGTGTAATGTACTTTGTTGTGAGCTTGGTGTCGAGCAGTCTGAGCTGGACTGGAATCTCTCAGGAATCTCAAAGGATTTGAGATTCTGTTCAGCTAATGTTGTGATTCAGACACTCTGATAGGCCGTACAGTCAGGTCAATTATTCTTTTTTTCCCCATTAAAGTTTATCAGTGCAGCTAGATCCCCGACCAGCCCCAGTCTGCTGATTGGACAGGAAAAGAGCAATATTGGACTGGGGAAGTGAGCAAATTTCCAGCCTTAGATTAACAGCACTGTGAAGTGTAGTAGAGCTGGATTGGCTCATGGCTTTGGCCCCTCCCACTCTATGTAGAGCTATTTTAGAGAATACAATACGCACAAATTAAGACCAATTCAATTGCTTTAATGACTGTGTTTAAAAATGCTGTAATTATAGTGTTTTTAGGGAATGAATTGTAGCCATTAATATCTTCAGGGAGCTTGGTTCATTTTCAGTATCATCCACACAATATAAACCAAATCAAATTTCGGAAAAACTACAACATTCTTCATAACATTTTAGTGAACCTTTGCCTTCCGAGAGCCTAGAATTTTTAAAGTTGAATTTTTAAATTGTAGTCCTTTTGCAAAGACCATTTATTCTCATAATTCAGGCCTCGTACACACGACCGAGGAACTCAACAGAATCCATCAAAAAACTTGGTGGCAGAGCTTTTTTGCAGAGGAAACGGTCGTGGACCTTGACGATAAAAAAATAGAACAGGTTCTCTTTTTTCTCGTCGGGAGTCTGAATTTCCTCGTCGAGTCCCTCGTCGGGCTGGTTTTTGACAAGAAACACGTTTGTGTGTATGCTTAGAAACCCACACATGCTCAGAATAAAGTATGAGACGGAAGCGCACCTTCGGTAAAATTATCGTTTGTAATAGAGATAGCACATTTGTCGCGCTGTAACAGACTAAAAAGTGCAAATCTACCTAGTGCAAATTTACTTAACCACTTCCATACCATACGGTTTTTATTTTTTGGGCAACAACTAATAAAAGACTGAAAATTTTGAAAAAAAATACATTTTTATTTTTTTCTGTTAACTTTTTTGTAACTAAGTACATTTTCTCTTTCAATTACGGGCACTGATATGGCGGCACTGATGGGCACTGATGAGGTGGCACTGATGGACACCAATGAGGTAGTACTGATGGGCACCGATGAGGTGGCACTGATGGGCACTGATTGGCGGCGCTGGTATGTGGCACTGATGGGCACCTATAGGTGGCACTGATGGGCACTCATAGGTGGCACTAATGGGCACTCATAGGTGGCACTGATGGGCACTCATAGGTGGCACTGATGGGCACTCATGGGCAGCACTGGGCACTCATAGGTGGCACAGATGGGCACTCATGGGTGGCACTGATGGGTACTTATGGGTGGCACAGATGGGCACTGATAGGTAGGCACTGGGCATGGATTGGCACTGAGGGGTGGCACTGATGGACACTGTTGGGTGACACTGATGGACACTGAGGGGTGGCACTGATGAATCTATGTTGCCAGTCAGTGCCAATGTGTGGACACTGACTGGCATCTTTCTTTTTTTTTACTGGCATATTTTATTTTAAAAAAAAATTCTGACTTTTTATTTTTATTAATTGCCCCTTTTTTTATTTTATTTTATTTTTGCCCTTCCAGTGTGGGCTTCCCTGGTGGTCTAGTGTGGGCATCCGAGGGGGAGCTGCGCTGATAAACAATCAATGCGAACCCCCCCTGTCAGGAGAGCCGCCGATCGTCTGTCAGACGCGAGTGAGGAAGAACCATCCACGGCTCTTCCTGTTTACATCCTGATCAGCCATGATAGCGAGCCTCAGCCGGAGACTCGTTACCGAGATCGAAGATGCAGGGTGTCAGACTGACACCCCGCATCACCGATCACCGCGCTGCGCGCCCCCACGGTCGCGCACGGCATGAAATCCTGCAGGACGTCAATAGACGTCCAGTCAGGATTTCAGAACCACTTCCCAGACGGGAAGTGGTTAAACATGAGATTAGCAAAAGCAGCCCCAAGGGTGGCGCCAGTGGAATCAAACTTCCCCTGCTGTCGTACGTGTTGTACGTCACCGCGTTTGAGAGCGAGGAGATTTGGTCTTGACAGTGTGTACACAAAGACAGCTTGTCAAGTTTCTCGACAGGCCTAACAAGGAACTCGTCGAGGAAAATGATGTGGCCTCATAGTGACTGAGTTGGATTAAACATAAAAAATTAAGCCCAGTCTTGTGTTGGGTGGTTTGATGTTTGTGTGTACAATGATTGCCGATATTATCCATGGAAACACCAAGAAGATTAACCGCTAGACGATATACATTGGCAGAGAGGCATGGCTGGGCATAAGAACGTACAGGTATGTTGCCTTTAAGAGCCCAGCCGTGGCTCATGCGCGAAATGCCGCAGCCGGTGCTCTCGCGACCCGGTCCTGAGCTCCTGGACCCCGCCCATGGGACCCACGGACCCGATCTCTGCCAGTGTCCCGCGATTGGGTCACAGAGCTGAAGAACGGGGAGAGGTAAGTGTAAACAAACCTTTCCCCATTCTTCCTAGTATCAGTGATCGTCTGTTCCCTGTCATAGTAAAGACGATCAGTGAAGTGTCACATCAGGCCACGCCCCCCTACAGTAAGAATCACACACTAGGGAACACTAACACCTACAGCGCCACCTAGTGGTTAACCCCTCCACTGCCAGTGTAATTTTCACAGGAAAGTGCATTTTTATAGCACTGATCGCTGTAAAAATGACAATGGTCCCAAAAATGTGTCAAAATTGCCCGCCATAATGTCACAGTCATGATAAAAATTGCTGATCACCGCCATTACTAGTAAAAAAAAATATTAATAAAAATGCCATAAAACTATCCCCTATTTTGTAGACGCTATAAATTTTGAGCAAACCGATCAATAAATGCTTATTGTGATTTTTATTTCTTGCACCCAATAACGGGGTGGGGGGACATCTAGAAATGTTAATTGTGCCTAAGCAGAAAAAATATACCTTTTGTCTGAAATAACTTCTGAAAAACAGAAAATAAGTGTAAATTCCTGATTTATGAGTGTGCCTAGGTTCTTCTGTGCCTCAGCCACTCATAGCTGGATATTTGCAATATGAAATCTAATGCCTTGTACACACGGCCGGACTTTCCGAGAAAAAAAGTCAGATGGGTTTTTTTTGTCGGATACTCAGACCATGTGTAGCCACCACCTGACTTTTTTGGTCGGAAGTCCGACGGACCTTAGATAGAAAACCTGTTCTCTTTTTGTCCATCGGACTTCCGACCGGCTCACGGCGGACTTTTGCACGGTCAAAAGTCCGGCCGTGCGTACGAGACATAATGCACTGCTACCTCTGTCTTCTTATTTTCAGACAAAATCTGGAAATAAAATTTCTGGAAAATGAACGGTTGCCATAGACAGATCACCATGCAATTAAATTCATTATTTCCAATATCCCCCCCTTAACATAAACATCAAAACCAGTGACAACACACTGGACTAGATGTCAGAAGAAGCTCCATTCGGATCTCTTCAAAACCACGTTAAGGAAAAAAATACAAACAATTCAGCCGCATCAAACGGCCGTAGAATCACTGGATGCCATAAACACAGCCCTATTACAGTCAGCTGACTTAGTAGCGCCGAAAAGTAAAACCTGCATCCGGAAAAACAACTCCAGCTGGTTCAACAACCAACTGGCGTTACTGAAGCAAGAGTGCAGAAGGGCGGAAGCCGCCTGGAAAAGAAGCTCTTCAGAGTTAAACCTCTCCATCTACAAGACAATAACAAGAAAATACCATAAAGAAAACTTCCAAGCCAAGAAAAATTATTTTTCCGAGGCTATCAACAGCGCCCTAAACCGCCCCCCGCGAACTCTTCAAGATGGTCACTTAGACCATGAATCCAGGATGTCTTGAAGCCCCCAATTCGGATACCCAAGAATTTTGCAATGAATTATTGGATTACTTAATTAATAAAATCAAAGGGAATCCATGGAAGCATTCAGCAAAACCATTCCCTCCTCAGCCCCCCCCCCCGCAATTTTCCACACAATAACCACAGTAATTCACCACAATCAGGTAAGTTCACCCTGGAGTCCATCACCATCAACGCCACAAAAAATATCATTGGTACTTTGCGTAATGGCACAGCGCCAAATGATATCATCCCCACTAAACTGCTGAAGGAATGCGCCGACATCCTGGCACCTCCTATCGCACAGCTTATTAACCAATCTTTCAGGGAAGGCATAGTGCCCTCACAGTTGAAAGAGGGCATAATCCAACCCATCCTGAAGAAACCCACCCTAGACCCCAAAGACCCAGTCCACCACCGTCCCATAACAGGCCTAAATGTACTCTCAAAGGTAATGGAGAAAGTAGTGGTACAACAGCTGCAACAGCATCTAGATACCCACAACCTACTTGATCCATTTTAATCGGGATTCCGGCCTGGACACGGGACGGAAACCGCATTGCTCAAAATATGGGATGACGCTCTCGAGGCCGCAGACAAAGGAGAATCTTGTCGTCTGGTTCTGTTGGACCTAAGCGCAGCCTTCGACATAGTAGACCACAAGCTTTTATTGACTCGGCTAGCTGAAGTAGCCAGAGTCGCAGAAGGTGATTTATCTTGGTTCTCCTCTTTTTTGGAAAACTGATCACAAATAGTGAAGTTAGGACCTTTCACTTCTGAGAAACGCACAATATCGTGCAGAGTCCCTCAAGGATCCCCCCATGTCGCCGGTGTTATTCAACATCTATCTTTGCCCTCTTTTTGAGATTATCAGCAGCCAAAAACTGCTTTACAACTCATGTGCAGACTACACGCAACTGTATTTCCGCATTTGCAATAAAAAAGATCATCACCTCAATCTAGAGACATGCCTCTCTTTGATAGAGGACTGGATGACAAAGAGTTATCTTAAACTCAACGGAGCGAAAACAGAACTTCTCCTGTTTCACGCCAAGCGGAGGAATCAACCTGCAACAACCTGGACCCCCCCGCCCATACTGGGCATAATAATCTCTCTAGCGCCAAAGTTAAAAGTCTAGGGGTCACATTTGACTCCTATATGACAATGGACGCACAAATAAGGTCAGTAGTCAGCGGATCTCACCATCTGCTGCACCTACTACGTAGACTTACTCCTTTCATCCCGAAAGAAGACATAGCGGTCGTGGTGGGAGCAATTGTTAACTCCAGACTGGACTATGCAAATGCCCTTTACCTCGGACTCCCCAAGTACCAAATCGCTCGTCTGCAGGTCGTTCAAAACACGCCTGCCAGACTTGTGACTGGGAAAAAACCCTGGGAATCAATCTCACCTTCACTAAGAGCCCTTCACTGGCTGCCAGTAAAAGACAGAATCACTTTTAAAGCACTCTGTCTAACGCATAGATGTATCCATGGGAATGCTCCCCATTATCTATGCGAAAAAATAAAAACTCATAATCCAAATCACGTTCTGCGATCCACCAATCAAAATCTACTACAGATACCGAAAAAGCTAACTACAAGTCCAAAGGAGAAAGAAGATTCGCGGTCCAAGGTCCCAGACTATGGAACGCTTTACCAACCAGCATTCGGTTGGAGGAGAACCACTTAGCGTTCAGGAGAAAGATCAAGACTCATCTCTTTTGATATCAAAGGAGACAGGAACAACAAGCGCCCAGAGGCGATTTAGTTCGCATGTGCCGCGCTATATAAGTTTTCATTCATTCATTCATTCTAGTCTCAGATGACTTGGAGTGAGATTTGGTGATGTCATGACTATAATGCTCACTGTTCTCTTTGCTCAAAGCTTTAACACAAGGAAGCATGTACCAAGACAACCACCTTGAAATCGAGACACAGTACAAAACAAGGCATAGTAAGTTCGTAATGAGGAAAGATTAACTTCAGAGAGATCACTGAAAATACTGGCGGCGTGTCTTGTGTCATTTTGATCAGGAGTCTCCAAACTTTCTAAACAAAAGACCAGTCTACTGTTCTTCAAGATTTAGGGGGCCAGTGGGAGTAGAAAACACCCCAGTGTCAGTATTAGTAAAAAGTAGCACATCATTGGTTTTAGTAGGAAGAGAAGTGCCCTATTGTTGGTATCTGGTGTCTCATCTGTGTCTGCAGAAGGAATAGTGCCCCATCATTGGTGTTGCGGGAGGAATACAGTAGATAATGGCCAGATAAAGGCAAGCAAAGGGCCAAATCTGACCCACAGGCTACAGTTTGGAGACCACTGATTTAGACAATGGAAAGTAGGTGTCAAAAACTACCCAAAAATTTGAGAAGCAAGAGAAGGGGTGCTTAGGCCTAACAGAAACGTTTAAAGATTAGAGAGAATATGGTTAAAGCCATTAGGATGGGGTGATGATTGACAGGTTCTCTTTCTCCATTCATAGATCGTGTTGCATTCACAGAAGCTGTAATACGACTTCTATGAACGGCGGGAAGTTGGGAGGAAAGCACATAGTCCAACCTACTTGATGAGAGCCTGTGACAGCACTTTAGCAGTGATAAACTCTGCTGCACCAGAAACCTCTGAGGTGGGGCGGAGGAAGAGGAATCAGCACAAGGGACACATCCTACTGGCTGTAATTTATATCACTTGTGCTATTGTGTTTTATTATTGTCATTTTAGCTACACTTAGGGGAGATTTACTAAAACTGCTTCACACAGAATCTGGTACAACTGTGCATATTCTAACTTCAGGTTGTTCAATCGAGATTGGACAACTAAACCTAGAAGGTGATTGGTTACCATGCACAGCTGCACCAGAATATGTGTGCACAAGTTTTAGTAAATACAGCCCCCCTTAGAATTTGGGATCTTTAAACCATACTCTCTCTAATCTGTCAAAGTTTCTACTTGGCTAAAGCACCTCTTCTCTTGCTCCTCCAGTTTTTTTTCCCAATGCAGTAATATTTAATCAGTGTGACGTGTATCATGGAAGCCACAAGCTGGTCTAGGGGGGTGGGACTTTGTTACAGTGGCTGCCCGGGAGATTCAAATCCAAGCTCTGTAACAGCAGGAGATCGTCGCTGCTCTGACAGGCTGCAATTGGTGTGCATCGATGAACTGGATTTGGTGGGAACTGGTAGGTTGCATTTGATGGGCGCTGATGGGGCTGCAATTGGTGGGCACTGGTAGGCTGCATTTGATGCATTGATTTCTTGTATCATTTCCGCAGTCTCTTACCATCTCTTGTATCATGCCTGCAGTCTCTTACCATCTCTTGTTTCATGTCTGCAGTCTCTGACCATCTCTTGTTTCATGTCTGTAGTCTCTGACCATCTCCTGTAATATGTCTTCAGTCTCTGACCATCTCTTTTACCATGTCTGCAGTCTCTGACCATCTCTTTTACCATGTCTGCAGTCTCTGACCATCTCTTGCACCATGTCTGCAGTCTCTTACCATCTCTAGCACCATGTCTGCAGTCTTTGACCATCTCTTGTACCATGTATGCAGTCTCTGACCATCTCTTGTAATATGTCTGCAGTCTCTGACCATCTCTTGTTTCATGGCTGCAGTCTCTGACCATCTCTTGTACCATGTCTGCAGTCTCTGACTATATCTTGTATCATGCCTGCAGTCTCTGACCATCTCTTGTACCATATCTGCAGTCTCTGACCATCTCTTGTATCATGTCTGCAGTCTCTGACCATCTCTTGTATCATGCCTGCAGTCTCTGACCATCTCTTGTACCATGTCTGCAGTCTCTGACCATCTCTTGTATCATGTTTTCAGTCTCTGACCATCTCCTGTATCATGTTTTCAGTCTCTTTCTACCAGATCTCCTAACATAAACCCTCTCTGTATCCATCAGAGAGGACCCCCCCCCCAGGTCCCATTAGTGTACTCTCTTCTTGTAATTTGTTTATTGTTAAGAAGATCCCAGGATAATAAAAACTTCTAAGGGAGCATCTCTGTGTCTGAGTCATTGCCATAGAAACATTTGTAAAGGGGAGGAGTTAGTAAGATGACCACGCCCCAAATATTTCTGCACCCAGGCGCCTGTGACCCTAGGATCGGCCCTGACACTGTCAAGACAAAATCTTGTCGTTCTCAAATGTGGTGACATACAACACGTACGACGGCTCTATAAGGGGAAGTTCGATTCCACTGGCGCCACCCTTGGGGCTGCTTTTGCTAATCTCGTGTTACTGCGTGTTAGTAAAAGTTTGGTGAGAGACGATTCGCGATTTTCAGTCTGTTACAGCGTGACGAATGTGCTATCTCCATTACGAACGCTAATTTTACCGAAGGTGCGCTCCCGTCCATACTTTATTCTGAGCATGCGCGGGTTTCTAAGCATACACACAAACGTGTTTCTCGTCGTAAACCAGCCCGACGAGAAACATGACAAGGAAATTGAGACTCCCGACGAGAAAAAACAGAGCATGTTCTCTTTTTTTCTCATCGAGATCCACAACAGTTTTCTCGACGAAAAACATACACACGACCGTTTTTATCTGCAAAAATGCTCTGCCACCAATTTTCTTGATGGACTTTGCCGAGGAAAACGGTCGTGTGTACGAGGCCTAAAAAAAATCTCAACTGTCCACTCACTATTTATTAGACACCCAAAAAGGACTTCTTTTGCTAATTTTGTCTATAACTGCCTTCCATGTGCCAAAAGGCTGCCATGACTATTCCATGTCTTTTAAATTGACCTTAAAAAAAACTGATTAAAACAGAAAACAACCTCAATTTATGGCATCCCAAAGCTCTGCCACACTCACACAATCTTTTTTTTTGCCCATTTGTTCCCCTTGTCTCCGCCTCCCCTGGTCTTGGCATTTATCAGACCCCTGCAATTGACTCCAGCCCTCCTCTTGCCCACTTCCCAGCACTGCTCCCGGCTTCCTCCCAGGTACAAGTTAAGGGGGGGGGGTGCACTGTGATGTAAGGGAGGTTGCGGGACTCTTGACTGCTGATGCTGGGTAATCTTGACAACTGATGTAGGATAGGGGGGTGCTGTGGTAGTCTTACAGATACAACTGGCCTTTTGATGGCGGGCATAATCCTGATGCGTAGGGATGAGCCGAACATACCCGCGTTCGATTCGCACCAGAACCGTCGAACAGACCGACCGTTCGCACGAACATTTAGAACCCCATTGAAGTCTATGGGACTCGAACGTTCGAATTCAAAAACGCTAATTTTAAAGACCAATATTCAAGTTATTGTTGGAAAACGTCTTTGAGAACCCGTGGCTTGCCCCAGGTAACATGTATCAATGGGAAAAAGTTTAAAAACTGGTAGTTTTTTCAAGAGCAAGACTCCTGAAAAAATGACCGTTTTTAAAACTTTTTTTTCCATTGATACATGTTCCCTCGGGCAATACCCGGGTTCTCAAAAACGTTTTCACAGGCAAGCTGTATAGACACCCAGCAGGTACAATATTTAGGAATTTTTCATTTTTTTCATTTTTTTCCAGGAGCAGTGATTTTATTGATGCTTAAATAAAGAAAAAAGAAAAGTTCCTTTAAATATTGTACCTGCTGGGTGTCTATACCTGTGATAAAGTCTTTAAATAGCACAATCACCTGCCTGCCAGTAAATTAGGAAGAACTGATCTATCTAAGCTATACAGTGTATAAATATATGTACAACTCCTAGGGATGTATATATATCCTCTACACACTGTAAATTAAGCTAAACTGACTAGCCTGCTCTATCTAGCTATCTAAAAAGACAATCTCTCTGTCTCTCTGACTGCTTTCATTAACAAGCCAGAACACACTACACAAGGGCGCCCAGCAGGCGGCCTTAAATAGTGTGGGGCGTGTGCTAAAGCCTTGAGCCATAATTGGCCAAAGCCACCCAAAGCCACCGGGACATACAGCATGCTTGGCCAATCATCAGCGCGCAATGCCGCAGTGAATTATGGGCCGTTTTGCGTCACTCGAATTTGGCGCGAACGACCGCTTTTGTTCGAATTTCGTCGAACGTACGAACATACGTTCGTATCGAACGCGAAGCTCATCCCTACTGATGCGGCACATGATTAAATTCAATTTGATACCCCTGGTCTATACATTTATGTTTTTGTGTTTTGTTACTGGTTTAGCTCCTGTTTATCCACATTTTATGCAGCAAATAAGAAGGTGCCAAGCAAGCTTAATAATAAATAATAATTGCAACCCCTTCCTAGAGCATTGTAATTTTTTAACCATTATCTTTGAACATACCAGTGTGTTCTATCTTGAAAAAAGACAAATCAAGCAAGAATCGTAAATGTTCTGAGGGCCCTATTAACATTTCTGATGAGTCAAAGAAAAAAAAGTACAAACCATACATTATCCCTTCAGTTTTAGAGTAGATATTCTTTTGTAAGTACAAAGTTCACCCCAGTGTGAAATCCATCTTACGGAGCGACGCCATCGATGTAAATACATGGTGCAACACTGGGGGAAGAAAGAAAGTCTGGAAAATGGATGTTGAGAGAGGCACGCTAAAGATGTTTGAGTGAGCTTCCATTTATCAAAGTAATTGTCTGGTCTGGTATCTATCAAGGGTGGAGGACAAGGTGGAGGAGCCTTGAGGAAACATAAGACAAGTTATTTATAAAACCAAGAAAACTGCTAATGAGGGCAGATTCTGCATACTGGAAACTGTCTTCAAACTACAGAAAGCATGTGTTTTAGGAAAGCCAAGATCTCAGGTTTTTAATCCTGAATCCTAGTGTCAAGTTTACCAAAACTTGCCTTTGGAGCCAGCATGTAGCCTCTGTTCTTTAAAGAGAATGCATTCAGGGCATTTTGTTACCTTGATAATCCACTGCACCAACTAGTGATGCTTCATTGGAGCCTTGGGAAATTCCCAGTCCCTCTGAGTATAAAGGAGCATGTGACCTCCTCCTCTTCCTCCCAGGATATAGTTTTGCCCAAACACTGTCATAAAGGTAGGGCAGCAGAACATTGACTGCATGTAAGCTGTGACACTGAAGGACATGGGGCCTACACAGGGATTAGACCCATGGCTTACAAAGAGGAACAAAGTGGTGGGGAAGGTTGGGAGTGTAAGTCTTCAAGATAACTAGTCACTATACCAGTGTTTGTCAACTAGGGGTCCCCAGGGGTTCTGCCACAATCTAACATTCATCACAAGCAGGTGAATGGTGGATCACCTCCCCAAAGATCTGACAGGATGCAGACCACAGAGGAAAACAATTAACATCACTTTTTTTGTGAAACGAAAATTAACAAGTTCTTTGGCAGTGCACATGTCTAATAAAAATTAAGAATGGTACCGTGCCAACAGTCAAAATATACTGTATATATATATATATATATATATATATATATATATATATATATATATATATATATATATATATATATATATATATTAAGTTACTGACACTGCAATAGAACTGATTGCATAAGTGATGTGATATAAAGTGCAGCGCTGAGATCTGTACACAAATAAAAGTGCATAGAGCCGGGTCAGTGAGAGAAACCTGTTCCTCCCAGCCAGCACTTAAAGTGGCGACACGTGCAAGATTGCGTCTTTCAAGGGGCTGATTTTGCTGTACATATATCCAGACCTGACATCGAAAATCTATATCTCTTCATCACCTATTTTGTAAACGCTATAAATTTTGCGCAAACCAACCGATAAACGCTTATTGTGATATTTTTTCCCAAAAATAGGTAGCAGAATACGTATCGGCCTAAACTGAGGAATTTTTTTTTTATATATATATTTTTAAATATTGCATTTTTTTAAAAATTGGCGCTCTATTTTTGTTTATAGTGCAAAAAATGAAACCCGCGGAGGTGATCAAATACCACCAAAAGAAAGCTCTATTTGTGGGGGAAAAAAGAAAGCCGATTTTGTTTGGGAGCCATGTCGCACGACCGCGCAATTTTATTTAATCACTGGGAGACATGGCTCATGGGATTACTGGGCATGAGCCCAATAATATTTAAAGTGTATCCTCTCGGACCCCAAGCCCATTGCTGAACTGGACTTATTTAACTGCTGAGAGCTGTGACCGAGGGGATCACAGTGCATGCAAAATAGTCCTTTCTCTGTATTGGGTTGTAAAGTGGAGAGGTGGAGAAAGGGGGGTGGTCCTATCTGGTAGGCTGTATGAGGGGGGCCAGCCCTGTCTATGATATCTATTGGCAGCCCTGCATGTTAGTATGGGAAAACTGCAAGTTGATTGTATTGTACTGTTACACATGTGGGTTCAGCCCTCCCTCATGACCTGGATTCCAAACTTCTTTACTGGACCCCACATATGCAAGGATCCTTTCACGTGCCACTGACACCTATCGAGGGCATACAGGACCTCTTTCTCCACCAAAGACTTCCACTTAAAATTGCTCACATCAATGTGTACTGAAATAACTGTTAAAAACAATTTACTTTCCCTTACATTAACTATAAAGTTTGGTTATGCTTGGTGCATTCCTGGAGGGTAGAACAATGAAAACACTGCAGCTCAGATAAAGCTATTTAACAGCTGAAAAACTATCCGCAGATAATAGCCAATGTGCCCTTAATTACCTGCAAATCCTCACTTTTATAGACACTCTGAAAAGAAAACTTGGGCTCTCCATATGGGGACATATGGGTTTAATAAAACACGAGGACGCTTGGATGTGCTTTCTCTTCGCCGTCTATCCTTATGTGTGATGGATCTTTTCACAATGTCATTTCTCTTCCTGAAATAGGGAATAATTGCAGAGGATTAAACAATACCATATGCAGCGTGCATTACGCAGGACATAGGAAGCAATTATGTGACAGATTTAAAACTATTCTTTGTACATTAGGGGTATCAATTCCCAGCTCTTCTCCATGTAGCCAATAAAACGCAAGACAGGTCCAGCGACGAATCTCATTAGCAGATGTGTCTGGGGAAGGATCAGGATGGGTCGGTGAGATCTGTTGTGGCACACTTGTATTTATTGAAACATTTATATCCTACATCAGGATCCTATTTAAAGATCTACAATACTAAGATCATTTTTAGTTATATTGTTAAAATGGACTTTACAAATATGCATAAAAAAATTCTTGACAGGTAACGTTACACAGCAACAGTATAATTTTTCACTTCATCATCTCCACACTTGATCATAAAAAAAGCTGTTGTTGACCTCCAATCCAGTTACTTTACTAGGCTGAATGATGTAATCAGTCTCCTGCAGGCAGAAGGAACAGGGCCAATCCTAGGCAGGGTGCACAGGGTGCATTGCACCCAGGCGCCTGCAGAGGTGGGGGCGCCGAACATCTAACAGACTCTCTAACAGAAGCCCTCTCTGTGTCCATCACAGAGGCCCCCCTCCAAGTCCCAGTAAAGTACTCTGCTTCTTTAAAAAACATAAAAATCCCCCCTAAGGGAGAAAAACACTGCGCTAACGTGAATAAGTGAAAATAAATTGAAAATAAATTAATATTAAAAGCTGCCGGTACCAATTTCTTGAACCAAAGTAATCCACAGAAATACAAAAAATTATAGGTACAGCGCTAAAATCATCATGACATATATGATAATGAGAAATAATAATAATTGAATATAGGATATCCTATGAATAAGGTGACAAAAAAGGCTGGTGTGATTATAGGAAATAAGATTCAAAAGTGATCCAATAAATAAAGTCCATAATCTGTGAAGCTAAACATAAAATCTTCTTCCATCAAAGGACACCCAGTGAATAAGGTTGGCTCCTTTCCACAAAGATTGACCGTATATACACCGGTCAGATGAGCCTAGGGATAATTAAAGTCTTCCCAGACAGACTTCTCCAGAGCAACAGACAGAACATGTGATGGTTCCACGGCATTGTTGAACAAAGTATAGGGATGTTTTCAAAGGCTCATGGGAGAGAAAACAAAAAAACAACCCATGGTGTAGTACGTAAAGAAAATGGGTTTATTTGACAAAAGAAATGAATGGAAATGCACTCACACTTTAGTTGTAGGTACAGCGCGAATAGAAATGCAAGATTGCGGCGTCTCCTCTGCTTCGTGCTAGTGTATTAGGGCTCCGTGCTTTGTAATCCGTATCTGGTGGACGTGATGACGCACCACTGCTTAGGCCACACCTACGCGTTTCGTCATTTCGCCGCGATCTTGCATTTCTATTCGCGATGTACCTACAACTAAAGTGTGAGTGCATTTCCATTCATTTCTTTTGTCAAATAAACCCATTTTCTTTACGTACTACACCATGGGTTGTTTTTTTGTTTTCTCTCCCATGAGCCTTTGAAAACATCCCTATACTTTGTTCAACAACGCGGTGGAACCATCACATGTTCTGTCTGTTACTCTGCTTCTTTTCCTGTATTTTGTTTATTGTTAAGAGATCATGTAAGGATCCCGGGTTAATGAAGATTTCGTGGGGGAGCATCTCTGTGGTTGAGTATTTGCCATAAAAACATTTGTAAAGGGGAAGCGTTAGTAAAATGGCAATGCCCATGTGGGGGTGCCAGAAATATTTCTGCACCCAGGCGCCTGTGACCCTAGGATCCGCCCTGAGAAGGATGCATTTCCTTAGTCTTAGCTTAGGCTAGCCTTTCTCAAAGTTTTTACTGCAGACAAGACCTTGAAATAATGTTCAGGTAAACTCCTTCTCAAATGATTGTTTCTATAGCTCACATGACATTAGCCACATGCAGAAAAGAAGGGCCATTTAGTAACTGAATGCCCAACACTGGGCCAAAAAAAAAAAGTTTTCCCATGCATGCAGTGGGTCTGTGCCCGCACTGCATGGGTCAACTGCTCGTTTTTGTCTAGAGCAGGGGTCTCCAAACTATGGCCCTCCAGTTGTTCAGGAACTACAATTCTTATCATGCCTAGTCATGTCTGTGAATGTCAGAGTGTTACGATGTCTCATGGGACGTGAAGTGTACGAGGGCCATAGTTTGGAGATCCCTGGTCTAGGGGATTGGATTGGTTCTACTCACCTGATTCTCTGCTCCACCTCCAAACGGCTCTCCCCATGAACCATTGGTGGACTGTTCCTGACGTCCTCACATCCAGAACAGGTTAATGGTCGTTATGACTTCAGGAACAGTCCACTGTTGGACAAGACCACTAGACCATAGGGGGCAGGAACCATAGGGACCAGCCTTGTGCAGGGAGGATCAGAGGATTAGGTAAGAATATCTCTGTTCTCCATAGTTTATCAAATTATTAATGAAGCCCAGAGATTTCAATAAATACACCACCTCCTATAGAGTATAACAAAAAAGTGTATAGGTCCCAAGGGGGCAGTGAGTGAAGTTTTAAGGTGCAAAAATGTAAGGAATCAATTATACAAACAATACAACATTTATTGATACATAAACATTATAAAACTACAATTAGGGCTACAGATAGCCCAATGGTCATATTACAAAAGAATGGTTGCCTCTACATGGCTTCTTCTGGAGCTTTTGTAGGACCTTTTATTTTAAAACATTACCACTAAAACACCAAAAAAAAAAAAAAAAAAAACATCAATTTAAGGAATCCCAAAGGTTCCTATTAACTCAAACATAATTTGAAAAAACGAGCGGTAGCACAGCCCTACTGCATGGGAAAACAGTTTTTGCATGAAATTGGGCTTGATGTCATAGTGAAATATCAGCATCCTTCAACACTTCTATGCAAATTTTAAATCCACTGTAAATAGTAGGTATTAAAAGGCTTCCAGCTCCTAATCTGATAAATCTCCTGCCGTCTGTGCACATCTCAATGTGTTAATAATATCTGCTCATAGGACTGATAGATTCTCTGGCCTTTAGTCTGTAGGCAAGTCCAGTTTATTTTCTCCACTACAGGTGGTGTTCAACCACAGCGGCTCTGTAGTTGGAGAAGAATTCAGGAGGAACCTGGTTCTCAACTCCAGTTCTCAAGGCACCCCAACAGGTCATCATGCTTTCCATTATTTTGCACAAGTGATTTGATCAGTTTCAGTGCCTTAGTAATTACCACAGCTGTTTCATCTGAGGGAAATCCTAAAAACATGACCTGTTGGGGCGCCTTGAGTACTGGAGTTGAGAAACACTGGTCTATGGCTTCCTGGGTCACTAGGAAGCAATCTGGTTGAATGTCGGTGCCCCATATGATCCCAGGCAGATTCTTTTTAATGCCCTGGCTCCCGGGCTTGGCGCACTTTATCCGAGTGAGTAGTGCAGGGAAAGGTACCTGTTAGGGACAGTACTGGGGTAGGGGAAGGTTACTGATGTGTCGCACCTCCCTTGGCACTTCTTCCCTACTGGGCATATCCAAACCAGTTGCCCTGGTGTTAGGAATCTTCCCCTACCCCAGTACAGTCCCTAACAGGTACCTTTAAAGTGCATCAAGCCCGGGAGCCAGGGCCTTGAAAAGACTTTACCTGACCAAAAATGGCTGCCAGAGTCACATGGGGCAACACCATCCAACCAGATCACTTCCTAATGAAGCTGCATTCTGCCCCTCTTTTCAGATGCTGTCAGTCTGGCAGAAACTTGCTCTATTCACATTGCTGTAACTGTGAGTGCACCTGGTTGGCAGTCTTTTCACCAGGATTGTTGTGAATATCATCAGCGCATTGTGCAATAGCACATCGCCTAATGATATTATCCCCACTAAACTGCTGAAGGAATGTGCCGATATCCTGGCACCTCCCATCACGCAGCTTATAAACCAGTCATTTAAGGAAGACATAGTGCCTTCCCTACTAAAAGAGGGCACAATCCAGCCCATCTTGAAGAAACCCACCCTGGACCCCAAGGACCCAACTCACCGCCGGCCCATAACAATGCTAAATGTTTTCTCCAAGGTAATGGAGAAAGTAGTGGTACAACAGCTGCAACAGCATCTAGATACCCATAATCTACTTGATCCATACCAATCGGGCTTCCGTCCCGGGCACGGGACAGAAACAGCATTGCTCAAAATATGGGACGACGTTCTAGAGGCCGCAGACGAAGGGCAATCTTGTCTTCTGGTTCTGCTGGACCTAAGCGCAGCCTTTGACACGGTAGACCACAAACTTTTACTGACTCGGCTGGCTGAGGTAGCCAGAGTCACAGAAGGTGATTTACCATGGTTTTCCTCTTTTTTGGAAAACCGATCACAAACAGTGAAATTGGGACCGTTCACTTCTGGAAAACGCACGGTGTCATGTGGAGTCCCTCAAGGATCCCCCCTGTCACCGGTGCTCTTCAACATCTATCTTCGCCCACTCTTTGAAATCATCAGTAGTCAGCAACTACTCTATCACTCATATGCAGACGACACGCAACTATATTTTCGCATCTGCAATAAAAAGGATCATCATCTCAGTTTAGAGAATTGTCTCTCTTTGATAGAAAACTGGATGACTAAGAGTTATCTCAAACTCAACAATTCAAAAACAGAACTTCTTCTGTTTCATGCCAGTCGCAAGAGTTAACTGGCAACAACCTGGACACCTCCGCCCATGTTTGGCCAGATCATCACCCCTAGCTCCAAAGTCAAAAGTCTTGGGGTCACCTTTGACTCCTACATGACAATGGATGCACAAATAGGGTCAGTAGTCAGAGGATCTCACCATCTGCTGCGCCTACTACGCAGACTTATTCCAATTATTCCCAAAGAAGACGTAGCAGTCGTGGTGGGAACAATTGTGAACTCCAGACTGGATTATGCAAATGCCCTTTACCTCGGACTCCCCAAATACCAAATCACTCGTCTGCAAACCGTTCAAAATACGGCCGCCAGACTGGTGACTGGGAAAAAACCCTGGGAATCCATCTCACCTTCACTGAGAGCCCTTCACTGGTTGCCAGTAAAAGACAGAATTGCTTTTAAAGCACTCTGTCTGATGCATAAGTGCATCCATGGGAATGCCCCGCGATATCTTTGCGAAAAAATAGAAGCCCACAATCCCAATCGCGTTCTGCGATCCACCGACCAAAATCTGGTCAAGGTACCCAAAGCCAGATACAAGTCCAAAGGAGAAAGAAGGTTTGCTTTCCAGGGTCCCAGACTATGGAACGCTTTACCAACCAGCATTCGGTTGGAGGAAAACCACCTGACCTTCAGAAGACAGATTAAAACTCTGCTCTTTTGATGTCAAGAGAGACAGAAACAACAAGCGCCCAGAGGCGATTCAGTTCGCATGTGTCGCGCTATATAAGTTTTTCATTCATTCATTCATTCAACCTGTTGCTGCATTGCTTCAATACATGTTTATTATCGCACCTGACTAGACATGTGCACTGCCGAAATTTGTTTTGTTTTCGCTTCATTCGTTTTTTTGTTTTTCGGGTCATTCATTATGATTGCAATTCGTAAATTTGAAAATTTGAAAATCCAAAAATAAGAAAGAAAATCAGAAAATTCAAAAGAATAACTAACTAATAATAACCAACTATTAAATTATAGGTATTGGAAATTCTTTTCAAATTTGGCTTTTAGTGAACGTAACAAATAATGCCGTGTACACATGATCGGATTTTCCAATGAAACCTATGGACTTGTTTCATTGGAAATTCCGATCATGTGTGGGCCCCATCTGACTTTTTTCCATCGGAGTAAAAAAATAGAACATGTTTTAAATTCTTTAGATGGAAAAAAATCCGATGGGAAATTCCAATCGTCTGTGTGGAATTCCATCGGAGAAAAATCCACGCATGCTCAGAATTGAACAGCATTGAGCATTGAACGTTTTTCTCGGCTCGTCGTAGTGTTTTACGTCACAGCGTTTCCGATCGTGTGTACGCAGCATAAGAATTTATCCAAAGTTACAAATTATCTGAAATAATGAATGCCGCATCTAAACAAATAGAATGAAACAAATTAATAATAATAAAACGTTTTAATTACTACTATTGTTATTATTGTTATTTATTTTTCCTAATTCATTATGTTCCATTCATTTAGATACGGCAATCGTTATTTCGGATAATTTGTAACTTCGGATAAATTCGTTACGTTCACTAACAGCCAAATTTCTACTGAAATTCCAATTCCTATAATTTAATAGTTAGTAATAGTTAAGTTATTTTTAGTTAGTTATTATTTTAGATTTTAGAATTTTTGGGTTTTCAGATTTTCAAATTTACGAATATTTGGGAAAATTATTTAAACAGGTTTTTGTTATTTTGGATATTTCTGAATGAACAAATTTGTCGAAATTGGTTAATAAATTAATTCGGAACGTAACTTATTGCACATGTCTACACCTGACTGTGTGAAATATTTGCTGCCCCACCCACTAATATGTCTGACTTGGAAACAGAAAAAGGCGTATACTAAAGATGTTGTGTTATGTTTTTGGTGAATACACACTAACATAGGGATACTTGATAGAGCTCTTCTAATAAAGCCCATATTTACGGAAAAAATATATTTAAAAATAAATCAACTAACTACAGTATGTCTGCCCTTTCTGCCACCCTCCTCCATTGACAGAAGCTGTAGGTTTGGGCTTTAAAGCCCACTGAATTTCTCAGACCTTTTTATCTTATTATAGTCCTCTACAGTCATATACCGTGTGCACACGATCGGAAATTCCAAAAAGAAAAGTTTGATGTGAGCTTTTGGTCGGAAATTCGGACCGTGTGAGAGTCCCATCTGAGTTTTTCTGTCAGAATTTACGACATCAAAAATTTGAGAGCTGGTTCTCAAATTTTCCGACGGGAAAATTTATTGTCAGAAATTCCGATCGTCTGTATGTAATTTCGACGCACAAAAGAAAAACACGTATGCTCAGAATCAAGTCGAAATCATTGAACTTAATTTTTCTCATCTTGTCTTAGGGTTGTTCAGTCCCCTCCAAAAGCCACTGTCCCGGGTGAGTCTATCACGTAATGGCCCAATTATTGCCCTCAGGCCACCATAACTATCCTTAGGCCCCCCATTAATATCCTCAGTGACCCAAATACTGTCCTCATGCCCCTAATTCTCGTCCTCGGGACCCATTTCTGTCCTCAGTCTCCCCCAATAATGTCCTCAGTCCCCCCAATAATATCCTCTGTGACCCCCATTAATGTCCTCAGTGACCACATTACTGTCCTCAGCTACTCACCTCACAGTGCCTCTTTACTCTTTTTAGCCCCCTGACAGAGCCCCATAACTGTCCTCGGGTCCCCCCCAGTGTTCCATTGCTGTCCTCAGCTCCCTCCCCCAGGGCCCATTACTGTTGTAGCGCCTGTATACTTATCAGTACAGGTGCTACGCTAAATTTAGTTGGGGGATGTGAGAGAGTTACCTTGCTCTCATCCGTGTTGTTCTACTAAATTGGGTTCTGTCAGTTCTGGGCTGTCCTGTGGGTCATTCTGTACTCTGGAGGTGAAGTTACGCCTTTGGACGACAGGTGGCGCTTTTCCCTAGCAGCCAATTCGAGGAGTGTTTCCCTCGCAGGGCATGCTGGGGAGGGGTATATCTGTGGCAGATGCCATTTTCCAGGGTTCTTCGCAGGCTCCTGGTTCCGGGTGCGGTACCCACATTCAGGGTGTGCGCACATCACAGGCCCCGTTATCATGGCCTACCTGGCCGGGGCCCGTGCTACATGGAGTTCCAGACTCTGGACCCTCATTGCTCAGAGCAACTGAAATTGCCAAGGGGCCCCAGTGACTTACTGGGTCCCCACACTTCAAGAGAGAAGGATCCCAAGCTGGGTGCTGTTCGGTGGGGAGTCGGTCTGAGGTGAACCCGGAGACAGGTGAACCAATAGGGCGCAGACAAAACCATCGGGGATCTAAGTGACCGGACACTGACAGGTTGTATGCAGCAAACTGTCAGTCAGTGGCTCCTTAATTATTAACTGAGAGGATTCGGTTTATGTTAATGTTCCTGAGTACTGGGCCTGTGGCAGAGACCCTTTACTAAACTAAATTCTATTAGAGCCAAGTCGGTGGCAGAGACGTGTTCCTCATCAGAAACCCTTAGTGACTTTCTGGCTGCCAGGCCTGTGAGAGGGACCTGTCCAGGGGCGCTATATCCACTCCGGCTGGAGTGGCGATGAGACAAACACATTCGTTGGAGGCAGGACTGCTTCTATTATCCACAGCCTGTATCTGCAAGGTTACTTGTTTTCACCAATCTACCAATCGTGTTGGACCAGAAATAAAGCATTGAAAACGTCATCCAGCGGTCTGGACATTCTATCACTGCTCTCATCACCATCATCACCCCTAGACACCATCACAGAGGTAACTTAAATACGCCGATCTCAAATCTAACGGCTCCTTTGGGGGTAAACGCTACCCGTGGGGGCTCGTCCGGGATTCGCTGTCACCTATGGCAATGAAACTGTGAGTACTTTATTGGTGAAGAGCACGGAGTGTCGTATATTGAACTGTACGGCCATGAAGGAGTTAACCACGGATGGTTTAAGTGTGGGCGCGCGTGCAGTGATTCTAACCCTCAAAAAATAGACCGATATATAACCTCTAATGTGTAGTGTAGTTTCAGTTTTGTTGAGAATAAATAATCTTTCTTTTCAATCAGCAAATACTAAGTATGACTTTTTCAGGTTTTACTACCTGCAACAATTGTGCTAAAAATGAATCGGAATAACACTCTGTCCTAGCAGGGATGTCTCAATTAGTCCAGTCCAGAGAGGCAGTCAGAAAGCATGCGGGCAGTGCAGGGAACGTCTTAGAAAACCCAGCTTACTTTTAAGATAATGTATAAAATAAATACATTCATTTATAAAATAATTAAAATGACATAAAATAATAAAAATATTTTCTTAATGATAAATATCATAAAGCATCATTGTGTGGGGTGTTAAAATGATGAAAGTGCACTGCCATTTAAAACTTTGACACGTTTCCTTTAAGTACGCTACTTTAGCAATCAAGAGCCCCTGAAAATGTTGGCAATTATGGAGGTAGGACAGCCCATTCCATCTGCTACAGCATTCTAGAACCCAGCCCTTACTCAATAAACTCATAATCCCTTCTTTCATCATGTCCCACCTTTAATACAGTAACCACCTTATCGTTGGCACCCCACCAACCCTGCTTTTACTAACTTGTATCCATCCCGCATTCTCCTGCCAGACTCAATGACCTCACTGGTTGTTCTCCACCTGCCAAACCACTACATAAATCTCTATACTGGCTCCTACAGCCTGGAGCTTCAATGAAGCTCATTCTACTACGTCCATGACCTACTCCTCTCCTACTCCTAGAACTCCTCACTATGGCACATTAGCTCACCCTCGCAATGCTGCAACATCTTGGCAACCTGCTCTGTAGACATGTCGAAAAGCAAAACCTATAACACAACATGTAAAGTAGCTTTCAATAACATTCCAAAATATTTATAGTGCCTATAATTTGTCTATACACATTTGTGTATACACATTTGGCATAATGAGTACAGTGTTCGATGTTGGCAGGCCCGTTGCTACAGGACAGGCAAGGCAAACAATTGCTTGAGCTGGCCGGGGGCCCCCAACTTCCCCTTCCCATGCTGTAGCGTGGCCGAGCTCCTCCTGTCAGTCCGGCCGAGTACCGCGCGGTACAGGAGATTCAGTGTCCTGTTCCTGGCCGGACTCACAGGAAGTGCTCACTGAGGTACTGAATTGAGAAAGGGGGGTCTCTGCACTGGGGGGGTCTTGCACTAGGGGGGGTGTCTCTGCACTGAGGGGGGGTCTCTGCACTGAGGGGGGGTCTCTGCACTGAGGGGGGTTTGCACTGAAGGGGGTCTCTGCACTGGGGGGGTTTGCACTGAAGGTGGTCTTTGCACTGAGGGGGGGGGGTCTCTGCACTGGGGGGTTAGCACTGAGGAGGGTCTCTGCACTGAGGGGGTTTGCACTGAAGGGGGTCTTTGCACTGAGGGGGGGTTTGAACTGAAGGGGGTTCTGCACTGAAAAGAGTCTGTGTAACATGCAGAGGGTCCAGAGCTATGGGGGGCTGTGTAATGTAAAGGGGCCCAGAGGTTCAGGTTGCTGTGTAATGTAAAGGGGTCCTGAAGTGCAAGGTGATGTGTAATGTAAAGGGGTCTAGAGGTGCAGGGGTGTCTCTGCACTGGGGGGGGGGTTGCATTGAGGGGGGTTTCTGCGGGGGGGCTTCCATGTTCATTTTGCTTGGGGCCCACTAATTCCTTCAAACAGCCCTGCATGTTGGTACCCATTTAGGGCTGAGAAGAGGCTTGTATTTTAACAAAAATGCTTGTGGCAAGCTAAAGCCAAGGTTAGTAGGACTGAAGGCTCAGTAACCAGACATGGTGTGTGTTCGATATCTGATTAGTTAGGAAAGGTTTTTCTGAATGAAGCAATTTTGTGGGAACAAAAGGCGGCCATACATGGTTCGAATTTCGAAGGAATTTTCTTTCGAAAATCGTATGAAAGAATTTTCGTTCGTATTTCGCACCGTTAGTGGGCTGCAGTAACAGCCGATTTTCGTGCGGCAAACAACATGGGAAATCCAACATGTTGTACATTTTTGGAAAAACAAAAGATTTTCTGATCAATAATGGGAGAATCGTGCGAGAAATGTAATAGAAAAAAAAATGCGCTTTTGCAAGAAAAGAATATTCCCGGAGAGAAAAGAATATTCCTGGAGAGGAACGGAGAAAAACCAAATCCCGCAACATGAAGGCAGGGAGCTGTGGTGGAAATGCTAACCTCTAGAAAAAAAAATGCGCTTTTGCAAGAAAAGAATATTCCCGGAGAGAAAAGAATATTCCTGGAGAGGAACGAATATTCCCAGAGAAAAACCAATATTCCCGGCAACATGAAGGTTTTTTCGGCCAAATTTCGAAAATCAATGGTGGCATCATCGGATCACAAAAAAAACGGACTTTCTGGTTTTGAGAATAAAATTTGTTTGAAATTCGACCATGTATGGCCTACTAAAGCGTTCTGTATTTTCATTAACCACTTCAGCCCCGGAAGAATTGGCTGCTCAATGACCGGGCCATTTTTTGTGATACGGCACTGCGTCGCTTTAACTGACAATTGTTCGGTCGTGTGACTCTGTACCCAAACAAAATTGACGTCATTTTTTTTCCCAAAAACGGTTGTGTGTATGAAGCCTTTCTGTAAACACGCATTCACTTCAGTGTTTGTTGCATGCATACACTCATCAGCCACTTGTTTAGGTACACCTTGTCAGTACCATGTTGGACCCCCTTCAGAACTGCCTTCATTCTTCATGGCATAATTTCAACAAGGTGTTGGAAACATTCCTCAGAGATTTTGCTCCATAGTAACATGATAGCATCACACATTTGCTGCAGATTTGTCGGCTGCACATCCATGATGCGAATATTTTGTTCCGCCACATTCCAATGGTGCTCTATTGGATGAGATCTGGTGAGTGTGGAAGCCATTGAAGTACAGGGACCTCATTGTCCAGTGGTGAGATGATTGGAGCTTTGTGACATGGTGCATTATCCTGCTAGAAGGAGCCATCAGAAGGTGGGGATACTGTAGTCATAAAGGGATGGACATGGTCAGCATCAATACTCAGGGAGGACGTGGTGTTCAAACGATGCTCAATTGGTACTAAGGGGCCCAAAATGTGCCAAGAAAATATCTCCCACATTATTACACCACCACCAGCCTGAACCGGTCTTACAGGCAGGATGGATCCATGCTTTCATGTTGTTTACACCAAATTCTGACCCGACCATCTGAATGTCACAGCTGAAATTGAGACTCATCGGACCAGGCAACATTTTTCCACTCTTCTATTGTCCAAATTCGGTGATCCTGTGTGAATTGTAGCCTCAGTTTCCTGTTCATAGCTGACAGTGAGTGGCACCCGGAGTGGTCTTCTGCTGCTGTAGCTCATCTGTTCAAAGTGTTCTGTGTTTATAGATGGTATTCTGCTGTTATTCTGCTAGATGGTATTGGTTGTAAAAAGTGGTTCTTTGAGTTACTGTTGCCTTTCTATCATCTGGAACCAGTCTGCCTATTCTCCTCTAACTTCAACAAGGCATTTTTATCCAAAACAACTGCCGCTCACTGGATATTTTTTCTTTCCCGGAACATTCTTTGTAAACACCGAGAGATGGTTGGGTGTGAAATCCCAGTAGATCAGCAGTTTTTCAAATACGCAGACCAGCCCATTTGGCACCAACAACCATGTCACTTTCAAAGTTACTTAAATCCCCTTTATTCCCCATTTTGATGCTCGGTTTGAACTTCAGCAAGTCGTCTTCACCACATCTAGTTTCTGCCATGTGATTGGCTGATTAGCAATTTGTGTTACCAAGCAATGGAACAAGATCTCTCAGTTAATTGTTTAGCCTGTTTGTGTCTGTATCAGATTTAATTACTGTGTAGCTCTCACCCGCACCAGCACTAGACTGATTAACCCAGGGATTGTGGGATATATTGTTTCTTTACGGGAAGTGTCAGTTCTTAGTCTACAGACAGAGGTCATGCATTAACCAATGCTGCACCATACCGCATGTCTTATGCCTCATGTTTAAACACAAACAGACACTGCAGACACAGAAATGTGAAAGATTATAAACTGACTTAATCTGCAGATCGAAGTTCATCTCTTTACACTGTAGCTGAATAAACAGAAAGTGTCATTGATTGTCTGTTCCCTGATATAGGGAAAGATGATCAGTGACATCACACACCCAGCCCCACCCCCCTACAGTTAGAAACACATATGAGGTCACACTTAACGCTACATAGCCCCCTAGTGATTAACTCCTAAACTGCAATTGTCATTTTCACAGTAACAGTGAATTTTTATAGCACTTTTTGCTGTGAAAATGACAATGGTCCCAAAAATGTGTCAAAATTGTCGGATGTGTCCACCATAATGTCGCAGTCACGTAAAAAAAATCGCTGATCATCGCCATTAGTAGTAAAAAAAAAAATATTAATAAAAATGCCATAAAACTATCCCCTATTTTGTAAACGCTATACATTTTGCGCGAACCAATCAATAAACCCTTATTGCAATTTTTTAACCAAAAATATGTAGAAGAATACGTACCTATTATTTTTGTTTATTTCGCAAAATATAAAAACCTCAGAGGTGATCAAATACCACCAAAAGAAAGCTCTATTTGTGGGGAAAAAAGGACACCAATTTTGTTTGGGAGCCATGTCGCACGACCGCGCAATTGTCAGTTAAAGCGATGCAGTGCCGAATCGCAAAAAGGGGCAAGGTCCTTAACCTGCATAATGGTCTGGGTCTTAAGTGGTTAATAAAAAGGAACACTTAATAAACCAAAAGATGATTCAGATCAATTTCTGTATTGCTGCCGGCCTCTTGTTTCTATATTGCTGCCCGACCATTACTACGTTGGAGCAGACCACCTGCACCTTTTTGGTTTTATACTGTACAGGCAGTAAGATGAGTTACATTATAATGACCACATTCACATACCGTCCATATCTAAAAATATATATTTTAAAGGATAGATTCTTTTAAAATGGGTTAGGCTATAACTGTTTGTTTCTTGATGGTTGAACACATTCTGATATCCGCGCCTTTTATCTGCAAACTAATTCATCTTCAGCAGAGGAGGGGAAGCGCCCTGTTCAGTTAATGTTTAAAAGTTGGCAGCATTCTATGGAAGTGAACTAATTGTTTTCCCCCCGCTCCTTACTGTGTCATGACCCCCACACTGGAGGCTCCGTCTGACACTCACTTCTGATATATTATTCACATTCCACTGCAAGTCTAAATCAGAAGTCAAAGTGAGTCACTTCACCTCAGAAATCCTTCGCTAGTTTCACTGAAAATAATACAAAAATTAACATTTGCTGGTAAGGCTTTATTGAAATATGGACATTTTTGATTAAGGAGTTATATTTTATTATCAAATCATTTTTTTTTTTTTATTCATTTTATGTGTGCTTGTAAGTATTAGTTCAGCAGACCATCATACATTGCATGATCCATAAGGAAGAAAGTGTATTGGGTGGTAGGAATTTCAGGGGCACCACTAAAATTAAACTTGTTAATATGTGAAAAGTATAACAAATCTTTATTCAGTTAAAACAAACATTGCATCTCACATTTTATAAATCAATGGCAAAAAGGTAACAAAGCTTTGTTAAGATCTCACCCCCCACCCCTACACACACACACACACCACCACAGCAAAAAAGAGAGCAGGGGGGTAATTAATGCTTGAATAAGTTGTGTTCAACATGTTTCAATATTTATGATCTTCTTCAGGAACAATCCGAAGGACTTTATGTTTGAACATAGCATGAATATGCTTTGATCTAAACCAGGGGTCTCCAAACTGCGGCCCTTTGCCAGCCTTTATCCGGCCCTCAGGGCTTTATTCCTCCCACTGACATAAGGCACTATTCTTCCCACTGACTCCAACAAGGGGGCACTTTTTCTTCCACTGATACCAATGATGAGATACCATTACTCCTACTAATAGGGGCACTACTCCTTATCTTACTGATCGCAAACTATGAGGCCATATTTATTCTAACCAATGCTGGGCCCGGGGCTTTTTTCTGCCACCGCTGGCCACAATCCAGCCCTCCTAAAGGCTGAAGAATAATAAACTGGCCCTTTGTTTGAAAAGTTTGGAGACCCCTGATCTAAACCATTCCATTTTAGCTCTTGCTGTTGTTGTGCTGCTGGAAGGTGAACCTCTGCCACAGTCTCAAGTCTTTTTCAGACATTAACAGGTTTTCTTCTAAGATTGCCCAGTATTTGGCTCCATCCATCTTTCCATCAATTTGGACCAGCTTCCCTGTCCCTGCTGAAGAAAAGCATCCCCACAACATGATGCTGCCACCACCATGTTTCACGGTGGGGATGGTGTGTTCAGGATGATGTGCAGTGTTAGCTTTCTTTCCGCCCCTCATAATTTTGGTCTCATCTGACCAGAGAACCTTCTTCCACATGTTTGCTGTGTCCCCCACATGGCTTCTCACAAACTGAAAATGGGATTTTTTATGGCTTTCTTACAGTGTCTTTCTTCTTGCAATTTTTCTATAAAGGGCAGATTTGTGGAGAGCACAACTAATAGTTGTCCTGTAGACAGATTCTCCCACCTGAGCTGTGTATCTCTGCAGCTCCTCCAGAGTTACCATGGGCCTCTTGGCTGCTTCTCTGAATAATGCTCTCCTTGCCCGGCCTGTCAGTTTAGGTGGACGGCCATGTCTTGGTAGGTTTGCAGTTGTGCCATACTCTTTCCAGTTTTGGATGATGGATTGAACAGTGCTCTGTGAGATGTTCAAAGCTTGGGATATTTTTTTAGAACCTAACCCTGCTTTAAACTTCTCCGCAACTTTATCCCTGACCTGTCTGGTGTGTTCCTTGGCCTTGATAATGCTGTTTGTTCACTAAGGTTCTCAACAGGGGCTTCACGGAAAAGCTGTATTAATTCTGAGATTAAAACACACACAGATGGACTCTTTTTACTAATTAGGACTTCTGAAGACAATTGGTTCCGCTAGACTTTAGTAAGGCTGCGTACACACGATCAGACATGTCCGACGGACCGCTTTCATCGGACCACGCTGAAGTGGTCTGTTGATCTGAAGCCCCGTACACACGACCGAGCTTCTCGGCAGAATCCAGCGGGAAGCTCGCTGGGAGACATATTCTGCCAAGGTTCTCGGTCATGTGTACACTTCCGACGAGTGTCCCGTCGGGAAGCTCGTCGAGCCAAAATAGAGAGCATGCTCTCTTTTTCCTCGTTGTTCAATGAGGAAATTTGGCTTGACGACCTTTTCGACCGCTCATCGGGAACCTCGTTGGGCGGAACGATGGGTTTAGCCCGACGAGGTTCTCGGACGTGTTTACGCGGCCTGATGTGTGTACACACCATCAGACCAAAATCCCCTCAGACCAGAACGCGGTGACGTAGAACCCAACAACGTGATGAAAAAACGAAGTTCAATGCTTCCAAGCATGCGTCGACTTGATTCTGAGCATGCGCGGGTTTTTGGTCCGATGATTTTGTGTACTTACCATCGAACCTGTCCGACGGATGTACACACGATCGAACATGTCCGCTGAAACTGGTCTGCGGACCAGTTTTAGTGGACATGTTCGATCGTGTGTACGCGGCCTTAGAGGTATCAGAGAAAACGGGGCTGAACACAAATGCACGCCACACTTTTCAGATATTTATTGGTAAAAAAAAAGTTTTTTATTATTTTCCACTTCACAATTATGTGCCACTTTGTGTTGGTCTATCACATAAAATCCCAATAAAATGCATTAAAATTTTTGGTTGTAACATGACAAAGTGTAAAATTTCAAAGGGTATAAATACTTTGTCAAAGCACTGTATAGTGGGGGATTCTCAAATGTGACTGCTAAAGTTGAAATACACTTTAATTTAGCCAATCTAATCCCCTCCCCCTTACTAACTAAACTGTCCTCACAGTCATAATTGTAAAGCACTTCATAAGCAAAAGTGAGTTTTATATGAATGGTGTGCTTGTTCAAAAATAGAAAAATATATGACCTAATAAAATGTAAGTAAAAAACTTTACATCACATAAAATATATAAATGCATATACTGGTTACACATTAGATCGTTAGTTGATCCACATTGTGCTCAAATCCCATACAGTGATTAAATAGTGAAAATGTAATCAGTCCAAATAAATATATAAACACTTCAAATAAATCCTATAAGAACAACAAAGTCCACTTCTAAATGTGTTGTTCTGCAGTGATCCATCATGCGCAAGAATCCACCACTTCTCTCCTGTAAGTGAATTGGCCGCTCACCTTCTTAGATGACCAAAAGATCAAAAAAAATCCTTTATAATATTAACCTCCATTGTCTGGCATCCATCTGGGTAGATACTATCCACTGGTGATGTTCCCGTTAAAAGATTTACCTGGATACACTCCTCTCACCTTGGGTTTACTCAAACATATGAAGAGAAAAAGTTAATAGTACAATCTGCTTTCTGTAAATCCTTTAAACCCCTGGAAGGATTTGTCCTCTTAATGAGCAGGCCATTTTTTGCGATACGGTACTGCGTCGCTTTAAGTGACAATTGTGCGGTTCTGCAGCGTTGTACCCAAGCAAAATGTATGTCCTTTTTTTTCCACAAATAGAGCTTTCTTTTGGTGGTATTTGATCACATCTATGGTTTTTATAAACAACAAAAAATAGAGAAAATTTTGAAAAAAAAAAAAATATGCTTTAGGTTTTGCTTTATTAAATATCAAAAAATAACTAAAAATGTCTTCACCAATTAGGGCAACATGTATTCTTCTACATATTTTTGTTAAAAAATATTTTTTGGTAAACGCAATAAGCGAATATTGATTAGTTTGCGCAAAAGGTATAGGGCCAGATTCAGGTACATCTGCGCATTATTGGACCGGCGTAGTGCACCGCCTTTACGTTAGACTGGAGCAATGTAGCGGCTCTCGTCGGTTTTACGCAGAAATTTGCGCCTGCGCAACGTTATTTCAGAGGCGCAAGTCGGAGTAATACAAATGGGGTAGGACGTGGGCGTGTTACATGGAAATGAGCCGTGACCCCATGCAAATGAAGGGCCGGCCGGCTCGCACATGCGTGCTTGAAGCAGACCATGGTCAGCACCTCTGTGCGCATGCTCACAACTCGGGAACGGCGCAATCAGTGAAATTGGAAGTGGACTATAGCAAATTAGTGAACTACGCAAACAGCATAAATAGACAGACACAAACGCACTTCCTTTGCAAAAGTACATCCCTTTGTATCCCTTCCTATACAGCAAGGTGCTTTTGTTCTGTTGTTTATTAGCGTTTGTTTGTTTGTTTGTGACGTGTCTTTGATATATTCGGGGACTGTTTTGCAGAGTGATTTTTGTCTTTTATGTGTTTTCTTTGTTGTTATTTTGTTTAAATTATATTTTTGCTGGGCATTTTTTATTTTTTTGGTTCTGTTTGGGAATGTGGGGGTGACATTCCTGCCGGAAAAGGGGTGTCACCCTCATTTGTGGTGGAGAAGTGATCCCCAGGTCCGTGTGAATGGTGTATGAATGTACAGTGACATAATTGGAGCCGTGGCGTTGCAGCTCACAAGTCCTGCATGGTGGACTGGTGCCAATCCAATGTGATGAGGATGTGATGTGTCTGTGCTAGGGACCACAGTGGTGTGCATGCATGCATTCTCATTGTGCCATGATTAATGTGTGTGTTTAACGTGCAAAGATGCATAATGTGAGCTGGCATGAGATGGGGTCATGAGATGGGGTCCCAGTGCATATGCAGAGTCACCTTGAAGGGAAAAGCGAGGAGGATGTTAGTAGTGCATGTGCCCCTTGTGATGTGTGCATCATGGGGGGGGGGGGCAGTCATGCCTGCCACCCATGTCACTCACCAACCAGCCAGCTGTCCCCATACATGTTCTGTTCGAAATCTGTGGGGATGGGGCTCTGATTGTATATGTAGCTGTCATGGGTGTCATGGGTGGTGTCATGTGTTGGGCTGGTGATGTCCTCCTGCAGGGTTGTGGTTAATTCCAGGATGGCATGAGGGGTGAATCTGAAGATGCGAGACACCTCAGAATCACTCATGCCATAGATGTCTATGCGTGTGTAATATATCCTCTCCCGTGAAGAGTGAAGAGTGAAGATTGAGGGGCTTGTATCAGCTAAGAATATTGTATTAGATTAGATTAAATTGAAAAGTTGATATAAGCCGGAAAAAAAATTAGAAAAATAAAATAAAAAATCCTGTGCCCTCCTCAGTGCCCTCCTCAGTGCCCTCCTCAGTGCCCTCCTCCTTCTTTGCTCATCTAAAGTCAGTAGTATAGCTATGAGCATGGATGACACTGGCATGTTGGCATACAGTTTGTTGGGCAACATGTGTGACTGCTCAGCTCCTCACTAACATTGTTGCTTTATCTGACATGTAGACGAATTTTGTAATTTTAGACCAGCTTTTATATGGTCTAATTTTAGACAGGACATTTAGCTGTTGCGCACAGCGCGTAGCGTGCGCTGCACCAACGTTCTTTTGTGGATCCCCGTAACTCCCTCATTAGCATATTTGAATAGCAAATCAATGGTGTGCCTAGCGCAGTTTTGCGCGGACGGATGCGCCTGTCTAACGAAATTACGTCGGACAAAAAAAAGTATATTTCTTGCGTATCTCGTTTTGGGGATGCCGTGCATCGAAACGCACACGCACAATTAGACTTACGCCGCGCATCTCCTGTTACGCCGGCGTAATCGCTCTCTGAATCTGGCCCATAGCGTCTACAAAATAAAGGATAGATTCATGAAATTTTTATTATTAATTTATTTATTTTTTACTAAAATCTCAGAATTTTAGCTTGACTGCGACATTGCTGCAGACAGATCGGACACTTTTGACACTTTTTTGGGACCAGTAACATTTATACAGCGATCAGAGCTAAAAATAGCCACTGATTACTGTATAAATGTCACTGCCAGGGAAGGGGTTAACACTAGGGAGCGATCAAGGGGTTAAGTGTTCCCTAGGGAGGTGTTTCTAACTGTGGGGGGAGGGGACCGCCTGGAGGAGAGATCGCTGTTCGGGATCAATAGGCTCTTCCCTATCCCTATCGCTCTTAAAGCGGCCAACGTACACCTACGGCGATTCGCAAAGCCGTGCTAACCTGTCGCAGTATAATGATGGCGGCTGGTCGGCAAGTGGTTAACAAATCAAGTTTAAATGAAAGAATACATTTTAATTTGAGTTTTTTGTAATCAGCCTAAGCTTTATAACAACAGATAGAAAACATCAGTAAACAAAGCATAGAAATTCCAAATAAACTTGTGTCCATCCCCAGACCCCATCAGAGTCCCTATCAAGTCCCCCTTTAATCAGAATCCTTCTTACATAAGAGTCCCCATGAGATCCCCCTCATATCAAGGTCCCCTGTAAGCCTCATACACACGATCGTATTTCCGTCGGACAAAGCCGTGGAATTTTGTCTGAAGGGCATTGGCCGTGAACTTGTTCTGCATACAGACGGCAAAATGTTGTCAGCCAACAAATATGAAACTACGTGTTTTTTCTGCTCTTTAGCGCCACCCTTTGGGCAACTTCTGATAATGTTGTGCTATGGTTAGCATTGCTTCTGAGCATGCATGTTTGTACTTTGGATTTTTTTCCGACTGACTTTTGTTACACACGATCGGATAATCCGACGGCACACACTTGTTGTTGGAAAATTTGAAAGCATGCTATACAACAATGAAAATCTGACAACAATTGTCAGATGGAGCGTACAAACGGACGGATTTTCCGACAAATCCCTACCATCATACATTTGTTGTCAGAAAATCCGATCATGTCCCCATAGAGTCCCCATCAAAGACCCCCTTACATCACGGTCCCCATCACAGTCTTATCTTACATCAAAGGGTCAGATAAAATCTTGCTGCAGAATGGATTTGGCCTGTGGGTCACATGTAGGAGAACCTGGGTTAGGATATCCTCTAAATACAACATTGTGCCCTTGCTTTGAGACATTTGAAAACTATATTTTTGTTATGATTCCACTGATCATGAGTCCTTATTTAAAGTATATCTAAAGCCAACTCTTTTAGCATTGGATAGAGGAAGGAATTGTTAAAACCACTGCTTTGTTTTGTTTTGTTTGTTTTTTTGCTGTCTGTGTCCCCCACTGGGGAGATTTAACTTCCAGTAAGGCCCGGAGCAAGAGAAAATAAAATAAAATATAGTGCACGGCCGGCATTACAGTGTGAGAAGGGGAAGCAACTATGGGGTTAAGGATTGTAGGTGGAGAATGGGGGAGAGGTGGATTGGTTGGAGCAACAGGATGAGGAGGAGTTTGTAGTAGTTGGTCAAGTAAAAGCTGGGGTCTCCTGGGCAGCAGAGAAGGGACAGGTGACAAGCAGGCAGTTTCCCACTCACCCTCCCTGTGTTTTGTTTGGTTCTCTTTACAGGTGCAATATGAGCAAAGGACGTCATGGCAGATTATCATGTGGAGGTGGTTGTTCTTTTGATGTCGGAAGAAAATACGGTTGAGATGGAAGTGTGGGGGGCTCATCGGTGGTATGTGCCCGTCTGGTGTACTCCAATTACTAAGGTTAGTTGGAATATGGTAATGGTTGCACTGCGGGTATAGGTTGTCTCCGAGCTGGTGTACCACGGTTGGAGGCCTGGTGTACCACGGTTGGAGGCCTGGTATATCAAAGATGGAGGCCTGGTATAGTAAACGGTCTTGCAGTTTTACACGTGGAACAAGTTGGAATTCTGGGTGCCGTCATAAGTTGTTTTTGTTAATAAAAAGGCTGCTATGGCCATTTGTACTCCAGGTCATGTGTGGTCTTGTTAATTTAGTTAATAGCAAGGGGGATGGTGAGTACTCATGGTCGGTCACACACAAAATAAGGTGGGACATCTTATCTACACTGGTCCTGGAAACAGATTAGGGGGTGAAAAGAAATCTCGCCAAATCAAATGGAAATCCGATCTCACTAGAATTGGTGTCTACATTGGAAGATTTTCCTGTTTGTCCTGCTGAAAACTTTAAAATGTTGGATTTCCCATCACTGTCTACACTTTTGCCAATTATCAGATAGAGAAGGTGAATTTTTCCCAGCTAAGACACAGACAGCAATAAAAATCCAATTAAAGTTCAGACTTTCCCTACTCTATCCCAGGATTTAAGGTTTTGTTTTTGGATGTACTGTAAATAAATCTTGGCGGCCGCCATAATCCACGTTCCAGAGAGGAAAAACGTTTCAGCCTTTTGGGTATATAAATCTTTATAGGGGATTCAATATTCTCTATAAATGTAAATCCCATCCTTCCTCATTGTAGCAAAGCAAAAATCCTCACTAGACCACCTGGCCTGGGTCCCTATGATGGCACAAGCCCCACCAGTGCTCATGCACTGCCCTGGCTGTCTGTAGTGATAAAGGGGGCTATAACTCCTTTAACAGATGTTAAGCCCAGAACTTGAAAGTCCAACAGTCAGTCCAACAGGTTCCAGGACTCCGGGCCATGATCCTGCCCTGCTGCGGAGGGTGCTGAGACTGGTTCAATTCAGTAGGAAAGTGTTCTACAGCTGCCAGCTGAGATGTGGATGTCTCTGCTGCCAGTGGACTGAGAAATATAGAATTTCAAAGTAAATCCATACAAATCTGCATGTGGTGAGTGGGATTCTGAGAGCTTCAAAGGGAATGATGTATCGTCTTTACATTTATACATTACATATACATGTAAAAAACAGATCATCTCATTGTAGATAATGTGTTTTAATGTAGAAGAAAAAAGTTGACAAACAGATCTAGGTCACTGTGACTGGTACCAGCAGTAGATAGTCTTCTTGCCTTTACTAGCTCACAATATACCAGCACATATGATGAAAATGAATGCAATAAAAAAAAAAAAGAAAATAGTGCATTGGAATGTAGAGAACATCACCTATAGTCTTTTAGTCCAATAATAAATATGTTAGTTGACCCCCTTCCAGCTATTAGGCCGCGTACACATGCTCAAACTTATCCGATGAAAACAGTCCGACGGACCGTTTTCATTGGATATGTCTGCTGGGCTATTTTGGTCTGATGGTTGTACACACCATCAAACCAAAATCCCCGCCGGCAGACAGCGCGGTGAGGTGGCGGTGACGTTGACGCCGCCACGTCACCACTCCAGGAAGTAAAATACTTCCATGCATGCGTCGAATCCATTAGGCGCATGCGGGAGATTTTTGTCCGCTGGTTAGGCGTACTAACCAGCAGACATGTCGGACGGACGGGTTTCCAGCAGACAAGTTTTAAAGCATGTTTTAAAACTTGTCTGCTGGAAAAACCTGTCTGCTCGCCCGTACACATAATCGGATTTGTCTGCTGAAACGGTCCGTCGGACCGGTTTCAGCAGATAAATTTGATCGTGTGTACGCGGCCTAACAGTCTCCACTCTTCTCAGAAGGCTTTCCACAATGGCATGGGAATGGGAAGTTGTGTCCATGTAGCTAAAAGAACATTTGTGAGGTCAGGTTCTGATGTTGGATGAGAAGACCTGGCTCAAAATCGGTGTTTCATATCATCCTGAAGGTGTACAGTGGGGTTGAGGTTTTGGCTCTGGCCACTCAAGCAAACCATGTCTTTATGGATCATTCCAAATGATCCCAAAGATGTTCAGTAGGGTTGAGGTTTTGGTTCTAGTCACTCAAGCAAACCATAGTCTTCATGAATAATTCCAAATCATCCCAAATGTGTTCAGTAAGGTTGCGGTCACAACTCTGTGCAGGCCACTCAATTTTCTCCACACCAAACTGGTTAAACCATGGCTTTATGCAGCTGGCTTTGTACACAAGGACAAAGTTCCCTTTCCCTTAAGACAAGCAGGCCTACCAGCAGTGTTGCTCATCTTACTTTAAAAAAGTAATTGGTTACAGTTACAAATTACTTTTTCAAAAAAGTAATTGCGTTAGTGACTCAGTTACTACATTGAAAAAGTAATTAGTTACTCAGCAAAGTAACTGAATTTTTTTTTAATATTCTACAATGCTTTGTTGAGATGATTAGAATGCAGGTGACGGGCTCTTGCCAGGGAGCAGTGAGTTAATACTCCAAGACAAAAGAATGCCAGATCCTTGAGAGAAGAAAACTGGAAACAAATGGTGATCTCGTGTATATCCCAGCCTAGGTGCATCCGTCCCACCATGTATGTGCAGCTAATAGGACTAAAACCCCTATCCATCTGCTACATATTACATCCAAATTATAAGCTGGATGAAAATGTATGTTTATAATATACATTCCCTTGACTTTACAGAATCTGTAATTTAAAATCTTAAATTAGGATTTATTAGAATTTTCTATAGTTTATTGTTTATTATTTTATTTATCTTATATAAGCTTTATTAGATGCAAGGGATCTGGAATGGGGATGTCAGATTTTTCTTTGTTGTCTGATGAAGAGATGAAATCACTGATCAAAAATAACCTGCTGATTATTGGTCTGTATAGGTGTCCTGCACTTACCATGTTGACCACTAGACCGCTGTGTACACTGTGTTGTGTAGGGAACGTTTGTTCTATGGAACATTTTGTTCCGGCCATGTGTTCCCCGGATCATTGATCAGGTTGCGCACACAGTGTGTGTGATCGATGTGAGTTGTTCCCCGATGATAGGTCAGTGTGAGGCGGGTGGGGCTCATTGTATCCAGGGCTCCTTGCGATTGGCAGTTTTCAGACTGCTGTGACAGGCCATCACAGCGGTCACATGATTCTAAAGCGGAGTTCCACCCATATTTATGTTCACAGCACTAGCAGAAGCAATTATTCTGCTGCCATCTAGTGGTAATTGCGGTAATGCCGCCCAAGTAATGGGAACTGCGTTACTGTGAGGGGAAGAGTAATCGGGTAGATTACTCGTTACCCTCAAAAGGGGCTGCGTTAGGTAACTGCGTTTATTGTAACTCCGTTACTTACAACACTGCCTACCAGTACTTGGTTGCCCCCAGGACTTCTACACAATGCTATAGTGTCTGGCTACCACGCCAAGGCAGATGCGAACTGAGCAAAGTAAACAGGTACTTGCAGTTTAGCAGAGAGGTAGCGTGGTTCAAAGACAGTTCTGGTAAAAGCTGGCTGAGTTAAGGGGATAATACAGTATCTGTTCCTGGTAAAAGGCAGACTGAGTTTAGGGGATAGTCCAGTATCCAATCGGGGTCATATACACAGCAAGCAAGGCAGACTAACAGGAGGCTTGATCTAGAACAATGCAGGTAAGCAAGGGATAGAATGTTCGGTTTGCTTTTATCAGGTGACTGAGCAGATCAATCACCAACAGTTGAACACAGACAGGGAGGATGCAACAGCTAACACCTGGGTGCTGAAATAGGGAGCAGGAGCACTTAAGTGATCATGACACTATCTGACTATACAAGCCGATTTGATGAGTGGGCTTGTGTTGATGGCATCAGTTTAAGATTCTTTTGAGAACATTCAGAATTCATTGTCAGGTATATTTGATTTGCATGTGATCTCTTTCTAACTTGCTTCAAGCTTGTTTTGTATTTCCATGGACTTGTATGAGAATACATAACCTGCTGGAGGCAAACAAAAACCCATTAAACACAGGCCCTATATCTATTTCTGTGAATTTATTTGGCATGTCATGTTTATGATTTAATTTCCTTTTCATGTGTATATTTATACTCTGCAACCTTCTTCATAATACACAGAACCATTCAATATCAGCCATGGCCCACGGGAGTATACAATCAAATTTCCTCCCTAGAAGTACACACACTAAAGCTTTGTACACACAGCCGGTTTTCCTGGGATTTTTCCCGGGGTTTTTGCCAGGAATCCCATTCCAATGGGAAAAGTGCCCAAAAAACGCCGGACAAAAAAAGAGATCCAGCTCTCTTTTTTCCCGCCAGAGAAACTGGTGGACTTTTGCCCGGCAGTTTTTGACAGTTTTCCTATGGGAAAAACTGTGAGGGAGCATACACATGCCCGAGATTCCCAACCAAAGTCTGGAAAACCAGCCGTGTGTAGGGGGAAAGACTGCCCGAACAGGTTCTCGGCTTTCCCCTCGGAATATCCGACAGGAACTTTTCCCGCCTAAAACCCTGCACGTGTGTACGGGGCATAAGACCATACTTGAGGTGATTGTAGACGTATTAGTGCAATTGTAACAGAGAAAATTTGAGTACTGTCCGTGATACTTTTTTTATTTAGACTAACATACAATTTTTCAGGACAAGCTTTCGGAGTATGTCTCCTTCTTCAATGTCCAAGCAGTACGGACAGTATTTTCTCTGACACACTAAGACCAAAAGCCAATAAGCCTACTTATAAACCAGCACATCAGAACTGAAGGCCATTGCTACGAACACTGAGCTACTCGCCAAAGGAAAAGTGGTGGTATTGCCTACAGCAGTTCATCAACAGCATTGCCTCCAGATAACACATGACTTCCACGACACCACTTTCCCCAAAGTATAAAAATGAATCCGACGGTTGGTTGTATCCATAAGCAGCATATTTTATTTTTTAAATGAACTTCAAAATAATAAAAAAAAAAAAATGCTTTGATTTTCCTTCTTTTGTTTTCTTGCTGCCCAGATGTTTTTCTTGACTTGTACAATTGGTTTCCCAATCAGTGTTTATCCCAGGAACAATGTCAGATGGCAGTGACCAGGTAACCAGAGATGGGAGCGCAAATGTTCTCTGCAGGATCTGTCCTTCCTCCATGGATTATAAATGAAATGTTCTAAGCTTTGCTGAAAATACACGTCAAGAGTACGCAAAACAAAAAAAAATAACGCCTACAAAACAAATAACCCGTCGAATAGGTCAGGAAATTTTAAAGGGAAACTGAAGCTTTGTTAAAAGAGAAAACCAGAACAATCATACATATTGTAAGGATTTTAGCTAAGTTTATTACAGATTCCTACCTACTTCTGATCCATAGATACTAAGCATAGCAGCTGCTGACATTTTTCAAAAATCTGATGTGAGTTTCTGGATGTGAGTTTCTGGATGTGCATATATGCTCGGGTCCAAAGATGAATTTCCAAGACTTCATGGCTAAACTCCACCAACTGATTTGGTTGGTGAAATTTTGCCAAAGTGGAAACACAGATTGAACTGTTTAGGTAAAATTTAAGTTCAACTTTTTTGTTTCTTTATTTAAGAGTGGGATTTTATTTTGGGTAGTTTAGTTTATTTCATTAGGTGTTCTTTAAATGTGTGCTTTTTGTGTGTAAATGATTATTTGTGTACTGTGCTTTAACCACATAAGCCCCAGACCGTTTTGTTGCTAAATGACCAGGACACTTTTTGCGATTCGGCACTGCGTCGCTTTAACTGACAATTGCGCGGTTGTGCGACGTGGCTCCCAATCAAAATTGACGTCCTTTTTTTCCCCCACAAATAGAGCTTTCTTTTGGTGGTATTTGATCACCTCTGCGTTTTTTTTTTTTAACCCTATAAACCAAAATAGAGAGACAATTTAAAAAAAAATGCTATGTTTTTTACTTTTTGCTATAATAAATATCCCCCAAATATATATAAAAATACACTTTTTTCCTTAGTTTAGGCCAATACGTATTTCTGGTAAAAAAATAACGCAATAAGCATTTATTGATTGGTTTGCGCAAAAGTTATAGCGTCTATAAAATAGAGGATAGTTTTATGGCATTTTTATTATTATTTTCTTTTTACTAGTAATGGTGGCGATCAGCGTTTTTTATTGTGATGGCGACATTATAGCGGACACATCGGGCACTTTTGACACATTTTTTGGGACCATTAGCATTTTTACAGTGATCAGTACTATAAAAATGCACAGTTTACTGTGAAAATAACACTGGTAGTGAAGGGGTTAACCACTAGGTAGCTCTGTTGGGGGTTAAGTGTGCCCTAGTGAGTGTTTCTTACTGTAGGGGAGATGGGCTACATGTGACAAGACAGTCATCATGGCTTCCATTGTCACATTGTCACTGTTTACATTAGCATCTCACCGCCCATTTCTCCGTGAGACGATCGCAGGTATCCCCGCGGCGATCGAGTCCGCGGGACCCGCAGTCAGGTTTACGGAGCTTGTGCCGGGCACGCAGGATGTCCTCTTGTTAGAGGCGAATGGTCATTTGTATCTTAAAGCAGCACGCCACGCAAAAGGGGAAGTTCCGCTTTAAGGACTTGTCCCCACGCTCCTCTAGAAAAAATTGGCACTTTTAAAGGAGAGGAGTGGGTACCCAATTTCGACAAGTACCCGGTCCCAGTTCCGCTCCAAACTGCCTAGGCGATCAGAAACTGAAGTTCTCACTCCCTGCCATATGCGGTCTTCTGGACATGTCCCAGAAGACTGCTTCCACCATTCACGATGAGCAGCGTTGCTGATGATGACAATGCACAGTCGGGTGCCCATTAGTGTTGCTCACGAATATTCGTATTGCGAATATTCGCTACGAATATTGCATATTCGAGTATTCGCGAATAACTCGAATATTGAGGCGAATATTCGCTATGGCGAATATTCGTATTTTTTCAAATTTATTTTTAAAACAGATCACATCCTAGTGATCTCCATGCGAATTTTCGGCAACATAAAATAATCGCATCAGCTACTCGGCCCTTCTTTTGCATCAGAGCCAATCAGAATAACTCGGATATTCGGCAAAAGGAATATTGCGCGATATTCCTTTTGCCGAATATTCGAGTTATTCTGATTGGCTCTGATGCAAAAGAAGGGCGGAGAAGATAATCGCGCAATATTCCTTTTGCCGAATATTCGAGTTATTCTGATTGGCTCTGATGCGCCCTTCTTTTGCATCAGAGCCAATCAGAATAACTCGAATATTCGGCAAACGGAATATTGCGCGATTATCTTCTCCGCCCTTCTTTTGCCCCCTTATCCTCTTTTGTTTTAAGTAGAGTTAGTGTAGAGTTAGTGTTTAGTGCATATTAGTTTAGTAATACAGGAAATGATCTCCGTTTATGAGAATTTTTTGGGATAAAATATCACGAATATTCGATATTAGCGAATATTCACGAATATTCTTCTATATATTCGCGCAATATCGCGAAATCGAATATGGCGTATTCCGCTCAACACTAGTGCCCATAGTTGAGATGCCAGCACAGAGAAAAGAAGACCGCAGGTGAAACCAACTTGGGTGAGCATGCAGGATGTGTGAGTGGCTGTTTTTTAAAAGCCATGCCATGTGTCATCTGCTGGTGTTGGTCCACTGTGTTTTATCAAGTCCAAAGTCAGCGCAGCTATCAACCAGGAAATTCAACTTCATGCTTCCTTCTGCCGACAAGCTTTTTGGAGATGCTGATGATCATGGTATCACTGTGCATGATTGGCCAGCAAACTCGCCTGACTTAAACCCCTTAGAGCAGAGGTTCTCAACCTGGGGGTTGGGACTCCTTCGGGGGTCAAATAATGATTTGCCAGGGGTCACCAAATCCTGGGCTGTTCCTGAAGCCGGCACCGATCTCCCAGCATTTTTGTGGCCGCCCAGCTGGGCTGTTCCTGGAGCTCACCGTCACCCACTCAGCCTATTTGCATCCGCCCATTCAGTTCACATCGTGGCTGGGTGGCAGAGACTAGAGGGCAGCTGACCAATGAGGAATGTGAAGTGGGAGGGGCTGGAGGAGACCCCATCTCCTGATGTCGGCATAGGTGTCACTGCTACGAGACACCACTAAGTCGGAGACTCATTGACTAGAACTGCCTGTGATTATAGTTGCCATTAAAAGTCCCCACTACAGTTCTAAGATCAGCAGATGACCTTGGTCAAGAGCACCTAAAGTTGGCTAATCAAGACTCCCACCAGCATTGCCACTCATCCCATCCCCCTCAGGAGTAGGAGCAGCAATAATAATAGAGAATACATGAAAGAGAGAGGAAAAGAGGGTGAGGAACAAAGAAAAAGGGAGAGAAAGAATAAGACAAAAAACAAGAGAGATGTCTAGAGAGAGGGATGAAGGAAAAAATTAGGGTAGAGAGAGATAAAAGGGAAAGAAAGGAGACCAAAGAGAAAGAGTGGTATATCCTATAATGTACCATAAGGGGTTTTAATATGTGTGGAAGGGACTCAGGGAGCGCTAAATGTCTGTAGGTTAGGGGCTCAAATGAATTGTCTTGCCTTGGGTGTTGACAAAAAAATAATTTTACTGTTAGGGGTCCCCACAACTTGGGAAATTATATCAAGGGGTCACGGCACTAGAAAGGTGGAGAACCACTGCCTTAGAGAATCTGTGGGGTATTGTGAAGAGGAAGATGAGAGACATGAGACCCAACAATACAGATCAGCTGAAAGCCACTATCAAAGCAACCTGGTCTTCCATAACACCTTAGCAGTGCCACAGGCTGATCTCCCCCTATACCATGCCACATTGATGCAGTAATTCATGCAAAAGGGGCCCCCCAAAAAAAGTATTAAGTGCATACTATACTGTTCATGGACATACTTTTTAGTAAGCCAACATTTCTGTTTTAAAAATCCTTTTTTTTAATTGGTCTTATGTAATTTTGGGTTACTGCATTTTGGGTTTTCACCAGCTGTAAGCCATAATCATCAAAATTAAAATAAAGTAATGTTTAAAATATATCACTCTGTGTATAACGCATCTATATAAAATATATGAGTCACTTTTTTAATTGAATTACTGAAATAAATCAACTTTTTGATGATACTCTAATTTTATGAGATGCACCCGTATATTCAGCTTCACGGAAGTGGATTTTTAGCTGTGATGCTGCATATACATGGTGCTGTGTTCATGCTTAGAGCATGCTCAGTACAGAGACAGCTCCGGGTCTTGTATTAACAATCTGGAATCAGGGGTCTGGGTTCCCAATCACCTGATCGCTGTGATACCTCTGATTGGCTGTCAAAGTAATCAGTCACAGTACCCGTCCCTGTGTTTGTTTGTTTTTCTCCTCTTGAATGAAGAAAAAGATACGTTGTATGCAGTGCCGATCCAGACCTCCATGGGGCCCTAAGCAAAATGAAATGTCACATTAAAGTTAAGAAGCGGGGGGGGGGGGGCACTGCCGACAGTGACATGCCACAATTAAAGATTGATGTTTAGAAGCGGGGGTAAGGGGTGTTCTGCTGTCGGAAATGACATCTTACATTAAAGTGAGTAGCGGGGGGGGGTGCTGACTTCTTACCTCTTCTCCCATGCAGCCAGCGAGTTAAGAAGAGGGGCGAGGGGCCGAAAATGACTTCTCACCAGGTGGCGCCTCTAGTAATTAGGGGGGCCCTCCGCAGCTTTGCGGGGCCGTAAGCGGCTTGCATAGTGAGCCTTTATGGTAGATCGGCCCTGGTTGTATGTTTTTTTCCTTACTAGAAGAGAACGTTGTAAACCAAATAGTGTGTGGGGGAAAAAAAAGTCAGGGTTTCATCTAAGTTAGTTTAAGGGTTAAGGTCAAGATTAGGTTCAAAGTCAGGCATAAAGGTCAGGTTAACTACTTGCCAACCACCCACGGTATATTTACTTCGGGCATTTGGCATGGGCAGGCTAAATCACATCCATGTACGTTATCCAGGCTGTTCTGGGTTAGGGGCATGCTGCAACCGCAGATCCTGGTACCCATCGCTATGCGATTAACAAAGCTGTTATGAATACATTTTAATTATAACAGCTGTATTTCCTGCAGAGTGATGCTGTGATTGTCTCACAGCTATCACTTGGGACCTGGGCCAATCACAGCACCCAGTACCATGTGATTAGCTGTAGCCAAACACAGATTACTTGTAATCACATATGTCATGAATGTAACCAATTCATTACAACTGAAAACATTTCTATTACAATGATCATGATTGTTGTAACAGCAAGGTGTAGAAAAAAAATCCTTATCACCTTCCCCAGGTAGTAGTACAGTGTTACTATGGTGGCACTGAAGTACTCTGACGCGAGTATGTAAAAAGTTATTTAAAAAAAAAATGTTTTAAAAAAAAGATTAGAAAATTGATTTAAAAATATCTTCTTTCAACATGGTGTCACCAGTCTGTATCCCCGATCACTGCCACACCAGTTATATGATGATGCTGTACTGCACTGTTGACGGAAGGTAAAACAATTTTTTTTTTAAATATTAAATTTTACTTAAATTTCAAAAAATAAAATAATTAAATTTAAATTTAAAATAAATTAAAATATAAATATAAATTAAAATATTCCAAAAATGTCCAACTTTAGAAAACTCGACATGCCTTTTACTAAATGCCTTAGACTAAGGTAATTTGGGGGATATTTGTACTCTCCTGGCATTTTAGGGGCACCAAGAAATAAGATCAGGCAATCAGTACAGCAGAATTGATACATTTTCAAACATACTGTATATAACATAGCTTGTACATGCAATAACTTTAATGCAAACCAATTAATATACACTTGTAAGAATTGTTTTTACCAAAGAAATGTAGCAGAATACACTTTGGCCTGCATTTATTAAGAAATTCGATTTTTTAATTGGATATGTTTTATAACAGACAGTAGAACATTTTTTTTAGTCTTTTTTCGTTTATACAGCAAAGAATAAAAAATAAACAGTGGTGATCAAATGCCACCAAAAGAAAACTCTATTTGTGGGAACAAATTATTTCATTTTCTTTTGGGTACTGTGTTGCATGATGACGCAATTGGCAGTTAAGGTAGCATGGTGACAATTAGCAACGGCCTGGTTAAGGTAGCATGGTGACAATTAGCAATGGCCTAGTTAAGGTAGCATGGTGACAATTAGCAATGGCCTAGTTAAGGTAGCATGGTGACAATTAGCAATGGCCTGGTTAAGGTAGCATGGTGACAATTGGCAATGGCCTAGTTAAGGTAGCATGGTGACAATTAGCAACGGCCTGGTTAAGGTAGCATGGTGACAATTAGCAATGGCCTAGTTAAGGTAGCATGGTGACAATTAGCAATGGCCTAGTTAAGGTAGCATGGTGACAATTAGCAATGGCCTGGTTAAGGTAGCATGGTGACAATTGGCAATGGCCTAGTTAAGGTAGCATGGTGACAATTAGCAATGGCCTAGTTAAGGTAGCATGGTGACAATTGGCAATGGTCTAGTTAAGGTAGCATGGTGACAATTGGCAATGGCCTGGTTAAGGTAGCATGGTGACAATGGCCTGGTTATGAAGAGGGTAAAACCTTCTGAAGCTAAGTAAGTTAAAAACAAAGCCATTTGGTAATTTGGTAATCAGTTTGGGATGGGATACTGTGAATATAGTGGCATCTACACCTCATTTACAATTTTGGAACAGCTCATTGGTTCCTTCTTCAGCCAGTGACGCATTTCGGAACAGCTCATTGGTTCCTTCTTCAGCCAGTGACCTGGCTGAAGAAGGAACCAATGAGCTGTTTCGAAACGCGTCCCGCCTCTATGACACACTTCCTGTCTACTTCCTGTCTGAGTTCCATGCTGGTTTCTGTCTTGCTTCCTCTGATGTCATCCCCAGGTTCCAGCGTTATTGTGTCCTCTGAACATTCACAGCACAAGTTGGCTGTTATCTCGTGGACTTCCCTGGAAGCTTTACCATCACAGATTGGGACTGCCCTGCCACTGGAACATCTCCTGGATGCACTTACCTGCTACATGCCTATTTCATCCACTATTTTGTAAGTGTTTTTAACCCCTTTAGGGGATATTAAAAGTTTTATACTTCTGCACTTAGAGGCACCTTGTTTGTTTTTCTACATCTAAAGACTGCTAAGCTCAGGGCCGCCATCAGGGGGGTACAGGCAGTACACCTGTAAGAGGCCCGTTTTTTTTTGTTTTTTTTAGGGGTCCGGAGGCCCCCAGGGGGGTATTAAAGGGTCAATTTTTTTTAGAGGTCTGGATGTCCCCAGGGACCTGTATATATTTTTATTTCTGTTATTTTATATATATATATATATATATATATATAAATATATGTATATATATATATATATATATATATATATATATATATATTTATATATATAAAATACAGTATATATATTTTAATAAAGGACCCAGAAGTCCCCAGGGCCCCGGATGGCAAGCCATCTTTTTTTGTAATTTCTTTTTATATAAAAAAAATACATTTATTAAAGGGCCCAGAGATCCCCAGGGCCCCCGATGGCAACCCCCCTTTTTAAAAAAAAAATATTCTTTATCTCTTTTTTTCTTTTTATTAAAGGGCACAGAGGTCCCCATGGCCCAGGTGGCTACCCTCCCCCTTTTTTAAAAATATTTTTCTTTATTTCTTCTTATTTCATAAAGATCTATTGGACAAGTACTGATCTATGGGGACACCTGGTGTGGGGGGCTCTGATGGGAACATCTGCTGTGGGGGGGCTCTGATGGGGGACACCTGCTGGGGGGGCTCTGATGGGGGACACCTGCTGGGGGGGCTCTGATGGGGGACACCTGCTGGGAAGGCTCTGATGGGGGACAACTGCTGGGGGGGCCTCTGATGGGGGACTCTAATGAAGACTTCTTAGGGGAGCATCTCTGTGTTTGAGTCGTAGCCATAGAAACATTTGTAAAGGGGAGGAGTTAGTAAGATGACCACACCCATGTGGGGGGCGCTAGAAATATTTCTGCACCCAGGCGCCTCTGACCCTAGGATCGGCCCTGCCTGAAGCTGTGTAAGGGGCCCCATAATTCCTGATGGCGGCCCTGGCTAAGCTGCTATATATTATATTTTGTTCTTGTGTTTAGATACGCTTTTATCTTAGGAAAAGACACCATGAAGTACACTAACAGCCTTTACAAGTCCAGATCTCTCGGGCTGGCAGTGGTTACATTATAACTCCTACAAAGGACATTTTTGTCTTTGGACTTAGGCGTCTTTATAATATGATCCATTTGTGTTTCATTTGCTCCAAGTCAGAATGTCATCTACTCTCCTCCAAGAGCTCAAAGCGGAAAAAAAACATTTGGACTTTGGATCTTTTATATTTTCCTACAGTTAGAAAAGACGTTTTACAAAATTTCAATGCGTGTCTCTGCTCAGCCTCACCAGCTCTATGACATTCCCCGAGGACTGATAAATGGGAGAGCGCCAAACCATTTTATGGTAGAAGAGAGTTCATTGAGGAACACTTCCATATTTATAGGAGTTCTGCAGAAGCTGAGATAAAATGTGATAAGTAAAGGTTTGGATGAGTGAGATGCAAACCCCGATAGTATTATGCTTGACTGAATATTTATGCGTAGGCGCCTACAGACATTAGACATCGACGCAATCTGGCCCCTGGTCAATCAATCTTATGAACATTTGTTATGAATGTGCGTGATTGTTGAATGTTATTGCATGATTTTGACTATGGGCAGGGAGGGGGGGAAGAATTCCCAGCTAGTCTTGGGAGAAAGCAATCTCATTGGCTAGGAAATTCCACCCCAACCAAATGCCCGAGGGCCCCATGCCACTAGGGGGCCCCATTATGATTGCCAGCCTCAGTAAGACCAGGGAAAGTTTGTAAAAATCTGTGTTTTTTTTACATCTGTCCCTGAAATGTCCCTTATCGACATCCTTTTGGTCTAAAAATCACAAGATTATTGCTGCCCTGCCTCTCCAGTACCCTTTCAGTGTGTTTATGTGTATTCTGTGTGTATGTATACTGTGTGTGTGTATACATACTGTATGTGTGTGTGTGTATAATGTGTGGCCTCATAATCTCCTATTGCCTTTGGGCCCCATAATCTCCTATTGCCTGGGGCCACTTAATCTCCTATTACCTGGGGGCCACATAATCTCCTATTGCCTGGGGGCCACATAATCTCCCATTGCCCGGGGACCCCGTAATCTCTTATTGCCCATGGGCCCCATGAGTTGTCATTCCATCCCTGTGAGATACATATATAAGAACAGTTTTCATACCAAAGGGTTTATAATCCTGTACAGCCAGTCTTGAGATTTATCCAGCTATTCCAGCCAGTAGAGCCATGTTATAAACCAGGGGCCAGTTTATTGACCTTCGGACTGTAAGGGGGCCAAACTGTCACCAGCAGGGGTGGAAATGTTCCTTGCATCAGTGGGAGTAAACATCACCATAATTTGGTATTAGGGGGCAAAATCGCACCCCATCATTGATATCATTGGGAGTAATAGGGGCCCATTGTTGGTGTAGGGTGGGAGAAATGGGGTCCCAAATGTTAGTGTTAGTTGGCATATCAGTGGGAGGAGCTCTGACAAGAGGAAGCAAAGTTCTGCTCCAAGATGGCCACCTTCTCCAAAGACACAGTGCAGGCATGGTAAGTCAGAAAAAAAAAAATCAGTTGCAGGGAGACCATGAGAAATACTGGTAACTAGTCCTCTGAATGTGTTCAGTAGACATTCACTTATTCACTTTAACTACAGCATCTCACAAAAGTGAGTACACCCCTCCCATTTTTGGAAATATTTTATTCTATCTTTTCATGTGACAACACTGAAGAAATGACACTTTGCTACAATGTTGTGTAGTGAGTGTACAGCTTGTATAACAGTGTAAATTTGCTGTCCCTTCAAAATAACGCAAAACACAGCCATTATTGTCTAAACCGCTGGCAAAAAAGTACACACCTAAGTGAAAATGTCCAAAGTGTCAATATTTTGTGTGGCCACTATTATTTTCCAGCACTGCCTTAACCCTCTTGGGCATTGAGTTCACCAGAGCTTCACAGGTTGCCACTGGAGTCTTCTTCCACTCCTCCATGATGACATCACAGAGCTGGTGAATGTTAGAGACCTTGCGTTCCTCCACCTTCTGTTTGAGGATGTCCCACAGATTAAGGTGACCAGATTTTTAAAATAAAATCCAGGGACATATTTTTTCTTTACTAGTAATGGCAACAATCAGTGACTCTCTGCCCGTCGCCGCCCACCTCACAGCCTGTCAAGTCTTACTCTTCGGGCCCCGGCTACTACTGGATGGGGAGCGGAGGAAGATCACTCCACCAGGGAAGGCAAGGAGATAGGCAGGGGGCTGGCCAGGATTTGAGCTATGGCAGAAGAACATGCGAGCGAAGCTGAATGGGCATGCACCCGAAACTGAAGAAATAATCCCTCCGCTCCGACCAGCACATGATCATCAGAAAGGGGCACAGATAATGGGAAAAATACAACCCCCCTATGCTAGTAGCCATGGCAGAGCGGGGGTGTGCAATTCTATTTTTTTTATTTTAACTGCACTGACTGGGCCAGATTCTGGTAGAATCCGCGGCGGCGTAGCGTAAGCCATTTACACTACGCCGCCGCAACTTACTGGAGCAAGTGCCATATTCTCCAAGAACTTGCTCCGTAGTTTGCGGTGGCGTAGCGTAAATGGCCCGGCGTTTCCCCCGCGTAATTCAAAGGGGGCGGTCGAACTGCGCATTCGCCGGCCGGGAAAAAAGCCCAGTGTGCATGCTCCAGCTTACGTCGGAAAACGTTGTTGAAACTAACGTGAAAACAACGTGATCGTCACTTACGCAATGCCCTATTCGCGAACGACTTAGTAAAACGACGTAACCGACGGAAAAAGACGACGCTGACCCGACTCCATACTTAACATGGCATACGACGGAACTTCGTAAGCCTACCCCTCATATAGCAGGGGTAGGTTTACGCTTACCGAAACAACGTAAACGACGAGGCGGCGTAAAAACGTTCGGGAATCGACGTATTAGGCTCATTTGCATAGGCAAATGAGAAATCAACGTAAAGGCCACCTAGCGGCCAGGGAAGTAATTACATCTACGATCCGACGGTGTAAGTGTTTTACACCTGTCGGATCTTCACTGTATCTATGCGGAAGTGATTCTAGGAATCACACGCATAGATACCTGGACAAAAAAACAGAGATACGACGGTGTTTCCTGCGATACACCGTCGTATCTCTTTTGAGAATCTGGCCCACTGTCTTTGAAATTGCCCCTGCCCCTATTAAATCCAATCTGGGGACAAAACCAGGGACAGACTTGGTCCGGGGACAGTGTCCTCAATCAGGGGACTGTCCCCTGAAACTGGGGATGTCTGGTCAACCTACCACAGATGCTCAATAGGATTTAGGTCTGGAAACATGCTTGGCCAGTCCATCACCTTTTACCCTCAGCTTCTTTAGCAAGTCAGTGGTCATCTTGGAGGTGTTTGGAGTCGTTATCATGTTGGAATACTGACCTATGGCCCAGTCTCTGAAGGGAGGGGATCATGCTCTGCTTCAGTATGTCACAGTGTGCAGTGTGCAGAGTATGGTCTGAGCACTGACAGGCTGCCCCCCACCTTCCCTTCAACCTCTGCAATAATGCTGGCAGCACTCATACATCTATTTCCCAAAGACAACCTCTGGAAAACTCTTTGGTTGACCATGGCAAGGCCTGTTCTAAATGGAACCTGTCCTGTTAAACTGCTGTATGGTCTTGTACACCAAGCTGAAGCTCAGTTTCAGGGCCTTAGCAGTCTTCTTATAGCCTAGGCCAACTTTATGTAGAGCAACAATTCTTTTTTTCAGATTCACAGAGAGTTCTTTGCCATGACATGCCATGTTTAAATTCCAGTGACCAGTATGAGAGAATGAGAGTGATAACACCAAATTTAACACACCTGCTCCCCATTCACACATGAGACCTTGTAACACTAACGAGTCACATGACACTGGGAAGGAAAATGGCTAATTGGGCCCAATTTGGAAATTTTCACTTTGGGGTGTACTCACTTTTGTTGCCAGTGGTTTAGACATTAATGGCTGTGTGTTGAGTTATTTTGAGGGGACAGCAAATTTACACAGTTATACAAGCTGTACACTTACTATACAACATTGTAGCAAAGTGTCATTTCTTCAGTGTTGTCACATGAAAAGATAGAATAAAACATTTACAAAATGTGAGGGTAACTTCTTAGACCGCGTACACACGATGAGACATGTCCGCTCAAACAAGTCCGATGGACCGTTTCCAGCGGACATGTCTCATCGGATTTTGGTCCGATGGCGTGTACAAAATCCCCTCGGGCTGAGGACGCGGTGACGTGGCATTGACGCCGCCACGTCACCACTCCAGGAAGTAAAATACTTCCACGCATGCGTCGAATCCATCCATCCAGATTTCTGTCCGCTGGTTAGTGTACTAACCAGCGGACATATCCGACGGACATGTCTTTGAAATTTGTCCGCTGGGAAAACATGTCCGCTAGGTCGTACACACGCGATCGAAGATGTCTGCTGAAACGGTCCGTCGGACCAGTTTCAGCAGATAAATTTGATCGTGTGTACGCGGCCTTAGATGCGCCAGCGTATCCAGTATCCGTATTCAGAAAACAAGATACGCTGGGATTGAGCTAAGAAACGAGCGGCGTAAGTGTATTACGCCATCGTATCTTAGTTGCATATTTACTCTGGCCGCAAGGTAACACCTCCGTCGATTTACGCGTTGAATATGCAAATTAGCTAGATACGCCGATTCACGAATGTACGCCCGGCCGTCGCAGTAAGATACGCCGTTTTTGTAAGGCCTTTTTCAGGCGTAAAGATAAACCACCAAAAACATGGCGCAGCCAATGTTAAGTATGAACGTCGGAACAGCCGTCGAATTTCACGTTGTTTACGTCGTTTGCGTTAGCCGATTCAGAATGGGGCTGGGCGTAAGTTACGTTCACGTCATTTTCATTGAGTATTTGAGATGTGATTTGGAGCATGCGCACTGGGATACGTCCATGGCCGGCGCATGCGCAGTTCGTTCGGCGCGTCATTTACGTGGGGTCACCGTTCAATTTACGCTACGCCGCCACAACTTACGGAGCAAGTGCTTTGTGAATACAGCACTTGCCTGTAAAATTTGCGGGCATAACTTAATAGGATACACTATGCCCGCACACAGATACGCGCACCTACGGGAATCTAGCCCTTAATGTATTATTTCTTAAACCTTTAACTTTTAAATTTTGTATAACATTTACCCAGGGAAGATTATTTTGACATCTTCAGCAGCCGTTCAGCCATTATTTATGATTTTTTTAATATGTTTTATTCCATTTTTTTATACATGTTTTATAATTTTTTTTTTATAAATGTTTTATTTTGGGAAACAAGAGATTGTACAGTTATTGTTCCTCTGCACAGAGCTCCATTATATCATCCTCACTTCCAGACTAGAGAAGAGATTTCATTTTGACTACTGTGCTGCTGGATTTAATTAAAGAAAATTCTTCATCATATGAAGAAAAACCTCACTTCTAATATTTCTCCTGACGTCTGCCACCCTCCAGAGAATACAGACCGGCCAGTCGGTCGAAAACAACTGGTTAATGTAAGAGACTATTGACATGTGTTTCTTATCTGGGACGCGCCAAAGCGAGCGGAATTTCAATGTTCACACTTATTTCCTATGACACGCGAGTACAAGGTTGTGTAAACTTGAGCGGAACCAAGGTTGGAGAGTTTTTTTGCTCTTTATTTATACTTGATCTCTAAAATAATCTCAATAAATACTTGAGTTCCAGAATATGTCTGAGAAATGTATCTTGATTGAAAAAGCATAAACTTGAACCTTTTAGTAACTTTACAAGTTTCCACATACCAATGTCTCTATACACACACACGATATTGTCAAAAGTATTGGGACACCTGCCTTTGCACACACAAGATTCAGATAGAGTTTACGGGCCAGATTCACGTAGATTCTGCGGCGGCATAGCGTATCCTATTTACACTACGCCACCGCAACTTACAGGAGCAAGTGCCGTATTCTCAAAGCACTTGCTCCATAATTTGCGGCGTATCCCCGCGTAATTCAAATAGGGAAGGAGGGGGGCGTGCTGTATTTAAATTAAGCATGCCCCAGCGCCGAACGAACTGCGCATGCACCGGCCCTAAACGTAGCCCACTGTGCATGCTCCATAGTACGCCGCAAATACATTGATTTTGACGGTAACGTAATTAACGTAAAGGCCTATTCGCGACGAGTTACGCAAACGACGTAAACAACAGAAAAACACGACGCTGTCCCGACGTCCATACTTAACATGGCTTACGCCGGACCTACGCAAGGTTACCCCTCATATAGCAGGGGTAACCTTACGCGTACGCAAACTACGTGAACTATGTCGACGGCGCGCAACTTCGTTCGGGAATCGGCGTATCATGCTCATTTGCATATTTAACGATGAAATCTACAGGAACGCCACCTATCGGCCAGCGAAGAATTACATCTAAGATCCGACGATGTAAGTGACTTACGCCACTCGGATCTACGCCAAATCTATGCGTAACTGATTTTAAGAATCAGTCGCATAGATACACAGGGCTAGAGACAGAGATACGACGGTGTATCTGGGGATACACCGTCGTATCTATTTTGAGAATCTGGCCCTACGTCGGCGTATCTAGAGATTCTGCGGCGGCATAGCGTATCCTATTTACACTACGCCACCACAACTTACAGGAGCAAGTGCCGTATTCTCAAAGCAGTGGTTAACTCCTAAACTGCAATTGTCAATGCATTTTTATAGCACTTATCGCTGTGAAAATGACAATGGTCCCAAAAATGTGTCAAAATTGTCCGATGTGTCCACCATAATGTCGCAGTCATGAAAAAAAACACTGATCACCGCCATTAGTAAAAAATAATAAAAGTGCGATAAAACGATCCCCTATTTTCTAGAAGCTATAACTTTTGCGCAAACCAATCGATAAACGCTTATTGTGATTTTTTTTTACCAAAAATAGGTAGAAGAATACGTATCAGCCTAAACTGTGGAAAAAATATAATTTTTTATATATTTTTTGGGGATATCAGTGATTTTTATCGGTACTGCGACATTATGGCGGACAGTTCGGACACATTTTTGGGACCATTGGCATTTTTATAGCGATCTGTGCTATAAAAATGCATTGATTACTATAAAAATGCCACTAGCAGTGAAGGGGTTGATACTAGGGGGCGAGGAAGGGGTTAATCATGTTCCCTGGGTGTGTTCTAACTGAGGGGGGGTTGGACTGACATGGGGAAATGACAAATCGCTGTTCATACATTGTATGAACAGATGATAGGTCACCCCCCCCCCCCCCCCAACAGGACCGGGAGCACGTGCCCCTAGTGGCTGATTTGCGAGACGACGTAGATCTACGTGACCTTGTGCAGGGGAGCCGACCTGCCGCCATAAAACTAAGGCAGCTGGTCGGTAAGTAGTTAAACAGCACTCCAGCCCAAAGTGATTCGTTTTCAGAATGAGTTGGAAAGGGCTAGAACCTCAGATGCCCTTTTTAAAACTATAGCAATTATTTTTCTTGTGTTTTACTTAGGGGTATCAGAGTAAAGAACCGGAGAAGTTATTGCCCTGCTTAGCTTTGTATGGGCCGCAAATACAGAGATTAAACTGCTTACCCCATCCTCCAGGTCGTTTATGCATTAATTAAACAGGATAAGTCCCAGCACAGAACCCTGGGGGCCCCACTACCCACCCCTGACCATTCCAAGTACTCCCCATTTATCAACACCCTCTCTCCCTTGTAGGCAATTTTCAATTCATGTACTCACCCTATAGTCCATGCCAACAGACCTTACTTTGTACAGTAAACGTTTATGGGGAACTGTGTCAAATTCTTTTGCAAAATCCAGATACACCATGTCTACGGGCCTTCCTTTATCTAGATGGCAGCTCACCTCCTCATAGAAGGTTAGTAGATTGGTTTGGCAAGCTAGAGTTAGACCTTAAAGTTTTTGTTAAAGTCACACCTTGGACCTGAATGGCCGCGTACACACGACCGAGAAACTCGTCGGGCTAAACTCATCGTTCTGCCCGTCGAGGTTCCTGTTCAGCTGTCGAAAAGCTCATCGAGCCAAATTTGCCCATAGGACAACAAGGAAATAGAGAGCATGCTCTCTTTTTGGCTCGACGAGCTTCCCAACAGGACGCTCGGCGAAAAGTGTACACACGACCGGTTTTCTTGGCAGAATACATCTCCCATCGAGGTTCTCGCTGGATTCTGCCAAGTTACAGAGCAAAACATTCACAATAGGGGTCTTTAGTCTTCAAGGGCTATTTAATGGAGTTTCCCCTTAAAGTAGTGTACAGGACGCCAGGGATGGGTCCTGGATGGACGCTACATAGCGCCAATTTTTGGTATCTGGTCCCTTTAAGCACTGGCTCAGGAGGTCACCCAAAGGGGGTGAGAGGTTCCGGACAGATAAAGTGGATACAGAGAGGACGGGCTTAAAGTCCTCTCTGTCTTCTTTTAATGATATTTGGGGGTCCGGGATTTCGGAGGCTCTGAAGCGACAATTGGGAGGGAAGAGAGCCTCCCCTTCTGACCCCTGGCTTCCAGGAAGTGAGTTAAAAGGAAAGGAAGTCCTGACAGAGGGTGGAGTAGTTTGGGAGTGAAGCTGTGTCTGCAGGGAAGGACTGGAGGATTTCTTACAAAAACGTATGTGTCTTTCTGTTGTTTATTTTGCTGTGCTGAAGAAAGACTTTTCTAATTTATGCTGGAAACAAGCAGGACTTTTGTTGTGACGTTTTCCTGGTGCTGAAGAAAGCATTATTTTGTTTTGTTTTGGTCGCAATAAAGACCCTTTGCTTTACTGACACGGTTTACGCACTTGTCTCTCGGAGCTAAAGAACCCCCAAAGTTCACAACTGGTGGAGAATGCGGGCAAAGTGCATTTGCAGGCGCAAAAACCGTTTAAAAAACTGACATTTAAAGAGACAGTGTACTTATGGCATGTCTTGGGTGAAGTCAGCCCAGACATTACAAACAGCACGCAAAGACATGGAAGAGGTCATTAGGGCTTTGGCACAAGCCACCGTGACCCAGCAGTAAGCGTCAGCAGACGCCAACCGTCGCCATGAGGAAGCGATGGCTCAGCAGCAGCAGGCCCTGGCACAGGCTATAGCTGCGCAGCAGGAAAACACACGGCTGCTAGCCGCCCAGTTTACAGCCCAGCAGGAGTCCACACAAGCACAGGTGGCTGCCTTGCAGGAGGCAGTACAGCGGCTGGCTCAGGGACAAGAGCAATCGGCCGTTGCCGTTAGCAACCCAGTGTCTGTGAGAGCCAGCCATTTCTTGCAAAAACTAACGCCCAGCGATGACGTGGAAGCCTTTCTCACCACCTTTGAAAGGATAGCTGAGAGAGAAGGGTGGCCCCGGGACCAATGGGCCGGCATTATCTCCCCTTTCCTCACTGGTGACCCGCAAAAGGCCTATTTTGACCTCCCAGCCGAGCACATCAAAGACTATGAACGTCTAAAAACCGAGATCCTGGCCCGCCTGGGGGTGACCACAGCTGTCCGGGCCCAAAGGGTGCATCGCTGGCGGTACAAATCGGACCAACCTCCCAGGTCCCAAATGCATGAACTAGTTCAGTTAGTTAAAAAATGGCTGCAGCCGGAAAAGTTGTCAGGCCCACAAATGGTGGAACGGGTGGTGATGGACTGGTACCTACGGTCCCTACCAGATGACCTACAACGCTGGGTAAGCCATGTAAACCCTACTAACGCTGACCAGCTGGTCGAGCTGGTCGAACGGTACACCGTGGTGGAGGACCTGTTTGGGCCTGCCAAACGTCGGGAATTCATGCCAAGGACACCCAGACCAGCCACTACACCGAGGAGAGAAGCCTTGCCAGATGTTGGCGTCCGCAGATCTACACCGTCTGCCATAGAACCACGGAGGTCGGTTCCTGTGCCAAAGATGGGAGACATTCAGTGTTGGCGATGTCGGTCCTGGGGGCATACCCGGGCACAGTGCCCGCTCCAGGAGGAGCCTATGGATTGCGGGGCTGCCCGAAGAAGCTCTTTTTATGCGCAAAGAGCGTGTGCCACGCATCTTGACCTGGCTTCCGGACAGTTCGAGTGTGAAGTGTGGGTAAACCACCTTCCTGCCAGGGCTCTACTGGACTCTGGTAGCATGGTCACGCTGGTACATGCCCGGGTACTTGGAAGGATTGGTCCAGTAACTAAGACCCTACGGGTAGTATGTATCCATGGGGACACCAAGGAGTACCCCTTGGTCCCAGTAACTGTGTCCTATGGTCAAACCTCGGTTACCCAGGAGGTTGGGGTGGTAAAAAGCCTGATACATGATATCATAGTGGGGCGGGACTGTCCAATATTTTTGGAATTATGGAACCAGGTACAGACGGGTCTGCCAGGAGAACTAAGGACACTGAGTTCGGAAAGGAACAGAGTCTGGGGGATCCGGGCCTGAAACCTCCACAACACACCCCTCTAATGTAGAGAGACTTGGTAGTGATAATGACGCTGCAGGAAATCTTAGTTCTAATAATAATAGTCCTGTGTCCGGTCTGAAAACCGAGTTGACCTCTGAGGGGGGGGAAGTCTCCACATTACAAGTCATGCTGGGGGAGGATGACGAGGAGCTTATCCCGGTTGAGGTGGGTGAGGGGGAAACATCCCAAAGGCCAGTGCATCCAGACCTGGACGTACCCAGGGGTGCGTTTGGCACCGCCCAGTTACAGGACCCTACCCTGGTCAACGCTCGAGAGCAGGTTTCTGTCATTGGTGGGGTTTCACAGATACCAGATGCAGATCAGAGGTTTCCTCATTTTGCATTGAAGGGGGACCTAGTCTATCGTGTGGTTGAGAGCCGAGGGGAACCCATAGAACAGTTGCTGGTCCCTCAACCGTATAGGCGGATGCTCCTTGATCTAGCCCACAACGATGCACTAGGAGGACACCTGGGGGCGGAGAAAACGGAGGCCAGGATAACCGATCGGTTTTACTGGCCAGGGATGAAGGCTGAGGTTAAAAGATATTGTGAGTCTTGTCCTGTTTGCTAGTTAACTGCCCCGGTGCCTCGCTATAGAAACCCCCTAGTACCCCTGCCAATTATTGAGGTCCCGTTTGAGCGGTTTGCTATGGATCTTGTAGGACCCCTGGTAAAATCGGCAAGGGGGCACCAATACATATTGGTCATCCTGGACTACGCCACTAGATACCCAGAAGCAGTCCCGTTAAGAAAAACATCCTCTAAGGCCATTGCCCGGGAGTTATTTCAAATGTTCTCACGAACTGGGTTCCCCAAGGAAATATTAACGGATCAGGGCACCCCTTTTATGTCCAAGGTGATGGCGGACTTGTGCAGGCTGTTTCAGATTAAGCAGTTGCGGACGTCCGTCTATCACCCGCAGACCGATGGCCTAGTTGTGAGATTTAACAAAACTCTGAAGTCTATGTTAAAAAGAGTCGTTCAGAAAGACGGGAAAGATTGGGATATGTTGCTCCCTGCCCTGTTGTTTGCTATCCGGGAGGTACCACAGGCATCCACAGGTTTCTCACCATTTGAGCTAGTGTACGGACGGAGGCCCAGGGGGTTGCTTGATCTGGTAAAGGAAACATGGGAAAGTGAGTCCTCCCCGCACAAAACCGTGGTGGAACATATTTCTCAAATGCGAGAAAGGGTGGCTAAGGTGATGCCGCTGGTAAGAGAGCACATGCAGAAGGCTCAGGATGCCCAAAGAAGGGTATGTAACCGGTCGGCTAAAGTGAGACAGTTCCAAGTAGGTGACAGGGTAGCTGTCCTAATACCAACGGTAGAAAGCAAGTTCTTGGCCAAGTGGCAAGGTCCGTTTGAAATAGTGGAGAAAGTGGGTGAGGTAAACTATAAGGTACACCAACCAGGGAAAAGAAAACCCTACCAAATTTATCACGTCAATTTGTTGAAGCTCTGGAAAGACAGAGAACCGGTGTCCGCAGTGGTGGCGGTACAGTCAGGGGACCAGGTAGGGATCGACCTGGTGCAGGTTGCGGCTACCCTAACTAGGCCCCAAACCCAGCAAGCAAAGGAGTTTCTGCAAAGGAATAGGAACATGTTTTCAGGGTTGCCAGGACTCACCAACGTCATCGAGCATGACATTGTGACCGAGCCCAAGGTGACAGTCCGGCTTAAACCCTACCATATCCCAGAAGCTCACAGGGTGGCAGTGTCTGGAGAGGTGAAAAGGATGCTTGAACTTGGGGTCATCGAAGAGTCGCAGAGCGAGTGGTCCAGTCCGATCGTATTGGTGCCCAAACCCAATGGTACTTTCCGCTTCTGCAACGACTTTAGAAAACTCAACGAGGTCTCCAAGTTCGATGCATACCCCATGCCACGGGTAGATGAGCTGATTGAGAGGTTGGGTCCTGCCAGGTACATCACCACACTGGACCTCACAAAAGGTTACTGGCAGATTCCCCTAACCAAAGAGGCCAGAGAGAAAACAGCTTTCTCTACCCCGGAGGGTCATTTCCAATACAAGAGAATGCCGTTTGGTTTACACTCCGCCCCCGCTACATTCCAAAGGGCCATGGACAAAACTTTGCGTCCCCACCAACGTTATGCCTCCGTTTACCTGGATGACATTGTCATTTTCAGTACGGATTGGGATTCCCACCTTCCCCGAGTACAGGCAGTGGTAGACTCCTTGAGAAGGGCAGGGTTCACCATCAATCCGGAGAAGTGTGCGATTGGGGTGGAGGAAGCCAAGTATCTAGGATACATTGTAGGTAGAGGGTTAGTGAAGCCCCAAATGAGCAAAGTAGAGGCCATACAGGGCTGGCCCCGGCCCCTAACAAAGAAACAGGTCAGAGCGTTTTTAGGCCTAGTGGGGTACTATAGGAGGTTTGTCCCCAACTTTGCCACCATTGCGGCACCGCTGACTGACCTCACCAAAGGCCGTAAGTCCATCATGATAAAATGGAATGCCGAGGCTGAAAAGGCATTTCAAAGGCTTAAGACAGCACTATGCCAGGACCCGGTGCTTGTAGCGCCAGACTTTTCTAAGGATTTTATAGTACAGACAGATGCCTCAAGTGAAGGGCTAGGAGCAGTTCTGTCTCAAGAAATCAACGGAGAGGAGCATCCAATAGTTTTCCTTAGTAGGAAACTGACGCCAGCTGAGAAAAACTATGCGGTGGTGGAACGCGAATGTCTTGCCATCAAGTGGGCTTTGGACTCCCTACGGTATTTTCTCCTAGGCAGGAAGTTTCGCCTCATATCAGACCATGCTCCTCTTACGTGGATGAGACAGAACAAGCACACCAATGCCAGGGTAACTAGGTGGTTTCTGTCTCTGCAGGAGTTTAACTTTGTGGTGGAGCACAGACCCGGGAAACAGCATCAGAATGCCGATGCCCTCTCCCGAGTCCACTGTATGATGGCGAGTGGTGCCTCCAACACCTCCGGCAGAGGGGGGGATATGTACAGGACGCCAGGGATGGGTCCTGGATGGACGCTACATAGCGCCAATTTTTGGTATCTGGTCCCTTTAAGCACTGGTTCAGGAGGTCACCCAAAGGGGGTAAGAGGTTCCAGACAGATAAAGTGGATCCAGAGAGGACGGGCTTAAAGTCCTCTCTGTCTTCTTTTAATGATATTTGGGGGTCCGGGATTTCGGAGGCTCTGATGCGACAATTGGGAGGGAAGAGAGCCTCCCCTTCTGACCCCTGGCTTCAGGCACACAAGGGGTTAACCACTTCCAGGAAGTGAGTTAAAAGGAAAGGAAGTCCTGACAGAGGGTGGAGTAGTTTGGGAGTGAAGCTGTGTCTGCAGGGAAGGACTGGAGGACTTCTTACAAAAACGTATGTGTCTTTCTGTTGTTTATTTTGCTGTGCTGAAGAAAGACTTTTCTAATTTATGCTGGAAACAAGCAGGACTTTTGTTGTGACGTTTTCCTGGTGCTGAAGAAAGCATTATTTTGTTTTGTTTTGGTCGCAATAAAGACCCTTTGCTTTACTGACACGGTTTACGCACTTGTCTCTCGGAGCTAAAGAACCCCCAAAGTTCACAGTAGTTATAGGCCTTATCGTTATAAAGCCAAATATCGGCTTGAATGAAGATGGACCTTAAAGACTTTAAGTGACATTTTAGACCTGATAGCCTTTGCCATTCTCTGACTGTCGAAGATTAAGTCCTACAGGCCTGACATCTAGTGGAGCAAACAGAAGGTGAAGGTAATGGGTCGGGGAATTTTGCAATCACACACAAAGGACGATGTTACAGAGCAGAACATTCACAATAGGGGTCTTTAATGGCCATTTGATAGAGTTTCCCATTAAAGTAGATGAACACCTTAACTTTATGACACCAAGGTTTATTATAACGCTGTGTATCATGAACAATTGACCTTTTTTTACCCTTTAACCACCTCTGCGTTTTTAATTTTTTGCGCTATATACAAAAATAGAGCAACAATTTTGAAGAAAATTCAATATTTTTTACTTTTTACTATAATAAATATCCCCAAAAAATATATAAAAAAAAAAAAATTCTCTCAGTTTAGGCCGATACGTATTCTTCTACATATTTTTGTTAAAAACAATCGCAATACGCGTTTATTCAAAAGTTATAGCGTCTACAAAATAGGGGATAGTTTTATGGCATTTTTATTAATAATTGATTTTTTTACTAGTAATGGCGGCGATCAGTGATTTTTATTGTGACTGCGATATTATGGCGAACACATCGGACATTTTTGACACATTTTTGGGACCATTGTCATTTTTACAGCGATCATTGCTATAAAAATGCACTGATTACAGTCAAAATGACACTGGTAGTGAAGGGGTTAACCACTAGGTGGTGCTGTAGGGGATAAGTGTGCCTAGGGATGTGTTCTAACTGTAGGGGGATGAGCTGTGTGTGACACGACACTGATCACAGCTTCTGATTGCAGAAAGCTGTGGTCACTGTCATGTCACTAGGAAGACTGGGAAAATGCTTGTTTACATCATCATTTCCCCCTTCTTCCTCACCGTGACACGATCACGGGTATGCCCGCGGATATCGAGTCTGCGGGACCCGCGGTCGGAGTCACAGAGCTCCCAGCGGGCGCCCACAATGCTGGCTTCTTAACCACTTAAGGACCCCTTCACCGTGTCCCGCGATCAGGTCACAGGAGCTGAAGAACAGGGAGAGGTGAGTTTAAACACACCTTTCCCGTTCTTCATTGTGGCAATGTAAGTGATCATCTGTTCCCTGATATAGGGAACGACGATCACTGATGTCACCCTTCCAGCCCCCCTACAGTTAGAAACACATATGAGGTCAGACTTAACCCCTACAGTGTCCCCTAGTGGTTAACTCCTAAACTGCAATTGTCATTTCACAGTAACCAGTGCATTTTTATAGCACTTTTTGCTGTGAAAATGACAAAAAAAAAATCAAAACTGTCCGATGTGTCCGTCATAATGTCGCAGTCACAAGAAAATCGCTGATCGCCGCTATTAGTAGTAAAAAAAAATATTATTAATAAAAATGCAATAAAACTATTCCCTATTTTGTAAATCCTATAAATTTTGCGCAAACCAATCGATAAACGCTTATTGCGATTTTTTTTTTACCAAAAATAGGTAGAGGAATACGTATCGGCCTTAAGTGAGGAAAAAAAATGTTTTTTTTACAAATTTTTGGGGGATATTTATTATAGCAAAAAGTAAAAAATATTGAATTTTTTTCAAAATTGTCACTATATATTTTTTTATAGCGCAAAAAATTAAAACCGCAGAGGTGATCAAATACCACCAAAAGAAAGCTCTACTTGTGGGAAAAAAGGATGTCAATTTTGTTTGTGAGCCACGTCGCACTACCGCGCAATTGTCAGTTAAAGCGACGCAGTGCCGTATCGCAAAAAGGGGCCCGGTCATTGACCAGCAAAATGGTCTGGGTCTTAAGTGGTTAAAGGGGACGTATATATACGTCCTTCTGCCTGTTCGTGCCATGCTGTCGACGTATATAGTCGTGCGCTAGTCGGCAAGCAGTTAATAAATATTTGTTTTCACTTTTTTTTGATCCCATTTCACTTCAGTACTGCTTATCTCCTTCCAGCTTCTTTCAGTCAGTTCTGGTTTACATGCATTTTCTCCAGTGTCAGCTGCACATCATAGTTCCTGATGGGGACAGCGGTGGACTAGGCCTGTGCAATGAGCATCGGCATGGTTGCCTATTTATTCCCAATGGAAGTACATGTGACATGGTGATAACACTGTGGCGTAATTAGGAAACAGGAGCAAGATCCCATGTCTATTGGTATATTCATATCAGCTAGTACAGGTCTGTGAATGCTCACAGATCACTACTATCATTGGGGTGCTTATTTTTTAGCTTTAAAACATCTTATGCTGAGGGACAGAAGATGTGACATGAACCAGACACAGAGAGTAGCAGCCAGGGATTAGTTGCAGATACCAATACAAATGGGTCCTTGGTGCACATAACTCCAGGGAAATAAACATACCAGGCTATATCTGTTTAGTCACTCCATACATGTTTTCCTTGTTGATTCATTAGGTAACCTAACATGCTTTACACTGTCATAGCTCTGGAACATTTGCACCGTTCGACAACCACATGGTATAGACCAAAGCCTCCTTGGGTCTATTTAAGACAAATAATAATAATGGACAAAAATATATAAATTGTCCATGGGTTATATTCACCCAATACAGTTGAACCTTGGTTTACGAGTAACGCGGTTAACAAGCATTTTGAAAGACGAGCAACTCTTAAAAAGAAATCCGACTCGCTTTGCGAGTGTTGTCTCGCAAAACAAGCAGCATTCAAGCTAATGGGGTGTGCAGTACCACATTTGGCCTGGGGTCCGGGGGCGCCGGAGCCGAGCAGAGCCGATCGGAGCTTTCAGAAATACTCATGCTCAGTGTTTCTGAGCATTTCCGAGAGTTTCCGAGGCTCTCTGGTGCACCCCCTCCCCCACCTCTGGCCACATGCGGTATTGCTTGCCATTGAAGTCAATGCAGAACTAATTTTCATTTCCATTGACTTCTATGGGGAAACTCACTTTGATATGCAAGTGCTTTGGATTAGGAGAATTCTCCTGGAACAGGTTATGCTCGTAATCCAAGGTTCCACTGTATACTGCTTCAAGTTCAGTGCTCTCTGGAAACAGCTGTAAGTTGTTTCTTCACAATCATGAACCGTCCCTTTGGTATATTACACTTTACTGTCTTCTAGGTGGCCATAGGTGGACAAATGTCTCCTTGTGAATAAAACACAAGAGGACATTTCGCAATGTACTGTATAGGCAGTGGAGGGCTGGCAGCCTTAGGCCTAGGGGGCAAGTCCAGCCAAGTGGCCCACCTGTTTTTTTAACGTGGCCTCACCAGTGCCCATCAGTGCAGCCAACTCCAGTACCCATGCAGTCTGATGACTGGGGCAGGTTACATGGGGTGTATGGGGGGGGGGGGGGGGGGGTCAGCTAGGCATGTCAGGGTCTTTCACCTCAGTGATCTCAGCTCAGCAGGTCCTTGCATGCCGCGACCTCCTGGGGGGTAATGCTCCTGGTCCTGGGGTCAACTTGCAGCCAGCGCACAGCCCTGTAGGCCTGCGTCCCAACTCCCTGGCACGCACTGCCTCTGTCTGCTTTCAAGAATCCAGTTCCAGGGAGTTGTAGTTTCCTCTGCGCTGCTCTGTTTTCCACCCACCGGGAGCTTAAAGCGGAGTTCCACCCAAAAATGGAACTTCCGGTTATCCCACTCCTCACCCCCTTACATGCCACATTTGGCGTGTAATTTTTTTTTGGGGGGGAGTGGGGGCTTCAGGAGGAGTGGGACTTCCTGTACCACTTCCTCCTTCCGCCGAGGGGCTGGTAAGGCGATTAAGCTTAATTGCCTACAGCAGCCCTTCCCTGTAGGCGATCGCCTAAGACACGTGACAGGTCCTAGGCGATCGCCTGTCCAATCGGGCCCGGGCCGCTTGTCTACCAAAAACATGCAAAGCATGAGATAAAAAGTAAAAATGATCTGGGTGGCTCTAAAGCCACCCAATCACATCTACTAGGCTCCAAAGGTGTAGACTTCCTTCTTTATGACCTGTGCTTTATTAGTTGCAGTGAAGGGCAGGGGAGAGCTGAAGCACTGTGTATTAACCCCGTCCTGCCCAGCGTATAGTAAAAAGATGGCAGTGTGGGAGGACTGGTGTTCTGTGACGTCATCATATGATGTTATCCCAGGACATGCTTATCGCAGGGCCACACAGTGGCGCGACCTCTCACCAGCTGTATTTACCAGCGCACTGCCAGTACCATGAAATCAGTGTGACCAATCACAGCAGATGACGTGACAGTTGTAAACAATAGATGGCTTCCTTTTATTCCCTCCATTGTATACAATAGTGTTGCTAGCTCTGATTGGTCACAGTGATCGCTTGGTACAGACAGGACCAATCACAGCCCATCTTTACCATGTGGTTAGCTTTGGCCAACCACAGCTAATTACAACAAAAGACACTGAATGAAGAAGTTTTATTTAGGCATTTTTCACGTCATGAAAAACGGTCGTGCGTATGTGCCTGGGATGCCATTAAAGTCCATCTAAAGGCAGGTGTCCCAATACTTTTGACTATATATATATATATATATACACACACATATATCCATATCTATATCTATCTATCTATCTATCTATAGATATATATATATATATATATATACTCAGGGCTTTTTTTCTGGGGGAACTTGGTGGAACTCAGTTCCACCACCTTTGGCTCAGACCCTTTGGTGCCCGCTCACCACAATCACTTGTGAACACAGAAGTCTGGTTTCTGTGTTTACAAGTGACTGCTTTGTAACCCCCTGAACTCTGCACACTGTATGTAATGCAATTCTGGTATTTAATGCCCCTTTAAGACCCTTCCACTGTTTGTGAAATCTGAACGGGTCGTGGTTGAGTTCCTGCACCTATTTTCTGAGAAAAAAAGCTCTGTATATACTGGCCCGGATTCACAACGGACTTACGCCAACGTATCTAAAGATACGCCGTCGTAAGTACAAATGTGCGCTGTCGCATCTCTGCGCCAATTCACAAAGCTAGATACGTCGAAAAGCAAGGCTTCAGCCGCTCAACGGCGTTTGGTGGGCGCATAGTTACGCTGGACGCATTCGGCGTACCCATGTTAAATATGCAAATTAGTAAGATACGCCGATTCACAAACGTAGATGCGCCAGGCGGAAAAGATATGCAGTTTGCGCAAGGTTTACGTCCGGCGTAAACTTATTCCCCATATAGGTGGCGCAACCCATTGCAAAGGTATGGACCAGGGAACAGCCGTCGTATGTTACGTCGTTTACGTAGCACTACGTGAAACGGGCTGTGCGTAGGTTACATTCACGTTGTAGGCAGTGTATTGACGTATCTTAGGCAGCTATTTCGACGTGACTGTGAGCATGCGCACTGGGATCCGTCCAAGAGACGACACATGCGCAGTTCTTTTTTGAAGCTCACCCCGTCATTTGCATGGGGTCACGCTTCATTTTAATATAGCACGCCTACTTCCACCTACTTTGACTTACGTCGGCTTACGCCGACAACTATACGCTACGCCGGCGCAACGTTCAGCGCATATTCTTTGTGAATAGCATTCTTGCCTCTCAACGTTGCGCCGGCATAGCGTAAAGAAGATACGCTACGCCGGAACAAAGATGCGCCGATCTACGTGAATCCGGGCCACTGAGTTTAGTGTCCCTTTACAACTTATCCTTAGATATTAGTGATTGGGCTTAGGTCTTTTATTTGCCTATTTAGCGACAAGTTGAAAAACATAGAAAACTAATATAAAAAATATACTGTAAAAACATTTTATATTTACCTTTTTTTAAAGTATACATTTCATACAAACTTTAAGCTGTTTACTTACATTTATAATTTTATATATATAAAAAAGTAGAATAAAGAAAAGAAAAAAAACAACGCTATATTTATAAATAACTCTTTGTACGTTCTGAATACACAAGAAAATTTGTACATCCACCGACAGTGGCACAACACTGTTGTCTGGGCAATGAGCTGAGATGCTTGGAACGGCTTTTTTTGCGCTGAAGGTTGCGGAATTCTGAAGAATGTAAACAATGTAGATGATAAGAGTCCGGGGTTCATTGCACTTGTGATATTCCTAATGGAGCCCACTGGAACATACAATCGTCAGGTTTCGTTATTTTCCAGTCCAAATGTTTTAACGGATTATTTCATTAATTCCCGGATTCATTAAAGTTGTGTAACAGCAATAAAAAAAAAAATCAATGGATTTAATTATATTTACAATCCAGCAAAATGATATCTGTCGGTCGGTTTTGTCGCTCTTGCTTTGATAGATGTTGACCAAAGTCCTTTTTTTTTTAATTCTTTTTTTTTTACTCCAAAAACATTCAGGTCGGTCAAAGAAAAATAGATGTCTAATATTCTCTTTCCCCTTAATCCTTAGCAAATCTCATTTGGCACACTTGCTTCAAGAGGCCCATGTCCATGCAAAAAAAAAAACCAAAAAAATAAAGGTTCATATAGAAAGTTTTTATCGCCGTAGTTAGTGCTTTGGTTTTTGTTTTTTTCTTTTTTGGTGCCTCGTCTTTATCCAAAAAGCTTCTCATTTGCAAACATATCGTTCCACAGTCCTCTCGCATTTTTTGCAGGTTACATAGCAACACCAATGGTATTTACAATGACACCTCTCCACCACTTTGTCCATGTACGGGTTGTAGCCCCTTCCGCAGCACATTAAGTCACAACTGTCGCTTCCATTGGATGTTTTATTGCATTGTCTGCAAGAAAGAAAAGAGCGTTAATCATGTCACCTTCAACGTATATATGCCATTGTTTGGCAGAAAACAGACTAGTTAATGTCAAACGAGACTTGGCAGCAGATGCATCAACTTATTGCAGAATAAAGCGCCCCTGTCAGGGGTAACAGAATGCTTTGTGTTGGGGGCACCAAGGGCGCGGATGAGCTGGTAACATGTCCTTGGATGCCGTCTCTTAGTGGAATGTCAAACACCTCAAGGTTTTCTACAAACTAACCACAGCAGATATATTAGATGTGTTCTTGTTTTGTTATTAATTTAGTTTGAATCATTTTGTCAGAGGTTCATTTTATAGGCCTTAGGATATGTTGCGGCTGGGTGTTATTGTTTAATGGCATATTTATGACTTTCAATCTTGATCAGGCTTGTATTGAAATGATGTCATGTGTCTACAATGATTAAAGTCATAAATAATTCATTGAAGACCTTCTTATTAGCAAAATTGTTCCTTCACACCATAACCCAACCTAACCTTTTCATTCTGAACAATTGTCTGTCTATATACATATGTCTATACAGTTAAACCTTGCGTTATTCGTTAAAAAAACATGCTTGTAATCCAAAGCACTTGTATAGCAAAGCAAATATTCCCATAAGAAATAATGGAAAGTAGGGTTGTCCCGATACCACTTTTTTAAGACTGAGTAGAAGTACGGATACTTTTTTTCAAGTACTCGCCGATACAAATTACAATACTTAAGGATCCCTTCACGCTGATATACGTCGGCAGAAGGGCACGGCTGGGAACAACCACGTACCTGTACGTCGCCTTTAACCTCCCTGGCGGTATGATTATTTCAGATTTTAGGTGCTGAAATCGGTACCATTATTTTGCATGGAAATTGTTTTTTTTATATTGTAGGCCTGTAATTCTTAGGAAAAACTCACTTAAAGGGTCACTAAAGGAAAAATTTGTTTTTGCTGAAATGACTGTTTACAGGGTATAGAGACATAAAAGTTAACTGATTCCTTTTAAAAATGATTAAAAATAGATACAAATCAATCATATAATGTGCCTCTAGTTTCACTTTAGAAGACACACAGAACAAATACAAACAAATCCAGGGCAGTGTTTTGTTTTTAAAATGAATCTGATTGGTTCTGAGGAGTTTTAGACACACAGTATTGACAGCTTAGACCACCGTGAAAAGCTGCCATGAGATTTTTCATAAGGAGCCAGACAAGCAGGAAGTGTGGAGATCAGAGCAGAATTACAGCAACTTCAAAGCAAAAATGAACAATGAGGACATAAAACAAGGACTGCAGTAAGGTAAAGGAAGCTATTTACCCATAATGTCGCAGTCACCAAAAAAATCACATATCGCTGCCATTACTAGTAAAAAGAAAAATTATTAATAAAAATGCCATAAAACTATCCCCTATTTTGTAAACGCTATAACTTTTGCGGAAACCAATCAATAAACGCTTACTGCGTAGAAGCATACCTATCGTCCTAAATTGAGGGAAAAAATATGTTTTTTTATATATATTTTTTGGGGATGTTTATTATAGCAAAAAGTAAAATACATTGCATTTTTTTTTTCAAAATTGTCGCTCTATTTTTGTTTATAGCGCAAAAAATAAAAACTGCAAAGGTGATCAAATACCACCAAAAGAAAGCTCTATTTGTGGAAAAAAAAGGATGCCAATTTTTTGGGGGGGGCCACGTCGCACGTGCAATTGTCAGTTAAAGCGACGCAGCGCAGATCACAAAAAGGGGCCAGGTCCTTTACCTGCATAATGGTACGGGTCTTAAGTGGTTAATGTCATGTGTCAGTATTTTTTTTTTCTTTTTTTAAATGTTGTTATTTTTTTTTACAATGCTTTATTTATTTATTTATTTGGGGGGGGGGGGGAGTGGATGGTGTCAGTGTGTTTTTATTTCAAAATTTGTATTTTTTTATTATTTTTTACAATTCATTTTTTTTTTTATTATTATAATTTATTGCAATTTTTTTTCCTTAGCCCTGTTGGGGGGCTTTGGTGGGATATCAGGGACCTTAACAGACCCCTGACATCTCATCTTTGAGACAAAGAAAGGGATTAGGCACACAGATTCCCCAGTCCCTTTCTCAGCAGCCTCAGCTGCACTGAAAATGAATGGACAGGAAACAGAAGCTCCTCTCCATTTATAAACGGAAGTATTGTAAATACCAGTTACGATGTTTCAGTCATGTGAATGGAGAGAGTCAGTGATACTCGGAGGAGCTTTGACAAAAAAAACTGGAAGCATTTTTCACTCTCCAGTTTTAGTAAATCAACCCCTATGTGTTCTCTGCCTATATTCACACAGTGGCAGGGCCTCGCAGTGAATGAATGAATGAATGAATGAATTAAAAACTTATATAGCGCAGCACATGCGAACTAAATCGCCTCTGGGCAGTCACACTATCTATACTTTTCTTTACCCTGCTCCATAACATTTTGTTCAATAACCAGTAAACGAGAAGACAAATTGAGCTCTGCATGCATAATAGTGGATAGTTGTGGAAAGAAAAACTAAAAGAAGTTCTAACCCTTCCCTAATATATTGACAACTAGACATGTGCAGACTGGAATATTTTGTTCCGTTTTTTCGTTTTCGTTTGGAAAATACATTTATTTAGTTTCTCCCGAAAATCGTTTTGATTTATTTTGTTTTTCGTTGGGGAATAGTTTTCGTCCAAAAATCCAATAATACTTGGTTTCTGCCGAATGGTCAAAAGAATATTCGACGGAACGTTGAATCTTTACGAATCGTACATTTCCGTTCGAATATTCCGCCTACAAGAATTCTAATGTTGTATGACTAGTAAATAATGTCGAATCTATTCTCTATAATGTCGAATCTATTTTCTCATAAATCAAAATCTATTCTCTGTAATGTCGAATCTATTATTTCTATAGTGTCAAATCTTTTCTCTATAATGTCGAATCTTTTCTCTATGATGTCGAATCTTTTCCCTATAATGTCGAATCTCTCTATATCGAATTTTTACCACAACGAAAACGAAAATAAAGCATTTTTTATGTCAGATCTTTCGGTTTTCGTTTCTTGCACTTTCGTTATCGTTTGTTAAAACGATAAAGAAAAAACCTGATTTTTGGACGAAAATGCATTTCAACGAAAACGAATGCACATGTCTATTGACAACTAAAAAAAATGCCTTAGATACACTATCATGTACATTGATAGGTTATGTACATAGAAAGTGCGTCTAATTATTATTATTACACAAGGTTTATATAGCACCGACAGTTTGTCCAGTGCTTTACAATATAAAAAGGGAGACAGTACAGTCAATACAATAAAATACAAGAGGGTTAAAATGCAGCCTTTCTCAGCTAGGGTTCCTCCAGAGGTTGCTAAGTGTTTTTGACTCAATTGACACAAATTATATTTTCAAGTACCTGTACTCTCCTTAATGACCACCAATGTAAGGGGCATTCTCCCCACTGGCCACCAATGTAAGGGACATTCTTCCGCCTGATCACCACTGTAAGGAACATTCTTCTCACTGATCACCAATGTAAGGAGCATTCTTCCCACTGATCACCAATGTAAGGAACATTCTCCCACCAATCACCAATGTAAGGGGCATTCTTCCCACTGATCACTAATGTAAGGAACATTCTTTCCACTGATCACCAATGTAAGGAACATTCTTCCCACTGATCACCAATGTAATGAGCATTCTTTCCACTGATCACCAATGTAAGGGGCATTCTTCCCACTGATCATCAATGTAAGGGACATTCTTCCCACTGATCACTAATGTAAGGAACATTCTTCCGCCTGATCACCAATGTAAGGAACATTCTTCCCACTGATCACCAATGTAAGGAGCATTCTTCCCACTGATCACCAATGTAAGGGGCATTCTTTCCACTGATCACCAATGTAAGGAGCATTCTTTCCCACTGATCACCAATGTAAGGGGCATTCTCCCCACTGGCCACCAATGTAAGGGACATTCTTCCGCCTGATCACCACTGTAAGGAACATTCTTCTCACTGATCACCAATGTAAGGAGCATTCTTCCCACTGATCACCAATGTAAGGAACATTCTTCCCACCAATCACCAATGTAAGGGGCATTCTTCCCACTGATCACTAATGTAAGGAACATTCTTTCCACTGATCACCAATGTAAGGAACATTCTTCCCACTGATCACCAATGTAATGAGCATTCTTTCCACTGATCACCAATGTAAGGGGCATTCTTCCCACTGATCATCAATGTAAGGGACATTCTTCCCACTGATCACTAATGTAAGGAACATTCTTCCGCCTGATCACCAATGTAAGGAACATTCTTCCCACTGATCACCAATGTAAGGAGCATTCTTCCCACTGATCACCAATGTAAGGGGCATTCTTTCCACTGATCACCAATGTAAGGAGCATTCTTTCCCACTGATCACCAATGTAAGGGACATTCTTCCCACTGATCACCAATGTAAGGAACATTCTTCCCACTGATCACCAATGTAAGGAGCATTCTTTCCACTGATCACCAATGTAATGAGCATTCTTCCCACTGATCACCAATGTAAGGGGCATTCTTCCCACTGATCACCAATGTAAGGGGAACTCCTCTCACTGATCACCAATGTAAGGAGCATTCTTTCCACTGATCACCAATGTAAGGGGCATTCTTCCCACTTATCACCAATGTAATGAGCATTCTTTCCACTGATCACCAATGTAAGGGGCATTCTTCCCACTGATCACCAATGTAAGGAGCATTCTTCTCACTGATCACCAATGTAATGAGCATTCTTCCCACTGATCACCAATGTAATGAGCATTCTTCCCACTGATCACCAATGTAAGGGACATTCTTCCCACTGATCACCAATGTAAGGAACATTTTCTCCAATGACCATAAATGCAAGGGGCATTCTTCCTACTGACCAACATTGTAAGGGCCATTCTCCCCACTGACCACCAGATTAACAGGCATTCTCCCTACTGACCACCAATGTAAGGGAATACTTCCTATTGACCATCAATGTAAGGGTCATTCTTCTCACGGACCACCAATGTACGAAACATTCTTCCCACTGACCCCCAATGTAAGCAACATTCTTCTCACTGACATAAACAAGAATCAAACACCACCTCATATGCAATAAATATTCCAGATAGTCACTCCTCCTGTATGGAGGTCACCACCATAACCAAAAAGCATATATAGAAAAAGGGTTTTTGGTCCTATAGAGAGCACAAAGATGGTGTGCCTCAATGGACCCAGCGGTTATCAAGGTAGTGACGGACAATAACTGGATATAAAAGTAATAAATTTATTGAAAGTATAGAAATTATTTATAAATACTATACACAAAATCAAGAATTAGAAGGTACAAATTCTAAGACCTAAGTTTGAAAAGATTATCAACTAGTGGTAGCTGGCCAAAGCTATACCCGTGAAAACAACAATGGTTATACACTAACTGGTACTGACATGACATACACTAGACAAAAACAGGGACACACAAAGACCAACAAAAAATAAAAAGACAGCTGTCCGGACGCTTCAGTACAGTGTCCCCGTGAGCATTCCCAAGGATATTGCCGTATGGATAGGGGGCAATATCATAAAAGTATTTGGGAAGTGTAGACGGGGAGACCCCCTGAGAGATGAAACTAAATATAAGAAAAAGAATTATTATATATGATTAACTATTCTGAAAAAAGGGGACTGTGGATGATACTTGTATATACTGATACAGATGGGGGGTAAAAAAATATTATATATTTTTGTATAAATTGCCCCGCAAATTAACTTAGAAAAAAATGATAACTAAATAAAGTCCACCTGTCCAGAAAGGCCAGAGTCCCAATGCTGTATAAGGAATATATTGCGGTATAGAGAGGTAAGTGATGGTCAATGGCCTAGATATGGCCTGGTTGTGCCGTGAGGAATTCAATGATTATATTTTTCTCTTCTCCAGTCCCACTATGGTATGAGCTGTGAATAGCCTGTGGGCCCACATATAGAGAGCTACAAAGTGTAGTGCAATATTCGCAGTGCAAATACTGCTATATAGAAGGATTCGTCTGCTCTGTAATAGAGCTAGGTAATGAGATAGTAGTTGGTCAGCAATAGCACAATTAAACGCTGATGATGAAATATGGAGCGATCTTACCAGAGTCCACCTAGTAAGTGGTGCCGTTGCTATCCATACCCGAACCGTCGGCTGTGTGGCTCAATGTGGGCTGGTGACAGACTTCTGCTGCTGTTATGCTCACTGCTGTTCCCTTGGATGGGATATAATGGCACGGTCAGGAATCCTTGCTCGGCACAATGTATGTTCCGTTAGATGGTACTGGTGCTGTTATTTAGTATAGGGTGAGTCCTTGGGTCCCGAAGAGGCAGGTCACTTCTAACCTCTCACCGCCTTGGAATGTCTTCAGAGTAGAGTTCTTCTCACTGATCATCAATGTAAGGGACATTCTTCTCACTGATCACCAATATAAGGGACATTCCTCACACTGATCACCAATGTAAGAAGCATTCTTCCCACTGATCACCAATGTAAGGAGCATTAATCCCACTGATCACCAATGTAAGGGACATTCTTCCCACTAATCACCAATGTAAGGAACATTCTTCCCACTAATCACCAATGTAAGAGACATTCTTCCCACTGATCACCAATGTAAGGGACATTCTTCCCACTGATCACCAATGTAAGGGACATTCTTCCCACTGATCACCAATGTAAGGAACATTCTTCCCACTGATCACCAATGTAAGGGGCATTCTTCCCACTGATCACCAATGTAAGGGACATTCTTCCCACTAATCACCAATGTAAGAGACATTCTTCCCACTGATCACCAATGTAAGGGACATTCTTCCCACTGATCACCAATGTAAGGGACATTCTTCCCACTGATCACCAATGTAAGGAACATTCTTCCCACTGATCACCAATGTACTAGGGCTCTTAACTGACTATCAATGTAAGGGTAACTTCACGACCAACAATCAATGTAAAGAGGGTTCACTTATCCAAATGTGAGAGAGCATTACAATTCTGACTGATATGATAATTTTTTGTTTCATTTCATTATTATTACTGAAAATAATATTGTTGTATATAATTAATGGGTGTCAATTACATGGGTATGATTTTGTCTGTAGCTGGGGAGATTCACTCTCTCTGTTTCTTCTGGTTATCATTATCACTGGGACAGAAAGTGATGGGAAATCCTAAAGTTGGTACAAAAAAGCAATAGAGGCAAAATCTGCCAATGGAAGTGGAGGGGAACTTCTTCCAGTAACAATTAAGAGATTTACCTGATTTGTAGGGATGAGCCGAACACCCCTGGGTTTGGTTTGCATCAGAACCTGCGAACAGACCAAAAGTTCGTGTGAACTTTAGAACCCTGTTAAAGTCTATGGGACTTGAACGTTTGAAATCTAAAGTACTAATTTTAAAGGCTAATATGCAAGTTATTGTCCTAAAAAGTGTTTGGGGTCCCGGGTCCTGCCCCAGGGGAGTGTTTGGGGACCTGGGTCCTGCCCCAGGGCACATGTATCAATGCAAAAAAAGTTTTAAAAAACTGCCGTTTTTTCAGGGGCAGTTATTTTAATAATGCTTAAAGTGAAACAGTAAAATTGAAATATTCCTTTAAATTTCGTACCTAGGGGGGTGTATACTATGCCTGTAAAGTAGCGCTTGTTTCCTGTGCTTAGAACTGTCCCTGCACAAAATGTAATTTCTGAAGGAAAAAAGTCATTTAAAATCACTCGTGGCTATAATGAATTGTCGGATACCAGCAATACAGAGAAAAGTCATTCATAAAAAAAAGAATGCGTGGGGGTCCCCCCAAATTCAATTACCAGGCCCTTCGGGTCTGGTATGGATATTAAGGGGAACCCTGCGTCAAATTTAAAAAAAATTATGTGGGGGTTCCCCCCAAATATCCATTCCAGACCCTTCAGGCCGTGGACCCCCACACATTTTTTTTTTTATAAATGACTTTTCTCTGTATTACCGGGAGCCGACAATTCATTTTAGTGATTTTAAATGACTTTTTTCCCTTCAGAAATGACACTTTGTGCAGGGACAGTTCTAAGCATGGGAAACAAGTGCTACTTTACATGCACCCTAGGTACGAAACTTAAAGGAATATTTCACTTTTATTGTTTCACTTAAAGCGGTATTTCAACCGTTTTTTTTTTTTTTTTTTCTTTTAATTACTGTCCCGCTCTTGCCTGGTCTTGATATGAGCCCGTGCGTACCACTCTTTTCGCCGCCAGCATTTTTTTTTGGAACAAAACTGTACTTTATAAAATCTGTAGATGGCAGGTTCCATCTTAACTGTCCCACGCTGAAGCCTAGCTCTAGGCATTTCCGGGATACGGTGAATGCTGGCGTCCCAGCATTCACCGCTCTGTCCCGCGCATGTGCAGTGTTGACGGCGAGCCGCGCCGTCAACACTGCACAGTTCCCGAGTCACGTGACCCGCGAAATATCGCAGGATTTGAGCACACAGCGTCTCCTGGGGACGTAAAGACAGATTCCCAGGAGACAAAGCGCCGTCGGGGGAAAATGGATAGGCACGCCCATTCCCCCGCGGTGTACTTTGATTGACAGGCCAGAATTGAATGGAGAAAACGGGTAAGCCTTCACTAAAAAAAAAAAAAATGCACAGATTTTGTCTTGTGAATAGAAGGCTGTTTAATACATATTAAGTGAATAAATAGGGTGAACCTCCGCTTTAAAGGAATTATTAAAATCACTGCTGCCAAAAAAAACTGCAGTTTTTAAAACTTTTTTTTGCATTGATACATGTCTCCTGGGGCAGGATCCAGGTCCCCAAACACTTTTTATTACAATAACTTGCATATTACCCTTTAAAATTAGCACTTTAGATTTCAAACGTTCGAGTCCCATAGACTTTAACAGGGTTCTAAAGTTCACACGAACTTGCCGCAAACACCCCAAATAGTTTGCTGTTCTGCGAACAGGCAATGTTCGAGTCGAGCATGAGTTCGACTCGAACTCAAAGCTCATCCCTACTGATTTGCATTAAGTGATGGAAAATCTGTCAAATGATATACAAATTGCTAAAAACTGTCTGGCTTTAACCATGCTAAAAAGCTTTGGCTTTAGTTAGGCTGCATTCACACCTAGGCGTCTGCGGTAGCAGCGTATTTGGGCGACATGAAAAAGGCTTTTTTTCCCCTCGATTTGCGGCGACAAAACGCCCCTTTCTTTTTGCTGGAGCTGGGATGTTTTACATTGTCGGCTATTGCCGAACGCCCAAGACGCCTGAAAAAAAGGGTCCGGGACTTGTTTCAGGCTTCAGGCGTTTGGGCGTTCGGCGTGGAGATGTGAACCATCTCCATAGCCGACAATGTAAATTCGCCCCTCCAGCGTATGTCAGGCTGCTACAGCGTCGGGCGTAGGGCGACAAAACGCCTAGATGTGAATGGAGCCTAAGGCTCCATTCACATCTAGGCGTTTTGTCGCCTGAAGCCTGAAGCGTGAAGCCTGAAACAAGTCCCGGACCCTTTTTTTCAGGCGTATCGGGCGTTCGGCCATAGCTGAGAGTGTAAATTCTGCCCTCCAGCAAAAAAGCAATAGGCGCTTTCTCGCCGCAAATCGCAGGGACAAAACGCCTATTGCATGTCGCCCGAATACGCCCGCTGCCGCCGACGCCTAGATGTGAATGCAGCCTAAGAGTATGTATATCTGTGAACAAAACTGTAGTACTTTGAACCTTTCAAGTCCTTAGCTGTGGTATTTGCATTAGCTTTCTTTTTTCTTTATTTTTATCTTCTTATTCTCTTCTTCACAAACCGTGCACCTGTTCCAATTGGGAACTGAGGGACTTGTTTCTGTATTTTATGTTTGTTTTTGTACGTTACTTACACATCAGCATGTTGAGGAGGGTAAAGCCTTGTACACATAGGCCGAATGTCATCCAGTCTATTAAAACCGGCTGACATTTGGCCACTGACTGGAGTGTTCTGACATTCCACTGGCAGAACACAATAGCTGAGCAGGTGAGATTGCTCTACTAACTTTGGATTGTTAGTACAGTGGCTCCGACTGGTTTTGTAATATTTTTTTCGTACGTTTTTTGGCTCTGCGTAACTTCTGCATACTTTCAGCTATTAAAACCATTCAACTTTTAAAATGTGCCGCTCTTTCAGCTGATGATGGGACAATATTTTTATACTTTTTAAAATATTAAGCTTTTTAACACTTTTTTTTAACATTGAAGTCAATGAGAGCATGCTTCAAATCCTTAAAATCTTCTTCCGCTCCCAAAGGTTTCTGCACCTTCATACTTTCACCTACAGACACCAAACAAACTATATAACGGCTATATCTTTTCAGTTTGAGATCTTTTACAGTTTTTGTGAAAAAGCTGTTTAAGTTTAGTGATCATTTTAGAAAATGTTATCGATTAAACAGAGTGTCTATTGGGCTTATTCTTTGCAAACTTTTAAAGCCAACAATTCAGTTTAGTGTCAGCTTTTCAAAAAAAAAAAAAAAAAGCTTTTCAGCTTTTCCTACTTTTCCAACTATTCTTACTTCTTTAACTTTTTCTTACAGATTTAAGCTATTCATCCAGTTAGCTTTAGCAATTCAGCTAATCAGCATTCCCACACATTTTCTGCAGGAAATGCATTTTCTAGTTATTATTATTATACATGACATATATAGCGCCAACAGTATTGTACTTAATTTAAAGGCATATGTGGATTTTGAGCGTTCTTATAACAATCAGTGCTGTTTTGGCCAAGTCTTAAGATGTCTGCATTGATGGGGGAAGCAGATGAAAGGGCAGAATGACAGGTTGTATATAAACACACGGGAGCACAAGGCAGATATTGAAAACTGATCTGAAAGGCTCAACAATACAGCCAGGAAATAGGAGTAGATTACTTATCACGGAAGAGGCCGGTGTGTGGGAGAAGTGTGATAACTGCCACAATGGAGAAGAAAGGAAAAGAGAACATAAGAGGAGATAGTGATAATAGTGCAACTACTGATAAGATGTAATTCTGATATTGTATAAAATACAGATTATACTCAATGGAAAGGACTAGGCAAATCTAAGCCAAGCGTATTGTTTGAAACCTTTCTGAACTACAGGGTCAACATTATCACAATGAAATAAGGTACAACAGGTCCCAAAAGATAACTTTGGTATGTGAATATTATAAAGTGATTGGTTGGAGAGCTCTAGGTAACTCCCCCCTTTTTTTATCTCATAGCTGGGCCAGTACAGAGATAAGACTGGGAACTCTAAACTATAAAACTCAAAAAAAGAAAATAATAATAATACATTGCAGCTTACTAGCTTAATTCGTTTCATTCCGAATTATTTTTTTAACAAAATTTTGACAAACTCGTTAATTCAGAAATATCCGAATTAACGAAAACCCTTTTAAGGAATTTTTCAGAATATGAATTCAAATATTCGTAAATTAGTAAATTAGTAAATTTATAAATCAGAAAACACGAAAACTCTAAAATCTGAAATAATAACTACGGTAACTAATAATAACCTAACTATTACTAACTATTAAATTAAAGGTATTGGAATTTCCTTTCAAATTTTGCTGTTAGTGAACGTAACGAATACAAATTTATCCGAAGTTCCGAATTATGAGAAAAAACAAACGTCATATCTAAACGAATGGAACATAATGAAATAATAATAATTAATAACAATAATAATAATAAAAACTTGTTATTGTTATTATTTATTATTAATTTGTTTCGTTCCATTTTTGATTGTACACATGGGCCGAATGTTATCCAGTCTATTAAAACTGTCCGACATTTGGCCCATGTGTATAACAGTCGGTCTGACAGAAGCTTAGAAAAGGTCTGCTGATCAGCTCCCGACCAACGCTTTAAGCCACTGTAGTTACAGTCAGATTTAGTTATCTGTTACAGATTTATCAGTTACAGATTTTTGAAGTTGGGAATTGATGAATTTTTTAATTTTCTAATTTACGAATTCTCAAATTTACGTATTGCGATCATAATGAATGACCCGGGGATTTTGGTTTGATCGTGTGTACACGATCAAACCAAAATAGCCCAGCAGACAAATCCGATCAAATCGGTCTGTCAGACCGATTTGATTAGATTTATTTAGTCGTGTGTATGCGGCCTAATGAGCAAAGTTGTAGTGGTGAGTTTACAGCAAGACCTCTGCAAGTCTACAGCATGAAAATTCAGTCACAGTGACCCCTGTGGTGGGATGACTATTGTACAACATAACTGAACCAGAACTTGCAGCAGACTTGCAGAATGTTCGCAAAGAAAGTTGATCTGGAGTAATGCAATGCAGACTTGCTGCAATTGTGCAACAAACCTATGAAGCCTGGCAAGTCTAGCAATAGCTTAGCAAGTAATTTTCAAACTTGCAGCTCAACTGCGTGCTATCTGAATTAGACACCTTTGGACACAAGCATTGTCAGTCTGGGCAAAGGCTAGTGTTAGACTACTATCAGATTTAGCCCTTGTTCAAATTGAATGCAGCTTTGAAATTGTGTGAATTCATCTGAAATCGCACAATTCCAAAGCTGCATGTCAATGTGACTTCAGGTGCAACTTTGAAGACATCTGTGTGGCTTCATGCACATATGTCTACGCAAGTCGCCCCCAAAATTGCCAAAACTAGAAACTACTTTTTTCAAATTGATGCGTCACCGCAAAGTTGGCGTAGTCTATTTCTCGCCGTGTAATCAAAATACGCAATTAGGGGGCATGAAGCATTTAAATTAAGCGCGTCCCCACGGCGATCGAACTGCGCATGCTCCGTTCAGAAATTTCCCGCCGTGCATTGCGCGAAATCACGTTGTTACGTCATTCGTTGTTTGAGTAGCGTCGTTTACGAACATTCCTATTCCCGGACGACTTACGTTAAAAATAATAAAAGACGTCGGAAAACGTAGAAATTCGACGCGGGAACGACGGCCATACTTAACATGGGCTGTCTAATATTAGAGCAGCAAAAAGCTGGTATAGTGTTACGCAAAAAAAAGATGACTAAAGGTGCCGTAAGAGATTGCGAATGAAGATCGTAATTTCGGGGAAACGCCGGCAAAAGCTCATTAGCATACCCTGACGCGGAAAACGACGGGAAGTCCACCCAGTGGCCGCAATTTTATTGCAGCGTAGATCCGAAGGCGTACGAACACGTAATCCAGTTGAATTGAAGCCCGCAGCCGTCTATTCATGGTTTGAGGTTTTCGACTAGCTAAAAAAGGCGCGTAATTTGAAATTACTCCAGTCTAACACCAGTTAGACAGGCGTAATCGCTCTGTGAATCTGGCCCTTACTGTGCAGCTTTGACCAAGATTAAATAATACACTTGTTATAGGTATAGACCATTTATGTACCTCCTAAAGCCTGGTAAAAAAAAAAACAGAGTTGGCATCATCCCGTCCTGCTAGGATGTTGCTAAGACACTTCCAGCTGATTCAATTTCCCTTGCATGCCCTCTCTGAAACTCCGAGGTAGACAGTAACAGACCACGAAATTGTGATAGGAAGTTCTCACTAAGTATACAAAACATATAAGAAACAAAGGGCAGACTCACATGCTAGGCTCCATCTTGACCTAAAATATCTGTTTTGAAAGGATTGACCCTTAGGCAGGCCATAGATTCCCCCATTAACACAGTCCGTATTGATGGGGGAATCCCTCCCGTGGATCTATTGTGTTCTCCTGGTGGGGGGGGGGACATGGGGAACTGTCCCTGCGGGGAGAACACAGTGATGATTGCTAGGGTTATAGCCACTGGCAATAATTGCATGTAAAAATCTGACATACTGGTTAGCCTGCCCATAGATTATTCAAATTCCCTTGCATGTCCTCTTTCACCACCGTCACAATCAGCCAGAACACAATAGTGCTGCGGGAGGGATTCCCCTTATATATAGAAAAAGCCTAAAAAAGAAATCTAATCACATCTAAGAAATTGCAACAGAATACATTTTTGTTTTCGGCTTTAATACTGCTTTAAAGTGTATGACGGGGCAAAATAAAAATAATATATGCAGTACATCTGAGAAATACATGTACAGTTCTCCATGTCTTATCCCTTTAAAGAAAGCAGTGGTGGCCCATTATTAGGGGCGCGCCCCCCTAATCCATGCACAGGCCCCTAATCTACATGCAGGTGCCAGACACATGGATTTCAGGAGTTTTTTTTTTTAAAGCACATGATTAAAGCCTGAGGCTTCAATTGTCTTCAAAAAAGGGTGGACTCAGGGCACAGAGCACTGTGCCCTGACCCCACCCAGTTGTGTGACAATAGCAAATTAATATTTGCTATTGTCTTCCTGATTCTCCTCCCAGCCAATCAGGAAGTGGGTCCTGAGACACGATTGGCCAGGGAGTCTAAAGCCCTGTACACACTAGACCGATGGACCGTTTTCATTGGACAAACCGATCCTGTGTGGGCCCCATCGGTTTGTTTTCCATCGGTGAAAAATAATAGAACATGTTTTAAAATTTTCCTATGGATAAAAAACTGATAGAAAAAAACAATTGTCTGTGTGGAAGTCCATCGGTCAAAATTCCACGCATGCTCAGAATCAAGTCGACGCATGCTCGGAAGCATTTTCTCAGCACGTCGTAGTATTTTAGGACCGATGGTTTGTAGGCAAAACTGATGAAAGTCAGTTTCATCGGATATCTGTCAAAAAAATCCATCGGATTAGATTCCATCAGATATCCGATTGTGTGTACAGGGCTTTAGGACTCAGGACCCCACTACCTATTCTCTCAGGAGGAGAAGCAATGGCGCCTGCTCTTTCCTGGAGCAAAGAGCGGCATCGGTATCAGCCTCAGTTGGCCTAGAGTAAGGCCACTGATCGCCGCCGCCCATCTCCCGCAGGGGCAGGTTTGTTTGTCGCTCTCCCCAAAATATTAAGCACCAGCCGCCACTGAATGGAAGCAAGTATCTTTCAAATTTCCTGGAGTTCAGCTTTAAAGATAGGTCCACCTTTAAAGCCAGCCATAGATGGTTCGAGTCTCAGTGGTCCCTACTGAACCGGCTGAGATTCAAACCTTCCATGGGCTGGTTCAGATTGTGACGGGGGAGAGAGAGGGCATGTGAGGGAATTTGAATAATCTATGGGCAGTCTGACCAACTTGGGTACAACTAGCATGTCAGACTGTGTTGATGGGGGAATCGAGCGATCATCTATGGCTGGCCTAAGGGTCAATTCTTTCGAAAATTATATTTAGGTGAAGATGGAGCCTGGCGGACTGAGTCTGCCCTTGACTGCTTATGATTTATATACTTAGTGAGTAGGGTGACCACATTTCCAAACTACCATTCAGGGACACCCTCCCTTCCCAAAAATCAGCTTGTGCTGTAACGAATCACGGCACAGTGATTGGACACAAGAGGCGGGATTTATGATTTCTCCAATCACAAGCAGGGGGCGGGGATTGTGCTCTTTCAGGCATTCCCGGCCAGGACAAGTACTGTCAGTGAGTAAAGCGGTGATGTGGCGGCCTTTTTTGGGGGCATCAGATTGGCCCGGGGGTGGCTGTGTCAGTTTCATTCCGGGACACTGTATTGTCCAGGAATGAAGGTGCCCGGGACAGATCTGCAAATCTGTAAGGTTGGTGGGGGCCCCTGATAATAGCCATAGCTTGAGTGAAGACTTGGGAACTCAGCCAGAGATCTCACCAATGGGGTCTTTTAAAAAAAATATCAGGTACTTGAAAACAGAACTTCAGTTGCTTTGTTTTGTGTTTTTGTTGGATGGTATCTAGCTTGTGTAACATCATCAGTTTATGCAAAGTTTTTTTTCTAAGATCCCTCTTTGACGGCAGTTGGGGTTGAATCCAACATGTCATTATGTGTTTTTTGGCAACCAATAAACAGGAGTGTTCAAATTTCATCAATTGGGTTTCGATTGCTGCTAGTTGATGGATTACGTGAAAAAGGGTCGTGACTATGGTTGGGATTCTTTTTTTCTTAGTGAGTTGGAATATGAAGCCAGAAGGTTTTAATTTAAGGACAGTGCCACAAAAGGTGGTCAAGCCCTGTCCTCATGGCATTTGGGGTATTTTTTTTATGTAAAAATGGGGATCTGGTCTAACTCCACAAAGCATTGAAATATCAAGTTAGGATGCGCTGATCCCGTAAGGGATTAGAGATCAGCAGAAACTTTCCGCTCCGGAGCCAGTTGTTATAGATTGCTACCCTCTGCACCTCATCACTACTCTTTACGCTGCCTGGCTGAATGAGCCTGATTGTACAATCAGCCTGGAACCAGCAGTCTGACAAGCTCACTGTGTATATTTTATGGAAATATTAATCATATTGTGCAATATAGCTCAGGGGTCTCCTGGGTAATGTACACAGGTCATAAAAATATATTCCTGTCAAATCAAAGCCTACACAGGATGTGATGGAGAACAGCGTGCAGTAGATACACAGTCCCCGTAGTAGTAGTCCCAGATAGCAGGGCGTGGGCACTCGCATGCCACAGGCAGACACTATTCAGCTGCGCTATGAATTGTAGGAGGATATTTGAGAAGCTAAGATGTACGAACATCAGTGTTATACAGTAAAACCTGAAGTAGAGATACAATGTCATATTATTCTTCCTGTATGTTTCTGCAGCCTACTGTGGAGACAGAGCAGGCCTTAGGGTTCCTTAGGGTTTGTGCACACAAGCAACCGCCTGCCTGAATGAGGGAGCATGTGTACATCTAGGACTGGGGTGTCTCAATTACATCGTGTGCCACATCCGCAGTGTGGTTGCCCTCAAATGGGCATTTGAATCTGGGTCGCACTACGTACAAAGTGCAGAGTTCAGGATTTTGTCAGGATTATGCTACATACAGACTGCAGGGTTCAGCAGTGCACTGCGTGAAGAGTGCAGGGATTCAGGGATGGGCTATGTACGGAGTTCAAGGATTCAGAAGTGCGCTATGTACAGAATGAGTGATTCAGGAGTGTGCTACATACCGAGTGCAGGGAGTCAGGGGTGCACTACGAATGGAGTTAAGGGATTCAGGGATTCAGGGGTGCGCTACATACGGAATGCAAGGATTCCGTGGTGCGCTATGTACGGAGTGCAGGGAGTCAGGGGTGCGCTACAAACAGAAGGTGGGTATTCAGGGGTGCGCTATGTACAGAGTGAGGCGATTCAGGAGTGTGCTATGTATGGAGTGCAGGGAGTTAGGGGTTCGCTACGTATGGGGTGCAGGGATTCAGGGGTGCGCTACGTATAGAGTGCAGGGATTCAGGAGTGTGCTATGTATGTACTGCAGGGAATTAGGGGTGCACTACATACAGGGTGCAGAGATTCAGGGGTGGGATATGTACAGAGTGCAGGAATTCAGGAGTGTTCTATGTATGGACTGCATGGAGTTAGGGGTGCGCTACGTACGGGGTGCAGGGATTTAGGGGTGCGCTACGTACAGAATGCAGGGATTCAGGGTTGCGCTACGTACAGGGTGCAGGGATTCAGGAGTGTGCTCTGTATGGACTGCAGGGAGTTAGGGGTGCGCTAAGTACGGGGTGCAGGGATTCAGGGGTGTGCTACGTATTGAGTGCAGGGATTCCGAAGTGCGCTACATACAGATTGCAGAAAGTCAGAGATGCGCTGTGCCCAATGTGCAACATCTCATTTCAACCCCTCCTTGGGTTCTGACCTCTGCAACCATCACTCTGCCCATATCTCCCTACCTCTGCACACATCTTCCTCCACACCTCCACAGCCTTCAAACCCCCTCCCCCACCTACCAAAGCAAACCTCACATTTGTGCACTGTCTCCTAACTGATGTAAGTTGACATTTACAAGAATGCTTCCATGGCCACCACTGCTACAAGTACTCAAAAGCCCACCCTTCAAGATGCAGCCGCTGGGTGTAGATTAGAACATACAGTCGCTTAAGTCTATAATGAAGATTGTAGCTCTACAGCCTCAAAAAAATTACAATGGCTCAAAATTGAAACAGTTTGGTACATAAAGGTGAAAAAAACACCTGGACCAGATGGTTTACACCCATGTGTCCTTAGAGAGTGGAGCCCAGTTATTTCAATTTTTAGAACTTCTATTAACAGGCTTGTCACTGATCGATTGGTGCAAGCCTATAATTAAGGGATTAAGGTATTAAAGAATAACTAAAGACAAGTAAGACTAACATTTATAATTGGTGAGGTACTCAAGAGTTTGACCACAAGTTTTTACTAGAAAACTATAATATATGCAATAACCAGCATAGATTCACAAAAGACCAAAGATGTCAAACAAATCTACTTTTTTATGAGGAAGTCAGCAAAAACCCAGACAAAGGAGAGGCTGTGGATGTAGTATACTTGGACTTTTTAAGAGCATTTGGCACAGTTCCCCACAGACGGCAAATGTGTAAGGTAAAGTCTATAGGCTTCGAAAATTCATATTGTAAATGAATAGAAAACGGTCTAAAAGTCCCTATTCAGAGAACAGTGATTAATGATTCTTACTCTGACTGGCCTAAAGTGATTAGTGGTGTACCCCAAGGTTTAGTATTGGGACCCTTACTTTATAACTTATTTATAAATGATATAGAGAATGGGACTAAAGCCTTGTACACACGATCGGTTTGTCTGATAAAAACAGACCGATGGACCATTTTCATTGGACAAACTGATCGCGTGTGGGCCCCATCGGTTTGTTTTCCATCGGTGAAAAAAAATAGAACATGTTTTAAAATTTTCCTATGGATAAAAAAACGATAGAAAAAAAGATCGTCTGTGTTAAAGTCCATCGGTCAAAAATCCACGCATGCTCAGAATCAAGTCTACGCATGCTCGGAAGCATTGAACTTAATATTTCTCAGCACGTCGTTGTGTTTTACGTCACCGCATTGGACACGGTCTGATTTTTGACTGATGGTGTGTAGGCAAGACTGATGAAAGTCAGCTTCATCGGATATCCGACAAAAAAATCCATCGGATTAGATTCCATCAGATATCCGATCATGTGTACAGGGCTTTAGGTTCGGATAACACTAGTGCATGGTGCGAGATTGCATGTGATTTGTACCACACCGCACTGCAGTGCAGATTACATGCGATGTCCATGCAATGTGATTTCAGCCTTTCAGATAGTATGGTTGAATTTGCATTGCATTCAGAACAAACTCGCACAGGACCCTTTTTTTGGTCCGCTCCCATGCAATCCGATTCATGTCTGAAATGTCAGTTTGCAATGAGCTATGCAAGCTGAAATGGGGGTGTCATTAACATTGTATTGACACGCCCAGCAGTTTGCATACGGCAGTGTGAACTGCCTTGCAAGTCAGGTGCAATGCGAGAACCCGCAGTGGATTCGCAGGGTTCTCTCATCACACAAGTGTGAACCGGGACTGAAAGCGCTATCAGTAGCAGGCGACGTGGCAAGTGACAAGCTGCATTTGGTGGCAGGCAACGTGGCAAGAGACACGCTCGGGGCTTCCACTGATTCGGCATTATGGTGAGTTAAACTATTTCATTTTATATTACAATGTAATAATAGAAATAATGCAATAAATCATCCTGACACCATAACAACCATGGTGCCGTGAAGATTGAAGCGCTAACACCAGGTGTTTGAAGTATCTTTAAAGTGGATGTAAACCCCCCAAAAAAATTGTGGGATGTCACAATGTAGAGTATAAGATTTCCTATCATCTGTGCCCAGTCTTGCCACACAGAGTTAATCCAGAGCTGATCAATCCTCTTTTATTGTTCAGTGAAAATGAACAGCCTTCCAGATAAAAACCTGCCTAAATAAAAAGTCTGTTTTCTCTCTTCTTGCTTTGAGTGACAGGTTATTTACATATCTAGCTTGGAAATGTTTATCATATGTTATGTTATGTTTATCATAATATGAGGTGATCCAAAGTTCATTGTATATTACCAGGATGTGTTATGTGGGCGAGGGTGGATTTCTCACTTTTTATAGGCCGTCGGCTAAGCGGGGGGTCCCGCTGAGCTGTCGGCGGACAGGGCGGTCCCCGCACACTGTGCAGGGACCGCCCTATTTCTCCTCCGCTATCCCCTATGGGGAATCGGATGATAACGGACCGTCTGTCCGTTTGCATCCGATCCGATCCGCCGGACGGAAGAAAAATAGGGTTTTTTTCCGTCCGCAAAAACGGATGCGGATCTTGCGGACGTTAGCGGATGCATCATCCGCTAACGGACGCGATCCCATAGGGGCCCATTACAAGTCCGTATATTCACTTCCTGGTTCCCTCACAGTGGATGGCGGGGGGGCAGCAGAGTGACGAGCGATCGCTCGTCCTCTGCTGCGGACGCCGCTGGACTCCAGGACAGGTAAGTGTCCTAATATTAAAAATCAGTAGCTGCAGTATTTGTAGCTGCTGGCTTTTAATATTTTTTTTTGAGCGGACATGCGCTTTAAGATGCATTCTAAGAGTATTTTAAAACTATCAATACTCCCTTATCACATTGCTATAATCTTTTTATATGGATGATAAATTGAAGGACTTATGACTAAATAGTTGTGGAATGAATCATCTGAAATTCCATTATTTCTTATGGGAAAATTTGCTTTGATATACAAGTGCTTTGGATTACAGGCATGTTTCCGGAACAAATTATGCTCACAATCCAAGGTTTTACTGTACTGTTTTTTGTGTGGACTACCAGTTAATAACGAGCAGGGATCTTTATATTCCATCATTCAGAAAAACAATAAGGGCCAGATTCTCAGATATTTGCCTTGGCGTAGCGTAAGCCTTTTACACTACGCCGCCGCAACGTAACAGAGCAAGTGCCGTATTCTCCATGCACTTGCTCCGTAGTTTGCGTTGGCTTAGCGAAAATGGCCCAGCGTAAGGCCGCGTAATTCAAAGGGGGCGGCTTGTATTTAAATTAAGCGCGCCCCCGCGTCGATCGAACTGCGCATGCGCCGGCCGGGGAAAAAGCCCAGTGCGCATGCTCCAGCTCACGTCGGAAAGCGTCGTTGAAACCGACGTCAAAACGACATGATCGTCACTACGCAATGCCCTATTCGCGAACGAGTTAGTAAAACAACGTAAGCGACGCAAAAAGCCGACGCTGACCCGACGCCATACTTAACATGGCACCCGACGGCATCCGACGGTACTGCGTAAGGTTAACCCTCATATTAGCAGGAGTAACCTTACGCGGACGAAAACGACGTACACGACGACGGGGCGGCGTAAAAGCGATCGGGAATCGGTGTAGTAGCCTCATTTGCATAGGAAAATGAGAAAACAACGTAAAGGCCACCTAGTGGCCGGAGTTGTCATTACAACTACGATCCGCAAGTGTAATGGTATTACACTTGTCGGATCTTCAGGCGTATCTATGCCAAAGTGATTCAAGGAATCACTCGCATAGATACCCGGCCAAAAAAACGGCGATACGATGGGGTATCTGAGATACTCCATCGTAGCGCCTCTGAGAATCTGGCCCTAAGAGTTTCTGAAACTAAAGAAGAATTTCAGAGAAAGAGTTTTGCTCAATCATTGAAGCCAACCTACCTTGCCTAAGGACAAGTTCATTGTCATGAAGCAGATTATCAGTGATCATCGTTACAGTAGAAGACATCCTGCTATGCTGGTGATACACAGCTGGTGGATGTGATAGTGTATCTATGATGTATACATTACACTGTACACTGGATATATCACATTGCTACTGTATGGAGTCACCATTGTCTGGCAAATCGCTTCTATTCAATGATGCAGCATGTAAAACTGGCCGTAGATATTCTATCATGTCACTTAATTTCTATGGCAATTCCTCCCCTAAGGCAGGCCATAAACCAGTCCTTTTTCTTTTGTTCATTCAACTAGGTTAAGTGAAAGAAAATTACTCGTCCCCCCATCCAAAGATTTGATGTGAATGGGGGAATCCCTCTTGCTGAGTCTTTGTATTATCCCAGATAGCAAGCAATTGAGCTGCAAGTTTGAAAATGACTTGCTAATTTATTGCTAGACTCGCCAGGCTTCACAAGTTGGTTGCGCAATTGCAGCAAGTCCGCATTGCATGACTCCAGATCAACTTACTTTACAAACATTCTGCAAATCTGCTGCAAGTTCTGGTTCAGTTATTTTGTGCAATAGTCATCCCACCATAGGGGTAGACTTCCACAGCTCTTGCTGTAGACTCACCACTGCAACTTTGCTCTTGCCATACAAATTTGCTACAAATTGGAAAATAACTTGCGCTTCAAGTGTTCTGCAAGTGTACAACTTGCTAGTGAAAATGTGCAAGTTAACCAGTTAAAGCGGACTTCCTGTCCCACTTCCTGCTTCCGCCGAGGGGCTGGTAAGGCGATTAGGCCTAATCGCCTGATTGAAGCCCCTCCCTGTAGGCGATGGCCTAGGACACTGACAGGTCCTAGGCGATCGCCTGTCCAATCAGCGGCGAGCCGCGCCGTGTGCGCATGCGCAGTGCGGCTCGCGCATGCGCAGTGGGTGCCCGGCCGTAAAGCCGAAGGCTGTCACGGCTGGGTGCCCACAGCTAGAAAGAAGACGCCGGCCGGGGAGGGAGGAGAGGAGCGGAGCCCCGGTCGGTGCGTCGCTGGAACGTGGAGAAGGTAAGTGAATGTTTATTAAAAGCCAGCAGCTACACTTTTTGTAGCTGCTGACTTTTAATAAACATTACATTTGGTTGGAACACCCTATTAAGGACCCCTTTAATTTTTTTTTTTTTATATAATCTTTATTTTGAAAATTTTCAGAACTTACACCGATATACGTCGGCAGAATGGCACGACTGGGCACATCAACGTACCTGTACGTTGCCCTTCAAGTCCAGCCGTTGGGTCGCGCGCCGCGGTTACGTGCACACGACCTGGTCCGAAGCTCCGTGACCGGGACTCGTGGACCCGAACGCCGCTGGAGTCCCGCGATTGGTCCCCAGAGCTGAAGAACGGCTTCCCCATTCTTCACTGTGGCGCCGCATTGATTGTGTGTTCCCTTATATAGGGAATCACAATCAATGACGTCACACCTACAGCCACACCCCCCCTACAGTTGTGGTTAACTCCCAAACTGCAATTCCCATTTTCACAGTAAACAATGCATTTTGAATGCATTTTTTGCTGTGAGAATGACAATGGTCCCAAAAATGTGTCAAAATTGTCTGAAGTGTCTGCCATAATGTCGCAGTCATGAAACAAATCGCTGATCGCTGCCATTAGTAGTATAACAAATAAAAAAAATAAAAATGCAATAAAACTATCCCCTATTTTGTAAACGCTATACATTTTGCGCAAACCAATCGATAAACGCTTATTGTGATTTTTTTTACCAAAAATAGGTAGAAGAATACGTATCGGCCTAAACTATATATATTTTTGGGGGATATTTATTATAGCAAAAAGTAAAAAATATTGCATTTTTTTCAAAATTGTCTCTCTATTTTTGTTTATAGCGTAAAAAATAAAAACCGCACAGGTGATCAAATACCACTAAAAGAAAGCTCTATTTGTGGGAATAAAAGAACGCCAATTTTGTTTGGGAGCCACGTCGCAAGATCGCGCAATTGTGAGTTAAATTGTGAGTTAAAGCGACACAGTGCCGATTCGCAAAAATTGGCCGGGTCCTTTAGCTGCCTAAAGGTCCGGGTCTTAAGTGGTTAACAGACTTAAAAATTTGTGGCAAGTTATCCTTGCTATCCGGGCTGACAGTGGGTAGACTTCTGCACTGTCAGAATACACTCATCAGCACCGCTGGCTATATTTCCAACAGGCTATTGATTGACCAGCCTGCCCATAGATGGATCAAAGTTTGACCAGTCCTTGGTGAACCAGTCTAATCTTGATCCATGCATGGCAGTCTTCATGAGCTGCCTAGTTTTTTGGGCACTGGAAAATGGAGGGGCTAGTGTGCGCAAACAGCTCCAGTTTCCAGAAAAACAACAGCAAAAGGGCTAGATTTTTTAAACCTGCCTGATTCGTCTGATCTTGAGAATGCTTGTTTGGGGCTGTCATATGCTACCCCATAGCCAGTGAATAGTCACCGGATCTGGCCAAAACAAAGATGTATTTGTAATTTTTACAGGCATTTTGAGGTGTGCAGTAAGTCTAAAGCCGCGTGTAAATGATCGATTTGTCCGCTGAAAACAGACCGATGGACTGTTTTCATTGAACAAACCGATCGCGTGTAGGCCCCATCGGTGTAAAAAAATAGAACAGGTCGACACATGCTCGGAAGCATTGAACTTTTTTCTGCTCGTCGTAGTGTTTTACGTCACCGCGTTTTGTCACGATCGGATTTTTGACTGATGGTGTGTAGGCAAGACTGATGAAAGTCAGCTTCATCAGATATCCAACGAAAAAATTCATCAGAGATCCGATCGTGTGTACAGGGCTTTTTACTTTTTTTTTTCGTTTTTAGAATAGAAGACAAGGGTTAGAAGCGTTGTTAAGTTTTAATGTCCTCGACAGTGTAGGTCCAATCACCAAGCACCAGTGGCGTCACAAACAGTGCGTTACGCTCCTCCATGGAAGTACAAGATATTCCCTTCTTTCCTAGTGACCGACTGGAGTAGCTGTGAAATGAAGGGAAGGTAAGTACTTTATATGCTGATGGATAAGAAGGAAGTTAGGTGACCCTGTTGCTTTGCCCTGCATGGCCAAGCACAGGGTCACTATAAACTGCCATAACTTTCAGTATAGCAAATTGCACTAGCTCATTAGCAGCCAGTCACAATGTCTTATTAGTTATGAGCAAACGGTTGTCTCCAATGATTACCCGATTGTTGCATCATTGCCATTATTTGGACTTGTAACACATACTCAGTGGCCTCCTGTTCATTAGGCGCCACCCCCCCCATCCATGCGTCCGGCCCACTGATCTACATACAGGGTGCCGGACGCATTGATTCCAATGGCGAGGGTGTTTTTTTGAAGCATGTGATTAGAGCCAGTTGTTTAACAATAGTGAATGAATATTTGCTATCGCCACCCTGAATCTCCTCACGGCCAATCAGGAAGTGGGTCTTGAGAACCGTCACCTGACTAGCTAAAAGGACAGGTGATTCGATTGGATGCCTAGGAGGGGGAGTCAGGAGCTGCACTGTGGAAGAGGTCACAGGAGCCACTGCCTGCCACCTGTAGAGGCCTGGAACCCGCCTACTGCCCGCCGCCTGTAGGAGCCCACAAACCGCCTGCTGCCCGCCGCCTGTAAGAGTCCGCAACCCGTCAGCTGCCCGCCACCTGTAAGAGCCCACAACCTGCCCACTGACTGCTGCCTGTAGGAGCCCGCAACCCGCCTGTAGGAGCTCACAACCCGCCCTCTGCCTGCTGCCTGATGCAGAAGAGGAGGAGAGGACACAGGAGCCGGTGCCCACCATCCGTAGGAGCATGATGCTTGGCTCTGTCCTCTCAGTACCTCTACCAATAAAATAGAAATCTAGCAGCGATTTTTAAACAGAGCTTAAAGTGGAGTTCCACCCATTTGTTTATGTTTGTCTGTGCTGCATGCCCTAATCTCAGAATGGACAGTTTTTATTTATTTTGTTGCTTGTAAATACCTTTATTTTGTAGTCCTTCATTACTTCCTCCTCCTTATTAGCCTAGGCTATTAAGTCACATGGCTATTTGCAAGGGTTTCTGGGATAGGCATCATGTTTCCCAGTAGTTCTTGCAAACCTGACTGAAACCTATTACATTGCTTGTGCAGCACTGAGCATGTGCGAGATATGCAAAGCTGAAATCCAGGAAGTCATACAGTCTGGCTTCATGATGCCCACACTTAAGATGCCCACGGTCTATTTCTAGATTATATACTAAATGCTGTAACAACCTAACAAAACGGACCTTAGTTTACAGACTAACTTTACTAGAATACATCGTATTGCAGGAGGCCAAAAGTAATTTTATTCAGGTACGAACACTTCTTGCATTTAAGATGCATTTAGTGATTAGAGAGTTACCATAATTTGTGTCTTATATCTGAAGTGGGTTCAACTTTAAAACTTCCCCACTGTATCCAAAAACAGATTTTTTTTTTTTTTTTTTAAATATCCTTCAAGAGACCAATCGTGATTTTATTCTAGCCGCCTCCTTTCCCACAATTGCAAGTTTCTGGAAAGATGGATCTTTGACAGGATAACCATCAAGGCTAAGGATAGCGCTGCTAAAATAACTTGGCTACACTGGCACCGTTTTTATGAATCTATTTATTATTTTATGCATGTATGGGCTCATTAATTATCTAGTGAGCGGGTTGCTTGGTTTGGTTTTGAACATATTTCTGTAGGACCCTTGAGAGTCTTGCTGGAACAAGGCAGAGTTTGTATTTACAAATAATTTGCTGACTTCGTCCACGGCTCCTCTTTAATCAGAGCCGATAATGTGTTTTCCAGGGTCAGGTAGAACCTCATTAGATGGAAGTTATAGGGTGTGCGCTTATAAGATCGCAAACATGATGGGGAAGAGAGTGTCCAGAGCTGAGATGGAGTTTTCTCTGCTTATTGACAGTCATAAATCCACAGAGCTGCTTCGGGATGTGACGCTCTGGGAATTCTACTCAAGATCGGCTTTCAGCATGAAGAAAGAAATCTGGGGGAGATTTAAATATATATATTATTTGGCAAAGTGTGCGTCTGGAATCGGGACAGGAATAAGAGAATTAAAGTGAACCTGCACCTTTCCAGCGTAAGAAAAATCTTCAGGTTAATTTAATACTCAGCCTCACTGCATATACTCACCTAACCTTGGCTTCCCTGCCACTGGAGCAAAGATATATATATCTGGTACTTCCAGGTATGGAGAATATGTGGCGCCCCCTTATTGCAAGGGATGAGCTCGATGTTTGACTTAAACATCAGGGGTCAGATTCTCGTAGGGAGGCGTAACTTAGAGCGGGGTGTAGCGTATCGTATTTACGCTACGCCGCCACAACTTTGAATCTGGCCCCCCGTGTTCGCCTGTTCGCCGAATAGCGAACAATTTGCGGTGACCCCACCCCCCTCTGACTGCAGGAAACCCTGTGGCGTCAGAGGGGGCGGGGTCATCTGTTTACATCACCAGGTGGCCCCGCCCTCAGCTATATAAGAGCTGTCAGAGCGAAAGAAGCGTCACTCGGCGGGAGCCTTCTATCGGGGTGCATCTGTAGCGGCTCTTGTTTTTTGTTCCATTTTTTTAACTTTTTTTGTGAATTAGTAGAGGTACAATGTCGGGGTGCCGGATCTAAGCGTCCCTTTCTTAAAGGGGGCTTCCAGGTTCCGATAAGTCCCCGCCCGCAGACCCCAACAACCACTGGTTAAGGGTTGTGGGGATGAGGCCCTTGTCCCCATCAACATAGGGCCCCAATGCCTTTTTTTTTTATTTGGAGCAGGGTTCCCCTTAAGATCTATACCAGACCTGAAGGGCCTGGTATGGAATTTGGGGGACCCCCACACATTATTTTTTTACATTTTGGTTCGGGGACCCCCTTAATGTTCATACCAGACCAAAATGGCCATGGTAATGGACTAGCCTTTTTTTTAATGAGTTTTATCTGTATTGCCGAAACCCAACAATTCATTACAGCTGCGATCAGTTTTAAATTACTTTTGTTCCTTTAGAAATGTAATTTTGCTGCAGGAACTGTTCTAAACATGGGAAAAACGCGCCACTTTACAGGCATACTATAGACGTCCCCCAGGCACAAAATTTAACAGAATTTTTATTGATTCACTTTAAGCATTATTAAAAATCACTGCTTTTTTGCATTGAAACATGTCCCCTGGGGCAGGACCCAGGTCTCCAAACACTTTCTGAGGCAATAACTTACATATAACCCTTTAAAATGAGCACTTTTGATTGCGAATCGAACCGGGGTGGTGTTTGGCTCATCCTTAAGGGATGCCAAAGTACCCAATTGCCAATCCCAAGTACTGGGTGCCAAAGAACCCAATTGTCAAGTGCTGTCATATGATGGTGGGGAAGAGTCTTTAGCACTGTGTAACCCCACCCTAGATGAACTTGGAGCTAACACTCCATTAGCATTGGTTGTCTTTTTCCTGTCATGCACCATAACATGGACAAAGAAAGGCCAGATACATCATAAAAAAAAGATAACTGACTGCACAACGTTTATTGGAGATATACATATAATTACTTTCTTTCCAAATTTGTGCATGGAATCATTCAAGCAAGGGTAACTTAAAACTGCAATAACCCTTAGCATGGTAGATTGCATTAGCTCATCAGCAACCAACTGGAATGTTGTATTTGTTATGAGCAACCTATCGTCTCTAGTAATTACTTAAATGTTACACCATTGCCATTACTTGGACTTATATTACTTACATCACTTCCATATAAGGTATACATTTAAAGTGACCCTATCTGGATAGAAATACAGATAATTGCAACTCCTGACTTGTATTTAAAAAATTCTGGCCCTGGGCTGCCTTAATGACCCTGGTTTCCAAAATCTGGAACAAGCCTATGCGTACTGGGGCTAAGAGAGAAACAATCTAGCAACTCAATCTTCTGCAATTGATGAATCTATTGTAGCAGGTGAAGTACAAAATAATACAAGGGTTTACATGTTTCGGCGCGTGGCCTTATTCATGGTTATGAATAAGGCAAAATGCTGAAAAGCATAATTCCTTGTATTATCTTGTACTTGTATTATGTATGGGTGTATGGGTGTAAGAAAGACACCACAAGGCAGCGAACAAACTGCTCACCACCTCGGGTATCAGACCAGGCCTCATCTCATTTTTTATGCATATTGGACTAGCTAAGCTTGCTAAAAATGTTTTACCTAAAGCTATGACTTTTTTTGTATTGTTTTGGATAGATTAGTGAATGGTTAAAACCTTTTTCACTTGATGTTCTAGAGACACAAAATGATATGTGAGAAATCTCTCCAAAGATATGTATTGCTTAGATTGTATGTCTCCAATCTTTCTAAACAAAGGCCAATGGAGCCGGTTGGATAAAAAATCCCCCCCCCCCCCGCATCATTGGTGATAAACAATGCTCCATCACTGGTACTAGTGGGAGGAATAGTGCCCGTTTGTTGGTGTCAGCGGGAGGAAGAATGTACCATTGTTGGTGTCAGAGGGAGAAATAGTTCCCCCATCACTGGTGTCAGTGGGAGAAATAGTGCCTCATTCTGGTATTAGTAGGAGGAATAGTGGCCTATCATTGGTATTAATGGGAGAAGTAGTGCATCATTGTTGGTGTCAGTGGGAGGAAGAGTGTCTCATTGTTGGGATTAATAGGAGGAAGAGTGTCCCATAGCTGGTGTCAGTGGGAGGAAGAATGCTCCATTGTGGCCCATCCTTGGTATTAATGGGAGAAGTAGTGCATCATTGTTGGTGGCAGTGGGAGGAAGAGTGTCCCATTGTTGGTGTCAGCACCTGCCGCCATTCTTAGTGAGGGAATCGGGGGGTGCGGGTAGGGGCGTAACTGCCGCACAAGTGTATTCCCAGAAGTGGGTGAAAATACCTGTCTTAGACCCCCATCCCAAATGTGACACCGGAGGGTTCCAAAAAGCAGAAGTTCCATTTTTGGTGGAACTCGGCTTTAAGGTCAGGGCTATGTGCAGACCACTCATCAAACTGTGTCTTTCTGGAGATGGCTTTGGGCACAGGGGTACAATCATACTGTGGGTCTTACTCAAACTGTAACCACAAAGCTGGAGGTGCACAACTGTCTCAAATGTTTTTGTGTGTTGTAGTATTAACAGTACCCTTCACACATGGAAACATCTGAACTCAATAATTTCACTTGACTGTGAAGAGCATAGGCTATAGCGCATAGGAGAAAATGGAAAAGGGTCAAGGAAAATATGCAGAACCTTAAAATAAAGTGATTTAAGGGTTTTTGGGACTAGGATTGTGGACAATATGGTTGTAAAGTTTGCTTCCGCAGGGCTGAATAGAAAGAAATACATTTACAATACTTTAGTCAATTAAATTTTGTTTTAACTTCAGAAAAGTATCCTGACATCACTCCTACTGCAATGAAACATGTCAAAAAAGAATTCACTCAGCCTTTCATCGCCTGTTATAACCAACATCTGCTTTTATGTCCTTGGGCTCCATACGTTGTTCCTCGTTCAGAAGTCTGGTAATAAATGTTTTTGATTCATTTCCAATAAAAGCATGTTTCTCGATATTCAACTACATTTCCTGAACACAGTCTACAAAACCCATTGAGGCACGCATGATTCATAAGTTCTTCGCTTGAATCTATTACTTTCAGCAGTTGCCTAAAAGGTTCATTATCATAATACGTAGACAGAAACTATGAAGCTGCGATTGTCCAACAGAGCTGAAGGGTTTGAGATATGAGTTGTATGCAAGTCCTGAGTCACTGGCACAAGCCAGTTCAAAGAGGAACTTTAGAAAGACCCAATTCATTCCAACAAGACCATGTTCATTTTCCTGTTGGACTACTAAAATATTCTAAGCTATTAGATTGTTATGTGTTGAGTCTTCTTTCCCTGCAGAAAGTTCAAAAGTTTGCCGTGTACAATTGCTGCTGCTCCCCTCAGCACCTCTATTCTGAGCAAAGAACTCGAGCAACATCAGTCAGCCAAGAAATCATGGAATCAGTTTTTAAGATCTTTTCTAGATTGCTTTTTGTATATATTTTTGCATTACTGGAATAGCCGTAAGTCAATGAACCATAGTAGCAAGGTTTGTGACTGTTCTGTTGGGGTGATCAGTCATTGTTTCTGATTGTTTTAAGATTTTAGATAATCCTTTAGATTTCACAAGGTAATAGCCATGGGGTATGATTGTTCTACTACTGTGAGTGTTTTTAGTTTGTGCAGGTGATTTATTGGTGTTTAAAGATGAACTCATGACGAGTGATGGATTGTGGGCACAAGTGGTAATCAGGCTGTGTGCACTTTATTCAGGGGATAGAAGGAAGATAATAAATTAAATCAACCTTTTAATTTCCCAACGTTTATAGAACCTGCTTCTAAATACAAACTTTTTAGCTAATAAAGTATTTGTCAGGGATGTGCTGCCCGCTTCCGTAGGTGTGCGCCTATGTGCATTCGCGAATCACGGTCTTTGCGCACACCCGTGCACATGCGAACATGTCAGGCCGCGTACACATGATCAAATGTGTCCGCTTAAACTGGTCCGACGGACCAGTTCAGCAGGCAAATCCGATCGTGTGTATGGACTAGCGGACATGTCTGACCGGCGGACAAATTTAAAAAAATGCTTTAAAATTTGTCCGCCGGAGACATGTCCGTCAGATATGTCCGCTGGTTAGTACACTAACCAGCGGACATATCTGCCCGCACAAGCGTCGGAAGGATGCGACGCATGCGTGGAAGTTTTTTACTTCCTGGTGCGGTGACGTGACGGCGTCAACGTCACCGCCACGTCACCGCGCTGTCTGCCGGCGGGGATTTTGATCCGATGGTGTGTACACGCCATCGGACCAAAATTCGATGAGACATGTCCGCTCTAAACTGTCCGTCGGACAAGTTTGAGCGGACATATCTCATCGTGTGTACGCGGCCTTAGACGCACCTTTGGTGCCCAACGGCCTTTGAAAGACGCTCTAGGAATGCTGCACCTTGCGGCTTGATCTGTTCCATGTGTTCCTGTTCCTGTGCGAAGCATTCTGTTCCTGTGTATGACCCGGGTTCCTGACCTTGCTTCTATCTCCAGCCCTGACTTCAGCTTGTTTGACCCTGCTCAGTTCCCTGCCTGATTACCTGTTGCTAAGACCCAGCCTGGACTCTGACTATTCTCCTGCCTGTCGTTTATGCTGTTACCCTGATGTGTATGACCCGGCTTGTCTGACACCGATGTTCTGCCGATCTAAGTCCGCTAACCTGCATCTGCTATTCTGCTGACATGCACCCGCTTCTCTGCTGACCTGCATCCGCTAGTCTGCCGACCTGCGAGTGAGTGATTAACTTGTATAGCGCAACAAATGCAAACTTAATCGCCTCAAGACGACCTGCATCCCCTGCTCCCTGCCCAGCGGTTCCAGATTCCTCTTTGCTCCTCTACACCCAGCAGCAGCAACGACCAGAACAAGCACCCTTACCTTACCGTGCTCTTACCACCACTGTCTCCATTCCAGTGGTCTCCGAGGCGGGGTTGTACGGGAGGTCTCCCTCAACGCATCAGGCTCACACCTAAGGGTCCTTTCACACGGAGCGGACCGTTTTTCGGTCCGCTCCGTGTGCCCGTCAGCTCAGCGGGGGGGTCTCCGCTCAGCTGTCGGCGGACAGGGCGGTCCCCGCACACTGTGCAGGGACTGCCCTGTCTCTCCTCCGCTCTCCCCTATGGGGAGTCGGATGGAAACGGACCGTCTGTCCATTTGCATCCGATCTGTTTGGCCGGACGGAAGAAAAATAGGACATTCTTCCGTCCGCAAAAACGGATGCGGATCTAGTGGACGTTAGCGGATGCATCATCCGCTAACGGATCCGCTCCCATAGGGAAGCATTGAGGTCCGTTACCGGACGTCCAAAAAACGGACAAACGGAACGGACATGTGAAAGGACCCTAAGGTACGTAACAGTATCGTTTCCCCCTAGAAATACTAAATACCAAGCACCAACTTTGTTTATAAAAATCTACCCTATAATGTGAGTTTTCAGTCATAATTACTAATACCTAAAAATCAAATGTTTTTAAAGTGTTGTGGTCAGTTAGCCTCTGACTTACCGGTCTTGTGTTCCATGTGAACCCAACTTTTCATTTTTTAAACAATAATCTGGTGAGCTTTGGAGGTAAATCAGTTCTGTTTCCAGCACTGGTCTGATGTCTAGGTCCTTTGGTACCAGCTGTTTCCGCGTACCCATGGGCCGATGAACCACCTTTGTGGCTGACAAATATTTGGTTTTAAGGTCCAGAGCAATCTCACGAAGTTCTTGAAGACCTCTCCAGCAAGTCTTAATAGAGCACGAACCCGAAACTCCATGACATTTACACTTCATCTCCAGGGAGCCTTTCAGCGCCTTCAAGAAAAACACAAGTGTATGTATGAAAGAGTCATAATAACATATTGCAGAGAACAAGAAAGTGTAGTGACTCATAACAACCTATTAGATTTCACACTTCATTACCATTTTGTCTGTCAACCAACAAAACATGACTTCTAAATGATTGTGCAAATGCACATTTTTTGTTAAAGCCAAGGTCTGTATCTTCACCCTAGTTTTGGGTGTTATATAGATGGTACTGTAGCCAAATGGTTATTACTTCCGCTATACAAGAGGCGGTTATAGGTCTTTGTTATGTTTACATAATATTACTTCAATAACTCAGACCAATGGACATGAATGCTAGAGTGTGTGTGGTAAGGACAGTAGAATCCCCTGACGAAAGGACAAATTATTGTGTGTGGTAGGGATCTTACACTGTAAGGACCTCTGGGGCAGTACAGATTAGTGTGTATTGTAGAGACTTAAACTGTAAAGCCTTGTACACACGATCAGTCCATCCGATGAGAACGGTCTGATGGACCGTTGTCATCGGTTAACCAATTAAGCTGACTGATGGTCTGATGTGGCTACACACCATCGGTAAAAAAACGATCGCGTAAGAACGCGGTGACGTAAAACGCGACGACATGCTGAAAAAAATGAAGTTCAATGCTTCCAAGCATGCGTCGACTTGATTCTGAGCATGCATGGATTTTTAACCGATGGTCGTGCCTATTAACAATCGGTTTTGACCTATCAGTTAGGAATCCATCGGTTAAATTTAAAGCAAGTTGGCTTTTTTTTATCCGATGGTTAAATAACCTATGGGGCCCACATACGATTGGTTTTGACCGATGAAAACAGTCCATCAGACCGTTTTTCTCTGTTTAACCTATCCTGTGTACGAGGCCTAAGATCCTTTGGGGCAGGATCAGATGAATAAATGCAAAAGGAACCCTGTTGTTTAAGGTCCTCTGGGGTAGGAAGAGATGAAGTTGTATGTTGGAGATGTTATACTGTAAGGTCCCCTTGGGCAGGGAGAGATGAAGTGTATGGTGGAGACGTTACACTGTAAGGTCCCCTGGGGCAGGGACTGAAAATGTGTGTGGGGTCGGGACATTACATTGTTAAGTACTCTGGGGCAGGGACAGGGAAGCATGTGTGACAGGGACATTATTATAATACTGGATTTATATAGCAACAACCCTTTGCGCAACGGTTTACAAATTAAATGGCGACAGACCAGTTACAATGGGCCAGATTCAGGTAGAGTTACTCTGGAGTATCAGTGATACTCCAGCCTAACTCTCACTTTGAGCCGGCGTTTCTGTTTTCAGTAAGCGGAAAACAAGAAACGCTGGGTTGGAGTTCCTATACGAGCGGCGTAATTGTATTTCGCCGTCGTATCGGAACTGCAATTTTAAAAATGGCGCTGGGGGTGTTCCCGCTGATTAACGCTGAGAATATGTTAATCAGCGAGAATCGGCAATTCACGATCGTATTCGGGCCCGACGCAGTGACTTTCCGACGTTTCCGTAAGAGATACGAGGCGTAAAGATAAAGCAGCCCCCTAGTGGAGTATCCTATGTTAAGTATGGCCGTCGTCATCGCGTCGAAAAAAAAAAATCTGAGTCGTCTGTGTAAAACGTCCGTGAATGGGGATTGACGTCATTGACGTTCCCTGAAAGAATTTGGACTGACAGTCGACGCATGCGCAGTACGTTCGCCGCGGGATCGCGCCTAGTTATAATAATACACGCCCCCTACCCACCCAATTTGAATTCCGCCGGCTAATTTTCGCTACGCCGCCGCAACTTTAGGAGCAAGTGCTATGTGAATAACAGTACTTGCTCCTAAAGTTTCGGCGCAGTAACGTAAATGAGAAACGTTACTCCAACATAAAGATTCGCCCATCTACCTGAATCTGGCCCAATGCAATTTGAAACAAGAGGTGGAGGCAAGATAGGCTTCCCTGAACAGATTAGGGTAGGGAGTTCCAAAGGGTGGGAGAGGCTCTACATAAGTCCTGGAGGCTTAGAGGCAAATGTGGGAGGTGGTGAGGGAGAGCAGGAAATCTTGGGAGTAGCTAAATGGACAATTTGAATAATATTTCAAGATAAGGTTGGCGATGTAGTCTGGGGGCAGAGTTGTGAATGGCTTTGTATGTTATAGTTAGTATTTAGAATTTTATAACTTGGGTTACTGGAAGCCAGTAGAGGGGTTCGCAAAGAGGTCCAGCTTCCATATAATGGTTAGTAAAGTGGATTAAACTAGCGGCAAAATGTATGATAGAGTGAAAAGGGAATAGGTTGTGTAGACATAGGCCGGTGAGAGGGAGTTACAATAATTAAGACAGGGGATAACCAGGGAGTGGATTAGTTACTTTGAGGTATTAATGTGGCGAGATTTAGTCAGTGATTTGATGTGGGACTCGAAGGAGTATTGCAAGGCATGGCCCTGGCATGCAAGGAGGGACTGATAGCTGTGCTATTGATCTCGATGGTAAAGTTGGGGGAGGAGGAGAATGGAAATATTGCAAGTTCAGTTTTTGAGATTGCATTTAAGGAAGTGGTGTAACATTTATACTTATATGTCACTTAGTAAATTAGTGATATTTAAGATTGAAGGAGTAAGTGTAGGAGTAGAACTACAGATTTGGGTGTCATAGGTATAGAGATGGTATTGGAAGTCGATAAAGGCCCACAAAGTTCTTTATAAGTGTGTGTGTGGTAAGGAAGTTAGATCATAAGGTCCTCATTCTTTTTCTTTCTTTTTTTTTTCAATTATTATTTTCACAATATTCTTATATGCAAATAATTAGCACTTCTTATACCCTGATGTAGTACGTTGGTAAAAGGTGACGGTTGATTTCCACTGTATAGATTTGGCATTGGAACTGTCTTGGTTTCTCTTTTTATAGGAGTCTCCAAACTACGGCCCTCCAGGTGTTCAGGAAATACAATTCCCATCATGCCTAGTCATGTCTACGAATGTCAGAGTTTTACAATGCCTCATGGGAAGTGTAGTTCCACAGCAGCTGGAGGGCCGTAGTTTGGAGATCCCTGCGTGTAGATAACCAGTTTATTGGATATATAACCAAAGCAATACCTATCAAACTTAGCATATGATTGAACTAAGGATTCAGCAGCACTCTTACCTGTCTCCCTACTTCACTGTTGTGTAGGTGCATAAGCTTATTGGCTTGGGAGCCTGCCTTCTTCATCTTCATTGGGGCATCGGAGAACTTAGACCCCATCATAATGCCATAGTTGAGGTTGTCTGCACATCCTCCCCACCGATACCCTGGGGCTGGTGCCTCTCCAGGGATAGGACCACAGGAACACCCAGGAATGTCACCCGAGGTGCAGGCCCTGGCAATCGTATGACTGATGGTGGCCGCAGAGAGAGCGTACACAAAAGCTGACTCTCGTGTCCCTGCAAAACAGAGAAAAAATATTGGTTAATGGACAGGAAGAGGAATGTGGTGAGAGATACCATACATAAAGGATAATGGTCAGGAGGAGGATGAATACACAGTAGGTGGTGCTTATCTATATGCTAAGTGCCAGGAGGAAGAGAAACTCAGTAGACAATAGCCTATCTATAGGTTAAAGGGCAGGAAGAGGAGTTACTCCGTGAGAGTTGATTAAAAGGCAGAAGGAGCAGTAGGTACTCAGTGGGTACCTTATTATTAGGTTTTTGAGAAGGAGGAGGTGTTCATTGGGAGGTGCCTTATCTATAGATTCATAAATAGGAGACGCTACTCATTGGAAGGCACCATACCTATAGGTAATAGGCAGGAAGAGGTAATCAGTGGGATCTCTAAGTTAATGAACAGTAGAAGGTACTCACTGGGAGGTGCCTTAGCTATAGGTGAATGAGAAAGAAGTGGTATTCAGTGGGAAGTACCTTACCTACAGGTTAATAAGCAAGAATAGGTAGTCTGTGGGAGGTACATTATCTATATATTAATGAACAGGCAGAGGTACTCAGTGGTGGGAGGTATCCTACCTACAAGGTAATGAGCAGGAAGTGGTATTCAGAAGGAGGTGCTTTACACATAGGTTAATGAGAAGTAGGAGGTGCATGACCTATAGGGTAATCAACAGGATGAAGTACTTTGTGTGAGCTGCCTTACAAATAGGTTAATAAACAGGAGGAGGTGCTCAGTAGAAGGTGCCTTATCTATAGATTATCGAGCAGGAGGATGAATTCAGAGGGAGATAGATACTTTATCTATAGGTTAATGAGAAGGAGGAGGTACTCAGTGGGAGGTGCCTTATCTATAGATTAATAAGCAAGGAGAGGTAGTCAGTACAAGGTTTCTTATTTATATTTTAATAAACAATGGAAGGTATCTTATTTATAAGTTAATGAACAGGAGGAGGCACTTAGTGGGAGGTACCCTACCAATACGTTAATGAGCAGGAAGTGGTATTTAGTGGGAAGTGTCTTACCTATAGATTAAAGAGAAGAATTTGGTACCTTACCCATAAGTTAATGAGCAAAATAAATTGCTCAGTGCTCAGTGCCTTACATATAGGTGAATGAGCAGAAGAAGGTACTTATCTATAGATTAATGAGCGGAAGGATGATATCAGTGGGAGGAACCCTATCTAACAGTTAATAAGGAGGAGGATGTACTCAGTAGGAGGTACCTTTTCTAAAGGTTAATGAGTAGGAGAGGTACTCAATGAGAGGTGCCATATTTATAGTAGATATTGGACAGAAGGAAGAGAAGTTGCTAATGTTATAGGCAGGAGGAGGTACTCAGGTGGAACAATGTAACAGAGAGAGCTTAGGATTTGTGTCACCAATGAGATGATGTGTACTAGCAATTTAAAGAAAAGCCAGAAGGCAGGGTAATAACAGGGGCCATATTTAGCAGTCAAAGCGACGTTCACCACACATTCACTGGTGGTGAATTAATCACTGTAGTTGACAACACATGCACCAGAAAGGTTCACTTGCAGTAAATGCTTGATGAATTCCAGAGTCACTGCCCCATAGGGTCTGGCAAGCTGTAAATTCTAAAAAATGATGGTGCTCTCCTTGAAGCCACCTAACGCATCGGGGGTATGTGCATTACATGACTTCTGCAGAAAAATGAAATATATATATGCTTCGGTCTGATAATTAGCTATTTATCTGCCATTGCCCTTTAATTCCCAGCTTTGAGGTGTGGAATATTTCAGTTCACAGGGTAGGAATGTTACCATTTCCTGCCGATGTTTGGCTACTGTAGACCACATAATGAGAAAGAATAACACAGTCCGTGTAGTCATCAGACTGAAACATTAATACTAATGAAGGGAAGCTTCCTCACACCAGCGCTCCACCATCATCCCATGCCGTAGCTGCCATTCTCCCGAGCCTTTGACAGCTAAGGTTACACTCCTAGGTGTGGGGGACGGAAGGGCTGCTTTAATGGGAAGGGTCTCTTTCAACGGCATAATGCTGATGAGTATACAAGGTGAAGGGAACATTCATTTTATGGGTTTTCTCTGCCTATTACTGGGTAATCACAAGAAAATGCCACAAAGATAATTAAACAAAGGAATTTCATTCATCAATTCCATGTCGCCAAAAAGGCAAACAAACCATTTCAAAGCTTAAAAAAATGTACTTTTAAAAGGAACCTCCTGGGGAAAAAAACGAGAATTTAACGTATGTGTAAAGCCAAAACCTTTTTGGTAAGTTCTGGCTAGAGCAGAGGGAGGTTAGGACCCCCTCTGTGTCCCTGCTGGGGAGATTTGACCTGTCTATGTGTGCTCAGGGGGGCTCAGGGAGGCTGTTGCACACAGAAGACTTTTTTATCTTAATGCATAGAATGCATTAAGATTGAAAAAAAAAACTTCTGCCTTCACAAACACTTTAAACTTCGACAAAAGAAATCTGGAAGCTGATTGGTTTCTATGCAAAGCTGCACCAGATTTGCGTTCCCTAGTTTGAGTTAATCAACCCCATTGTGTTTAAGCATCGAAACGCGTCGGGGCGTTCTCACATTACTATTTATAATTGGCCTTATATGATCGTTCATGATGGTTTAGCTATGCTTACATTTCATTATCTGGTTTAATGTTTTTGAACCGTTTCAAATGTTTAAATGATTTAATAAATGATATCAATTTTATTATGATGTACCGTATATACTCGAGTATAAGCTGACTTTTTTAGCACCTTTTTTTGTGCTGAAAAAGCCCCCCTCAGCTTATACTCGAGTCTCATGCAGTCAGTCGGCGGCCTCCAGTGTAACAAAGCCCCGACTCCTCCTCGTCTGTGATAGACAGAACACTGAACACTGACTCACTGCTGGGAAACTGAAACTGAATCAGTGCAAGTGGGCACATAGAGGCTGCAGATGGGCACAGTGAGGCTGCAAATGGGCACAGTGAAGCTCCAAATGGGCACAGTGAGGCTACAGACAGGCACAGTGAGGCTGCAGATGGGCACAGTGAGGCTGCAAATGGGCACAGTGAGGCTGCAGATGGGCACAGTGAGGCTGCAGATGGGCATTGTTGAACCTCTTTTCCACTTACAGTAGCTGCTGCATCTAAGTTTTCCCATTTTTTTGTGGTAAAATTAGGTGCCTCGGCTTATATTTGAGTCGGCTTATACTAGAGTATATACGGTCATTTGGAATTTTAAACCCTAATACTTTAAAACCCACCCAGTGAGAACAAACCTTACTATTACATAGACAGCAGTAGACCCCGACATCGGAGGCACATGCCCTAGGCCTCGTTCCTAGTATCCCACATCTAGTCAGAGAGCTAACAGATTAAGTCGCTTTGTCACTTAGCCTCACGTTGCCTCTATAGTTCCAACACAACGGAACCGGCAGAGATCCCGGACACAGACAGAAGTGGGGTGAAACCTGCACTAGTGGGTACTCACTACTCCCACTAACCACCAATTAAAGGGGAAGGTATTGATTACTGACCATCCCAAGGGAGGCACTGACCCTCACAGAGGGGAACTGCATTAAAGGCCACTGACCATTAGGGATGAGCTTTATGTTTGGGTCGAACATGAGTTCGACTCGAACATTGGCTGTTCGCCCGTTCGCCGAATTTCATACCTGGGGATTGTGTATAGTATGACTGTAAAGTAGCGCATGTTTCCCGTGTTTATATTCACATAGGGGGGCAGGATCTGGGGTCCCCTTTGTTAAAGGGGGCTAACAGATTCGATAAGCAACCTCCACAACCAGCGGACAAGGGTTGTGGGGATGAGACCCCTGACCCCAAAACATGGGGACATCCATGAGAGCATGTGGCCTGGTACGGTTCAGGAAGGGGGCGCTCGAAAAAGGGTCTGGTATTGATTTTTGGGGGAAACCCACGCCATTTTTTTTTTTTTTTGGCACGGGGTCCCCCTTTAAAATCTATACCAGACCTAAAAGATCTGGTATGGATTTTGAGGGGGACCCCTAAGCCATTTTTTTTATTTGCCGTTTTTTTTAAATGACTTTTATCTGTATTGCCGGGACCCGACAACTCATTATAGCCGCGAGTAGTTTTAAATGGCTTTTTTTTCCTCTAGAAATGTCATTTTGTGCAGGGACTGTTATAAACACAGGAAACATGCGCTAATTTACAGGCATACTATAGACATCCCCCAGGTACAACATTTCAAGGAAAATTTCACTTTTATTGTTTCACTTTAAGCATCATTAAAATCACTCCTCCCGGAAAAACTTTTTTTGTCCTCTGGGGCAGGACCCAGGTCTCCAAACACTTTTTATGATAATAACTTGTATATTAATTAACTTTAAAATTAGCACTTTTGATTTATCATGTTCGTGTCCCATAGACTTTAACGGTGTTCAAACACATTTTTTGCCCTGGGGGCGGGGAATGTTCGGATCATCCCTACTGACCATCACATTGAAGGCCACCAACCACCACATAGGGTGGCACCTGTGACCAATGTTATGCATGTCCTAGAACTGCCTTTGCCTCTGTGCCCCAGGACTTTTCTAATTCTAATACCCCTGACATGACAGCCAGACCAAGAAGAATTTTCTGGAGGTGGGTAGCAGTGGCAGCCCTTCTTTGGAAGTGGTGTTGGGGTGAAACAGGTTCACTTTACAGAATTTCCCTTTTTTGATGATTGGAGAACATGGAAAAGGGAGATACAGCACGGTTCAAAATTCAGCAGATTACATTTTGGCAGTTTTCAGCATTCCCCAATCAACTTGTAAATGAAAACGCAAGAAGGGGCGACCATGTGGGATTCTCCACTTACTTTCTAAAAAAAATAAATGTCATGTCTTTTTTAGTACGTTTCTCAGATGGAAACAGGAGTAATAGAGCTGCAGATTAGCTTAGTGCAAAAAAAAAAATCTCAGCAACACTGCAAATAATAACTGGGGACTTTGTGACCCATGGCTGTATGTTGTTGGATATATTTAACACCCCTTGGCTTTCTGAGGTGGGAAGCAACAACATTTGGGGATAAAGGACACACCCTGCCCTCAGCTTAGCTGATGTGTCCCATGTACCTCTGCACCCCAGTGTCCAATAGTAAGGCATAGATTAGTTTTAGCAAGTTACAAAGCTCCTAGCCTAAATGCTAGATGAAAGAACACAACCCCAGCGTCCCTTTAGAAGTGCATGCTCCTTTCTGCTGGCCACTGCACTTTAGCTGTGCAAGTCGCCGATCAGTTGCTTGATTACATTCTCTATCAGACATGCTTCTGGAACAGATTATAAAGAGACCCTGTCACATAAAATAAAATAAACTTAACCAAGTGCTTACCTGGAAAGAGCAAATATCAAAGGTGCAAAATTTATTGGCAAAAGCTGCAAGAGAGAAGAGAGTCCTATTTCTTCTTTACAGATACATGCTTGGTTGAGACTTTTTACACAAGTGTCAGTGTCGCTTTAAAGTAGACATGTGTGGTTTGTTTGGTTCCGAATTAAAATTCGGACACATTTTTGGAAATGCGGATGTATCCGCATTTCCGAATTAGAACAGTACCAAATTTAAATGAATCCAAAATACCGAAAACATTTTTTTTGGATGGAATTCAAATTCAAATAATTTTTGAATACTTTTCCAAAATCCAAACAAGATAAAATAAAATAGAACATAAAGGAATGGAATAGAGAAAAAAAATGATATTCTATTACTTTATTTTCTATTATTTTCTATTCTATTCTACTCTCTTTTCGAATCGATCCGAATTCGAAAAATTTGAATCAATTTGAAAACTAATAAACAAAACAAATTAAACAAATGAAACTAATTTAACTAAACGAATGTAAATAATGAATCAAAACAAAATATATATATTTTTTTGTTCTGTACATGTCTACTTAAAAGCTTGCTAAAAGCTTATTTAACTTCTTGCAGACCAGCCCCCGCAGTTATAACTGCGACAGGTAGGCTCGGCTTCGCAAATTGCCGTAGGTGAACGTCGGGTTCGTACACAGCAATTTGTGGGCACGTGCCCATTGGCCATTGGGGGAGACTCGATGTCCGCTGGCTGTTCGTGATCATTCACCGCAGTGACAGAACGGGGATCTATATATATATATATATACACACTGTATATATCATATTGGGTACATGTGGGCAAATGAGAAATAAAAACCTAGGAAACGGCCCATTCACATTATATATGGTGGGCAGAGTTGCATTCCGACAAAGATCCTATTTTTGTGTTGTTTTTATAGTATTGTGTTGTTTTTTTTATCTGGAGTGGTGTTAGAGAAAGTGGTGTATTTGTATTTGGTAGCTTTCCTGTTATTTTAATCTGTGTTATTTATTCTTTGATGTATTTTAACCACTTGCCGACTGCCTAACGTAAATATACATCGGAAGAATGGAACTGGCAGGCAAAGCAACATACAGGTACGTTGCTTTGAATCTGCCGCCTAGTGGGCACGCATGCGCTGCAAGGTCTGTGACTGAGCCTGCGGGACCCACAGACTCGATGTCCGCCGGTGTCCCACGATCGTGTCACGGAGCAGCAGAAAGTTGTAAACAAGGCATCTCCCTGTTCTGCCTAGTGACAGGACACTGATCATCTGCTCCCTGTCATCGGGAGCAGTGATCACTGTTGTGTCACAGGTAGCCAAACCCCCACACAGTTAGAATCACTCCATAGGACACACTTAACCCCTTCCTTGCCCTCTAGTCGTTAACCCCTTACCTGCCAGTGTCATTTACACAGTAATCAGTGCATTTTTATAGCACCGATCGCTGTATAAATGACAATGGTCGCAAAACAGCATTAAAAGTGTCTGATGTTTCCACCGCAATATCGCAGTCATAATAAAAATTGCAGATCACTGCCATTACTAGTATAAAAACTAATTTATAATAAAAATGCCATAAACCATCCCCTTTTTTGTAGACACTATGGGCCAGATTCAGATACAGTTAATTTTGCGCTGCGTAATCGAAATACTCTACGCTGCCGTATTTTACCAGGCTCTACATCGAATTCTGGTAGATTTATGCCCGTATGATACGGCGGCGTAGTCTACTTCTCGCCGCGTAAACGAAATACGCGATTAGGGGGCGTGAAGCATTTAAATTAGGCGCGTCCCCGCGGCGATCGAACTGCGCATGCTCCGTTCAGAAATTTCCCGCCGTGCATTGTGCGAAATCACGTCGTTACGTCATTCGTTGTTTGAGTAGCGTCGTTTACGGACATTCCTATTCCCGGACGTTTTATGTAAGAAATAATAAAAGACGTCGGAAAACGTAGAAATTCGACGCGAGAACGACGGCCATACTTAACATGGGCTGTCTAATATTAGAGCAGCAAAAAGCTGGTATAGTGTTATGCAAAAAAAAGATGACTAAAGATGCCGTAAGAGATTGCGATTGACGTTCGTAATTTCTGGGATCGCCGGCAAAAGCTCATTAGCATACCCCGACGCGGAAAACGACAGGAAGTCCACCCAGTGGCCGCAATTTTATTGCAGCGTAGATCCGAAGGCGTACGAACACGTAATCCAGTCGAATTGAAGCCCGCAGCCGTCTATTCATGGTTTGAGGTTTCCGACTAGCTAAAAAACGCGCGTAATTTGAAATGACTCCAGTCTAACACCATCTGGCCCTATAACTTATAACCATCTGAATCTGGCCCTATAACTTTTGCGCAAACCAATCAATAAACGCTTATTGTGATTTTTATTACCAAAAATATGTAGAATACGTATCGGCCTAATATATATTATTTTGGGGGATATTTATTATAGCAAAAAGTAAAAAATATTGCTTTTTTTTCAACATTTTTGCTATTTTTTTGTTTATAGTGCAAAAAATAAAAACCGCAGAGATGATCAAATACCACCAAAATAAATCTCTATTTGTGGGGAAAAAAGGACGTCAATTTTGGTTGGGAGCCATGTCGCACGACTGCGCAATTGTCAGTTAAACCGACGCAGTGCGGAATCACAAATAGTGGCACGGTCAATGGGCAGCCAAATCCTCCAGGGCTGAAGTGGTTAATTGTATGAATGTTTTATTTGTAGTGTAGTTTTAATTTTGTTTATTTTGTGTTACTTGGCTGGTATTGGTCATTTTGTTGCGTGTTTGTATCTTGTTCAGTCTATTGTTGTGATCGTATGTTGTCTTTGTTAAAGGGGTTGTAAAGGGAAAAAAAATAATTCCCCTAAATAGCTTCCTTTACCTTAGTGCAGTCCTCCTTCACTTACCTCATCCTTCCATTTTGCTTTTAAATGTCCTTATTTCTTCTGAGAAATCCTCACTTCCTGTTTTTCTGTCTGTAACTACACACAGTAATGCAGGGATTTCGCCCTGGTGTGGAGAAAGCATCTTGAGGGGGAAGGGGGCGAGCAGGCAAGTCAGGACGCTCTCTACTTTGCAGATAGAGAAAGGAGCTGTGTTTTATTGGGCATCCTGACACTCCTGCTCGCCCCCTCCTCCCTCAAGAGGCTTTCTGCACACCAGGGAGAAAGCCTTGCATTACTGTGTGTAGTTAAAGACAGAAGAACAGGAAGTGAGGATTTCTCAGAAGAAATAAGGACATTTAAAAGCAAAATCGAAGCATGAGGTAAGTGAAGAAGGACTGCACTAAGGTAAAGGAAGCTATTTAGCGGAAAAAATGTTTTCCTTTACAACACCTTTAAGTGTGTCTGTGTCGTAGCAATTTCCGAATTTCCCTTTGGGATTAATAAAGTATTCTGTATTTTCAGTTCCCATCAACACACTGAAGAAAAGTAGTAAATGATGCATTTTACACAGCGCAGCGGGTGACGCGCTGCATGCTCTGCAGTGCATAAAGTTAAATGAAATGTAATTTTGTGACAATTCAATAATAATAAAAAAAAAAGAAGATAAACACTGCAACACACACGCCAGTGTGCATGCATTATACAGAGCACAATGCATGCCCACTGGTTTGAATGGGCCCTTATTCTTGAAGCCCAAATAAATAAAATAAACTGTCCGGAGTTAGGCTGTAAAAAGCAGTTTATACATGGATGGGTTGTGTTAGAGTCATTGGGAGCGGATGGATTTCATATGCACAGATCCAAGGCTCGTAGTACAGAAGGCGGGTGACTAGTAGGTGGCACTCATATATCCTTGTAAACAGCAGGAGAGTGTGGACAGGAATTCTCAGCATGCCCTGACACCGTGCCATCACTCTCATCTATACGGCAAGTCACGGCACCACACTGGGAGGGTAATGTGACAGTGTCAGCCAAGGGACTTTATGCTGGCCCGACTTCTGAGACTTTCCCCGCGTCCACCTGGAATTCATGTCACGTCGCTCCTTCAGACTCCCTTACATGCTAAAACCATTTGGCCCTGCTGGGAGCAGCTCCTAAAAAGGCCGAGAAACACTCCTACTCTACTGGTGTCCAACAGAGTTTAAAGATGATTTCCAGGTATGGATATTTTAGACATTGTTGCATTGATCCAGCTTGGACCCACAGTGTGTAACTTGGTATAGACCATACCTGGCCCATGCCCCTGGATGACCCTGCCATACATTCCCTGAATAACGCCCGTGCCAAACAAATCCAGGGCAGTGTTTTGTTTTTAAAATGAATCTGATTGGTTCTGAGGAGTTTTAGACACACAGCTTGGACCACAGTAAAAAGCTGCCATGAGATTTTTCATAAGGAGCCAGACAAGCAGGAAGTGTGGAGATCAGAGCAGAATTACAGCAACTTCAAAGTAAAAACGAACAATGAGGACATGAAACCAGGACTGCAGTAAGGTAAAGGAAGCTATTTAGCTAAAAAAAAAAAAATCCTTTAGTGATCCTTTAAGCCCACACGGTTTAGGAGATATTTACTACCATCTTCGGCGCATTCACACTCTTGAAAGGGCACACTGTGCCGTTTCAAGCTGGGGTCATGCCGTGACTGGCGGCACACGCGGTCATGACGTCACGCGACTCCGGTCAGTCACAGAGCCGACGTTCGCGGCCCCCGAAAGAAAGAGAGGTGAAAAATGGACCATTCCAGCCAGCGAGGAATTCAGGGACATCTCAGGCTTCGGTTTCAGGTAAGTGACACATAATGGGCTACTATGCGATGTCCAGTAGCCCATTATGCTTTACCGTTGCAGGGAAACAAAGAAGAAGTAAAACCCTTCAGGTTTACTTCCTCTTTAAAGTTCATGTGCGTTTAAAGGCGGGTGTCCCAATACTTTTGGTAAACTAGTGTATATATCTCTAGATCAGTGGTTCTCAACCCTCCTAGTGCCGTGACCCCTTGATAACTTTTCACAAAATGTGGGGATCCCTAACAGTAAAATTATTATCGTATTGTGAAACCCGTACTATGGTGGTGTCTAGCAGCAGTGACACCTATGCTGAAATCAGGCAATAGGGTCTCCCTCAGCCCCTCCCACTTCACTTTTCTCACCAGTCAGCTGACTTCTAGTCTCTGCCCCCCAGCCATGCTGTGAACTGAATGGGCGGCTGCTAAGAGGCTGAGTGGGCGGCCCCCTGGGCTCTAGGAACAGCCCAGCTGGGCAGCCGAGAAAAGGCTGGGAGAGCGGTGTGGGCTTCAGAAACAGCCCAGGATTTGGTGACCCCTGGCAAATCATCATTCGACCCCCGAGGGGGTCCCAACCCCCAGGTTGAGAACCACTATTCTAGATAGTAAGATAGATAGAAATAGATAAATCAATATAATATAAATATTATAGGATATATATATGTATATATATAAAAAATACATAACATTTTTAATTATTGTCCACAAACAAGCCGCCACACTGCCCTCGGCTCGCTCTCGTTGTCACAATGCCATTAAAAGAGAGCACGGCTTTGTACTTACACAATGAGTGAAATGGATCCTTAGAAGTGAGAGAGTTCATCCAGAGGTCTGCTTTGGTGTGTGTGTGCCCAGAGCAGCTCCAAGTCACCCACATCACAGAAAAATCTGGTTTATTTAATTGGGGGGAAAAAAGAAACACCTTAGCGGTAATCTCCATAATATATATATATACAAATATCCAAGGTCAACATAAGGATTTCACAAACTCCTTGTTCCGAGGTCTGTACAAAAGACATCCGCGCTGCATGGAGGAAAGCAGGTTTTACTACAGACACAGGCAGGGGTTCTTTGCGGTAAGGGCGGCTTAACTGTGGACTGGCCTAGTGCACTATACAGGAATGCCAATATCAATAACAGAAGTAAATCTAAACCCCTAAAAACTTATACAGGCTTTACTGTGTTACTGTAATTCCTAAAGCTGTTTTTGAATCTGCAGCTTTAAATAAAACAATCCCTGGTGACCCGACCCTAAAGGTCCTTCATTAACCACTTAAGACCCGGACCAAAATGCAGGTAAAGGACCTTGCCCCTTTGTGCGATTCGGCACTGCGTCGTTTTAACTGACAATTGCGCGGTCGTGCGACGTGGCTCCCAAACAAAATTGGCGTCCTTTTTTCCCCACAAATAGAGCTTTCTTTTGGTGGTATTTGATCACCTCTGCGGTTTTTATTTTTTGCGCTATAAACAAAAATAGAGCGACAATTTTAAAAAAAATTCAATATTTTTTACTTTTTGCTATAATAAATATCCCCCAAAAATATATATATATAAAAAAAAAATTTCCTCAGTTTAGGCCGATACGTATTCTTCTACCTATGTTTGGTAAAAAAATCGCAATAAGCGTTTATCGGTTGGTTTTCGCAAAATCTATAGCGTTTACAAAATAAGGGATAGTTTTATTGCATTTTTTTTTTTTTTACTACTAATAGCGGCGATCAGCGTTTTTTTTCGTGACTGCGACATTATGGCGGACACTTCGGACAATTTTGACACATTTTTGGGACAATTGTCATTTTCACAGCAAAAATTGCATTTAAATTGCATTGTTTACTGTGAAAATGAAAGTTGCAGTTTGGGAGTTAACCACAGGGGGCGCTGTGACTTTGAGTGTTCCCTGTGTGTGTGTTTACAACTGTAGGGGGGTGTGGCTGTAGGTGTGACGTCATCGATCGCGTCCCCCTATAGCAAGGATGACGCGATCGATGCTGCGGCCACAGTGAAGCACGGGGGAAGCCATGTTTACACACGGCTCTCCCCGTTCTTCAGCTCCAGGGACGGATCGCCGCACTGGAGCGGCGATCAGATCCGCGAGTCCCGCGGTCCCGGTCATGGAGCTTCGGACCGGGTCACGGGAGCACGCCTCGGGCGCGCGCCCGTGACCCACGGCTGGGTACTAAAATCAACGTATATATACGTTGATGTGCCCAGCCGTGCCATTCTGCCGACGTAAATGTGCAGTAGGCGGTCCTTAAGTGGTTAAAGGGGTTGTAAAGCCTTGTGTGTTTTCACCTTAATGCATTATATGCTGTGTCCTGCCCCCCCAAGCCCCGAATTTCTGTGGGCGCGATCCCGCATTGCTTTTCTCACTGCTTCTCAGCTCTTCATTGGATTGATTGATAGCAGCGCAGCCATTGGCTCCCGCTGCTGTCAATCAAATCCAATGACGTGGGCGCCAGGGGCGGGGCCGAGTCATACATTTGGCATCTATGGATGCCAAGGTAATGACACAGGAGCACGCCCGTAAGGCAACCCCCTCGGGAGAGAGCTTCCCAGAGGGGGTTGTCTAATGCAGAGAGGAACCGCGAGAGCCGCTGTGGGACCCCAGAAGAGGAGGATCGGGGCTACTCTGTGCAAAACGAACTGCACAGTGGAGGTAAGTATGACATGTTTGTTATTTAAAAACTTGAACCTTTAATATCACTTTAAGCATTTGATGTTAAAGGGGAGCAGGAGTGTCAGGACGCTCTCTACTTTGCAGATAGAGAAAGGAGCTGTGGGTTAGTGGGCGTCCTGACACTCCTGCTTGCCCCCTCCCCCCTCAAGAGGCTTTCTCCACACCAGGGAGAAAGCCTTGCATTACTGTGTGAAGTTATGGACAGAAGAACAGGAAGTGAGGATTTCTCAGAGGAAATAAGGACATTTAAAAGCAAAATGGAAGGATGAGGTAGGTAAAGGAGCACTGCACTAAGGTAAAGGAAGCTATTTAGGGAAAACTTTTTTTACCTTTACAACCCCTTTAAGGAGAGACAAGACTTACCTAACTGTACTCCTGCGTTGTCACCCTGTCACGTGCACCTGTGGTTGTGACCTTCACCCTCATTTTACACATTTCCTAATACTGGTACTACTTTTTATCCCCTCCTTTTGGGTTTGTTTTTCGGTAAATACATTTTTTTTTAGCTTCCTGTCCCTGTACTTTTGATGAAGCCTGTACTGCCCCCTTGGCCACAAACTCCTGGAATATTAATACATAGCTTCCAACTGCCCCTGATTGCGAGGGACTCTTCCTGATTTCAAGGGACTGTTCCTGATTTGGAGCAAAGCCCTTCTGTCCCCCTTTTCTCTTTAATTGTACCTCATCTTGGTCTGATCTATATGAAGAGATGGTGAAATCCTCTTCAGTTTGAATGTTGTATCAGTTTATACCTTCATTGATTGTGGACCAAAATCAAATTCTACCAATGGTGTTCAGTGCTAGTACGATTTTAAATGTAGTTGTTTTTGTATCAATAAAGAATTTATATTTTACTTACCTGATGGAGTCATACCCATAAAGTGCAAATTTTTTGGTGTGTTTTATATTAATTAATTCCTTATGCCGCGTACACACGGTTGGAATTTCCGACAAGAAAAGTCTGCAAGGTTTTGGTCAGAAATTCCGGCCATGTGTATGCTCCGTCTGACTTTTTCTGTCAGAATTTCCGACAACAAAAATTTGAGAGCTGGTTTTCATTTTTTTTGAAAAAAAAGTTCTTGTTGGAAATTCCGATCGTCTGTATGCATTTCCAATGCACAAAAAAACATGCATGCTCAGAATCAAGTCGACGCATGCTCGGAAGCATTGAACTTCATTGATCTTGGCTCGTGTTGTACGTCACCGCGTTCTTGATGGTCGAAATTTTGTGTGACTGTGTGTATGCAACACAAGTTTGAGCCAGAAAAAATAAATAGTCGCGCTAAATCAAATACCTTATATACCATATACGTATATTACCATTAAGGGTTCTATATGTTAAAAAAAGCCGTGAAACAATATATATGACTGCCTTCTATTAAATAGGCAGTTGAATATGCACAAAAAGTTAATATCACAAATAGTGGTACGTATACTAAATGTACTACCACTCAAAAGAACCTTTATGGTACATATATTACCGTATTTATCGGGGTATTTATCGGGGTATTGCGCGCTCCGGCGTATAGCGCGCACCCCTAAAGTGGACCCGCATTCCTGTGGAAAAAAGATTTTTGTACTTACAGTTTTGGTGTCTTGCGCGGCGTCCATCGGCGGCCTCGTCGGGTCCGGCGTCCGTCTGCGGCTTCGGGTGTCCTCTTTGTCGGGTCCGGCGTCCTTCTGCGGCGTCCTCCCCGCTCGATCTCCACTTTCCCGCGCCGAGTTTGAATACTGCGCCTGCATATACCGAGCGCAGTACATTCATGTATAGTCGGGCAGGCTCGGCTCCTCTCGCGCTCACGTCCTGTACGTCCAGGACGTGAGTGCGAGAGGAGCCGAGCCTGCCCGACTATAAACGAGTTTACTGCGCTCGGTATATGCTGGCGCAGTACACTCGTGTATAGTCGGGCAGGCTCGGCTACTCTCGCGCTCACGTCCTGTACGTCCCGACTATACACGAGTGTACTGCGCTCGGTATATGCAGGCGCAGTATTCAAACTCGGCGCGGGAAAGCGGGCATCGGCGTATATCGCGCACCCACGATTTTGCCCTGATTTTCAGGGCAAAAAAGTGCGTGCTATACGCCGATAAATACGGTATATAATGCCGTGAGGCGATCAAAAATTAATAATTAATCATATACAAACAAAATTAAACAATCCAACACAAAACCATGTAAATGGGTGAGTGAATAGGGTGATGACATACAGAAAAAGTCCATCAAATTTAGATAAGTGGAAAAGTCTGTAAAGTTGTGTGGTATATCAGACACCCGTGTGCGATCCAACTGACTCCAATCTTGTGATGCGATATAGAACCCAATGTGAATCCACCACCGATAAACTAGTTGTCTGCTTACCAGAAATTCAGGTCCAGTGGACCTAAACCAACATGTAATAGAACTCAACAGGTGTCAACTATGTCCAGGGTAAATAAGACATCAGATGGATTCCAGACTTGAATTCTCTCATTGGCAGTTCAATCATGCAAGGAAAAGAGGGCCTCACATAGCGTAAACCAGAGATGATTTATTAAGAACAATTAAAAACAGTAAACAACTCACATTTAAGTAGATAAAAACCGGCCTTGAGCCTGTTGCGCCGGCCGGACGCAAGCAGGCAAACCTGTCCAGATGGAGATCGAGCAAATGAGGTTGATGACGTCAGCACGTCGCTTGTTCCGGCCTATGCGTTTCGTGATAGGTCACATCGTCTCACAACTTGTTTATCGGTGGTGGATTCACATTGGGTTCTATATTGCATCATGAGATTGGAGTCAGTTGGATCGCACACGGGTGTCTGATATACCACACAACTTTACAGACGTTTCCACTTATCTAAATTTGATGAACTTTTTCTCTGCGTCATCACCCTATTCACTCACCCATTCACATGGTTTTGTGTTTATTGTTTAATTTTGTTTGTATATGATTAATTATAAATATTTTGTTCGCCTCACGGCATTATATAATATATGTACCATAAAGGTTTATTTGAGTGGTAGTATATTTAGTATACGTACCACCATTTGTGATATTAACTTCTTGTGCATATTCAACTGCCTATTTAATAGAAGGCAGTCATATATATTGTTTCACGGCTTTTTTTCACATATAGAACCCTTAATAGTAATATACGTATATGGGCCCAGATTCACATAGAATTAGATTAGCGTAGAGTATCAGAAATACACTACGCCGCCGTATTTTACCTGGCTCTACGTGGAATCCCGGTAGATTTTGTCCTGTAAACTACGGCGGCGTAGTGTATTTCTCCCGGCGCAAGCCATCTACGCGAGTAGGGGGCGTGAAGCATTTAAAATAGGCGCGTTCCCGCGGCGATCGAACTGCGCATGCTCCGTTCAGAAATTTCCCGCCGTGCATTGCGCGAAATCACGTAGTTACGTCATTCGTTATTTGAGTAGCGTCGTTTACGGACATTCCTATTCCCGAACGAGTTACGTAAAAAAAAAAAAAAAAATGTAATTCGACGCGGGAACGACGGCCATACTTAACATGGGCTACGCACCTTTAGACCAGCAAATAGCTGGTCTAACAGTACGTAGCAAAAAAATGACGTAAGCGATTGCGAAGACCACTCGTATCTTCGTGGATCGCCGTAAAAAGTCATTTGCATATCCCGACGCTGAAAACGACGCGGACTCCTCCCAGCGGCTGCAAAAATATCGCAGCGTAGATTCGAAGGCTTACGAAGACATAAGCCTCTCGGATCGAAGCCCGAAGCCGCCGTATCATGGTTTGAGGATTCAAACTAGTGATACGGTGCGCAAAATTTGAAATTACTCCTGTCTAACACCAGTTAGACAGGCGTAATTGCTCTGTGAATCTGGGCCATGGTATATAAGGTATTTGATTTAGCGCAACTTTTTTATATTTTATTTTCAATTTGTACACTGTTTGTTCACATATTAGTTTCCGCTTATCAATAAAGCTTTACGCTATGGGCTAATTTCACAAAGACTTAAGACGGGCGTATCAGTAGATACACCGTCATAAGTCCTAATCTGAGCCCGCGCAAATTTAAGCGTATGCTCATAATGAGATACGCTTAAATGTTGCTAAGATACGAGCGGTGTAAGGGCATTTACACCGCCGTAGCTTAGTTTCATATTTACGCTGGCCGCTAGGTGGCGTTCCCATTGTAAAATATGCAAATGAGCAAATACGCCGATTCCCGAACATGCGCCCGGCCGGCGTATCTGTTTAAGTCGTTTACGTAAGACTTACGCCCGGCGTAACATTACCCCTGCTATAGTAAGGCACAGCCAATGTTAAGTATGGACGTCGGGACAGACGTAATTTACGTTGTTTGCGTATGTCGATTTACAATTAAGCTGTGCGTTAGTTACGCTCACGCCGCTTTCATTGACAATTTGCGATGTGATTTGGAGCATGCGCACTGGGATTCAGTCACGGCCGGCGCATGCGCAGTTCGTTCGGCGTGGGGACACGATTGATTTAAATACTACACGCCCCCTACCAGCCCAATGTTTTTTTAAATTTAACCAACATGCCCCCCCTCCCCCTTTCCCCTCCCTTCTCCCCTTCCCTGTCCTGCCCCTTCCTTTCCCTACCCCCCCTTTTTTACCTCCCCCCTTTCCCACTAGTCGTTTCTTCATTCACCATTGATTTGCTGTTTCTGAAATATACTGTATTTATCGGGGTATAGCGCGCTCCCGCGTATAGCGCGCACCCCTAAAGTGGCCCCCATTCCTTTGAAAAAAAAGTTTTTTGTTAGTTTTGTAGTTTTTTTGTACTTACAGTTTTGGTGTCTTGCGCGGCGTTCATCGGCGGTCTCGTCGGGTCCGGCTGCGGCTTCGGGTGTCCTCTTTGTCGGGTCCGGCGTGCGTCTGCGGCTTCAGGTGTCCCCTTCGTCGGGTCCGGCGTGGGTCTGCGGCTTCGGGTGTCCTCCTCGACGGGTCTGGTGTGCGTCTGCGGCTTCGGGTGTCCTCCTCGACGGGTCCGGCGTCCTTCTGCGGCGTCCTCCACGCTCGATCTCCGCTTTCCCGCGCCAAATTTTGAATACTCCGCCTGCATATACCGAGCGCAGTACACTCGTGTATAGTCGGGCAGGCTCGGCTACTCTCGCGCTCACGTACTGTACGTCCAGGACGTGAGCGCGAGAGTAGCCGAGCCTGCCCGACTATACACGAGTGTACTGCGCTCGGTATATGCAGGCGGAGTATTCAAAATTCGGCGCGGGAAAGCGGGTATCGGCGTATATCGCGCACCCACGATTTTGCCCTGATTTTCAGGGCAAAAAAGTGCGCGGTATACGCCGATAAATACGGTAGTTGATTATGCTTGTGTATGCCTTATATGATCCGCCCTAGGGGTTCTTTTTTGTTTACTGTGCTCCTTATACGTTGTACCCCTGCTTCTTTGTTTATTGCATGTAATGTGCCTTGTACCTTCGATGAGTCAATAAAGACCAACCTTGTTTGTTAAAAAAAAACAGCGCAGTTGTATCTCCCTATTTTACAACAAGTTTGAGCCAACATTTCGTCGGAAAAAAATCCACAGTTTTCTTGTCGGAATTTCCGATCGTGTGTACGCGATTTAAGAATCAATAAACATTCTTGTACCAATGATCAAGTTACCATTACTAGGTGCTCCTAACCCCACACTCAAAACGGCTTCACCGTTGGGCAGACCCCAATAATCTAATCTCTGCAGATGTGCTCTGGAATTGTAGAAATCCAACATCTTAAGCCCCGTACACACGATCCGAAAATCGTACGGAAAATGCCGCTTTCGAAACGATCGTACAATAATCGGATCGTTAGTACAGCGTTTTCCGAGAGCCGATCAGGACAGTTCAACCGATTTTATTCTATCGGACATGCACGGAAAATTTTTTCGTACGATGCCAGATCGTACGATTTTCGGTTAATTAGTACAGCTGTCGTTCGAAAATGCAATACAAATGCATTACAACACATGACATCACTTCCGATTTTTTATTTTGCCGTACGAGAATTTTCGTGACTTTAGTAAACTCATCAGATTCGACGTGAGATTAGCATAAAAAAAAAAAACGGACGATCATTCGTCTTATAATTGGATCGTGTGTACCGGGCATTACACAGGCTGGCAATAGGTCGAAGATGTATATTGCACTGTGCATGTGCCGAGAAAGGAGCAAAGGGGTTTAGGGCAAGGGGAAAAGTTTTTTGGAAAAAAAAGTCTTTGCAAACTTTTCTGGTTCAGGTAACTGAAGATGATTGCTTTTTTTAGTATGTGTCCCTTAAATAAGAAGAAGACGGATGTGTGACGTTGTATGAGGAGAAGCAACATCCATGTGAAGAAGCCTTTATATACGTAATTAAAAGAAATGCTGAAATAGACATTAAATGAGCCTGAAATGGTCACGCCCTGCCTGGGGTCCATCTCTCCGTCTCCACCTCTCTGCTCCTCTCTCATCACTTCCTATTATCCCTGTCTCTGCAGCTCACTTCTGCCTGTCTTGCTTACTAATTCGCTGTATTTCACACGACTGATTGAGCTTTTTGCTTGTTGTCAAAACAAAGAAACCTACCCAGAATCCTTTGCTAATTCTGACATGACGCCCATTATTGTCTGGTCAGGACACCCTTTTATTCCTTGTAATTGATTAGGACAAGGAGACAAAAACCTTTCCTGAAGAGGTAATTTGTGAAAATAGGCAGATTTCCACAATTTATCATCCTCGTAGAAAACCGCTGTCCATCGCAGACTTCCCAATTCTATGGGAAATTTGGCATTCTAAACTGCAGTTTGCTATTTTTTTGGGAGATTGCGATTCAATAACTTTTAGTAAAGTGTGTTGTAACATTTAGCAACGTAATAAATATATTTAATGTTTATCTGATATAATTACGCTTATTCGTTTTTCTCCTCTTGAGTATACATTACATTTTTCCTTGTGGAAACATTACGGGGTAGATTCAGGTAGAATTGATTATCTTTAGGCGTGCTTAGCGTCTGGTATTTACACTACGCCGCTGCAACTTTTTCAGGCAAGTGCTTTATTCTCAAAGCACTTGCCTGTAAAGTTGAGGCGGCGTAGCGTAAAAGACCCGGCCGAATTCAAATTCGGAGCGTAGGGGGCGTGTATTATTTAAATGAAGCGCGTCCCCGCGCCAAAGGAACTGCGCATGCGCAAGCCGTAAATTGATCCCAGTGCGCATGCTCCAAATCTCGACATCAATACGACGTGTAAATGACGTGAACTGCACTTACGCAAAGCCCTTTTCGCGAACGTTTTACGTAAATGGCGTAAACGACGCGAAAAAAAACGCCGGCACGCCGTCCATACTTAACATTGGCTGCGCCTCATATAGCAGGAATAACATTACGACGGTACTACGCTAACGCAATCAACGTTAAAAAATAGCGTACGCTCGGGAATCGGCATATAGGCTCATTTGCATATTTTAGACGGGAACGCCACCTAGCGTCTAGCCTAAAATATAAAAATAAGATTCAACGGCGTAAGAGACTTATGCCAGTTGGATCCTATGGAAATCTATGCGTAACTGATTCTATGAATCAGGCGCATAGATAGGAGGACTCAGACGCAGAAATAAGGCTTATTTCTTTCCTGAATCTGGCCCTACATTTCCTTTGGAATATTCCCCTACGGAGGCATTAACCTCCCTGGCGGTATGATTCTTTCTGATTTTAGGTGCTGAAAGCGGTACAATTATTTGCAAGGAAATTTGTCGTTTTATACTGTAGGCCTGTAATTCTTAGGCCGCGTACACACGATCGAACAGTTTCCGCGGACATGTTCGATCGTGTGTACGGCCTAGCGGACAGGTTTCCAGCGGACAAAAGTTTCTTAGCATGCTAAGAAACTTGTCCAGTGGAAACCTGTCCGTCGGACATGTCCGCTGGTTAGTACGCCTAACCAGCAGACCGAAATCCCCCGCATGCGTCGAATTGATTCGACGCATGCGTGGAAGCATTTTACTTCCTGGTTTGGGGATGTCGCTGCGTCACAGTCACCGCCACGTCACCGCGTTGTCTGTCTGCGGGGATTTTGGTCTGATCGTGTGTACACACATCAGACCAAAATATCCCAGGAGACATGTCCGATGAAAATGGTCCGTGGACCGTTTTCATCAGACATGTCTCCTCGTGTGTACGCGGCCTTAGGAATAAGTCACTTAAATCTGACCAAACAAGAGTCTAGTAGGCATCCCGGGTATGAAATTGTTTTAAAAACAAAATTATAAATTATAATATAATAAATAATTATAAATAATTATAACAAATAATAATATAATTATAATAAAAATTATTCAATAATGTAATCAACTCAAAATCACTGAAATTTGCTCAGTTGCAGAATTGTCGCTGTCATTTCTTTTATTTTTTTATGACGAATTTCCCCACAAATCACTATCACTCAATTCTGCAAGTGATTATAATTTATTATCGCTGTTTTCTAGCTGCTCTAAAACCATTTTTGACATAAAGGGACACTTTTGGTTGCTATGGGCAATCTACATTTTGCAGGCAGAAAGAACAGTTTTTATTATACAAAAGAACATGTAGGGCGCTGGGAAGATCACTAGGGACATGGGGGGGTGTGTATTTTTTACATACAGTACTGTAATCTATAAGATTACAGTGTACTGTATGTAATGTGTTTGTTTACGTTTTTGAATTTGGCGCCGTTCTCCGCTCCCGTGCGTCGTAACGTTGCAGGGAACGGAGATCGGCGGTACACAGAGGCACTGTGTGAATCGAACGAGGACCCGCTCGCTCACACAGTGTGCATGCATAGCTGGATCCAGGGACAAGGTAAGTAAACCATGCCTGTGGATGCTGCAAGGCGAGCCCGAGTCTGACTCGGGGTTACCGATCGCAGCACAAAAATGTAACCCAGACTCGGGAATACCGCCAGGAAGGTTAAAGTCTTCTTTGGCAAACTATTATGCCGCGTACACACGACACGTTTTTCATGACGAGAAAAATTTCATTTTTTTTTTTTCACATCTATTTTTTAAATTGGTCGTGAAAAATGGTCGTGTGTGGGCTCCAGAGCATTTTTCTCGACGAGAAAAATGTCTATAAAAAATTTAGAACATGCTCTATTTTTTCTCTTAGTTTTTCACGTTATCTTTCTCGTTGTGAAACGCGGTCGTGTGTATGCTTCAGCCCCGGACCATTTTGCTGGTCAATGACTGGGCCACTTTTTGCAATTTGGCACTGCGTCGCTTTAACTAACAATTTCGCGGTCGTGCGATGTGGCTCCCAAACAAAATTTGGCGTCCTTTTTCCCACAAATTGAACTTTCTTTTGGTGGTATCTAATCACCTCTGCAGTTTTTATTTTTTGCGCTATAAACAAAAATAGAGCGAAATTAAAAAATATATATATATATTTTTTACTTGTTGCTGTAATAAATATCCCCAAAAAATATATAAACAAACTATTTTTTCCTTAGGTTAGGTCGATACGTATTCTTCTACATATTTTTCCTTAAAAAAATCACAATAAGCGTTTATTGATTGGTTTGCGCAAAAGTTATAGCATCTACAAAAAAGGGGATAGTTTTATTGCATTTTTATTAACTACTTGCCGACCTGCCGCCGCAGTTATACGGCGGCAGGTTGGCTCCCCTGCGCGAGAGCCCGTAGCTCTACGTCGGCTCTCGCAGCAGGTTCTAGGGGCACGCGCGTCGCCCGCTCGCCCCCGAGTCCCGCGCGTGTGCCCGGTGGCAATCGTTACAGAACGGGGACTGGGAGCTGTGTGTGTAAACACAAAGCTCCCGGTCCTATCAGGGAGAGAAATGCTGATCTTCTGTTCATACAATGTATGAACAGAAGATCAGTGATTTCCCCTAGTGAGTCCACCCCCCATACAGTTAGAACACACCCAGGTTACACATTTAACCCCTCCCTCGCCCCCTAGTGTTAACCCCTTCACTGCCAGTGGCATTTTTATAATAATCAATGCATTTTTATAGCACTGATCGCTATAAAAATGCCAATGGTCCCAAAAATGTGTCAAAAGTGTCCGAAGTGTCCGCCATAATGTCGCAGTGCCGAAAAAAAACGCTGATTTCCGCCATTACTAGTAAAAAAAAATATTAATAAAAATGTCAAAAAACGACCCCCTATTTTGTAAACGCTATAACTTTTGCGCAAATCAATCAATAAATGATTATTGCGATTATTTTTTTACGAAAAATATGTAGAAGAATATGTATCGACCTAAACTGAGGAAAAAAACATTTTGTTATATATTTTTGGGGATATTTATTATAGCAAAAAGTTAATTTTTAATTTTTTTTTCAAAATTGTCACTCTATTTTTGTTTATAGCGCAAAAAAACAAAAACCGCAGAGGTGATCAAATACCACCAAAAGAAAGCTCTATTTGTGGGAAAAAAAGGACGCCAATTTTGTTTGGCAGCCACATCGCACGACCGCGCAATTGTCAGTTAAAGCGACGCAGTGCCGAATCACAAAAAGTGCTCTGGTTTTTAGACAGCAATATGGTCTGGGGGTTAAGTGGTTAATATTTATTTTTTAACTAGTAATTGCGGTGATCTGCGATTTGTATCGGTACTGTGACCTTATGGCGGACACTTCGGACACTTTTGACACATTTTTGGGACCATTGGCATTTTTATAGCGATCAGTGCTATAAAAATGCATTGATTACTGTAAAAATTTCACTGGCAGGGAAGGGGTTAACACTAGGGGGCGAGTAAGGGGTTAATTATGTTTCCTATGTGTGTTCTAACTGAAGGGGGGTGGGACTGACTAGGGGAAATGACAGATCGCTGCTCATACATTGTATGAACACACGATCATTCATTTCTCCCCCTGACAGGACCGGGAGCTGTGTGTTCAGCAGGCGGTATGCGCGCCTCTAGTGCCTGATGTGCGCAATCACGGAATATTACGTGATTTTGCGCAGCTAAGCCGACCTGCCGCCGAAAAAACTGCGGCGGCTGGTCGGCAACTGGTTAACGACGGGAAAAAATGGGCATGCTCAGAAGCAAGTTATGAGAAGGGAAATTTGCATAATCAGCCCAAAGGGTGGTGCCATTCGAATGGAACTTCCCCTTTATAGTGCCGTCGTACGTGTTGTACGTCACCACGCTTTGCTAGAGCATTTTTTATCACGATCGTGTGAATGCAAGGCAGGCTTGAGAGGAATCCTTGCAGAAAACAATAAAATCTTCTTTGGGGATACATTAAAACTTTCCTTGGGGATCCACAAAAATGTTCCTTGGGGTTCCATTAAAATGTTCCTTGCAGCAACAATAACATTTTCTTTGGGATCCACAAAAATTTTCCTTCAAGACCCATACATTTTTTTCTTGTGGATGCATTTCCTTTCGGAAACATTAAAATCTTATTCGGGGAACCATTTCCATTTTCTTTGGGAATACGTTAAAATGTTACTTGAGGATCCTCAAAAATTTTCCTTCAGGACTCATTATATTTCTCCTTGCGGAAACATTAAAATCTTCTTTGGGGTTCTCTAAAAAATGTCCTTGGGGATACATTAAGGTTTTCCTTGGGGATCCACAAACATTTTCCTTGGGGATCCACAAACATTTTTCTTGGGGATCCACAAACATTTTCCTTGGGGATTCACAAACATTTTCCTTGGGGATCCACAAACATTTTCCTTGGGGATCCACAAACATTTTTCTTGGGGATCCACAAACATTTTCCTTGGGGATTCACAAACATTTTCCTTGGGGATCCACAAACATTTTCCTTGGGGATCCACAAACATTTTCCTTGGGGATCCACAAACATTTTCCTTGGGGATCCACAAACATTTTCCTTGGGGATCCACAAACATTTTCCTTGGGGATCCACAAACATTTTCCTTGGGGATTCACAAACATTTTCCTTGGGGATCCACAAACATTTTCCTTGGGGATCCACAAACATTTTCCTTGGTAATCCACAAACATTTTCCTTGGGGATTCACAAGCATTTTCCTTGGGGATTCACAAACATTTTCCTTGGGGATCCATAACATTTTTCCTTCCCGGAAACATTGCAATTTTCCTTGGGGATACATTTAGATTTTTTGGGGGGGGGATACATTAAGGCCGGTTTCACACTGGTGCACTGCGGTTTGACCGCAGCATGGATGTAGCTGCAATTTTTGAGTGATTTACCTGCGGTTTTACCGTGATCTAGCAGAAGTCTATTCGGACCATGGTAAAACGGGTGTTTTTGTCGCATTTTCGGAAAGTGCACCAAAAGTCCTGCATGCCGAATCTTTGGTGCACGTTGAGAAAATGTGGCAAAAATGCGCAACCTAATAGAAAAGGGACTGTGGTTAAAACCGCAGGTAAATCTCATGAAAATCGCAGATACACCTCTGCACCAGTGTGAAACTGGTCTAAAAATTCCTATAAAAGCCAGCGGCAATAACAAAACAGCGTTTTCGCTTTGGACAGGGTAGGGAAGAGCTATTCTGGCCTTACACCTGTAGAATTTAGTTTGAACGTTCAGGAAAATAAAAATTGCTCATCTGACCATTCGATGGTGCCTTCATGGACATTCATTAACAGGTCAGTGTGTCAATATTACAATTCTTGTAAAATAAACAATCAACTTTGGGATTAACCGTAAGTGCATGACGGAAAATAATAATTAAAAATATTCTCACCCAGGAGCGAATTTATCAGTTAGAAATGAGTTAATTCTCGTTGGATCCTTGTACAATTTTTTTAGCTCCCTTTGGTAGAAACCAATTGTAAAATCTTTCCGTATAGGCTGAAATCGCACTGCACCCAGATCGCATGTGAATCGAACAGGAATGTACAGCATGTGACGCATGGTGTGAACCGGCCCTAACTGTGAACTATTTTTACTTTTATACCTTAAAGCGGAGGTTCACCCTAAATATAAGCCCTCCCATGTGATCCAGCATACTGGCGTCAGCGCCAGTATGCTGTTTTTTTTTTTTTTAATCCATGTACTTACTGTATTATGCTGAATTTTATTTTTTTCACCCCGCGGTGGACGGCGCCAGTATAGCGCGTCACATCTTACGAAAGTACCCGAAAAGGACTCGGGTAATCTCGGCGAAAATGCGGCGCCTGCGCACAGATGTGACGCGCTATACTGGCGCCGTCCACCGCGGGGTAAAAAAAATAGAATTCAGCATAATACAGTAAGTACATGGATTAAAAAAAAAAAAAAAAAACAGCATACTGGCGCTGACGCCAGTATGCTGGATCACATGGGAGGGCTTATATTTAGGGTGAACCTCCGCTTTAAAGTCAATAAACAGAACTTGATTAAAAAACATTTTTTTATTCCAGAACAGTACAAAAAACCCTGACATGGCCCCTTTTTGGGGAAAGTAGACACCGCAAGTTGATTTCTTTTATTGCCACAATTTTGGGGAAATTAGGAAACATGCCAGCTCTAAGAGGGTTAAACACGGAGCTTAAAAAGCACTTTCAGATCTTAGGGAGCCCCTAGTAGGTCTAGTTCATTGGGGGTCATTGGGAAAATGCCCCTTACATCAGAGGTGGGAAGGGTGTCATCCTTACAGGTGTGGCCTGAATTACATCCTTGCAGTCATGCTTCTTGCTCTGTCAAATGGCATTGGAACTGGAACTATGCAAGCACCATCAGATGGGGGATTAGTTAGCCACAGATCAAGGAGTGTCTAGCCAACCCTTGAGGAACCCTAGAGTTCCAAGGAACAGTGGTTGAGAATGGTTACATTAGAAAATTGAACGACTGTTCCCAAAAGGAAAGTTTTCAAAATAAGTTCTATTGTTTTATGGCCATCTCAAGAAGAAGGAAACAAACAGTGGCGGCTGGTGCTCAAAATTTTGGGGGGGGTGCAAACAAACGAAAAAAATAACAATTGCAGCCTCACTGTGCCCATCAAATGCAACCACTGTGCCCATAAAATTCAGCCACTGTGCCCATCAAATGCAGCCACTGTGCCATGCCATCAATTGTCGCCACTGTGCCATCAATTGTCGCCACTGTGCCATCAATTGTCGCCACTGTGCCATGCCTTCAAATGCAGCCACTGTGCCATGCAACGCAGTCATTGTGCCATCATTTATCGCCACTGTGCCCATCAATTGTCACCACTGTGCCATGCCATCAAACACAGCCACTGTGCCATCAATTGTTGCCACTGTGCCCATTAATAGTCACCACTGTGCCATGCCATCAAACGCAGCCACTGTGCCATTAATTGTCGCCACTGTGCCATGCCAAACGCAGCCACTGTGTCATGCCATCAATTGTTACCACTGTGCCCACATCAATTGTTACCACTGTGCCCACATCAATTGTCACCACTGTGCCCACATCAATTGTCGCCACTGTGCCCTTTAATTGTCGCCACTGTGCCCTGTAAAATGCTGCCCCCTTGCTACCCCGTCCGGCACTTACCTTTCCGGGGTCAGCCATCCTCCTTCGACCGTCCCTCGCTGATGCTTCAGCCAATCAGGTTACCGGTAACCAGAACTGGTGAACCTGATTGGCTGAGACGCCTGTCAGTCTTATCCAAGGAACACACCCCCCGTGCGTCCCCTGGATAACTATTTGGAAGCCGATTACAGCCTGAGGGCTGTAATCAGAAAGCTTATCAGAGCCGCTGGCTCTGATAGGCACTTCCAAAGCCAACCAGCTGCCATTATTCAGATGGCCGGCACTCACCAGGGGGCCGGCCATCTGAATAGTGGGCGGCAGCAACAATACACAGATTCATGCAACTGGACTTTTGTAGCAGCAAGGCTGCTGACCACACATCCTGTATACCTTAAACTCCTTACACCAGGTCATAATACCTTTCTTGATAATCATTTTACATTTTACCTTTATAAGAGGACAAACACGAGTCACTAAATATCACAAGATTTTAGAAAAGTCTTAAGTGCGTCACGATGATCAGTAAAACGGGAAAAGCAAAGCGGGATTATCAAGTTATTCCCTGTTCCCTACCTCTCTCCAAATCCTGGTTGAAGTTGGGTGCCAGCTCAATGGACGTGCAGTTCCACCTCATGTCGGTGAATGCTTTGATGCACGTCTTCTTCACCTCCTTAGCTGCCAGGACGATGGTCTGCATCAGTTCTAGGTTACTCCGGCACAGTTGCGTCTGAGAGGAGACCAGGCCGTCCAGCTGCTTGCAGTGCTGGGTCTGGTTCAGGGCGAGGGATGCTGAAGTCTTCGATAGTGCTCTGCATCAGAAGAAAGGAAAGGAAAACATCAGACCTTGCACAGTGTCATGTGATGTCATCTATAGCCTAAGGTGACCAGATTTTTTTAATGAAATCCGGGGACATATTTTTTTTTTTACTTGTAATGGCGGCAATCAGCGACTTTCTGCCCATCGCCGCCACTGCCCGACTCACAGCCTGTCAAGTCTTACTCTTCGGGTTTCAGTTACTACTGGGTGGGGAGTTGAGGAAAATCACTCCGCTAGGGAAGGCAAGGAGATAAGCAGGCAAGCGGCTGGCTGGGACTTGAGCCAAGGCAGAAGAACATGCGGGTGGAGCTGAATGGGCATGCTCCCCAAACTGAAGAACTATTCACTCCGCTCTGACCAGCACATGATCATCAGAAAGGGGCACAGATAATGGAAAGAAATAGATCTTAGAGGCTTAGAGGCTACTAGGAGCGGTGTAATTTTTTTAAATTCTGCACTGACTGTCTTTGAAATTGCCCCAGCACCTGTTCAAATCCAATCTGGGGACAAAACCGGGGAGAGACTTGGTCCGGGAACCGTGTCTTGAATCCAGGGACTTTCCCCAGAAACTGGGTATGTCTGGTCACCCTACTATAGGCACCCTACGTCCAGCACAGTACTTTTATTAGATGCCAGTGGTTTATCTGGTCAAAATGTAGACATGGAATTACAATGGCAGGCTGTTCTTGAAAGAGTTAAGACAAGACTTACACTAACTTACGCCCAGGCCTCATCAGTTCAAACAAGAAAGAGCCCATGCACCTACCGAGCAGAAGGGCCGGCAGTACTGGCATATTGCTCACGCTTGTGGCTGTTGTGCGGTGCTGCCGGATTCTACTTTTCTTTTCTCCCTCCATCTATGCTGCAGGGGGATAGGTTCTAGTATCTGCGCTCCCTGCTGTCTGGATCTGCCTCCCTTACTGGACCTGGACCCCATCAGTTCAAAAAGGGGGGCCTGGGCACCTCTTGAGCAGGAGGTCTGTCTGCACTGTCTTATTGCAAACACCAATCCTCTTCTGCAGCGCTTCCAGCTTCTCCACTTCTTTCCCCCTGCAGCGCAGGGATTGGTTCTAAAAAATGCGCCCCTTCCATCTGCTGTCCAGGCCCCCCTGTGTGCCCCTTTCCTCCTCAGCACTACCGGCTTCCCTCCTCTCCCGCTAGCAGCTGCTGCAGGCACACAGGGGGATGTTTCAAGATGGAGAGCAGGGGAAGGGGTTGGTAAATATGTAATTTACTGGCCCCTTCTTTTCCTGAATGAACACACTGAGCAATCAGTATGACTCCTGTTTCCTTCCATCAGTGAAGCATAGTAAACGGTGTTTACTATGGTAGGGTTTGTGAATGAGCAGAAAGCCTCAGAGCACTTTGTGTTCATTTCTAACAGCAGCCCTGAACAGCAACCCTGCTTGTGGCTCTATTCATTTATATAAACAAGTATAAATGAACCACCACCATCATACCCCCAAAGCTATGATCTTCTGATGCTGCAAGAGTAATACAAGCTTCCGGACCTGTCAAAGGCACTCATCAAAAGTGCCAACTATACCACTGCTTTTCTCCTCCATTCATAGAAGCTGGACTATAGCTTCTCACAATAAAAAAAAAAAAACACTCTATTAATGAAGGATTAGCACATGAAAGTTCCACCACCCCCATTGTTCTAAAGATCAATAGCTGTAGGTAAAAAAAAACACAGAAATAGCTGCATTAGTAACACCAGTAACTCAGTACAACATTTCAGAGCACTGAGTACAACGTTTCACTGAGAGTCAGCCGAGCCTCAAAAGTAGCTACTTATGTGTTGATGTCACTTTAGCTAACCCATAGTGTTTCGGGTATCCTTTGTCATGCATTGAATATTTATTTCTGTAAACGTAAGCTTTAAAAGTGATGTTCATGTAGGGGCAGAAGGCAGTTGTGTATCGCCACAGAACAAGATTTGTCGTGGGTAGACTACTGCAGAGATAAAACGTTTCAGGATGCCTCTCATCCTTGGTAAAAAATGGATATGTTTTACAGTGGCCTACAGAAAAAATATTATATATCCATTTAAAGTGACCTGATAAAGTATCCCCTCTCTAACCTTTCCCAGGGAAGAATCATTCAACCTGCAACAACCTGGACACCCCCACCCATGTTGGGCAAAATCATCACCCCTAGCGCCAAAGTCAAAAGTCTCTGGGTCATCTTTGACTCCTACATGACAATGGACGCACAAATAGGGTCAGTAGTCAGCGGATCCCACCATCTGTTGCGCCTACTACGCAGAATTACCCCTTTCATCCCCAAAGAAGATTTAGCGGTCGTGGTGGGAGCAGTTGTTAACTCCAGACTGGATTATGCAAATGCCCTTTACCTCGGACTCCCCAAATCGCTCGTCTGCAAGTCGTTCAGAACACGGCGGCCAGACTTGTGACAGGGAACAGACTTGTGCCTGGGAATCCATCTCACCTTCACTGAGAGCCCTTCACTGGCTACCAGTTAAAGACAGGATTGCTTTTAAAGCACTCTGTCTAACACATAGATGTGTCCATGGGAATGCCCCCCAATATCTATGCGAAAAAATAAAAGCTCACAACTCCAATCGCGTTCTGCGATCCACCAATCAAAACCTACTACAGATCCCGAAAGCCAACTACAAGTCCAAAGGAGAAAGAAGATTCGCCGTCCAAGGTCCCAGACTATGGAACGCTTTGCCAACCAGCATTCGGTTGGAGGCGAATCACTTAGCCTTCAGGAGAAAGATCAAGACTCATCTCTTTTGATATCAAAGGAGACAGGAACAACAAGCGCCCAGAGGCGATTCAGTTCGCATGTGCCGCGCTATATAAGTTTTTCATTCATTCATTCATTCCGGGTGGGAGAGCTAGGCTAGGTTCCTATAAATGCGTGTCCGGGACGCGTGCAGAATAATCATGCACTTTTCTGACTCGCACCGAAATGCACTGCCCTTTAGTAGATGTGCGGTGGTGCCATTGTTAACCAGTTCCACTCATGTATGTAAGAATCTGCATTTTTTGCTAGAAAATTACATTATATATATATATATTTTTAAGCAGACCCTGTAAAAAAAAAATGGTTGTTGTTGCAATTTTTAATGCATCATTATATTTGCGCAGCAATTACCTGAACGCAAAGTTTCAGAAAAAAGTACGCTTTCATAAATCTTAGTGGGTGGGTACATAAAAATCTCCATAGGCGACATTTTAAAAAGCCTTTTTTATTTTATAATTTATTTAATATTATTATTATTAATATTATTATTCTTTTTTATACTGTATCTTTATGTATTGCTATCACAAGGGATGAACAACATTCTTTATGATAGCAATGGATTGCTGGTCTCCCCCTTAACATTTATTTTATTTTATTATTATTATTATTCTTTTTTACACTGTATCTTTATTTATTGATATCACAAGGGATGAACAACATCCCTTATGATAGCATGGGATTGCTGGTCTCCCCCGTAACATTTTTTTATTATTTATTATTATTATTATTATTCTTTTTTACACTGTATCTTTATTTATTGCTATCACAAGGGATGAACAACATCTCTTATGATAGCATGGGATTGCTGGTCTCCCCCTTAACATTTTTTTTAATTTTATTATTTATTTTATTATTATTATTATTATTATTATTATTATTATTATTATTATTATTATTATTATTATTATTATTTACACTGTATCTTTATTTATTGCTATCACAAGGGATGAACAACATCTCTAATGATAGCATGGGATTGCTGGTCTCCCCCTTAACATTTTATTTTATTTTATTATGTATTTATTATTATTATTATTATTATTATTATTATTATTATTTACACTGTATCTTTATTTATTGCTATCACAAGGAATTGTTCATTCCTTGTGATAGCAATAAATAAAGATACAGTGTAAATAATAATAACCCCCTATGATCCCTTATGATAGCATGGGATTGCTGGTCTCCCCTTAACATTTTTTTATTGTATTATTAATTTAATATTATTATTATTATTATTATTATTATTTTTTACACTGTATCTTTATTTATTACTATCACAAGGAATGAACAACATTCTGTATGATAGCATGGGATTGCTGGTTTCCCCTTTAACATTTTTTATTTTATTATTTATTTATTATTATTATTACTATTTTTTTTTTTTACACTGTATCTTTATTTATTGCTATCACAAGGGATGAACAACCTTCCCTTATGATAGCATGGCATTGCTAGTCCCCCCCTGTTACTGCTCCTGGTATCACTAGGAAAGAAATGAATGCAGTGTGAATGGCATTCCATTAGATTAATTGGAGGTCAGGTGAGACATGAGGGGTCTCATTAAAGAAAATCTGTCACCAAAAATGCATCACATAGCAGACTGCTGTGAGTAGGGTTGTCCCGATACCACTTTTTTTAGGACCGAGTACAAGTACCGATACTTTTTTTCATGTACTCGCCGATACCGAATACCGATACTTTTTTTAAATGTCATGTGACAGTTTTCAAACCACAATACAGACTAAGGATAATTTCTTTAGAATTATGAAGAACTCTAACTCAAGACATTATAAAAGAATGAAAATTAGTAAAAATGAATAAAAAATATGTATTTGCTTGTCACGCAGTAGTAAAAAACAGAAAGAATTTTCACAGAACATGTTGATAAATACAAAAAAAAGTATCGGCAGAAGCATCGGGAGCATTTACGCGAGTACAAGTACTCCTGCAAATACTCGGTATCGGGACAACCCTAGCTGTGATGAAAAAAAATTAAAACATTTTTACACCTAAGCACTCAATTTTTTTAAGCCCACCTCCACAAACACACGCATGCGAACATAAATACATGCATCGGGGTGCCTATACATGAAAACGTTGATTGCGATACACACGTTACATAATAAAACCCTTAAGTAGTGCAGTGCTACCTTGCAATTTCAAATCAAAATACCTTAATCATATACAATTCCCAACCGTATATATGTTAGTGCATAAAAAATAATACGAAAATAGGATAAGAATAAAAATAGAAAGTGATCATAAAGTCCATATAATGTAGAATAAATATAATCAAAAGTTCATATAGGAGTCCCATACACCATTCAGTCAATGCGTAGTCCCAAAACCTATTGCATTAGGGTGTGCACCCCAAAGCTCAAACACACACTACCGATCATTCACTGTTTTCAGTCTGTGTTACTTGTCAGCTGATTGGCTGAAAGGACAGGCGCTGTGATTGGACGCCTATAAAGCGTACAATCATAGGAGAGGGCGAGAGGAGGAGCAGACGGGAGAAGACAAGAAGATATCGAGGAAGAAATGGAGGACACTGTGTTTGGTACAGTGGCTGCGTTTGATGGGCACAGTGGCTGCGTTTGGTACAGTGGCTGTGTTTGGTACAGTGGCTGTGTTTGATACAGTGGCTGTGTTTGATGGGCACAGTGGTTGCGTTTGGTACAGTGGCTGTGTTTGATGGGCACAGTGGCTGTGTTTGGTACAGTGGCTGTGTTTGATGGGCACAGTGGTTGCGTTTGGTACAGTGGCTGTGTTTGGTACAGTGGCTGTTTGATGGGCACAGTGGTTGCGTTTGGTACAGTGGTTGTGGTTGGTACAGTGGCTGCGTTTGAAGGGCACAGTGGTTGCGTTTGGTACAGTGGCTGTGTTTGGTACAGTGGCTGTGTTTGATGGGCACAGTGGCTGCGTTTGGTACAGTGGCTGTGTTTGGTACAGTGGCTGTGTTTGATGGGCACAGTGGTTGCGTTTGGTACAGTGGCTGTGTTTGATGGGCACAGTGGTTGTGTTTGGTACAGTGGCTGTGTTTAATACAGTGGCTATGTTTGATGGGCACAGTGGTTGCGTTTGGCACAGTGGTTGTGGTTGGTACAGTGGGTGTGTTTGATGGGCACAGTGGCTGCGTTTGGTACAGTGGCTGTGTTTGGTACAGTGGCTGTGTTTGATGGGCACAGTGGTTGCGTTTGGTACAGTGGTTGTGGTTGGTACAGTGGCTGCGTTTGATGGGCACAGTGGCTGAGTTTGGTACAGTGGCTGTGTTTGGTACAGTGGCTGTGTTTGATGGGCACAGTGGTTGCGTTTGGTACAATGGCTGTGTTTGGTACAGTGGCTGTGCTTGATGGGCACAGTGGTTGCGTTTGGTACAGTGGCTGTGTTTGGTACAGTGGCTGTGTTTGATGGGCACAGTGGTTGCGTTTGGTACAGTGGCTGTGTTTGGTACAGTGGCTGTGTTTGATGGGCACAGTGGTTGCGTTTGGTACAGTGGCTGTGTTTGATGGGCACAGTGGTTGTGTTTGGTACAGTGGCTGTGTTTGGTACAGTGGCTGTGTTTGATGGGCATAGTGAGGCTGCAATTGATGGGGGGTTTTTTTCAGAATTTTTCAGTTTGTTTGTGCCCCCCGGAAAATTATATATATATATATATATAATATATCCCACGACTTTCAGATGCCATTGTAATGAGATAATTAATGTTATTCATTTAACCAGTCAGTGGTCATAAAATGATGGCTTCTCTGTGGACATGCCAGTTTAGACTCTATACAATATTTTAGGTGGTAACAATTCTTAGAAAAGTTCTTCCTTAAGACCTCTAAACGACTCAAGGGTCAGTGACAACAAAAAGAGAACAGTATCCAGGCCCAGAGAGATGTCTCTCCAGATGAATGCGGGTGATATATTTAGACGCCAAGTGTGGTGTCACCAGGAGGAGAACAGCCACTTCTCCCTGTCCAGTCTCACCTTTTCATTCACACGTCAAGGTGCGGGCTATCGGGTGACAGCAGAACAAAGGCAGAGCTCTCGCCTGGATCACAGCCCTTCAACAGATCATTATGGGGATTGAAAAGGCGCCCCTACCCGTGACCCTATTTCTGGGCATTCGGTTTCAAGAGGACGCTATGTTTTGAAAACGGATATGTTATAAAAAAAAAATGTCCTTAATTCCTAGGAAGAAGAGCGGAACACTGGCTGCGATTCATCATTCGTAGGGGAGATGAATGGACGGCTAATGGGAACATTGTCGGACTGACATAGCTCAATGTTCTGTCCCTGCGCTGCCGTACATATACAAAGGCTGGAGGCCTGATTTTTAGGAAGATAAAATACTAGAGATTCTAGAATTCAGTGCCAGGGAAAAAAAAACATAGTCCTTACAAGAGCTCTGCTGCGCCTAAAGTACATGGAGTTTTTGTACTGTAAGATTATTTTCTAATGCCTCGTACACACGGAGTCTGTCGGAAGTCCGACGGAGAGATAAAGAACAGATTCTCCATCTAAGGGTCATCGGACTTCCGACCAAAAAAGTCAGATGGAGGCTACACACGACCGGACTTTCCGAGAAAAAAAAAACGTCTGACTTTTTTTTTTTCTAAAGTCCGGCCATGTGTACGAGGAATTAGAGTACATTGAGTCTTTATTTATTTTTGCCAGTGCCCAATACTCCTATAAGCAGCAGCATAACCCAACCGTTAAATTCCAGCATACACCTGTAGACGGTAGTACAACCAAACATTTATCTTACTGTATCCTCCTGTGTACGGAAGTATAACCCAAATACAAACAAGTGGCCACTGCCCCCCCACCCATAACTGATCTATTGCAGCAAGGAGCCCTGGAAGGACCACACATGTCAAACAAATACAGAGACTTCCAAGCTCAAACCTACCAACCAGCCAGCCAGTGACCAACGGAATTGACCTGTCTATCAATGTGCATTAAGAACAGGGGTTTAGTCTGCAAACATTTGCAAATACATGTGTATGCTACAGGCCAGGTCAAGGCACCCTTTAAGATGGGGTGGGCTCCTTCTAGTCCACCTGTCCTTACTTCCATAAAAATGCATGTGCTCCCATTGTGGAGACCCAGAAGTCAGGGTTAGGGACTACAGATAACACGGTGCCTTGACGGGGCCTATAGCTTACGCATGTATTTGAAAATGTGTGCAGACTAAACCCCTGTTCTTAATGCATATTGTTAGACAGGTCAATGTGGCTGGTCGCTGCCTGGTTGGTAAGTATGAGCTTAGAAATCTCTTTCTATCTGTTTGGAAGTATAACTCAACAGTTAAATTCCTGTGTCTTCCTGTAGGCTGCAGTATAACCCAACAGTTAAATTCCTGTGTCTTCCTGTAGGCGGCAGTATAACCCAACAGTTAAATTCCTGTGTCTTCCTGTAGGCTGCAGTATAACCCAACAGTTAAATTCCTAAATTCTCCTGTAGGTGGCAGTATAACCCTACAATTAACTTTGTGTACCCTCCTAAAGGCAGTAGTATAACATAAGAGTTACATTCCTGTATCATCCTGTAGGCTGCAGCATAACCCAACAGTTATATTCCTGTATACTCCAGTTGGAAGCAGTATAACCCAACAGTTAAATTCCTGTATCTTCCTGTAGACGACAGTATAACCCAACAGTTCAATTCTTGTATCCTCCTGTAGGCAGCAGTATAACCAAAAGTTACATTCCTGTATCTTCCTGTGGTTGGCAGTATAACCCAACAGTTACATTTCTGTATCCTCATGTGGGCAGCAGTACAACCTAATAGTTAAGTTCCTGTGTAGTACTACCCCCTGAGGAGCTGCTGGTTTTGTTTGGGCAGCATGTTACCTCTATTTCCTCGCCATCTAGGGTATCAGATGAGAGCTGAGAAAAAGTTCAATGTCCACACTTTGGTACTTCTTTTTTATTTTTATTTGCTGAACTTGGTAAAACAATAAAAGAAGTAGGTGAAGAGGTGGAAGGCTAACAGGCAATAGGTTCAGGTGCACAACTTCTGTCCGGTATATTCAGTCCAAAATCCTCTTAACACAGGACTCAGCACCCTAATCATGCTGTATACTCCAACATCTAAATTCCTGTATAATCCTGTAGGCGGCAGCATAACCCAACAGTTCAATTCCCGTATCCTACTGTAGGCGGCAGTATAACCCAACAGTTAAATTCCTGTATCCTCCTGTAGGAGGCAGTATAACCCAACAGTTACATTTCCGTATCCTCCTAAAGGTGGTAGTATAACCTGACAGTTAAAGTGATATTAGACCCTCAGTAATCACTTTCAACTGATTTAGGTACCTACTGAATATGCAGCATTTTTTTTTATCTTGTAATCCTTGTGTTCCAGTTAAGGCTGTTGCAATGCCTGCTGCCCCAAGTTTCCTGCTTCTGGGTGGCTCCTTTCTCTTGCAGCACCGTATGGAGCCATCCTTGCATCCAGGGACTAGAGTTATGTCTTCCTGCGCTGTGTGCATCAATGGCAACACACCACCTGTATTTGGCTCCATCCATCATCTTATCAACTCTGACCAGCTTCCCTTTTCCTGGTGTGTTCAGGGTGCAGTGTTTGTTTTCTGCCACACATAGCATTTTGTTTTTAGGCCAAAAAGTTCATTTTTAGTCTCATCTGACCAGAGCACCTTCTTCCACATGTTTGCTGTGTTTCCCACATGGCTTCTCACAAACTGTAAACGGGATGTATTTTGGCTTTCTTTTAACAATGGCTTTCTTCTTGCCATTCTTTCATAAAGGGCAGATTTGTGGAGTGCACAACTAATAGTTGTCCTGTGGACAGATTCTCCCACCTGAGCTGTGGATCTCTGCAGCTCCTCCAGAGTTACCATGAGCCTCTTGGCTGCTTCTCTGATGAATGCTCTCCTTGCCCTGCCTGTCAGTTTAGGTGGACGGCCATGTCTTGGTAGGTTTGCAGTGGTGCCATACTCTTTCCATTTTCGGATGATGGATTGAACAGTGCTCCATGAGATGTTCAAAGCTTGGGATATTTACTTATAACCTAACCCTGCTTTAAACTTCTCCACAACTTTATCCCTGACCTGTCTGGTGTGTTCCTTGGCCTTCATAATGCTGTTTGTTCACTAAGGTTCTCTAACAAACCTCTGAGGGCTTCACAGAACAGCTGTATTTATACTGAGATTAAATTACACACAGATGGACTCTATTTACTAATTAGGTTACTTCAGAAGGCAATTTGTTCCACTAGATTTTAGTGTGGGGTATCAGAGTAAAGGGAGCTGAATACAAATGCATACCACACTTTTCACATATTTATTTGTAAAAAAATTGGAAAACCATTTATAATTTTCCTTCCACTTTACAATTATGTGCCACTTTGTGTTGGTCTAACACGTAAAATCCCAATAAAATACATTTACGCTTTTGGTTGTTAAATGACAAAATGTGGAAAATTTCAAGGGGTATAAATACTTTTTCAAGGCACTCTATTTGTAAATCGCTATCATATCTCCTCTCAAGCGTTGTTTCTCCATCGAGAATAAATTTAGTGTTAGCAGTCCCCTTATTAGGGAACATGCAGCTACAGAGGTCAGTGATGGCTTGTTTTAATGATTATTCATTGCTTTTTTAGGATAAGTACATACAGTGGAACCTCGGATTGCGAGTAACGCGGTTAACAAGCGTTTCACAATACGGGCACTGTATTTGAAAAAATCCTAACTCGGTTTGTGAGTGTTGTCTCGCAAAACGAGCAGGATTCAGGCCAAAGCGGTGTTGCAGTACTGTGTTTGGCCTGAGATGGGGGGGGGGGGGCACCGGAGCTGAAAGGCGCTGATTACAGCTGTTTAGAAATGTTCAGAGAGACACAGAAATACTCAGTTTCCGAGCCTTTCCGAGGTTTGCCGAGGTCAGCCGAGGTGTCCTCGGGCCTTTCCGGCCGTTTCCGAGGCTCTCTGGTGCCCCCCACCTCTGGCCACATGCGGTATTGCATGCCATTGGAGTCAATGCGGAACAAATTATTTTAGTTTCCATTGACTTCAATGGGGGAACTCGCTTTGATAAAATACAAGATTGCGAATGAACGCGCCACAATGTATTTACGAAAGTATAAAATTACGAATCCATTCGAAGCACGGTAATAGACATGAATCAACGAAAACAAAACAAAACAATGTTACGAATCAACAGAAAAGGCAATCTCACATAAGTAACAATTACTAAATTACGAATAGTGTACCGAATAAACAAAATTATCTAACAAAATTACGAATTTCGAATCAACGAAAATAAATTAGACAGAATTACGAATCATTCAGTATAAACGAAAATAAAACTGTTACGAAATACGAACGGGTCCGAATAGGAAAACGTGCGTCTTTTGAAATTACGAATCTTTACGAATCTACGGAACGAGACGAAACAAAACAAAAAAGAAGAATTTTTTTTGGTTGTGCACATGTCATGCTTACTCCTTGCCCTCACTAGTATTGAACAGGAGAGAATAATAGAGCTGGAGATTACACCGTACAAATTTCTCACTCATATAAACACAAAAGACTCAAGATCTCTATGTTCATTAATCAGACATAACAAAGGCTGAATTGGCCATGGAAATGCTCTTCTTATTCGTAAAAACATAGTAAATCATTGAAGGGTAACTCAATGTAACAAAAAATCAATCAGACTTCTACTGTTATTGGCAAGGCACTGGATTTGGCCGGAGTTACCTTAGGCCCTTCGTACACACGACCAAGGAACTCGTCGTAAAAGACACATCGTTTTCCTCGACGAGTTCCTTCTCAGGCTTGTCGAGAATCTTGTCAAGACAAAATCTCGTTGTTCTCAAACGCGGTTCATTTTTTGCAGAGGAAAACGGTCGTGTGTATGTTTTTCGCCGAGAAAACTGACGTGGAACTCGACGAGAAAAAAAAAAAAAAACGGGTTGTCATTTTCCTCATCGGGAGTCTCAATTTCCTTGTTGTGTTTCTCGTCGGGCTGGTTTACAACGAGAAACATGTTTGTGTGTATGCTTAGAAACCTGCGCATGCTCAGAATAAAGTGTGAGACGGGAGCGCACCTTCGGTAAAAGTAGCGTTCGTAATGGAGATAGCACATTCGTCACGCTGTAACAGACTGAAAAGCGCGAATCCTCTCTCACCAAACTTTTACTTAACACGCGGTAACATGAGATTAGCAAAAGCAGCCCCAAGGGTTGTGCCATTGGAATCGAACTTCCCCTTTATAGTGCCGCAGTACGTGTTGTACGTCACCACGTTTGAAAACAACGAGATTTGGTCTTGACAGTGTGTACACAAAGACAGCTTGTCAAGATTCTCGACAAGCCTAACAAGGAACTTGTCGAGGAAAATGATGTGTCTTTTACGACGAGTTCCTCGTTCATGTGTAAGGGGCCTTAACCTCCCTGGCGGTCTTCCCGTGTGTGGCACGGGGTGAGATTTTCAAGCTACGATCGGTAACCCCGTGCCACACACGAGCTTGCCTCGCTGGATGCAGAAAAAGAGTTTTCTTACCTTCTCTCTGTGATCCAGCGATGAATCCCTGCAGTACACGGTGGCCGGATGTCCGCCTGATGCTGTGTACCTCCGATTCCCTTCCCTGCTAGCGTCGCGACGCAGGGGGGCGGAAGGGGGGGGGGGAACGGCGCCAAATTCAAATGTATAAGTAGAAACATAGTGAAACAATTAAAAAAAAATACAGTGACCTTTGATTGCCCCCCCCCCCCAGTGTTTTCTCAAGTGACCTGTCTGCAGATTGCTGCTCAGTATACAGACACTGGTACTGCAATCATGGCAAAGCGCGCCTCTACATCCAAATCGCTATGCGACATGCTGCCAAACAGCGACAGCGATGCAGAATCCCTTGCGGAGGAGCTGAGCGACAGCGACGCGTGGGAAAGCTCGTCATCGGATGAAGAAAGTGATGCGAGTGACGATCCTGCACCTGTGCCCAGCGATGTGTGGACTTGGTGCGCAATTGATTGTGCTACAGAGCACGTAGCGCCCCCAAGGTTTCCCTTCACAGGATCACCTGGGTTAAAATTGGACATAGTGGGTGACAATCCGTTGGATTACCTCCGGCTTTTTTTGACGGATGAGGTGATTGACAAAATAGTGTTGGAGACAAACAGGTATCAAGATCAGCAAGCTGCTACCCATCAGCTATTTTCGCGGCGCAGAAAATGGGAGCCTGTGACCAGTGATGATATTTGGAAATTCCTTGGCCTCCTAATTTTACAGGCAGTGGTGGGGAAACCACTCCAAACCACTGCAAACCACTCCAAAAGTGGTACTGGACCACAAATAAATTATTGGCCACACCTTTTTTTGGATCGGTAATGTCCGAATATCGATTTTCTTTGATTATGAAGTATTTGCACTTCGCAAATAATGAGGAATTCGACGAACAATCTCATCCAGCTCCAAAGCTAAAAAAAATTTGGGATGTTTACCAAATGATACTGCAGAACTTCCAGCAGACCTATATTCCTGAGCGGGACATTACTATTGACGAAAGTCTGATGGCCTATAAAGGTAGGCTCAGTTGGATACAATTTATTGCGTCTAAGCGCGCTCGCTTTGGGATCAAATCCTTTATGCTGTGTGAATCCAGCTCTGGGTATATTTGGAACACAGTAATGTACACTGGGAAAGGGACCAAATTCTCCCCGAGATTTAGTTTTTTTGGGATGGCAAGCGCGTTGGTTCTGTCATTGATAGAGCCCTTGCTCAACCAGGGCTACTGTCTCACTACAGACAATTTCTACACTTCCCCAGAACTGTACGAGTTCCTGCTTATGAACAAGACGGACGCTTATGGAACCGTGAGGCCTAACCGGCGGGACATGCCGGCAGGATTTTACAACAAAAAGCTAGATAAAGGAGAAGTTGCTGCATGGCAAAAAGGGAAAATGTTGGCACTAAAGTGGCGGGACACAGTGCACAATACCTCGACCGTCATGGTGCATACCAGAGGTGGAAAAGATGTAAGAAAGCCCCAAGTTGTATTGGACTACAACCACACGATGGGAGGTGTGGACAGGGCGGACCAAGCCATGACATTTTATCCAGCTATGCGAAAGCAGCAGAAAAAATATTATAAAAATTTTTTCAGACATCTCTTGGAGCAATGTCTGTGGAATGCATTCATCCTGCTGAAAAAAAAAAAACGCCAGGTCTATGGTCCATGCAGACTTTATGTGGAAGGTGGCAGAACAAATGTTTCTAAAACGCCAGACGCCAACGGCGGTAAACCGTTCTGGACGACGGGCTTCTGGTGTTGTAAATCCTGAGCGCCTGACTGGTCGTCATTTCATGGACTATGTACCACCCACTGCAAAAAAATCAGCACCCTCACGGATGTGTGTGGTTTGCTGCTCCAAGCGCGACAACAGCGGAAACAAAATACGCAAAGAAACGCGCTTCAGTTGTCTCGACTGCGACGTTGGACTTTGCGCCATTCCTTGCTTCAAAGAATTTCATACCCGAGACATTTACTAAATAATGATTTTGCACACTTTTTTTGACCCCCCAAAAAATCAGAGTTTATGAATATATTATTTGTTAAAATTTATTGAATAAAAAGTATTGTTATTATTAAATTATTATTTGTTATTATTTATTATATTATAATTTATGATTTTGTGTTTCAAACTTTGTCATAGTCTACTAGAGACTCTGGTTTGGACAGATTTCGGTGAGTTATTCCTAAGAATTGCAAGCCTGCAATCTAAAACGCTAAATTTCCATGCAAAATAATGGTACCGCTTTCAGCACTTAAAATCTGAAAGAATCATACCGCCAGGGAGGTTAAAGCAGATCTCCAGACTCATTCCCATGAAGCCTTTCTCCCAAAAGCTGGCTATACACTTGCAGAATTTAGTTAAAAATTTTTTTACAGCAGCTGTAAAAATGCCCAGTGTGCAATGTGCCTTGTAACTTGTTAGAAAAATCGATTCTCTTAGAAACTGTCAATTACCCAACACAACATCATCCCTCTATGCATGTCATTCCCCTCTTCTTTTCTCAGAGTGTCTTATTACTGTCTATGCTGGCCCAGCTCCTCCACCCCTCTACACAATCTGTTATGTAGCTACCATGGAGGGACACAGAGAAGCTGTTCTCAACCTTTTTACCTTTGAGAAACCCATAAAATAGATCTCAGGTTTTGATGAATCAATGCTAAAACCAAATCACAGATGGAAAAATGCCCTTTACAATAATGGCCATTGGAAAGAAGGTCCTTCTCATTGGTGGTCAGTGGGAAAAAAATCTCATTACATAGGTGGTCAGTGAGAAGAATGCCCTTTACATTGGTGGCCAGTGAGAAGAATGCGCTTTACATTGGTGGCCAGTAAGAAGAATGCGCTTTACATTGGTGGTCAGTGAGAAGAATACCCTTTAGATTGGTGGTCAGTGAGAAGTGTGCCCTTTAGATTGATGGCCATTAAGAAGAATGCCTCTTACACTGGTGAACAGTGGAAAGAATGCAGCCCTACAGTGGTGGTCAGAATGTCCCTCTAACAGAAAGCTAATAAGGTCATTGGTGTTATGCTTGGCTCTGCCAAGTGGTACTGATCCTGGAATTATAGGCACCATAAAATGGAAGGCCAATCAGCCACAGCCTGAAGAACTCCTAACAACCCCTAGAGGAACCCTATATTTCCGCAACCATGGCTGAGATTTGTTGATATAGAGTGTCATTTGGGTGACCGCTTTAATTCTGCTGGGGCTGCTAACATCACACAATCCCCTAGGCCGCGTACACACGACCGGTTTCCTCGACAGAATTCATCAAGAAACTTGGTGGGAGAGCTTTTTGCCGAGGAAACCGGTCGTGTGTATGCTTTTTATTGAGAAAACTGTCGAGGAACTCGACGAGGAAAAAAGAGAGCAAGTTCTCTTTTTCCTCGACAGGAGTCTCAATTTTCTCATCGTGTTCATCGCCGGGCTGGTTTTCGACGAGAAACACGTTGGTGTGTATGCTTAGAAACCAGTGCACCTTCGGTAAAAGTAGCGTTCGTAATGGAAATAGCACATTTGTCACACTGTAACAGACTGAAAAGTGCAAATGTATCTTACCAAACTTTTACCTAACACGCACTAACATGAGATTAGCAAAAGCAGCCCCAAGGGTTGTGCCAGTGGAATCGAACTTCCCCTGTATGTATTGAAGTCACCGCGTTTGAGAACAAGGAGATTTGGTCTTGACAGTGTGTACGCAAAGACAGCTTGTGAAGTTTCTTGACAAGCCTAACAAGGAACTCGTCAAGGAAAACGATGTGTCTTTCCCGACGAGTTCCTCGGTCGTGTGTACGAGGCCTTATGTAGACATTCACGAGCCCCGAGCATGCGTCTGGGCGCCACCGTCTTAGATGGTGGTGTCCCGCAGAAGTCTCATGGCTTTTGGATATCTACACAAAGGAGGTTTTTACTGATAATTTACATCAAAAATATATTAAAAGCACATATAAACTTATAAGAAGGATCTCTTTAAAATAAAAACCTATATCTAGTTCTAGGATGGATTTCACTCCTATTTGATCACCTTCAACCTTCACCTGAATTATGTGAATTCAGATCTGTCCCACAAGAAGGAAATCACATTTTCTAAAACCTCTGCCTTCTAAACTTCTCACTTTACATGTGTAAGTTGTGTATTTTGCCTGCACTTCTCTATTAACAAACGAGGATGGATAGAAGGATCGTGCTCTTTTAAAATCCCATTTGGGCACATTTCCAGTTGTGAAATGGAAGCCGAGCATGGCGTTCCAAGGGATACACAACAGGTGTGACTTCGGGAAAACTACACCTGGCTGCATGTCATACTTGGAATACCAGCTTAATCAGACTTTTCATCTGTCTCAAAAATTTACATGCCACGCACCATCTGGGGGCGGAAGGGGATCCATTCTTCACGAGCCAATTAACTCCCAACTTTCCGAGCCCTACTTGTCGGTCTATGCCTGTTCCGGCTTGTACCAACAACTTCCTCTTTTACAACCCTAAGCGCCTTTTGCCTGTCAATTTAATTAATCGCTGCCATTTAACAAGGTATTAAAGATGAATAAACGGTAATCACGCCATTAGTAACCTTTCACAAATAAAATGGTGTTTACTAGCGTGGCTTGGCCTTAAAATAACGATAAATTCTTTAACAAGTTCTTCTCTTTAAAAGAAAAAACGTGCAAAGGCAGCCATAATATGACCGATTTGTTTAACAAGTAAATGTAAATTAAAAGAAAGCCGGGGGGAGAGAAAAACTTTTCTTAAGTCGCTGATATGTTCCAATAATTAGTTGCATGAATGATGCCCAATTGTGTAGCTACTGTGTTTTCAAAACCATAACATTCGCCTATAAGGCTCACACACAATATGCGGCTGGGCGGCTTTGTGCAAACTTGATCGCCCATATCATTCCATTTAACGCTTATCCACAGCTGAATTCCTGGCACTGAATGGAGCTTCTTTTGTGTCTATTGAGACTAAAAGAGAGACTCACGAATAACATCATTTGGAGGACAATGAAGGACTTTTTATTTTTTTCTAAAAAGTTCTGCAGGTCTACAAAAAATGTAGAATAACTTTATACAAACATCCAGGGATGTGTGATGTTCTACTAAAAACATTTCCGTTAAATACTAAAATATCACCACATTTTGAATACAAGTCATAAAAAAGAAAACTCATCCAAATTCTCCCATACCTCACAATTAAGAGTGAGACTAAAACATTTTTTTTTTGCTATAAAATTACTTAAAACCCCCAAACATTATATATATATTTTTTTCTAACACCCTAGAGAATAAAATGGCAGTCATTGCAATACTTTTTGTCACACCGTATTTGCGCAGCGGTCTTCCCTTTTTTAAATTAAAAAATAAGACAACAATAAATGTGGCCCAATTTTTTTACATATTGTGAAAAATAATGGTATGCCGAGTAAAATGATACCCAACATGTCACGCTTAAAAATTGCGCCCGCTCGTGGCATGGCGTCAAACTTTTACCCTTAAAAATCTCGATAGGCGACGTTTAAAAAATTCTACAGGTTGCATTTTTTGAGTTACAGAGCAGGTCTAGGGCTAGAATTATTGCTCTCGCTCTAACGATCGCGGCCATACCTCACTTGTGTGGTTTGAGCACCGTTTTCATATGCGGGCACTACTCGCGTATGCTCGTCGGGACGGGGCGCTTTAAAAAAAAAATGTTGTTTTCGCATTTATTTTTATTTATTTTACAATTTTTAACACTGAAATAATAATAAAAAAAAAAGATTATCACTTTTATTCCTATTACAAGGAATGTAAACATCCCTTGTAATAGAAAAAAGCATGACAGGTCCTCTTAAATATGAGATCTGGGGTCAAAAAGATCTCATATTTAGGCTTAAATGCAAGAAAAAAAAATTGAAACTGTAATTTTTTTAAATGACAAAAAAAAAATGTTTCTTTAAGACGCTGGGCGGGACTGATGTTTTGACGTCACTTCTGCCCAGCAGAGCTATGGGGGTGGGTGTCATGTTGGCCTCACTCGCATCCCCACACAGCAGCCGAGCGGCCCGATCGCTTCCGCTGCTACCGACGGTAAGCGGCGGAGGGCGCGGGAGAGCGGCGGGAGGGGGGTCCCTCTCCCGCCACCGATAACGGCGATCTCGCGCCGAATCCGCCACGGATACTGCCGTCATCGTTGACAGGACCGCCCACTGAATAGATGGATATCTCGGTTGTGGCAGCAGCTGCTGCCATTACCAAGATATCCATCTTTAAAGTGCCGACGTATAACGACGATGGGCGGTCGGTAACTAGTTAATTATATTAAATAATATGAGATTTAATTTAACCACTTTACCTCCGTTTGATTTACCCCCTTCTATTTTTAACCCCTTCAATACAGGGTTTTTATACCCACCTCCATACCGGGCCTATTCTGGCACTTCTCTCCTACGTGTACAAATCATCATTCTTTTGCTAGAAAATTACGCAGAACCCCCAAACATTATATATATTTTTTTTAGTAGACACCCTAGGAAATAAAATGGCGGTCATTGCAACTTTTTATCTTGCATGGTATTTGCGCAATCATTTTTCAAACACCTTTTAAAAAAAAAAAAATTGTTTCATGAATTCAAAAATAACAAAACAGTAAAGTTAGCCCAATTGTTTTGTAAAATATGAAAGATGATGTTACGCCAAATAAATAGATACCTAACTTGTCACGCTTTAAAATTGCGCACACTCATGGAATGGCGCCAAACTTTGTTACTTAAAAATCTCCATAGGCGATGCTTTGAATTTTTTTACAGGTTACCAGTTTAGAGTTACATAGGAGGTCTAGTGCGAGAATTGTTGCACACACTCTAACGCACGTGGCGATATCTCACATGTGTGGTTTGAACACCGTTTACATATGTGGGCGGGACTTACGTGTGCGTTCGCTTCTGATCGCGAGCTACCAGGGACAGGGGCGTTTAAAAAATATATATATATATTTTTTTTTACACTTTTTTAACATTTTTTTTTTGATCACTTTTATTCCTGAATGTAAACATCCCTTGTAATAGACAGATCCTCTTTAAGGAGAAATGCGGGGTCAATAAGACCACACATCTCTCCTCCAGGCTGGAGAGCATGAGATCGTGAAAAAAAAAATCACCGATCTCATGCTTACTAGCCGTAATTGCGGCTTTGTTTACATCCGGGTACCCAGGCGTGACGTCATCACATCGCACCAAGGCCTCCGACGGTCAGAGAGATGACTGGTCCAGGACGTCATATGACGTCCACCTGGGATGGGAGATCCCCTCTGTGGACGTCATATGACTATGTGCGGTACTGAAGTGGTTAAACAAGTCATAAAAAAAATAACTAATATGAGGCATCTTCCAAATTCTCCCATACTTCACAATTGAGGAGTGGTAAAAATAAAATATTATGAGACTTTATTTAACCACTTAAGATTTACCCCTTTCCATGACCAGGCCATTTTTTTGCGAAATGGCATTGCGTTACTTTAACTGACAATTGTGTGGTTGTGCAGCAAGCTACCCAAATAAAATTTATGTCATTTTTTTCACACAAATTGAGCTTTATTTTGGTGGTATTTGATCACCATTGCCTTTTTTATTTTTTGCGCTAAAAACAAAAAAAATATATGAAAACATTGTAGAAAAAAAAAAATGTTTTATTTTATTCTATAAAACATACCCAATAAAAAATGTAAAAAAATCAAATGTATTCATTAGTTAAGGCCAATATGTATGTTGCTACATATTTTTGGTAAAAAAAATCCCCAAAAACATATATTGAGTGTAGCGTCTACAAAAAAAAAATGGCTGCAGATAATGCACACAGGTGATCAGCACCACTTTCAGGGCACCTTCCTCACATATCAAACATTTTCAGCCAATGCAAGAGGGGGAGAGATGGGGAGGTGAGAAAGAGAGACGGGTAATAGAGAGATCCAATGACGCCGACATTAGTATTGATCACAGGCAAACTTGGCGGCCGCGAGGCCCCTGTGAGTGTGAGGCCTTAGGCGACCGCCTAATTTGCCTAGTTAGAGAGCCGCCTCTGCTTGCATTCCCTGCAAAGCTCAGACTGGGAGAGAGAGAAGCCACACAAGTAGGAAATAGTTAATGTACTGATAAGAGACATGCTGGTAGGAGGAGAGAGTGGAGTGACAGAGAGATGAGCCCCTCAGTGTGCTGGTCTCCTACACTGTCCAGTCATAGGCTGGGGGGCAGGTCCATGAAAGCCTTGGCAAAGTGGTTTGGATGGTGCTGGCCACCATTTAACCTGAAAGACTGAGGACATCTAGTGGTGAAATGGAATATGTGGGGGGGGCATCTCTGAAATGAAGGTGCATATTGCAGCCAAAGGTTTTAATTACATTTTTTGGTTTGTTTGTTTTTATGAGCTATTGCTATTCATTTTTTAATTCTGCTTAAAAAAATTGCCATCGCTGGGCAAAATTAGGAAAAATAAACTGTCAAAAAAGTGCATAAAAAGCTCAAGTTTCAATAGGGCCTTATATATCATCAAATGGTGACTTGAAAGACTAAGGACATCTGATGGCAAAAAGGAATCAGTGAGAGAGCATCTCTGGAATGAAGGTGAGTATTGACGCTGTTCCAGTACATTCCAACAGCTGGGCAAATTAGGTCAAAAACACATAAATGCAGGTACTCGTTAAATGAAAAACTTACAGCCATTTGATGCTTTGGCATATCCTTGTGTGTACAATGAAGGTTAATACAGTCCCAATAAAAAGATGAATCTTCATTTTCAGAGGCGTTCTAATCCAACACAATCAGGGTAATAGAGAGGTCCCAGAGTACTTTCTGACGAGGATCTTCAACAGTGTCCCGTCCCGCTATCACTGATAGGAGTCCTTTCTCAACAGTAGATCCTGAAAAAAAAAGAGAAATATTATTGATATTATTAATGTTCTTTTTATTTTAAGGGAGTAGTGAAATACCACTTTATGGTCACTAGATGGAGCTGAGGAGCATAGGAGATACATACATCTATCAGGCCACCGGAGAGTTAAGCACCTCTTCTGTTGCAGAATGCAATGTTCTACTTTTGTTGACTTACTCACATTTAGGACCCATTCCCACCAGATGTAATGGGATGCAGTTTTCACTGCACTCCAAATACATAGACAGTCCAAAATCCAGGTTATCCGATGGGCATACTGTAGTTCACACTATTACAGTGCTGTGCACCGGACTGGGTCCCAGGACATGTGTATCACCATACACGTTTAAGAACCAGCGCTGCTACCAGCAGGAGATTGGTAACTGCTTTACCTTTTGCTGTGCATAGACCTGAACATACAGTACATGCTATGCAGGTCTAACCACTGTGTCATCCGAGTAACCCTTTTAAAGGGGACTTCCGTAGTCCTGGGACCCCTATTTTCCTCCACTTTTTTATGCCCATTGGGACACATAGGTCTACTCCAAGAATTCTCTTGGTCCAGCTGCTAGGTACCCACTTATTGCCTGCCTTGGATTATTGGGTCAGTGGACGATGTGCCGTTAGACTGTCTCCTGACGAAGCGAAACTAGTCGAGACTAGAGACTGCCTGTCTCATGACTCCAATTTCTTCACTGAGATCCCCCCCCTTTCTAATATAAGGGATTGCACGACCGGTGTTCAGATTGTGGTTAAATGTGTTTGTATCGTTCCTAAATGTTATGTATTTTTTACTTTATTTGATGTTTTTATGTGAATAAACCTTTTTATAACCTACCCTATGTGAATTACTCTGGTTGTTTTCAACCAATTCATACCGTACCGGTATAGTCCTCCCCGCCCACCTTTTTTGTTGGAGCCTTAGGGTTGTGGGGAATCCCTGAGTCCCCTAAATTTATATTAGTGCTGTGCAGTTTAAAAAAAAGCTGCATATTTCTGCACTGTAAATGCATGAAAATGCAGTGCAATACAGTGCAGATAAAATCCCAAGAAAGAAAAAGGCGGAAGTAAAGTGCAAGTCTAAGAAAAATGCACTGCATATAAAAAATGCATGCAAAAACGCAAGGAAACACGCAATTTTTGGTGCGAATGGGCCTTTAACCACTTCCATACCGGGCACTTACGCACCTTCCCGCCCAAGCCAATCTTCAGCTTTCAGCGCTGTCGCACTTTAAATGACAATTGCGTGGTCATGCTACACTGTACCCAAACAAAATTGGCGTCCTTTTTTCCCCACAAATAGAGCTTTCTTTTGGTGGTATTTGATCACCTCTGCGATTTTTTTTTTTGCGCAACAACTAAAAAAAGACTGAAAATGTTGAAAATAAATAAAGTTTTTATTTTTTTCTGTTAATTTTTTTGTAAATAAGTAAGTTTTCTCTTTCGATTACGGGCACTGATATGGCGGCACTGATGGGCACCGATGAGATGGCACTGATGGGCACCGATAAGGTAGTACTGATGGGCACCGATGAGGTGGCACTGATAGGCGGAGCTGGTATGCGGCACTGATGGGCACTCATAGGCAGCACTGATTGGCACTGATGGGCACTGATGGGCGGCACTGAAGGGCACTCATAGGCGGCACATATGGGCACTCATGGGCGGCACATATGGGTGGCACTGATGGGTACTTATGGGTGGCACAGATGGGCACTGATAGGTGGGCACTGGGCATGGATTGGCACTGTGGGGTGGCAGTGGTGGACACTGTGGGGTGGCACTGATGGACACTGAGGGGTGGCACTGATGGATCCATGTTGCCAATCGGTGCCCATTTGTGGGCACTGATTGGCATCTTTTTTTTTTTACTGTCTTTTTTTTATTTTTACAATTTTTTTGCCCCTGTCAGGAGAGCCGCCGATTGGCTCTCCTGTACTCGCGTCTGTCAAACGCGAGTGAGGAAGAGCCATCAACGGCTCTTCCTGTTTACATCGTGATCAGCCGTGATTGGACACGGCTGATCACGTGGTAACGAGGCTCTGCCGGAGACTCGTTACCGAGATCGGGGATGCGGGGTGTCAGACTGAGGACTGGTTCACACCACATGCAGTCCAGTGCATTTTTATTCTGCCTAAAAAAATGTATGGACAGTGTTTACCATGGATTCCAATGGCCCTAGTTCACACCAGTGTTGGCTATGACTAATGCCGCGTACACACGATCACTTTTTGTGATGTAAAAAAACGTTGTTTTATCTCACGAAACAAAACAACGTTTTTCAAACTTCATTTTAAAAAACTACGTTGCCTACACACCATCTTTTTTTGAAAATGCTCTTGCAAAGCGCGGTTACGTACAACACGTTCGACGGCACTCTGTTCCATTGAAGCTCCCGTCTCATAACTTGCTTCTGAGCATGCGCGGGTTTAAAAAAAGGTTGTTTTAGCGTACACACGATCATTTTTTATGACACAAAAAACGACATTCTGAAAAACTACATAAAAAATTCAAGCATCTTTAAATAGTTTTTTTGTCGTTTTTCTGAAGACATAAAAACAACGTTTTGCCCACACACGATCATTTTAACCCCTTAAGGACCGCCGCATGTACATTTACTTCAGCAGAATGGCACAGGCAGGCACATCAACGTATATATACGTGCCTGCCTTGACATGGGTCGGGGGTCCGATCGGGACCCCCCCCCCCCAGTACATGCGGCGGTCCCCATGGCTGTCCAAGCGATCCGGGACGAGGGGGCGGCTATTCCTCCCAGCCAATGCGCGCGCTCCCCTGCGTGTCACTTCCTCCTCCTGTGTAAACACAGGAAGAGGGAAGTGATGTGATCTCTGCTCTCGGCGGTATTTTCAACCACCGCTGAGGAGAGATCACATCTCACAGTGAGTCTGCACAACACTACACTGACACCAGCACACGCAGGCATATTAACCCCTTGCGATCACCCCCCTGTCACAGTGTCACTGAATGCAGTAATCATATATGTATGATCACTGCATTTAGTGTCAGTGTGACAGGCAGTTAGTGTTAGGTCCAGGGTAGCCCATGTACCCCCCCTAATAAAGTTTTAACCCCTTGATCACCGCCCTAGTTAACCCTTTCACTCCCTATTGCCAGTGTCACTAAGCGATCATTTTTCTGATCGTTGTATTAGTGTCGCTGTTCCCGCTAGGTAGCTATTTTTTTTTTTTTATGCGATTTTTTTTTTTTACTAAAGACATGTGGCTGAATATATTTTGGCCTAAATATTTGACTAAAATTTAGTTTATTTGATTTTTCTTATAACAAAAAGTAACAAAAATATTGTTTTTTTTTCAAAAATGCCGCTCTATTTTTGTATGTAGCGCAAAAAATAAAAATCGTAGAGGCGATCAAATACCACCAAAAGAAAGCTCTATTTGTGGGAAGAAAAGGACGCAAATTTTGTTTGGGAGCCACGTCGCACGACCGCGCAATTGTCAGTTAAAGCGAAGCAGTGCCGAATCGCAAAAAGGGGCCTGGTCATTTACCTGCATTTTGGTCCGGGTCTTAAGTGGTTAAATGACGTTTTTTAAAACGTCGTTTTATTTCATCACAAAAAACGTCCGTTTGTACGCGGCATAAGGCTACATGGCGAAACGCCTGAATTACAGGCCTGTATTATTTTGTACCACACCTAGATTTATAAATGTATTCATTGCGGGAAGATTGAACTGCGGCCTTCCTTTATCTACACCAGTCAACAAAAGTAGAACATTGCATTCATTTTTTCTGTATGGAACATGTCTGGATCGCAGCAAAAATGCACCAGAATGCACATGTCCTCAACTGAGATTAAAAAAAAAAAGGGGGGTGGAAACGCACCGGAACGCATCAAAAACATGCATACAGAAACACATTCAGAACGCAGAAATTGTGGTGTGAGCCGGCCCTTATACAATAATAAATATACATAATATATATTAAAAAAATATATATATGCGTGTATATATTATATGTATATATATATATATATATATATATATATATATATATATATATATATATATATATATATATATATATATATATATATATATACATAAACATTGGTGCTGTAATGTACACACTCTTCTATTGCAGGATACCTTAATTACATTTATACAATAATAAATATACATAATAAATATTTTTTAAATATATATATATATATATATATATCTATAGATAGATAGATAGATAGATATACACTGTATATATAAACATTGGTGATGCAATGTAAGCACCTCTTCTATTGCAGGACACCTTAATTACATTTATACAGTAATAAATATACATAATATATATTTATAAAAAATAAATAAAATAAAAATAAAAAAATATATATATTTACTGTGTATAAATATATATATATATATATATATATATATATATATATACACACACATATTGCAATGTAAGCACCTCTCCTATTGCAGGACACCTTAATTACTTTTATACAGTGTATATATAAATATATATATATATACTGTAAAGAGACTATAATTTTCCTTTAAGCCTTTACCCCTTTCTATAAGGACAACACTGAAACGTATGGCTTGAATTATTCTTCTGACTGCGTCGATCTCCCCCCCCCCCCCCCCCTTATTCTTTAACCCTCTACATATGGCCGGATTCGAATGTCTGTTTATTTTTTCTCTATATAGGTTTACATGCCAGGGAAGTGAAAATCAAATTTAAAACCCGACGCTGATCCTTAGACATTGAAAATAATTGTCACCGGAGAGAAAGTGAGGACATGGCTCTGCCCTCGCCGCCGTGCTGAGCGCGTACGCCCCCGCCTTCCCCCGCTCCCCGCACTGCAGATGTTTGGTGTGCGCCTCATACGATGGGGGAAATGTAATATATATGTGACACCCATTATTTTACTTCTCACTTCATTAACTTTCTCACTTCAATAAACAAACATTGGGGGCCTCGTGTATTAATTCCTTCAAAGTGCGCCTAGACCCACATTAAAGGGGAATTCAGCCCTCGCCATGTCGTTTTTAGTACAAGGCTTCCAAAACTAACATATTGTACTGTATATTTTGGTAAAGGAAAAATAAAGTGTATGAGAATGAATTAACATGGCTGTCTTCATGTACAGTATCTCACAAAAATAAGTACACCCCTCACATTTTTGTAAATATTTTATTATATCTTTTCATGTGACAACACTGAAGAAATTACACTTTGCTACAATGTAAAGTAGTGAGTGTACAGCTTGTATAACAGTGTACATTTGCTGTCCCCATAAAATAACTCAACACACAGCCATTAATGTCTAAACCACTGGCAACAGAAGTGAGTACATCCCTAAGTGAAAATGTCCAAATTGGGCACAATCAGCCATTTTCCCTTCCCTGGTGTCATGTGACTCGTTAGTGTTACAAAGTTTTAGGTGTGAATAAATGTGTGGTAAATTTGATATTATCGCTCTCACTCTCTCATACTGGTCACTGGAAGTTCAACATGGCACCTCATGGCAAAGAACTCTCCGAGGATCTGAAAAAAGATGGCCTAGGCTATAAGAAGATTGCCAAGCAGGGACGGCCCATCCATTAGTGGCACATGAGCGCCGCCTCCCCTTTCCATGCGTCTGGCACCTTTCAGGACACTGGCACATGGATTCCAATGCAGAGAGGCTGTTTTTTTGAAGCACCGGTTAAAGCCAGAGGCTCTAATAGGCTTCAATATAGGGTGAGCTTGGGTCGCAGAGAGTGCGCTACGAGCTCACCCAGGCGTGTTACAATAGTAAATCAATTTTTACTGTTTTAACACTGGTCTTCCTCCCAGCCAATCAGGAAGTGGGTTTTGACACCGGTCAACCGATTGGCTGAAAGGACAGACAATCCTATTGGACGCCTAGAATGAGGAGGGAGCTCCCACATGGCGGAAGCCACTTGATGCTGAGAGGACACAGGAGCCACTGCCTGCCACCCGCACGAGCACGTCTGTCTGCACTCGATGGGGTAAGTGCCATGATATGAGGGGGTGCCGCCGACCGACCAACTGGGGTGGTGGTTGTTTGCCACCCCCCCAAAAAAAATACCAGCTACCACTGTTGCCAAGACCCTGAAACTGAGCTGCAGCATGGTGGCCAAGACCATACAGAACAGGCCTCGCCATGGTTGACCAAAGAATTTCCGTGATTTTTAAATATGATCTGTGTCACACATTTGGATTGAATTTCCGTTCCGAGGGTGAGTGGTGCCTGCATGGCTTTTTGCTGTTATGTTTAGTATCTATGCATACCATACTGTTGTTTACACTATATATTGTTCCCTTATTTACTGTTTTGTTAAAACATTTATTACCATACGTCAATATGTATGCTACCTGATTTTTTATCATGTACATTGAATATATATGTTAATGCATTTCTTCAATGATCAATTTTCATACTCTATTAATTTGTGTCTCTTTATCTATAGTTTTTTCTTGTACCAAGCCCCTGATGAAGCCCAGCCTTGGGCGAAACATGTTGGGCATCTGTCGGGTATAGGGATCCCAGTAGCCTTCTTTAGAGCCATGATGGTTTATTTTTGGATCAATTATTGATTGTGTTATTCTATTTTACTGTATGTTTAAACTAAATAAATGTTGTACCGTTTTATTTGCATTTACTGTTTATTTGGACACCGTTTCAAAGTCCCTGGGGGTTGTTACCCCATTTTTTCCCCTTTTTTCTCATTTGTCAAAGAAGTTGAGTGCATGTGCTCAGCGTCATATCCAGAGGTTGTCTTTGGGAAATAGACGTATGAGTGCTGCCAGCATTGTTGCAGAGGTTGAAGGGGTGGGGGGGTGAGTATGTCGGATCAGACCATACACCGCACACTGCTTCAAATTGGTCTGCATGGCTGTTGTCCTAGAAGGAAGCCTCTTCTAAAGATGATGTACAAGAAAGCCCACAAACAGTTTGCTATAGACAAGCAGACTAAGGACATGGATTACTGGAACCATGTCCTGTGGTCTGATGAGACCAAGATAAACTTAGAGTATCTGGTTCAGATGGTGCAAAATCTGGTGCAGCTGTGCACGGTAGCCAATCAGCTTCTAACTTCAGCTTCTTCAATTAACCTGGAAGCTGATGGGTTTCTCTGCAGAGTTGCACCAGATTTTGCACACTCCAGTTTTGGTAAATTAAGCCCATAGGCCCGGATTCACAAAGCAGTAACGCCGATACGCTGCGTAAGTGTAAATACAGTATATGCGCCGTCGTATCTGTGCGCCATGCCCACAGAACTAAGATACGCCTAAAAACTGACTTTATCTGACTGACGTAACTTGCCTACGCCTTTAGTGGGCGCATTTTTACACTGGATGCATTTGGCACTCCCATTGATTTCCGATGCAAATATGCAAATGAGGGAGATACGCCGATTCACGAACGTATTTGCTCCTGGCGCATAATATACACGGTTTGCGTAAGTCGTACGTCCGGCATAAAGTTATTCCCCATATTGGAGGCGCAACTCATGCAGAGGTATGGACCAGGGAACGAACGTCGTCGTCGAATTTTACGTAGTTTACGTTGTTCGTGAATAGGGCTGGGCGTAGGTTACGTTCATGTCGTAGGCAGTGATTTGACGTATCTTAGCCTGTTGTTTCGACGTGATTGTGATGGTTTTGGACATTTCAGAAAGACAATCATCCCAAACACAAAACCAAAGAAACTATCAATTGGTTTCAAAGAAAGAAAATAAAACTGCTAGAATGGCCCAGCCAATCACTTGACTCAAATCCAATAGAAAATCTATGGAAAGAACTAAAGATCCGAGTTCATGGAAGAGGCTCACGGAACCTTCAAGATTTGTAGACTGTTGTGTGGAAGAATTGGCTGGAACTGGCAACATTCCTCTCAACTCAAGCCTGCCTTGCATACTTACGGTCACACAAAAGTTCAGTGAAATTTTGACTGCGAAGAACGCAGTGATGTAAAACACTACGACAAGCCAAGAAAATTAAGTTCAATGTTTCTGAGCATGCTCGGTTTTTTACCTGTCGGAAAAGCATACAGAGGAACGGTTTTCCCACTAGGATTTTGTTCTGACAGGAAAAAAGAGATCCTGCTCTTTTTTTTTTCCCGGCAGTTTTCGGGAAAAAAGTCAGATGAAGCATACACGCGGTCGGGATACCCGACGAAAAGCTCTTATCGCAGTTTTTCCGACAGGAAAACCGGTCGTGTGTACGGGGCATTCATAGTCAACTAGTCTGCATGTCTCCTTTATGCACTCTGATGCTGACAACTGAGGTGGAGATGGTTGGAGGAGCGTAGATGCCAACTGATATGGATTAACCCTAAAGAGCCCTAGAGTGGCTCACAAGCACTTTTTGACCCAGCTTAGTTGAGGGGTCACACTCCCAGAGATGAGCCTACACCCACTGGGGGGGGGGGGGGTGTGTGAGGTGGTCCATCGTTGGTTTCACACACTGACATCATCATGTGTGATTTATTTATCTATCAAGTCACATATAGGAGATTTGCACTCTACTTATATATGAAATTACAGCACTAAAGTTGCATGGAGTTTGTTTTCCTATTACATTTATGAATATTTTTTGTTTATTTTTAATAGTTTTCTGCACATTATTTTGCACTGATTATGTATTTTGCGAATGTTGACCTAGTGCAGCACCTTTAACTTTTATTAAATACATTTTAGTTAGCGTGTTTAATAATATTTCCCCTTGTCATTCCATTTTATTACACATAACTTAATATATGAACTTTGGTATCTTTGTATGTTTACATGAGTTGTTATTGACATGTGGTGAACATATATATATATAAATAAAAATACAAAATAATTTTATGTATATATAAATAATAAAAAAAAAAAAAAAAAAAAAAAAAAAAAAAACTATATATATATATATATATATATATATATATATATATATATATATATATATATATATATATATATATATATATATATATATATATATATATGCATATCTATATATAAATAAATACAAATATATATATATATAAAATTATTTTGTAATTAATTATTTATGTTATATGTTTTTATATATATATATATATATATATATATATATATATATATATATATATATATATATAATTATTATTTTGTATTTATATATATATATATATATATATATATATATATATATATATACAAAATAATTACATATATATATATAATAATGAATTACAAAATAATTTTATATATATATATATATATATATATATATATATATATATATATATATATATATATATATATGTGTGTGTGTGCGTATATATATATGCGTACATTACATATGTATACATGTGTATATATATATATATGTATATATATATATATATATATATATATCATTTTTTTTTTAATGATTCGTTTATTGAATCTAATAATAATGAATGTAATTTATTTAATCTAATGTTACATATTATTCAATCTATCTATCTATCTATCTATCTATCTATCTATATATATATATATATATATATATATATATATATATATATATATATATATATATATATATATAACATATTGTTATTTTTAAATTATTTGTTTATTTAAACTAATATTACACATTATTTATTCTAATATTATTCATCTACATATTATTATTTTAAATGATTTACTATTTTTTTCCCCTTTTGTTTTGTTTTTTATTCATTTTTTGTTGTTTAAATTCTGAACAATTGTTTGTCAGAACATTCAACCTTGTCACCATGGTGCCATCATCATTTCAAAGCCCTTAAAATTACATCCAGACCTGCTACATGAATAGAATCCCCAGAAGTATTAAATGGGTTTCTTTTTTGCCCAGAACATGCGCATTACAATAAGTATAATTTTTTTTCCCAAATAAAAACTGAATTTCATTTTTTTGAGAAAAAAAATTCCATCCTGCTCCTTCGAAAATGTCTTGTCTATACAGTTGAAAACGATTGTTGGTTTGATCCCATTTACCATTTAGAACAAACGTTTCGCAAATTAAAATTGTCAAATGTAATTCTACTATTGGGCAGCTTATGTGATAAAAAATGTTTCCCTTTTGTTTTAATTTTTTATTTATTTTTTAAGTCTGAAAAGTTTTTAGAAAAAAGATCTATTACAGTTTTACCAGTGAGGTGACAATGTGACATCCTGCACAAAGGACTGTGATCTCCCATCCCCCTCTTAGCCTTAGTTACTCCATATCTGCATAATAATAGAAGACTGTTTGTTTATATCCTGTGTGTGCTGACACTGATGAATACAAGTGACAGGTAGCAGAAAGAAGAACACAATGATGTGACTCCATGACACTAAATGACACTCAGCCCGTCCTTCTGAGAGCCACTATATGCTCTGCCGCTATGGGGCTATAAAGTAGGGTGACCAGACATCCCCAGTTTCAGGGGACAGTCCCCAGATGGAGGACACTGTCCCCTGACCAAGTCTGTCCCCGGTTTTGTCCCCAGATTGGACTAAGGCTGGGACAGTTTCAGAATTACACACCGCCGCTCTGCCGCTCCTACTAGCATTGGGGGGGGGGGGGTTGTATTTTTCCATTATCTGTGCCCCTTTCTGATGATTATGTGCTGGTCGGAGCGGAGAGAATATTTCTTCAGCTTCGCTTGCATGTTCTTCTGCCTTGGCTCATGTTTCGGCCAGCCGCCTGCATGCTTATGTCCTTGTCTTTCCTGTTGGAGTGATCTTCTTCCGCTCCCCACCCAGTAGGGCCCGGAGAGTAATGCCGCGTACACACGATTGGAAATTCCGACAAGAAAAGTCTGATGTGAGCTTTTAGTTGTAAATTCTGATCATGTATACGGAATTTTTCTGTCGGAATTTCTGCCAAGAAAAAATTGAGAGCTGGTTCTCAAATTTTCCGACATGAAAAGTTCTTGTCGGAAATTCCAATCGGAATTTGTGACGGAGGAAAATCCTATGCATGCTCATAATCAAGTCGACGCATGCTAAGAAGCACTGAACTTAATTTTCTCGGCTCGTCGTAGTGTTGTACGTTAACGCATTCTTGGTGGTGAGAATTTGGTGTGACCGTGTGTATGCAACACAAGTTTGAGCCAAAATTCCGTCTGAAAAAAATACACGTTCTTCTTGTCGGAATTTCCGATCTTGTGTATGTGGCATAAGACTTGACAGGCTGTGAGGTGGACGGCAGCGGCCATGGGTAGAGAGTTGCTGATTGCCACCACTACTGGTAAAAAAAAAAAAAATGTCCCCGGATTTCATTTAAAAAATCTGGTCACCTTACTATAAAGCAAAAACTCATTTATTTTTGGATAAATAATAGCACCAGTAAGAATATAACATTACAGCAGGGTCCATGTGCCATCTGCTCAAAATGTACACACAAACTTATTTCGAAAGTATGAATTGTATTATGAGTATTTCAAAAACTGCTTAAAAGTTCTAAAAATAGTTTTGAGCAAAATAGTCAACATTGTTCATATGCGCCAAGGGTCTCCAAATTTTTCAGTACAAGGGCCACACTTAAAGCGGAGCTCCACCCTAAAGTGGAACTGATCAAAAAAATCCCCCCCACATTTGACACCTTTCAGGGGGAGGGTGGGTGCAGATCAGGGGCAGACTGACCATTGAGACACTCGGGCACGAGGGCCCCATGCCACTAGGGGGCAGGGCTGGACTGGGACAAAAATTTGGCCCTGGACTTTATCCAGACTGGCCCACTTTGACAGGTCTCTCCCATGGCAGCCGGACAACTCCTGCACCCCTCCCCCGGTCACCCTAGCCTCCTCTCCCCCTTCACTAGCCACTAGCCATTCTACTTTATTAGAGTAGAACGACTGTTACTGGTATACTTATAGGCAGTACCAGTGGGGAAGCTAGACATTATTTTACCCGGGGGAAAATTATCAGTTTGGTGCCCCCCCTTATGGGATAAGATTAGGCAGAAGTGAGAAACTCCCAGCCCATAGCTGTTGAGTCAGCTGTCTGTCCCCTCCCCCATGCTCCTCTGTCATCCCCCTGCTTCTCTGGTCCTCCCCCTGTTTCTCTGTTCTCCCCCAGGTGAGCGCTGTGGGGAGGGAGAGGAGGTGAGCGATGCAGGGAAAGAGAGACAGTGGAGTGGAGGTGGGCGGCGGTCCGCTGTCACTGAAGCCGGCCCACTGAGCCATCGGTACACCAGGAAACTCCCTGTAGTCCCAATGGCCAGTCCATCCCTGCTAGGGGGCCCCATCAGGGTTGCCAGGCTCAGTAAAACCTGGGATAGTATGTAAAAATCTGTGTTTTTTTTTACATCTGTCCCTGATATGTCCAAAACCGACATGCTTCTGATGTGAAAATCCTGAGATTTTAGCTGCCCCGCCTCTGCACTGCCTCCTGGCATGGTGGCCATCTGTAAGCCCGGGGCCCCATAATCTTCTATTGCCTGGGGGCCCCATGAGTTGTCAGTCCGCCCCTGGTGCAGATACCTGTCTAAAGCTTAACCCCCCCCCCCCCCAAAAAAAAATGGTTTGCATTTAATTTTAATATTTTACAAATAATTGTGGGTCAAAAAATTACAAATTTTCTAATCAGCATTATACAGTATACTGGTAATTTAGAAGAAAGAAAAAAACTTCAGTAAAACAAAGTAAAGAAACTCCAAATTGAACCTAGAGTCTCCCTTTACCTCAGGATCCCATTCAGAGTCCCCCTTACACCATAGTCCCTATCCAAGTCTTCCCTTAATTTAGAATCCTCCCTTACACCAGAGCCCCTATCAGAGCCTATCAGAGTCACCCTCTTAGGCCTCGTACACACGGGCAAGTATCTCGTCAGGAAAAAAAACGTTGTTTTTCCCGACGAGATTCTAGGCAAGAATCTCTTGCCGTCCGAGTGTACAGACAGACCTTTCAAAAGAACCGCGGTTCTCTTGAAAGGCAAGAACGCTGTGACGTCATTGCGTAAGACAAGCATGCGCTCGTCACATTCGATGCCGTGGCCGCCATCTTGCTTCACCCTACCTATGCCGTGGAAGCTACCGCAAATGCGTCAAAGTCATTTCGAGCATACACGGGTTTCCACTGCGACCAGGTAAGTATACACACTCTTGGTTTCTCTGCAGGAAAACTGCATAAAATCTCACAACGAGAAAATAGAGAACATGTTCTCTATTTTTCTCATCTAGATTCTGGGCAGTTTTCTTGTTGAAAATTTTGAAAGCCTCGTACACACGCTCGGTATACTCGGCAAGAAGGCTCTGCCAGCAGTTCTCTTGCTGGTTCTTGCCGAGTAAACCGAACGTGTGTACGAGGCTTTACTTTAGAGTTTCTAGATAAGTCCCCCATACTTCACAGATCTGATCAGGTTTGGGCAAAAAAAAGTCTCAACTTCCTGTGAATGGTGGGAAACACACGTGATTGGTTGCTAGGTCCAATAACGGTACTGTGATGGAACTGGAGTGTGGAGGTCGGGAAGGAAGTTGGGGAGAACCAGAAGCCACAAGCTGTGTGAGAAGCCACTAAACCTAGCTGCAGGCCGGATGAAATCTTTTAATGGGCTGGATGGATTTGGCCCACAGGCTGTAATTTGGAGACCCCTAATCTAATAAAGGCCAATTGGAAAACCTATACCGGGGTAGGCATCCTCGGAACTCCAGCTGTGGTGAAACTACAAATCCCATCATGCCTCTGCCTCTAAAAGTCATGCTTGTGATTGTCGGGGTCTTGCAATGTCTCATGGGACTTGTAGTTTCACCACAGCTGGAGGGCCAAGGTAGCCTACCCCTGACCTATACACTCCTTATGAAGGTCCGATCCCAGCTGATTGTTTTTTCTGGGATATTCAATAACTTTAAAACACAAATAGTCCTATGAACCCACCCAAGTGGTTCTGCTGCTAACCCATGTATATAATATACATAACATTAGAGTGGGTGTCACCACCCAAAAAAATTATTAGTTATAAAGGAAAGGAAATGTGGAGAGCATTGGCGGCTGGTGATCAAAATTTTTGGGGGGGTGCAAACAAACAAAAAAAAACAATTGCAGCCTCACTGTGCCCATCAAACGCAGCTACTGTGCCCATCAAATGCAGCCACTGTGCCCATCAAATGCAGCCACTGTGTCCATCAAACGCAGCCACTGTGCCCATCAATTGTTACAACTGTGCCATCAAACGCAGCCACTGTGCCCATCAATTGTCACCACTGTGCCATGCCATCAACCGCAGTCACTGTGCCATCAATTGTCGCCACTGTGCCATCAATTGTCACCACTTTGCCATGCCATCAAACTCAGCCACTGTGCCATCAATTGTCACCACTGTGCCATCAATTGTCACCACTGTGCCATCAATTGTCACCAATGTGCCATCAATCGTCATCACTGTGCCCAGCAATCATCACCGCTGTGCCCAGCAATTGTTACGACTGTGCCCAGCAATTGTCACCACTGTGCCCAACAATTGTAGCCATTGTGCCCATCAATTGTCACCACTGTGCCCAGCAATTGTAGCCATTGTGCCCATTAATTGTCACCACTGTGCCCATAAATTGTAACCACTGTGCCCAGCAATTATAGCCACTGTGCCCATCAATTGTCACCACTGTGCCCAGCAATTGAAGCCATTGTGCCCATCAATTGTCACCACTGTGCCCAGCAATTGTAGCCATTGTGCCCTGAAAAATGCCCCCCCCCCCCCCGCCTGGCACTTACCTTTCTGGGGTCAGCCGTGCTTCTTCCGTCCCTCGATGTGTTTTTCCGCCCTCGTTGATGCTTCAGCCAATCAGGTTACCGGCAACCTGATTGGCTGAGACGCCTGTCACTCTTATCCAAGGAATGCACCCCCCGTGTGTCCCGAGGATAAGCACCCGGAAACCGACTACAGCCTGAGGGCTGTAATCGTAAAGCCTAGGCACTTCCGCAGCCGCAGTTATTCAGATGGCCGGTGCTCACCAGGGGGCAGGCTATCTGAATATTTGGCACCAATACATAGATTCATGCAATGCACGAATCTATGTATATTGTCAGTGGCGTGTGCGGGAGGCAAAGGGGGCGGCGCTCCAGCGCCCTCTATACACGCACCGCCACTAGTGGAGAGAGACACCACTTGAAGCTATCAGGGTTTAGGGATAGGTCTTCTTCATCCATGTAGGAACATTACTGCTTGATTGTTCCCCATAAGAATGAAAATAGCCATATACTTGTAGAATTTTATTCAAACTTTCATTGGAAATTCTGAAAAATTGTTTGTAAAAATTAGATTTGTCATCACTTAGTCAAACAGTTTAATTGGAAAGTGCTCAAAATTTCCTCCAGACCTGCCACATGAGTGAAATACCCATGTATTAAATAGATTTCTTTTGTGTCAATACAGTATCTCACAAAATTGAGTACACCCCTCACATTTTTGGAAATATTTATTATACCTTTTAATGTGATAACACTGAAGAAATTACACTTTGCTACAATGTACAGTAGTGAGTGTACAGTTTGTATAACAGTGTACATTTCCTGTCTCCTCAAAATAACTCAAAACACAGCCATTAATGTCTAAACTGCTGGCAACAAAAATGAGTACACCCCTAGGAGAAAATGTCCAAATTGGACCCAAAGTGTCAATATTTTATTTGGCCACCATTATTTTCTGGTACTGCCCTAACCCTCTTGGGCATGGAGTTCACCAGAGATTCACAGGTTGTCACTGGAGAAAGGATGAGATGAGATTAGTAATTATAGACTGTAGATAAGAATACACTTAGATAGATAGATAGATAGATAGATAGATAGATAGATAGATAGATAGATAGATAGATAGATAGATAGATAGATAAATGATAGATAGATAGATAGATAGATAGATAGATAGATAGATAGATAGATAGATAGATAGATAGATAATGTATAGATAATGTATCCTGTAGATGCATGGATCAGAATGAATGTTTTGTGCTGACTCAGGAGGATATTTGGTGTAGATGGTGGGCAGTGTATAGGGCCCCCAGCTATGTGCTCTGTCCTTGTATGAAATGTGGGTGTTCATATCCTCCAACATGGCTTTCCGCTGATCTTTCATCTCCTACTGTGCCTGTAGAGAAGACAAAAAGGGAGTGCCGGAGAGGCCCCATCAAGTCACAGTGTAGCCCATTTACACCATGAATTGTCTGTGTCACCCCCCCCCCCCCTACACCCCCACACATTTCAGCTCATACACAGAGGGGTGTGAAGTCCTTTGATGGCCCACAGGTCTCCAGCTTCTACTTAAAGGGCCATTAAGCCTAAAACACAAGTTGCCCTTAAATGAGCATCTACTAGTATTAATCACAACACAGATTTTATATTTAATTTATACCCAAAACTACCAGGAGGGCAGGGACAGAGTTAAAGGATCACTAAAGGAAAAACATTTTTTGCTGAAATGACTGTTTACAGGGTACAGAGACATAAAAGTTAACTGATTCCTTTTAAAAATGATTAAAAATAGATAAAAATCAATCATATAATGTGCCTCTAGTTTCACTTTCGTTTTTAAACTGGTTTTGTGTTTATGTGAAGTAGAGAGAGAGAGACAAACAAAAACAAACAAATCCAGGGCAGTGTTTTGTTTTTAAATTGAATCCCAGGGCAGTGTTTTGTTTTTAAAATTAATCTGATTGCTTCTGAGGAGTTTTAGACACACAGCTTGGACCACAGTGAAAAGCTGCTATGAGATTTTTCATAAGGAGCCAGACAAGCAGGAAGTGTGGAGATCAGAGCAGAATTACAGTAACTTCAAAGCTAAAACGAACAACGAGAACATGAAAACAGCACTGCATTAAGGTAAAGGAAGCTATTTAGCTAAAAAAAATGTTTTCCTTTAGTGATCCTTTAAGAGTTGTGGCAGAGAGATATAATTGTTGGGGCATCTAAGATTCTCTCAGTATCCAGAAGAGAGTCCACAGTCTGAGAATAAGAGAGTCCCCACCCCAATGTGCTGTAGATTGCCCAGAAGGCTCCTGGGATGCGAGATGCAAGTATTCCAGGGGGGGCTGTGGGCTATGCCATTCTTGCCAAGGCAAGTTCAGGTCAGTTACATAATAAAAGGCACTTCCAAAAACAAAACAAAAAAAATTTATATATATGTATATACAATTGTATAAAAAAAGGAGGGTGGAAAGAATAATATGGAAAGAAGAAAAAGGAGAAGATCCGCTTCACTAAAATACTGACCGGCCCCCTAGCACACGGCACTGCAATGATGAATATGTATGTTGTGACAAGTTTCAGTGATGTGCATTATCCAAACAAGGTGCTGATAATTTTTTTTAAAATAAATAAGGCATCACATTAATATTTTGGCTAAATAAACCAGCAATGGAGCAATTATTACCGAATTCAAGAGCCAGTCTCTCCAATAAACAGGATTGTTTTTGAAGTTGTGTCCATTCACCACAACTAGAGAAACCCCTTAAAAGTTGGGTGCCAATTGTAATTATCATTGGCTACTTACTCCTGAAATAAACACCTTTTTGGGAGATGATGAAAAAAATTCTGCTTATGACCTCCAGGGATGGACTGGCCATTGGCACTACCGGGAGTTTCCCGGTGGGCCAGTGGCTCAGTGGGCTGGCTTCAGTGACAGCAGACCGCCGCCCCCCTCCGGTCCTCTGTCTCTCCCTTCCTGCAGCGCTCACCTCCTTTCTCTTCCCACAGCGCTCACCTCCTCTCCCTCCCCGCAGCGCTCACCCAGGGGAACAAACAAGCAGGGGGTGGACCAGAGGAGCATGGGGGAGGGGACAGACAGCTGACTTAACAGCTATGGCCTGGGAGTTTCTCACTTCTGCCTAATCTTGTCCCATAAGAGGGAAGCCAAAGTGATTCTTTGCCCCGGTGAAATAATGTCTAGCTTCTCCTCTGGTACTGCCTATAGGAGTACCAGTACCAGCCATTCTACTCTAATAAGGTAGAACGGCTAGTGGCTAGTGAAGGGGGAGAGGGGGCTTGGGTGGCCGGGGGGGGTGCGGGAGTTGTCCGGCCACCATGGGAGAGACCTGTAAAAGTGGGCCAGTCTGGATGAAGTCCAGGGCCAAATTTTTGTCCCAGTCCAGCCCTGATGATCTCATTATGAAAATGAATGGCAACAGAAGAGGAGAAGAGTTTCCCGCTTCCCGGAGCTCCGCTGGGAGTTGCTCAGCCGTCCCCAACAGCACTGCATTGCACCATGAGGTTGATTTACTAAAGGTAAACAAACCAGGGCTGTCTTAATGGGAGAGCACACCTGGACACTGCCCAGGGGCCCCAGCTGCATGGGGGGCCCCTGCACTTTCCCCAAAGCAGCTGGTCCTTGAGCCTACGCTGCCCCGAAACTGGGGGCCCCATGATGGCATTGAGAGTGATGGATACACAGGGAGGCAGGCTGGCAGCGGTGCACCGTACAGAATAATGCCTATTATTTCACAACTGCCAGGAAAGGGCACGTCGCACGACCGCACAATTGTCAGTTGAAGCGATGCAGTGCCGTATCGCAAAAAGTGCTCTGGTCTTTGGCCAGCCAAATGGTCCGGGGCTTAAGTGGTTAATTAATTCATTTTAGCGCATGTAACTGCAACGTGGGGTTAAAGGATCACTAAAGGATTTTTTTTTTAGCTAAATAGCTTCCTTTACCTTACTGCAGTCCTGGTTTCATGTCCTCATTGTTCGTTTTTGCTTTGAAGTTGCTGTAATTCTGCTCTGATCTCCACACTTCCTGCTTGTCTGGCTCCTTATGAAAAATCTCATGGCAGATTTTCACTGTGGTCCAAGCTGTGTGTCTAAAACTCCTCAGAACCAATCAGATTCATTTTAAAAACAAAACACTGCCCTGGATTTGTTTGTTTTTGTTCTGTGTCTCTCTCTGCTTCACAGAAACATAAAACCAGTTTAAAAATGAAAGTGAAACTAGAGGCACATTATATGATTGATTTTTATCTATTTTTAATCATTTTTAAAAGGAATCAGTTAACGTTTATGTCTCTATACCCTGTAAACAGTAATTTCAGCAAAAAAAATGTTTTCCTTTAGTGACCCTTTAACTTCCCTGGCGGTATGATTCTTTCTGATTTTAGGTGCTGAAAGCGGTACCATTATTTGCAAGGAAATTTGGCGTTTTATACTGAAGGCCTGTAATTCTTAGGAATAACTCACTTAAATCTGACCAAACAAGAGTCTAGTAGACATCCCGGGTATGACATTTTTTAAAAACAAAATTATAAAATTTAATATAATAAATAATTATAAATAATTATAACAAATAATAATATAAGTATAATAAAAATTATTCAATAATGTAATCAACTCAAAATCACTGAAATCTGCTCAGTTGCAGAATTGTCGCTGTCATTATTTTTATTGTTTGATGACGAATTTCCCCACAAATCGCTATCACTCAATTCTGCAAGTGATTATAATTTATTATCGCTGTTTTCTAGCTGATCTGAAACCATTTTTGACATAAAGGGACACTTTTGGTTGCTATGGACAATCTACAGTTTGCAGTGAGAAAGAACCGTTTTATTATATAAAAGTACATGCAGGGCACTGGGCAGACCACTAGGGACAGGGGGGGGGGGGGGGTATTTTTTACATACAGTACTGTAACCTATAAGATTACAGTATACTGTATGTAATGTGTTTTTTTACTTTTTTGAATTTGGCGCCATTCTCCGCCCCCGTGTGTCGTAACGTCGCAGGGAACGGAGATCGGCGTCACACGGGACACTGTGAGATACGAGCGAGGACGCCGCTCGATCACACAGCGGGAATGCATTGCAGGATCCAGGGAGGACAAGGTAAGTAACTTGTACCTGTGGCTGCTGCGAGGCGATCTCAAGTCTGGCTCAGGGATACCGCTTTTGGTATTGAAATCTTACCCCGAGCCAGACTCGAGAATACCGCCAGGGGGGTAAATCAGTACAGTATTCGGCCAATAATACAATAGAAATGCACTACAACACATTACATCACTTCCAATATTTTATTCTGTTGTACGAGAAGTTTTATAACTTTAGTAACCTCCTAATTTTCGAGATGGAGACTAGCATGCAATAAAAAATGGATGATAATTTCACCTGATATTTGTAGCAGATTTAAAGTGTTGCTAAACCCAGCACCCTGCATTCACTATATCTGTTCTCTCAAAATACGCAGAACATGGAAATGCAAATATTTAAATATAAACTGCTACATACCTTTTCTCATCAGCAGTATATAGCAGTCGTGTGACTTCTATTAGTGTCTGGTTAAAGCTTCTAGGAGAAGTTTTCATTCTACTCTGACTGACCCCTGACCTTCTGTCAGGACCATGCTGATTGCCCCTGTGCTGATCACATGCACTCTCCCAAAGAAAAAAATAAAATCTCCAGTAATACACGCCAAACTGAGCATGTGCAGAGTGACTCCAAAGGCTCTATCTTTTCAGGAGATTGGGAAATGTGGAAGAAGGGGGGGGGGGGGTCAGAGAAGACAGGATCAAATAGCCTTTTTACACAATGCAGAGGATTAACCCCTTAGGTTCCACAGTGAGTATAACATGTTTTACTGCATATACAGACTGATTTTACTGTTGTGGGTTTAGTAATACTTTAAAGCTGGCCATACATGACTCAAAATCTGGTGCAGCTGTGCATGGTAGCCAATGAACTTCTAACTTAAGCTTGTTCAATAAGGGCTCAGTTCACACTGCTGCCACTTGGGATCCGACTTGTGAGACCCCAAGTTGTGTGACATATGAAATTCCATTTTAGTCAATGAGAGCTGTCTTAATTAGCACGATTAAAGTCGCTCCGACTTTAGGAAAGGTTTGGCTCGGTTCACACTGCCGTGAACTAGAAAGTCGCGCAACTTAAAGTGCGGCTTTGCCAGGCGACTTTAGTGCGACTCGAGTGTGACTTTGAAGTGACTTAAAGCGACTCTGAAGCAAATTCAGGGAATGCCAGGGTAATCTTCCTGTAATGTCAGATCCAAATCACATCAATATAGATGAGGATCCGACTTGGAAGCAATTTCCATTAAAGTCTATTGGCATTGTTATAGCACTGATCGCTGTATCAATGACAATGGTCCCAAAATGACGTCAAAAGTGTCCGATGTGTCCACCATAATGTCGCAGTCACGATAAAAATCGCTGATCACTGTCATTACTAGTAAAACAAATATATTGATAAAAATGCCATAAAACTATCTCCTATTTTGTAGACGCTATAACTTTTGCGCAAACCAATCAATAAATGCTTATTGCGATTTTTTTTTTAACATGTAGAAGAATACGTATCGGCCTAAACTGAGGATTTTTTATATATATATATATATATATATATATATATATATTTGGGGGATATTTATTATAGCAAAACGTAAAAAATAAAGTTTTTTATATATATTTTTGGGGGATATTTATTATAGCAAAAAGTAAAAAAATATAGTTTTTTTCTCAAAATTTTTGTTTGGGAGCCATTTCGCACGGCCGCACAATTGTCAGTTAAAGCGATGCAGTGCCCTATCGCAAAAAGTGCTTGTGTCTTTGACCAGCCAAATGGTATGGGGCTTAAGTCGTTAAATGATTCATTTTAGCGCATGTAACTGCAACGTGGGGTTAAGCAGGCCATACACGGTCGAATTTCAAACAATTTTTTTTTTTTCAAAATCAGAAAGTTCGTTCTTTTTGTGATCCGATGATGCCACCATTGATTTTCGAAATTCGGCCGACAAAACCTTAATGTTGCCAGGAATATTCGCTTCTCTCTGGGAATATTCATTTCTTTCAGGGAATATTCGTTTCTTTCCGGGAATATTCGTTTCTCTCCGGGAATATTCGTTTCTCTCCGGGAATATTATTTTCTTGCACATGCGCATTTTTTTTTCTATTACGTTTCTCGCACGATTCTCTCATCATTGATCAGAAAATCATTTGTTTTTCAAAAAATTTTCAACATGTCGGATTTCTTAAATTTGTTTGCTGCACGAAAATCGGCTGTTGCTGCAGCCCACTAATGCCACTTACACACGGTCCGAATATTGTTAGAAAAATCGAGGAAGAATCGTCCGATAATCAGATCGTTAGTACAGGCTGGACGAGCCAATCATTTTAGTTCACCCGATATTATTTTATCACAAAAATTTTCCAGATCGTACGATTTTCGTTTGGTCACTACTAGGGTTGTCCCGATACCACTTTTTTAGTACTGAGTACAAGTACCGATACTTTTTTTCAAGTACTCGCCGATACCGATACAAGTACTCCCGCAAATGCTCAGTATCGGTCCCGATACTGATACTGGTATCAGTATCGGGACAACCCTAGTCACTACAGTTGTCATCCGAAAATACAACACAAATACATTACAACACATGACATCACTTCGGATTTTTTTTAGTACGAGAATTTTCGTGACTTTAGTAACCTTTTAAATTTCTACTTGCGACTAGTAAACAAAAAAAGTCGGACGATCTGTTGTTCCGATTTTCGGATCGTGCGTACGTGGCATAACGGTGCGAAATTCGTACGAAAATTCTTTGATACGATTTTCGAAAGAAAATTCTTTCGAAAATCGAACCGTGTATGGCCTCCTTTAGTTTACTAAAACTGGGCAGTACAAAATCTGGCACAGCTGTGCATGGCAGCCAATCAGCTTCTATCTTCAGCTTCTTCAATCAAGCTTTGACAAAAGAACCTGTAGCCCTGGTTCACACTGGGCTGCGGGAGTGAAGCCGTTTCACTCTCGCTGACAGTCCCGATTTCGGCCGCGATTTAAGAGACATCTGTGCAGGTTTCTGATGTCAATGTAAATCGCGGCCCCAATTCGCATAAAGAAGTACAGGAACTACTTTTTGAAATCGGTGCAGCGCCGCAGATGCGGCGTCGCACCGATTAGGACGGTGTCATTGGCGACATTAGCCGGCAAATGCCGCCGATTTGAGATGCGATTTCACATGTGAAATCGCATCTCAAATAGAACCAAATCGTACCCAGTGTGAACCTGGGTGGAAGCTGGTTGGTTTCTTTGCAGAGCTGCACCAGATTTTTCGTTCTCCAATTTTAGTAAATCCCCCCCATGATGTAGGATCGGCCCTAAAGCCATCTACCTATCTTGCAACCGACGCCAATCAATACAAAAACTTTTCTCAGTGGGGATGCGCCCGAGGAGGTTTTCCCAAATGGTACTTGGCTGGGATAATCCCTGAAAAAAGAGAAAGCTTTAATTAATCCCCAAAGAAAAAGCCCTACAGATGAAACATGTTTGTTAACAACTAAGCAAAGTTTGGGAGCTACGTGTGTCTGTACAAGTCCTCCGAGGCTCTTCTACCTGACCGACCGTGTTCTGAGCTTTCACTGTTTTTGTTTTAGGGATTACATCTGGTATTTTTATGCCGGTGAGAGAAGCTATTAGAAGCATCACCTTGAGTGGCTGGTTGAAAAGATTTAATCTGGAAAAGTTCTTTACTTGACTTTATCAGTGAAGAGCGATAGGGCAAGTCCCTAACTGCATCTGCTAATTGCACGTTGGACTATTTTGGTCTATTTATCACCACTCCAGGTCCTCTGCGGCAAATGGCCTCCCTAAGCTCCTGGGCTGTTAACACAGTTGTGGTGAGGGTGGATGCCTTGCATAGACTTTAATTATAGTGACATTTATTTTTAATTAGGGAAAAATTACAGGGAACTGATCCACTCCCCGACAGACCCTCCTCCCAGGCGTGCAACACACTGGAGGAAGAAGGACATGTTTATAGTGATTAAAATAGATCCTACGGCGCTCGGTATAATCCTGAGAGGGCGAGACCCTCACTCTTTTTTTTCATTTGCATTCACAATGACCCCACTATTCCCAAGAAATAAATAAACTTGCTTTTAGGGTTGTCCCGATACCACTTGTTTAGGACCGAGTACAAGTACGGATACTTTTTTTCATGTACTCTCCAATACCGAATACTGATACTTTTTTTTAAATGTGTCACCAAATGCATCCATGTCCCCCCACAAATGCAGCCATGTCCCCCATAAATGCAGCCATGTCCCCCACATATGCAGCCATGTCCCCAAACATATGCAGCCATTTCCCCAAACATATGCAGCCATGTCCCCCACATATATGCAGGCATGTCCCCCACATATATGCAGCCATGTCCCCAAACATATGCAGCCGTGTCCCCACATATATGCAGCCATGTCCCCAAACATATGCAGCCATGTCCCCAAACATATGCAGCCATGTCCCCCACATATATGCAGCCATGTCCCCCAAACATATTGCAGCCATGTCCCCCAAACATATGCAGCCATGTCCCCTACATATATGCAGCCATGTCCCCCACATATATGCAGCCATGTCCCCCACATATATGCAGCCATGTCCCCCCATATATGCAGCCATGTCCCCCCACATATATCCAGCCATGTCCCCAAACATATGCAGACATTTCCCCCGTACCTAAATGATGATGCCGCCGCCGCCGCGTTAATCACTGTGCGGCGAACATTGCAGGCACCTTTCGTTTGAATAGCTGTTTTCCCCGCCGCACTGTGTAAAGGACACTCCCCCTTGCTCGGGATTGGACAGATCCGTCCAATCACGAGCAAGGGGGAGTGTCTATACACGGCGCGGCGGGGAAAACAGCTATTCAAACTAAAGGTGCCTGTAATGTTCGCCGCACGGTGATTAAGGCGGCAGCGGCGGCTTTGCGATATACGGTGGCGGCGACGGTGGCGGAGGGGGGACACAAGTATTCTATTCAGGCATCGGGGACATTTGCGGGAGTACAAGTACTCCCGCAAAATACTCAGTATCGGTCACGATACCGATACTGGTATCGGTATCGGGACAACCCTACTTACTTTGATGGAAGTCAATTGTCAAATGTCCTTGTATTGCATTACTAGGTTGTCCCTGGAAAGTTGCATACCTCACAACCGTCCCGAATTTCGCGTGAATTTCCCACGATTCGCAGTCAATCCCACGATCAGGGCCGGCACCCCTCCCCGCAGAAGGCCCCACCCGCTCAACTACTTTGATCTGCGAACCCCCCCCCCTGCTCAGCAACTCAGATTCGCGGAACCTCTCCCCCCCCCCGGCGCAACAACTCCGATCCGCGGAACCCCCCCTACTCAACAACTTCGATCCGCGGAACCCCCCCCGCTCAACAACTCAGATCCACAGAAACCCCCCCCCCCCCTCAACAAGGTGTCCCTCATTCCCATCTGAAAAAGTTGGGAGGTCTGAAGTAGGGTGAGAATTGTAGTAAAGTCAGAGGATGATTCTTAAAGGGGAGTTCCAGCCTTTTCCAGCCTTTTTATGTTTATTAAAAGTCAGCAGCTACAAAAAGTGTAGCTGCTGACTTTTAATAAACACACACTTTCCTGCTTCACAGTCCAGCGATGCGGCCGCCCGGAGCGTCGCTCCTCTCCCTCCGCCGGCGCCTCCATTCAGACTGTAACAGCTTTCAGCTTGATGGCCGGGCACGCACTGTGCATGCGCGAGTCGTGCTGTATGAGTGGACAGGAGATCACCTAGAGGGAGGGGCCGTCTAAGGCGAGAGGAGGAGTCGTCCAGGCGGTCCCCGGGCGGAAGGAGGAAGTGGGACTTCCGCTTTAAGCACTCCTCACCCCTTTATATGCCACATTTGGCATGCAATTTTTTTTGGGGGGGGGGGTGGGGGCTTCAGTAGGAGTGGGACAGGAAGTCCCACTCCTACTGAAGCCCCCACCCCCCCCCAAAAAAATTGCATGCCAAATGTGGCATATAAAGGGGTGAGGAGTGCTTAAAGCGGAAATTCCAGTTTTGGGTGGAACTCCGCTTTAATGGGGTTGTAAAGCTTTACTTAAAAAAAATAAAAAATAACAAACAGGTCATACTTACCTCCACTGTGCAGCTCGTTTTGCACAGAGTGGCCCCGATCCTCGTCTTCTGGGGTCCCTCGGCGGCTGTCTTGGCTCCTCCCTGCTTCTTGTAACCCCCCTGGGAAGCGCTCTCCCAAGGGGGTTACCTTGCAGGCGTGCGCCTGAGTACTGTTTTGGGTGTCCATAGCCGCCAAACTACGGCCCTGACCTGGCCCTCGCGTCATTGGAGTTGATTGACAGCAGTGTGAGCCAATGGATGTGTTCAGCTGCCTTAATCAGCTAGCTCAATGTAAGCTCAACACAAGGACACAAATAACATAATTGTTTTCTATGTGCCCTGTGCACACCATACAGGTAAGATTACCATCTGAGTTGAGTTGAGTTGAGGTGCACTTTCTATAGCGTGGTCAATTACCCCGGAGGATCCCGACACGCTGGCGACGTCCCTGGGTGAACCCAGGGACAAGTGGACAACAAGATGGTACGACTTGGACTGATGTTCCCGCTCGGATGTTACACTCAGGCCAACTGACGCCTTAAGCCGGGTAGGCTTGATGGAATAGCCAGGTTTTTAAACTCCGGCGAAAGGCCGCCAGTGATGCCGCCTCCTGGATGTCCTCCGGGAGGGAGTTCCACAGCATGGCACCCTGGTGCGAGAAGGATCTGCCACCCCGACGAGTCTTCTTAGGCACCGGTATGCTTAGGAGGCATTTCCTGCTAGATCGCAGAGTTCTTCCCGGGGCTCTCTTGAGGAACCTTCTCCGCAGGTAGCCAGGGGCTGTGCCTTTAAGATCTTATACATAAGGCAGCCGGCTTTGAACAGAGAACGTTGAACAACGGGCAGCCAATGCAAGGCTTTCCGGGCAGGGGTGATATGTTCCCACATCTGTCTGTGATTCACCTGGACAGTCCGGCTTTTGAATCATGTGTCCGAGTTTTTGGCTCCCTAAATAACCAAGATAGTCATACACAAATCTGTTGCCGTCCAGGAGCTGTGGGTGGCTGTCTGGGGGGGCAGGTTCAACATCACTGGGGTGCAAGGTAATGATGTCAGCAAGAGCAATTTGGTCACACCCACGTTTTACTGCGACACGCTATGTGCAATACATTGCTACTCTTCTCGGGGCACCCATAGTTGTCCCAGGCCGCTTAAGCAGGGGTCTCAAACTGGCGGCCCCCCAGCTGTTGCCTGTGGGAGTCATGCTTGTAACTGTCACTGCCTCATGGGACTTGTAGTTTTGCAAAAGCTAGAGGGTCGCCAGTTTGCGACCCCTGCGCTAAAGTGTTTGGCTTGAAAAAAAAATTGGCAACCCTACATACATGTGCGTTGCTTAAAAATGCAAAGTGTCTTTAATTGTATTTTTGCTAAGTTTCAATAAAGTTGAACAAAGGTAAACACTGCAATGTGTTGTTAGAACATATTGCAGCTTGGTGCAATTTCTTTTATTTCCCATCACTCAGACAAATACAGTGAACCTACCCAGCTGGGAAATGCTTTGACTTTAGATACACTTTATTGTAAACTATCTTATCTCAAAGTGTTTTCGGCTAAGTTCAGAGATAGTCTCTTTTGACAGGCAATGAGGATGTGATATGTCACCTCCTTCATGCCTGTTTTAACCCCGTAAATTTTCTACCACCACGCCACAACTGCGTGCATTACAAGCAGTTGCAGGGCTGTTCTGGTGCGGCTCCTGTCAATTAAATTGGTTGCATCTGGTGATGGTACTGCCTGCTGAAGGCAACATGGGGTATAACATTGCCGTGGCCATGAAGCAAAGCATCACAGGTGTGTCATGTCTTGCAGCCTTTGCTACTTTAGGGAATGGTCAGGAGATGGGCTCAACTGCCTGTTTTTACTGCCGTGACCCCAAGTGTAAACGAGCCCTTAAGGTGGATGTAAACCCACTCTCATCCTTTCTAAACTACTGTCATAGTGCTGATCTATACGGATATAGATGTATCCTTACCTGTCATGTCTCCCCTCTGTCTAATGAGACCTGAAAAACTGCAGATTCTGTGGGTGAGTCTGTTGTCTGGAGCTCGGTGTGTGGAGTCGTGATGTCAGTAGACTCCCCGCCCTCCTCTACACTCCCCTTGTCAGCATGCATTTTTTCTATGTATTCCTTAGGCCCCGTACACACGTCGAGAACCTCGTCAGGCTAAACTCATCGTTCCGCCCGACGAGGTTCCCGATGAGCGGTCGAAAAAGCTTGTCGAGCCAAAGTGCTCATTGAACAACGAGGAAATAGAGAGCATGCTCTCTTTTTGGCTCGACGAGCTTCCCGACGGGACGCTCGGCGAAAAGTGTACACACGACCGAGCTTTTCGGCAGAATATGTCTCCCAGCGAGCTTCTCGCTGGATTCTGCTGAGAAGCTCGGTCGGGTGTACGCCGCCTAACACTAAATTCTGCTATGATCACTAACATCCAGTCAAAATCCAGAAAAGTAACCACATGACTTCAGAATAGGAGTGGGGGTGGGAATTAAAAAATAATGCCTGTCTCCAGGCTAGTGCATGAGATATGTAAATAACCTGTCACTCACAGCAAGGGGGCGGAACGGACTAAGGTTTTTCTCTGTAAGTCCGTTTTATTTCACTGAACAATAAAAGTGGATTGCTCAGAGCTGGATTAACTCTGTGTGGCAAGACTTGGCACAGATGATAGGAAATATTATACTGTACAATGTGACATAAAACAAAAATTGGGATTACATCTACTTTAAGAGTTTAAAACTAGTAGCCATATTTGTGCATTATATATGCAAGCTTTAGTCAAAGTAGTGCTACATAGTGAATTACTTGAACCACTGTAGTGTGCTATATGTCTTCCGTCTAATTTGGGAGATTGAAATTAATTTGTATTTGTGTTATTTTTAAAATTGATCTAAAAATCTTTATTATAAAATTTTCTATTATAGTGATCTTATATACAGTGCCTGATATTAAAGTTCTCCTGAAGAAGCCATCGAAATGGCGAAAACATGTAGAGACCTAATCAGCCTGTGATATCTGACTAGGAACAAGGTCACATTATGCAGCTTGGAAGAGTTCATTTATTAAAAGCAGCCCCCTTTACCCATATGAAAAGTAACTTTCCTCTCTGCTCTTCACATTCTCCAATTCTCCAAGTAAGGAGGAATACTTTTTGAAGCCTCTAGTTTTTGGAAGGATAGACTGCACCTTTATTCACTAAAATATATGGTGGCTTTCAAATAGTTGATTGGACTTGTCCACTCAAAATGTGTTTGACTATATTTTGTACCAGTGCCCTGGGAACTGCCCTTCTCCACCTTGTTGACCCACAGGAACCCTTTGTTGGTCTTGGAGAAATCAAGAACCAATTCCTTAGGGGATTAGTGAGGGAAAATGCCCCTTATATTGGTGGCCAGTGAAAAAAATGCTCCTCTTACATTGATGGTCAGAAAGCCATCATTAAAGCTCAAAAGATCAATGGTGTCTTGAAGTTGGCTCTGCCATGTGGCACTGCCCCTAGAACTATGCAGACCCTATCAAATGGGAAGTCAATCAGCCACATTAACCTCCAAATCAACCTCTAAGGCAGAGGTGCCCAACCAGTGGCCCAGGGGCCACATGTGGCTCGCGGAGCCCTCTAATGTGGCCTGCGATCTCATGCTCTGAAATCGGACCCTCCATTCACCTCTATGGAGCGACAGATGTAAACAGACTTGTGTCCCTTTACACCTGCCTACCTCCAATCCGATCTGCAAAAAGAAAAACAGAAGTGAATTTGCCCCTTCTATCTGATTGGATCAGAGGGCCCATAGAGTAGATTGGGCTGTGTCTGTGTCTGCTTTGCATATGCAGACTGGACACAGACCTGTCATCTGCCCACTCCACTCATTGTAGCCCGAGACTGGTTACTAAGTCACTTAAGTGGCCCTCGGCCTTCAAAAGGTTGGGCACCCCTACTCTAAAGGAACCTTGGTTGAGAATGGTTGGCTTAGGAAATGGTTAAAGAAGAATCCAAGTATAGAAATGTTATACTTAGATATATAGATGCAGAATGGACCAATTTAACTACCGTATATAGTCGAGTATAAGTCGACCAGAATATAAGCCGAGGCACCTAATTTTACCACAAAAAAAATGGGAAAACGTATTAACTCGAGTATAAGCCTAGGGTGAGAATGCAGCAACTACTGTAAGCTGAAAAGAGGGTCAGAAATGCAAATTTGAAGCCTTACTGTGCCTATTGTATGCCTCACTGTGCCCATTGCAGCCTCACTGTGTCCATTGCATGCCTCACTGTGCCCGTTGCATACCTTATTGTGCCCATTGCAGCCTCACTGTGCCCATCGCAGGCCTCACTGTGCCCATTGATGCCTCGCTGTGCCCACTGCATGCCTCGCTGTGTCCATTGTATGTGTCACTGTGCCATACCTGATTAGCCTGTGTCATGCATTGCAGTCAGACGGCGGCCATCCAGTGTACAAAAGCCATGCCTCCTCCTCGTCAGTGATAGGCGGCACACTCAGTTTCCCATCAGCCAGCAGTGAGTCAGTGTTCATTCCACCTATCATGGACATCCTCTCGTCCTCATCCATGTGATAGGCGGAACACTGAACACTGACTTACTGCTGGGAAACTGAATGTTCCTCTATCACAAGGAGGAAGCACGTTTTTTGTACACTGGATGGCTGACGTCTGACTGCAATGCATGACACGGCTCATCAGGTATACAGATGACACAGACTCGAGTATAAGCTGAGGGGGGCATTCTCAGCACAAAAAAATGTGCTGAAAAACTTGGCTTATACTCGCGTATATACAGAGGCGTATCTAGTGAAAATGGCGCCTATGGCAAGCACTGAAACTGCGCCCCTGTCAAAACATTTGAAACACATTTTCAGATAACCAGGGACAATGAAGGATGCAGTGCGACGAGGACAGAGAGGGACACTGGGGACCACTAGCGGCTGGTGACGATTGCCCATTAAGCACAGCCACTGTGCCCGTCAAACGCAGCCACTGTGCCCATCAAGCGCAGCCCCTGCTCAATAAACAGTCCACATTCAGTGAAAGTTCATGCATTAACCTACCCTAAGTGGAGCCTTTCACTCTCCTCCCCAGTACAAGTATCAATATTAGCAATGGCTGTGCTGGCACCGCGCTCCAGCAGGCCGGCCGTGGCGCGGGGAGCTACATTAGTGCGGGAGGCGGGCGCGGGTGGGGTTTTTTTTTCATGCAGGGGTGGCTTTTTGCCGCCCCCCTCCCCATGGCGCCCATGGCACTTGCCATGGCTGCCATACCCTAGATACGCCACTGCGTATATATGGTATGTATATAACATACCTGGTCAATGCCCCTGAAAGCTGGAAATCACTGAATTAGAAATCACTTCTTCAGTGATCTCCGCTTGATTTCGTGTCCTGTGCCGAGCAGCTGCCCTGCTGCATTCTGAATACAGGAGGTAATCCGCTTGGCATGGGTTCCATTCTGAGAATGCTTTGCTTTGCTTTGCATCATGTCTCCAACTAATATTTTACCACTTCCATCAGCTCATTCACTACAGTTACAACCTTTTGTACCACCTGCCCCACCCTATTAGATTGTAAGCTCTTCTGAGCAGGGCCCTCATAATCCTCTTGTATTTTATTGTACCGTATTTTCCGGCATCTAAAATGACCTTTTACACTTAAAATGGCCAAAAGGCAATTCTTTGGCCAAAAATGCAGGCATCGGAGCTGCTGACCCGGTCAGCCAAAAAGCTGGCCGGGTCAGCAGCGCGGATGCCTGCTGGATGTGCGGTAATACTGTATGTAGCTTCAACTTACAGTATATACCGCTTAGCCAATCCTGGTGAGCGATGTATTCAAATAAATACAGAGTCTGCTCGGATTGGAGTAACAACCTCTGCCAATCCGAGCAGGCTACATACAGTAGCCTGCTCGGATTGGCTTTGAGAGTCAGAAAGGCGTGGGCTGATGTCACAGCCTCTGCCAATCCAAGCAGGCTTTGTATTCATAGAATACATTTCTCGCTGTGATTGGCTCCAGCTCCAGCAAGAAGGAAGAAGAATATGGCTAGCAAGAAGAATGAAGGTATATGAAATGTCGGAAGCCTCGGAAGGGGGGTCGTCTTATAAGGTGAGTACAGGCAAAAAATCTTTAAAATCTTTAAAAAATGTAAAATTAGGGGGTCATCTTATACATCTGGTCGCCTTATACACCGGGAAATACGGTATTATAACTGTATTGTCTCCTTTTAAATTGTAAAGCGCTGCGTAAACTGTTGGCACTATATAACTCCTGTATAATAATAATAAAACTTAATAAAAAGATGGTTAATTAACTCAACCAGCTTGATAACCTGTGTTTATAGTTTAGCCCCCATTGTTTGGGATAACATAACAATTTCTGAATACATATTATAGACATATGACAAAGAAAAAGGGAACGCACTATAAACAGAAAGGAGTAGATTTACCAAAACTGGGGAACTCAGAATCTGGTTCAGTCTTCTTCAATTAAGCATCGGCAATTAAACCTGGAAGCTGATTGGTTTCTATGCAGAACTGCACCACATTTTGCACACTCCAGTTTTAGTAAATGAACCCCAAAATGTATTTTCCATACAAGATTCTGTGTTCCACATACAATCTGTCATGTATGTATTAATAATATGAAAGTTCTTTCACCGCTGGGACCATTTATTTAGGATCTACCAAAATTGTGACCAGCTTTATACATTGAATTCTCAGAATTTTAGAACTTTGTTTTGAAACACTGGCAAGATAATTACATTTTCCCCCCACTGCTTCACTTCTGTTGGATTTTAAGTTGCAACTCTGACATGAAATAGAAAAAAGAACAGATACAGGTAGAGAGATTAGAAAAAAAATTGTAAAAAAAAAAAAAAGGGCACAAAAAAAAAACAATAACACATATGTAGGAAAGGTTCCTTCAAGAACTTCCCAACAGTGAAAATAATTGATTTCAGCTACAATAAGGCTTGTATTCACCACGTGGATTTACTACAGAATTAGCGCATGTTCCACTTTGCAAGGGAATTTTTGCTTAGCTTAGTGAATGAGGTGAATCTGTAATGACTTCTAATTTCCAATCAAGTGCAAGCAAAAATCCTGTTTTTTTTTTTAATCGTCCTTGTTTGTGACTGTGTATTCTTTACAAAGTGAGTTTTCGCAGCATTCACTAAGGTAATGGGATATCTCCTAGCAAAGCAAACATTTACTTTGCATAGGGCACATGCTCAATTCCTTTAGTAAATTAACCACTAGAAGGGAAATTGTTGGTAAAAAGTCAGTGCCATTGACGATGAAATAGAAGAAGTTGAGATTCTTCACACAAAAAAAATTGTAAATTATCCAATCATGTAAGAAACAAATTTTGATTATTGCAAATACTCAATTATGTGCAGAATAAATAAGTAAACAGCAATTTAAACTTTACGCAATTCTCGTGATTGTCAACTTCTCTTTTAATTCAGGCTTAAAAAGTATTTATAGATTGTGGAAGTTGTAGAATTGTGGTGAAAATTCAGAGCCATTGAGGCTGACTTACCCAAGAAGTTGAGAGTCTTCACACAAAAAATTGTGCCAATTGTCCAATTGTGTAAGAAACACATTTCTGTTACCCTGAATACCCAATCATGTGTAGTTTATATAAGTAAAAAGCAATTCGCACTTTACGCAATTCTCAACTTCTCTTGTAGTTCAGCCTTAAAAAGTTTTTATAAATTGTGGAACTTGTAGAATTGTAGTGAAAAGTCAGGATCATTGAGGCTGATTTACCAAATAAGTTGAGAATCTTCACACAAAAAAGTGTACGAATTATAAAATTGTGTAAGAAACAAATTCCTATTACCCTGAATTCCTAATCATGTGTAGTTTATATAAGTGAAAAACAATTTGCACTTTTTGCAATTCTCATAATTCTCACCTTCTCTTATGTTCAGCCTTAAAAAGTTTTTATAAATTGTGGAACTTGTAGAATTGTAGTGAAAAGTCAGGATCATTGAGGCTGATTTACCAAAGAAGTTGAGAATCTTCACATAAAAAAATTGTGCGAATTATCCAATTGTGTAAGAAACAAATTCCTGTTACCCTGAATACCCAATCATGTGTAGTTTATATAGGTGAAAAGCGATTTGCACTTTCCGTAATTCTCAACTTCTCCTGTAGTTCAGACTTAAGTCTTTATAATATGTGGAAGTTGTAGAATTTTTGTGAAAAGTCAGGACAATTGAGGCTGATTTACCAAAGACGTTGAGAATCTTCACACAAAAAAATTGTGCAAATTATCCAATTGTGTAAGAAACAAAATTCCTGTTACTGTGAATACCCAATCATGCATAGAATATATAAGTAAACAGCAATTAGCATTTTACGCAATTCTCATTTTCTTTTGTAAATCAGATTTAAAAAGTCTTTATAAATTATGTAAATTCACACCAAAATCCCCGTTCATTTCTATCTTGGTGAAAGAATGGTGAAAATGAATACAGAAAAGCAATTATTAGCATGAATACCAATTGGAAATGTTGACTCTAAATGGGGCCCCAAAGTAATTTTGCTAACACGCAAACAAGCTAATAAAAGACAATCTACATTCTACAGGGAATATTTGTTAAACAAGCTGATCTCTGAAAGACCTTCATGCGTACACAGTCCTCCAATCCACCATAATCCCTATTCCCACAATCACAATTTCACAACCTGGCCAATGTTCTGAAAAAGGCGCACGCCGGAAGATCACAAGACGTGAAAATCTCTGTGTGAATATGAGCAACAAGGCTATAAAGTGCTCCTTATTAACGGACTGTTAGCCCCTAAATGACTACATTGTCGCTTGGCCAGTTCTCACCACTAGCTAGTAATAGAACATGGATGGCCACTGTAAACTAAACAGGCAATTTGAAACTATAGGAGTTAGCTGCAATCTGACACATGTTTTTGCACAGATGGATTTCTGTAGAAACACGGAGACTCTGCAACCGATCCTGTTCTGTCATACAATGCTCAAACACTGTGGGATAGAAGACAAAAGAAGAGTCTTTTTTTTTTTTTTTGCTGACCCCAGGAAATAAAATAAAAAATTACTGGCAATAGAAAAAATAACCCATATTTTTCCCAAACTCAAAGAAACAATTGTAGCCAGCAAATTTATAAGCTGCCCTTTTAGTAAATCACCTGGCAGAGTATGAACTATGAATTATTCTTATCTGTCAGCACGCATAATCAGAATACATTCTTTAACTGTGCAAACTTTGCAAAAACTCTAGGTCAACAGAAAAAAAAAACATTACATTTGCCAAAGTAGTGTTTTTCAGTTTAGTTCCTATCAGCTTTAAATTCTAAATCCATTTCAGTGGAATGTTCTTTTTGGAAATCTCTTAAACCCGATTGGGTACCTTGAGTGCAGGCTTGATTGAAAATGATTTCCTTAGTAAATAGTCCCATTTTTATCAAAATCAACTGAACAACAACAGTATACATTTAAGTTCATACACATATTTGGAATTTGACAAATATAAATGGTCCGTGGAGTTCAGGAATTCAATTGCCTATACAATGTCATGCAACAAAAGTGAGCGTTACCGGCAACGATCTGCAAATATTGTAAGTTTTAGCCAGCCAAAGCATTTCCAAGATCATAAAAACATGGTGGTAATAGATTTCCAAAACAGCCACTGGTTTTTCCTTTTCTTAGGAAAAAAAGGGAACAAAACTTCCAATGAAAATTTGCCTCTTTCACAGGTCACCTGAGAGGCAGAGAAGACAGTGGAAAGTCATGGAACCCAATACCTGAGATTGCACGCCTTAATCTCCCAGTTAGCATTGAGCATCAACATTTCTGCAAAAATTATTAAGGGAATATTGAGCAAAATTTCTCCTCCAGTTTACTTTATTTGGCTTTATCAAAAAATGTCACTAATAAAATGTCTCATCCACAGAGGACTAATGCTGTGTACACACGATTGAACATTTCGAAATCAAAACTGTGGATTTTTTTCCGACGGATGTTCGCTCAAACTTGTCTTGCATACACACGGTCACACAAATGTTGTCGAAAATTGCGAACTTCAAGAACACAGTGACGTATAACACTACGACAAGCCGAAAAAAATTAAGTTCAATCATTCCGAGCATGCGTCGAATTGATTCTGAGCTTGCGTAGAATTTGTGTGCGTTGAATTGTGTACACACGGACGTAATTTCCGACAAAAACTTTTGTTGTTGGAAAACTTGCGAACCAGCTCTTAAACATTTGTTGTTGAAAATTCCAACAGCAAATGTCAGATGGAGCCTACACACGGTCGGATTTTCCGACAACGAGCTCACATCAAACATTTGTTGTCGGAAATTCCGACCGTGTGTATGCGGCATAAGACCCCATATACACTATACAACTTTTGTTGTCAGATTTACCAAAACCATCTAATGCAAGGGCCTGCCTGATTGCATACAAATCAAAACTCCTAAGGTTTGACCACATATTATATGGTTTTGGTAAATCTGAAGGAAAAAAATCTACAGAAAATTATAGTGTGTATCCAGCATTAGTGAAATCAAAGTATCTTTTAAGTCAAAATGTTGGGGAAATGCACTGGAATCAACTGAAAATGTGCACAAATTTAGCCACTCAATGCTAACTATGACTCGTTATCCTCTATAAAGACATCTACCTCTCTAAAGTCAGCCTAAAAGCCAAGACAGACAGATAATATCCTCCTTTACACAGTTACATGTGTGGGACTTTATTAAACGGCAAAGTGCAATATCTGGTGCAGCTCTGCATAGAAACCAAACAGCGTCTAAGTTTTATTTTTAAAGCTTGATTTTGGAAGCTGAAGTTAGAAGCTGATTGGCTACCATGCACAGCTGCACCAAATTCTGACCGCTCCAGTTTTAGTAAATTTCTCCCCATAGTAAATCTGGTTGAAAAAATTCCATCCAGTTTAACCCACAGAAAAAAAAAAACACAATTGATCAAAATTGAAACAAATCTCCATAATCCTATACCTAAAGTCAATCCAAAGGAAGGCAAAAAAAAAAAAGCACAATAAAGCAAATGCCCCGATACAGCAAGTTTAGCCTTGACCATTCAAGCATCTGTACATTTAGAGAAGAGAATTTTTACCTGCCGTTGTCTCAAAGATATATTCAGATCTTAATGTTGAACAATGACGAACAATTGAACACAAACAACAGGAAGCAAAAAATCCAGACCTGGGGTCTTCTGTGTTTTAAGTTGTATATCCCTAAACTATAAAACCGGACAATCGCAATCTCCAATGTTTACAGCGTTGTAAAACTTGTTCTGCCTTCTGATTGTTGCAATCATTATTTTATGTATGTTGGCCTGTTTGCCTCGTATTTGTCTCAGGCAAGGTAACCTGCACTCACTTTACACATCCAACAAAGAAAATCTTCTTTAAAATTTCAAAACAATTTAAAGAATTTACAGAACCTGACTTAAAAAAATAAAAATAAATCTCTGAGCCTGGTTTGGTGTTTAAGAAGAAAAGATAAGTGCTGATATAGTAGAGAATCATGAAAACATACATGAGCAGAATCGTATCAATGATCTGATTGAGAACTGATGACGGGCAAAACTTAATTGTTTTGTTCTATAACAAAAAAAAAAGAAAACACACCCTCTAATTACATTCTTCTCTGGCTGTACCAGAGACAGAATATTTCAAAAAGTCTTCAAAGAAAGTTCCAGTCTAGATATATGGATGTCCTTGTCATCTTTTCTGCTGGTATCAAAGTTTTCACACAACTTGGACCTTGCTCTTTTTAGGGGGCTCCTTGTTCCCACACTCTTTATGTCTTCCTCCGATTTATGTGGCACCAGCGGCCCTGTAATGATTACCCACCAAGACATTCCTAGTATTGTTCCAGTCTTATTGTTCTACGCCTTTATCTCTAATTCTCCTTTACTGCTTTCTTCACCCAAAGTGCCTCCTTCAAGCCATTCTATATTCTGCTGAAGTATCCATCATCTTCACTGCCTGCTCTGTGCTCAGCCAATTATCTGTATACTGACCATTGTAAATCCAGCTCTAATTATCTATGTTTTCA